>CM065809.1:66246750-66993625 GCA_033398695.1 Orobanche coerulescens
ACGCTCCTCATAGGAATGATCGTCGGCGATCTCGATTTCCGAATCAAGTATGTGACTCGGGTCGGCAACATACTTCCGCAATCGAGAGACGTGAAACACATTATGAATTCGGCTCAACGCCGAGGTAAAGCCAATCGATAAGCTAACTCGCCTACTCGATCCAAAATCTCAAACGGTCCAATGAATCTCGACTCAACTTTCCTCTTCCCAAAACGGAAGATACCACGACTCGGGGATACCTTGACCAACACATGGTCGCCACCGAACTCTAATGGTCGCATTTACGGTTATCCGCATATGATTTACCGACTGAAATGTCAACAAACGACACCTGATCAAAGCTACCTTCTCACGGGCGGCTATAAGCATATCGGGCTCGGTGCCCAATGATTCTGATAGGTCGTCCCAACACAATGGAGATCGACAACGACGACCATATAAGGCCTCGTAAGGTGCCATCTTGATCGAAGCATGCCAACTGTTATCATACGTGAACTCGATTAATGGTAGTTGGGCTTCCCAATCGTCTTTCCAATCGAGGACGCATGCCCTCAACATGTCCTCTAAGGTCTGAATAGTCCTCTCTGATTGTCCGTCGGACTGAGGATGAAAAGCGGTACTGAGATTAAGCTGAGTTCCCATAGCACGATGAACTGATTTCCAAAAATGCGACACAAACCGTCCGTCACGATCAGAAACGATACTTTTAGGAGTACCGTGCAGTCTGACTATCTCTTTGATGAACAGTTGAGCAAGTCTCTCGGGACCCCACGTTTTCTTGATCTCAAGGAAATTAGCTGATTTGGTTAAGCGGTCCACGATCACCGAGATCGTGTTCATGCCACGACGACTCGTCGGCAAACTCGTGATGAAATCCATAGAAATGTCTTCCCACTTCCACTCGGGAATAGGAAGAGGTTTCAGCATACCCGCCGGTCGCTGATGTTCAATCTTAACTTGTTGACAGGTTAAGCATCTCGAAACAAATTCTACGACTTCTCGCTTCATATTACTCCACCAGTAATTTTGTTTCAAGTCCTTGTACATCTTACTAGACCCCGGATGAACAGAATAAGGGGTAGCATGAGCTTCTGTCAAAATCGAGTTTTTCAACTCGTCATTCGCCGGTACGCACAACCGATTCTTAAACCTCAAAAGTCCATCCTCGTGGACCACAAATCCAGGGGCTTTCCCGAGCCACATCCTCTCGGATGCGCAACAATGATGGGTCCGAACTCTGATTCTCTCGGATTTCCTCCTCGAGTGACGATGAAATCTCTAACATACAAAGCTTCCCCGAACTCAAGCTGCACTCGATCTCGGGTCTAAGGAATTCCCGCTGAAGCTCCTTTTGAGCCGTTAAACGGCAAGCATCCGCTCCCGAACGGACTTACGACTCAAGGCGTCGGCGACAACGTCGCCTTGCCCGGTGGTAGAGGATCTCGATATCATAATCTTTGATTAATTCCAACCACCGTCTCGACGCATATTTAACTCCTTCGAGTAAATATATACTTTAAGCTCTTATGATCGGTGAATATCCGATGTGTAACGCCATAAAGATAATGACGCCAAATTTTCAAAGCGAACACCACTACCGCTAGCTCCGTGTCGTGGGTCGGGTAATTAACCTCGTAAGGTCTCAATTACCGTGAAGCATAGGCAATAACCTTCCTGCTTCGCATGAGTACACATCCGAGACCGTCCGGATGCATCACTATAAACCACAAATCCTTCCGTCCCTGCGGCAAGGAGAGTACAGTCGACATTAACCGGCTCTTGAGTTCCTCAAAACTCCGTTGACACGCGTCGGACCACGTGTATTTCTTATCCTTCCGCAAAAGGTTCGTTAAGGGTTGAGCGATTCTAGAAAATCCCTCTACAAATCGCCGATAATAACCCGCTAATCCGAGGAAACTTGGATTTCCTTAACGCTCTTCTGAGGTAGCCAATCTCGAATAGCCTCCGTCTTCGAGGGTCGACACGAACTCCGTCTCGATGAAATTACATGTCCGAGAAAAGTCACCGGACATCCGAACTCACATTTGGAAAACTTCCCATAAAGTTGTTCTCGTCTCAACACGTCGAGCACTTGATGAAGGTGAAACTCGTGTTCCTTCCGGTCACGAGAATAAATCAAAATGTCATCGATGAAGACAACAACAAACCGATCCAAAAAGTCGATGAAGACCCGATTCATTAACTCCATGAATACCGCAGGTGCATTAGTCAATCCGAACGGCATAACCACAAACTCATAATGACCATAGCGTGTTCGAAATGCCGTCCTCGCGATATCCGACTCTCGAATCCGCAACTGATGATATCCAGATCTTAAGTCGATCTTGGAAAATACTGAAGCTCCCTGAAGTTGATCTAAGAGATCATCAATACGGGGTAAGGGATACTTATTCTTGATCGTCACCTTGTTCAACTCCCGATAATCAATACATAAGCGGAATGAACCATCCTTCTTCTTGACAAACAACACTGGTGATCCCCACGGGGACGCACTCGGTCGGATATAACCTTTCTCGAACAACTTCTCAAGTTGGTTCTTTAATTCCTGCATTTCGGTCGGGGCCATCCGGTACGGTGCCTTCGATATCGGGACGCACCGTGCTCCAACTCAATCGTGAATTCCACATCCTCCGTGGAGGCAAACCAGTAACTCGTCTGGAAAAACATCGGCATATTCTCTCACCACCGGAATATCCGTTAACATTATCGATGATTTCGGTTTTGGCCATATAGCACCAATAACCGACACATCACGATTGAGTAACCTTACCGCTTTCATCAAATTAATGACTTTACTGCAATGTAGGATTACCTCCTGAAACACACATTCGACTCCATCGTTCAAATGATAGTGACCAAACGCTTTCGGACACTAATGATGGCATCATGACGATCCATCCAATCAATACCCAAGATGACGTCGTCCCCAAGAAATCTACTACGATTAAGTCCGCCGGCCATACACGACCATGAAGTCAATCGGACAATTCTGAATCTCACGACTTCCGATAATTCGTCTACCATCAGGTAGGCCAATGACATAAGGCTCACAACTAGTAGCACTACCCAGACGTAGTCTACTCAAACATGACTCGAAAATGAATGAATGAGATGCACCAGTATCAAAAAGGGTACACACAGGTTGAGATAGAATGTCGAGTGTACCTGAGATCATTCGGGCCTCGGGATCATAGGTCTTCTTCATCTCATAAATTCGGGGCTTGCCGGCCCCCGAACCGGATGCTCCGTCGATAGCTCTGCTCCGCCTTTAGCTCCCGCTGTCTTGAACGACGCTGACCGAGTGGCCTGATCTCGCACCGAATGACACAGGGCTTGAGATGGCGCCGGAGTGGGTTTAGAGTCCCTACGGCAAAAACGGGCCCTATGCCCAGCATTCCCACAGTTGTGGCACGTGACAGACTGCTTCGGACATTTGGTGCTGAAATGACCCTGTTCCTCACAGTTGAAACAGGTGATGGCCGAACTGGCCACTCGCGACTGAGATTCCGTGGGTTTAGACGCCGTGGGAGGTCGCTTAGAAAAAGTAGAGCCCGCACGTGGTTTCTTGAAAGTGGCCTGACTCCCGTCAGACTGATTACGGTTCTTGGACTTCTTGCTAGCAAACGAAGGTTGCTGCTTAGCAATTTCCTTAGCCGTAAGCTCGTAAGTAAGAGACTTCTCAATGAACTCGGCCAGAGTGGCACAGTTATGATTAAGTAACTGAAGTCTCATACGGGGTTTCAGCCTCTTGCTGAAATACTTGATCTTGTCCGCTTCTGAGTGAATGATAGATGAGGCGAACGGAAGAAGTTCTTGAAATTTTTCGGCGATGGCGAGAACATCATCATCCGCCGAAAGGTCGGGAGTGAGTAATTCCGACAACTTGGCCTCCCTGAGTGGGGCCGGATAGTACCTCTCCATCATGAGAGTCTTGAACTGATCCCAAGTACATGTTCCGTCTGTGGGCTTCAACGATAACCACCATGAATGAGCGCTCTTACCGAGATAGTAAGCCGCAACTGAAACTTTATGCCCTTCAGGGCAATCCACCATAGCAAATAACTTCTCAAAATGCTCAAGCCAATGAACAATATCCGCCGGCTCAGATGAGCCCTCAAAAGTAGGTGGTCGCTGGCGAGAGATATCGCTAATGATATTGCTTACACCCCTCTCTTGCCTCTGAGGTGGCGGCGGAGGAGCTCGCCGATTTTGATTGACGGAGTTATGCATCGTCTCCATCAACCGAGCCATCCGGGTCATTTGGGCCATCATGCCCTCGCATAAATGCGAGTGGGTCAACCCGACACCCTCGACCGAGCCGTGTCCCGGTACGACTCCGGCAGCTGAATGATCGCGTCTGTGTGAATGAGTGGCGCGTCGGCCGCTTGATGAATTAGCATTATTCCCGGCATTTGCACGTGTATTCGCACGAGTTCTCGGGATTCGGCCCGCTCCACGCCTCGTCCTCCACGTCCTCTGCCACCCTTTCCATATCAAGTGGAAAGTCATATGATGATTATATATCTCGCATGAGTATCACATTATGATTATATTATGAAATGATGAAAATGAGCATACGCGCTCAAATACAACGATTACATGAATGATTAGTTGACGTGACATGATTATCCGATGAAGTTATCAAATGATTATCTTGAATGAGTTAACAAGATTAATGATTCGATCTTCACGATCAACAATCGACAATGAAATGAATTGGTGATTAATGAGTTAACTCGACCGTCCGGTCAAAATGACAATGATGATTGAGGATTGTTAAGCGATGAATTATGAATGAATGATTAATGCGAGAAATTATACCATGGCATTAGAAATCTTACAGTTCTTGGTCCGATTGGCTCGGCATTTGCACAGTCACACGTGACGCGAAAGTCCAATGATACTAGTCCGATGACGATGATTTCAAATGAGACATGACTTGGAGGGTAGTATTCAAAACCACTCTCCGATACCAACTCGTAACACCCCAAACTAGGCGGATATTACGCTGCCGTGGACCCCGATCGGGACCCACCAGGCGAATGAAAATTAATGAATTACACAGGTAAATTTAGTACAGAACAACATTACACAATTAATTACTCCGATGAGGAGTTTAATACAACATACCTGGATGATATCAATACAAGTATATTTTATATGGAGATAAAATATACAACACCGAGTGAAATGAATATTCAAACGGAATGTCTCATAGCGGAATAAATGAAGAAAACATAAGTGATCGAATAGACTGGGCCCCTACTAGTATCACTGGACTCCTCGCCGTCACCGTGCTCTCCCGTGCCTTAGCCTTGCCATGACAAAACAAAGATCCCCAACGGCCGCCATACGTAACAACAATCCTCAAGGGTTGAAAATACACAATCATGATATATCCGAAATTATGAATTATCCTCGAAACATACGCAATCAAACATGCTATATGAATCGACTATCGAGACGGCTCAAAGGAATGGCGCCACACTACGTCCGGGATGGAAATGTGTCCGTGCACAAGCCACCAACGAGCATCGACCGAATACACGTGTGGTCTTGTACCTAATCAGTCTCACGAAGCCATCAACTCGTGTGCACAGTCCAATGTGAGGCCACCAACCAACACACGACTATAATGTGCCCGACATGAAAATCCTACACATACCAACCGGCACGCCAGTATGACCCGGAATGCCACAATATGACAAAAGTGACAACGAAAATGAATAATGACTCACCAAGATTAAATGATGGTGGAATGAATGACAGCTTAATGAAATGATTGGAACCGTCATTCCTTATGACTGAAGTGGTTAATTGACAATGACAAGTTTTGATACGGTTAATACAATGATGAATGAGTTACGATTATGAATGAACAACAACAAAAGGAATGAATATCCTTTTAACCGAGTAAGAATTAACTTACTCAATACCGATGAAGAATGTCCTTCCACGAACAACGTCCTAAATGAAATGTCGGTCGCTCGAACAACCTTGAACAACAATAATTACCAACAACCGATCAATACACGAATCAAATACGATCATAACCGACCCAAACGTCGATACAACAATATCCGAACTCGTAGATGAACTCTAACGAAAACATTGAGATACCCGTTGGTTAAAACCAAACCCGAATTATCGAACCAACTCCAACATGATTGATTCAACCCAGCAAAACATTATCAATGACATCAATAATCTCATAGAAATCCACAATTCAAGTTATAATAACGATAATCGGAAATCCCCAAAATAACCGAAGTCAACCCCAAGGGTTCTTGAAATAATTCCGAAAATAACCATTAAATCCGTAAGAATATACTTATCCAAGGTAGATAATCTATATCTAACATATTCCAATGATAATCCAAGCTTACACGAAGAAATCGGGAGGAAAAACCCAAAAATTCGAAATTCTAGATCCAAGAGATTAATACCTTGATTCGATGCGATGAATAGGATGAAATGATGATTAATCTGAAAGATGAGCTTGAAGATGATGATTGATGATTACACCTCGAAGAATCCTCTCCGAATCGCTCGAAATCGCCCAAAAATACCGAAGGAATGAAATGAGATGAATAAATGACGAACTCTGACTAAACTGTCCAATTTATAGTCAGTCCAGGTTAGCGTGCGCTAGCCCTTGTGCGTAGCGTGCGCTAACGAGTAATTTGGGTAGTCCAGTACCCACTGTCCGAACACGGTAGCACGCGCTACGTACCTTCTTGTAGCATGCGCTACGGCCATACTACTAGCGTGCGCTAAGACCCATTATTAGCGTGCGCTAACGAAATATTGATGCCCAACACTGGAGTCCAGAAAACTTCCTGACCTCTGATCTGACCCCGATAGCGTGCGCTACAACCATTGTTTAGCGTGCGCTAATATATCGGCTGCGTACGCTAACAACAACACATAGCGTGCGCTATGAATTAATTCAAAGGTATCCAAAGAGCCACTGGACTCAACCTGATCCGTCGCTAGCGCGCGCTACTCCACACATATAGCGTGCGCAACTACAACCCGTTAGCGCACGCTACTTACCACTCGTAGCGTGCGCTACAAATAATCTCACCTGCAGTCCAGTACCTTGTGGACTGCAGCCAGGGCAACCTTAGCGTGCGCTAAAGCTGAGTGGTAGCGTGCGCTACCTATACCCAATTAGCGTACGCTAAAAGGAGTATGTAGCGTGCGCTACTCCTCACGCACAGCTCGCAACGAAAATGACAATGATGATAAACGCGGCACGAAACTCCAATCAGATTAGTGATAAATGACGATTGATACACGATACAATTACTCTGAATGATGAATACCATGACTGAATATGAGTGATAAATGATCAATAATGAGTGAAATTACTGAGTGATAATGACTGAATGATAAATACTGAATGATAATTACTGAATTACAACCGGGTATTACAGTTGAGACACAGGGACATGACGTTGGCGACGAGGCATTCGAGCGATACTAGTCCGAGTTGTTCATTGTTGGTCAATCAGTTGGAGTGTACTCCAGTCTCGTCAGTTGTTGTCGTGTTGTATTACCCGAACAGATGTTCGTGGATGTTGTTGTATTTCATTTGGCCATGTAGGCTACTTTTGTCATTGAAATTCCTTATCGGAATATTGTGTCGGATATCATGGTAGGGACTATGATTTTCCCTTGTTGTTTAATTTAATGTATTTTAGTCATGTTCGCCTGGTGGATCTCCTGGCATGGGGTCCACGGCACTGTAATAACCCAATAGGATTTGGGGGTGTTACAGAAATGGTATTAGAGATTTGGGTTGTGAAATACCCTGAGATGTGAGTTATGTGGTCCTACCGACGCGGTAGTAGTGGGATTGTCAGGTTATGACAATCTAGTCAGTCAGGTTTTGTGAGTCGTAATATTAGTACGACTGCACGAGTCATTCATTCATCGAGTCGTCGTCAGTGAAGACTAGTATCGCGAGACCTCGAAGCTTCGTATGACCTGTGTAAGGACTCGATTCTCTTTATGTTCATACATTCATCATGTCATTAATTATTCATGCTTTGTTGAAACATATATGTGATATTAGTGTTATGATTGATTCATGACTAATTGTTTTGGGGCACGTGTGGCTTGTGTAAGCATTCAGGATCAACTCATTCATCAGTTAATAATCCTCAATCATCATTCTGATCTTGTCGATCATGTTAATTCATTCATCACTCAGTCAATATCATTACTCAGTTAATTCATCACTCAGATAATTCATTCATCACTCAGTCAATATCATTACTCAGTTAATTCATCACTCAGTTAACTCATTCATCACTCAGTTAATTCATTCATCATTTAGTCAATATCATTGCTCAGTTGCTTCGTTCATCACTCAATTAACCTCATCGTTCAGCTAATTCATTCATCACTCAATTAACCTCATCGTTCAGCTAATTCATTCATCACTCAATTAATCTCATCGTTTAGCTAATTCACTTGTCACTCAGTCAATCTCATTGCTCAGTTAATTCATTCCTCATTCAGTCAATTTCATTGTTCAGTAAATTCATTAATCATTCAGCCCATCTCACGGTCCACTTGTTGATCTTGAGGATCGAATTTTCAACCTTGTTAACTTGTTCAAGGTAATCATTTCAGGAATTTCATCAGGCAATCATGTTACCTCATTTGATGTTTCATACGGTCTTATCATACTCTGACGTAATGTCGACGATCATTTCATTAAATCATTAATGCATTCATTGTGTTAGAGCGTGTATGCTCATTATTGTCACTCTGTAACGTGATCATAATGCGATATTCATGCGGAATCTATAATCATCATGTGACTTTCCTACTTCAGTATAGATGGAGCTGTCAGAGGACGTAGGGGAAGAGGCCGCGGTACGGGCCGTAACCCGGGATCTCGTGTGCATGCCCACACGAACGCGAGGGATATCATTAATTCATCAAATAGCGAGGCTACTCATTCATCAGCAGATAATCATTCACTGTCAGGGAGTCGTACCCGAGAGGCATCTCACTCGGAAGGTGTTCGGGTTGATCCATTCATATTTATGCAGGGCATGATGGCCCAGATGACTCAGATGACGCGGATAGTGGAGACCATGCAGACCTCGATGGTTCGTGGTCCATCGCAACATGGATGCGAGGTGCCATTTCATGGACAGACTGGGGGAGTGAATCAGATTGTTGGCGATATCTCTCGTCAGATGTCGCCTACTTTTGAGGGTTCGTCGGAACCAGCTGATATTGTTCATTGGCTCGAGCATTTTGATAAACTCTTCGACATGGTTCAATGTCCAGAAGAGAGTAAAGTAGCAGTAGCGGCTTATTACTTGATTAAGGGTGCTTATTCGTGGTGGCTCTCTGTGAAACCCACCGATCGCTATTGTGGTTGGAGTGAATTCAAGACCCTCATGTTAGAGAGGTATTATCCGGCTCCACTTCGTGAAGCCAAGTTGTCAGAGGTTTTGAACCCCGAACCCGTCAAGGACGAGGGTGTTATTGCCATTGCTGAGAAGTTTCAGGGACTACTTCAGTTTGCTTCGTCAGTTATCCGTACTGAGGCGGATAAGATCAAATATTTTAGCAAGAGGCTAAATCCGCAGTTGAGGATGCAGCTGTTCAATCACAATTGTAATTCACTTAGTGAGTTCATTGGGAAGGCTCTTGGAGCAGAGCTTTTGATCAAGGAACTTGCTCAGAAGCATCCTTCAGTTTCTTCGGGTGAGAGGACTAGAATGCCGGCTCGTTCAGAGGGACATCGGACCCCGACATCCAAGAAGTCATTTTCTAGTCGTCTTCGTGCGGAGGGAGCGTCCTCTTCTAAGGCCACGAGTTCGACCGTTGTTTGCTTTAACTGTGATGTAATAGGACATCGCAGCACCCGGTGCTCGATGCAGGCCGTTATTTGTTTTCGGTGTGGGCGGCAGGGACACCTTCAGAAATACTGCAGGAGTTCTAGTGCCGGTAGATCTCGAGAGAGCTCAAGGGCCTCGAGGGACCTTGTTACTCCAGCTCGTGCTTCATTCAAGGGGTCCTATCAGGCTTCGAGAGCCCGAGGTAAGGACATTCATCTCCGGTTTCAATCAAGTTAATTCTTGCTCGGTAGTAGGATAATCATTCATTTCATTGTCGTTCATTCATTCATATAATTCATTCATTAATATATATCAATCATGTTGGGACTCATAATTATCGATTAATCATTTAATTCACGAGGAACGGCGGTTCCAATCACTTCAAGGAACTATCACTCATGACGTTATTAATTCACCTTGGTGAGTCATTCTAAATCCTTGTCGGATTTGTAGTCATTTATCATTCATCATTCATTTTTGTCACTTTCATTCTCGTGACCTTCTGAGATCTTAGTTAGCGGCGAGTTCATCGTCGGTTATACCTTAAATCGTCGAGATAGAGGAAATCGATGATATGGAAGAATATCGATGTTGGGTACATTTGAGATGTAACCTTGTTTTTGGATGACTGTGTAATCTATCCGTAATAATGTATCGTGGCTGTGGATCATTTATTGTTGATCTATCTTATTATGATCATATTCGAGAATTTTGAGATTTGGGTCAATTGTTGGGAGTTCATCCCTCCGGCGTTGTGCTCGAGATTTCGTGATAATTTGAGGAATCATTCACTGTGCTTCTAGACGTCAAGTCTTGGGGACTTGGGCTTGCGGTTGATTTAGTCCCGAGGACTGTTTGGGCGTTATTGTTTTCAGATCGTGATAGATAGTTCATATCCCGAGTTGTTTACCCTCAGTTTCGAGGACGAAACTCTTTTAAGGGGGGGAGTATGTAATACCCGGTTGTGAATTCATTTATTATCATTCAGTATCTGTCACTCAGAATTTTTTTTCACTCAGTAATAATCATTCATCATTCATATTCAGTCAACTATGTTCACCATTCGGGTATTTTGGGATCATCACTGTGTGAGATCGAGCCGAGATTATTGTCATCATCATCATCATGTTTTTATTTTCAGTTTGAGAGGTAGCGCACGCTACACATTGTAGTTAGCGCGCGCTAATGAGGTGCATGTAACGCACGCAATGATTCAATATTAGCGCACGCTAGCGCAAGTGAGGCAGACAGTCCAGAAGGTACTGGGCTGATTTGGGAAATCCGTAGCGCACGCTACGAGTGGTAAGTAGCGTACACTAACTATGCTGGTAACGCACGCTAAGACTTCAGAGTAGCGCACGCTAGCGCTGCAATGCAGAGGATGAGGTTCGACTCCGTGATTTCGATATCAACTATCAGGTAGCGCACGCTAACATAAGGTTAACGTACGCTAAGAACAGGCTGTTAGCGCACGCTACCAAAGGTACTTAGCGCACGCTAACGATTCAGTCAGGGGGTACTGGACTACCCGGTACACGCGTTAGCGCACGCTAACATCAGGAGTTAGCGCGCGCTAAGCTGGGACAGTATAGATAGGACAGTTCAGTCCAACCTTCGTCATTTCTTCATTTCTCAATCCTTTCGGACGAGCTCGGGCGATTCGGAAAGCTCTTTTCGAGCTGCAATCATCTAGCATCATCTTCAAGCTCCTAAGTTGGATTAATCATCATCTAAATCAGTTTCATCACTCCAAATCAAGGTAATGATTCTTGGATCTAGAATTTCGGATCTTGGGTGTTTTGCTTTCGATCTCTTCGTGTAAATCGATATTATGTTGGAATATGTTAGATATGGATTATCTATCTCGGGTACTTGTATTTCTACGGACTCACTGGTGTGATTTTCGGAATTTACGAATAATTGAGAAATTGTTCAAGAACCCTTACGGGTTGACTTTGGAATTTTGGGGGTTTTCGACTAGGTGTTGTTGAAATCTCGATTTATGTATTCCTATTGGATAATTGATGGTATTCATGAGGTTTTGTTGGATTCGAATCATTCATTGGAAGTTTGGTTTCAGATATAATTGAGTTTCGGTTGTAAACGATTGGAGATTGTTTACGACGCGTTTGTTTAAATGCCCCAATGAGTTTCGGGTATTGTTGTATCGACTTTTGAGTTGGTTGTGATCATGCTTGATTCGTGTATTAAGAGAATTGTTGGTTTTTGTGTTGTTTAAGGTTGTTCAAGCGGCCGGTAATTTCATTAAGGACGTTGATCGTGGAAGTACCTTCTCACCTTCGGTTTGAGGCAAGTTTTATACTTGTACTAGTCAATGAGCTAATGTCATCATGTATGTGTATGAATGTGTTGTATCATTCCGAGACTTAGTCTCTTCATGAATTCATTGATATCAAGAGATCGTTCGATACGATACCTTTCGGCAATTTCGCCAAATGTTTATTGTTGTTCGTTAACGGCCGATTTAAGGCATTGTGATACTCAATATTAATGTCATTTTCGATAGCCGGTTCGCGGTATCGATGTATCGATCGTTGTTATTGTAGATGTCAATTTAAGACATCGTTGAGATCATTGTTATTCCGTTGGGGTTGTCATTAAAACTGTATTGGCCGATTAAAGGCATTAGCGTATTCATTTCTCATCTTCGTCGTCGGTAACCGATTAAAGGTGCCGAGGTATCCTTTATATCATTGTTATCGATTGGCCGTTCTTAGGCAAATCGAAATGTTCAATCATTCACTATATCATTGTTATCGATTGACCTTTCTAAGGCAATCGAGATATTCAATCATTCATTAAATCATCCGCTGCATCATTGTTATCGTGCTGGCCGACTCAAGGTAGCACACTATCAATCTCATGAATTCGGTAGTCTACGAATCGTTGTCATTTGTGACTAATTATATTTTTGGAGGCTAGTCTCGGCTAGTGCCTCTTATGGGTAAGTTTGGGGCTTGAACCTTCGTGGTTGGCTTCCCAACACCTACAAATTAGTAGGTCACGGTCGTGTTTATGATCTTATGGGTAAGTTTGGGGCTTGAACCTTCGCGGTTGGCTTCCCAACACCTACAAATTAGTAGGTCATGGTCGTGTTTATGATCTTATGGGTAAGTTTGGGGCTTGAACCTTCGCGGTTGGCTTCCCAACACCTACAAATTAGTAGGTCACGGTCGTGTTTATGATCTTATGGGTAAGTTTGGGGCTTGAACCTTCGCGGTTGGCTTCCCAACACCTACAAATTAGTAGGTCACGGTCGTGTTTATGATCTTATGGGTAAGTTTGGGGCTTGAACCTTCGCGGTTGGCTTCCCAACACCTACAAATTAGTAGGTCACGGTCGTGTTTATGATCTTATGGGTAAGTTTGGGGCTTGAACCTTCGCGGTTGGCTTCCCAACACCTACAAATTAGTAGGTCACGGTCGTGTTTATGATCTTATGGGTAAGTTTGGGGCTTGAACCTTCGCGGTTGGCTTCCCAACACCTACAACTCAGTAGGTCACGGTCGTGGTTATGACCTTATTAGTTCTCATTAATTATAGCTTCGGGCTATTCCGGTTTCATGTGAATGTGATAATTGTGACTTAATGAGTGGCTTTCGGGCCTTTTGTAATGTCTTGGTATTTTCATTGGAGTCTTTGGGCATTATGATTCATATTGAATTCAGTTCTGGTTTGGTTCATGTCGTTTAATTCATTGTGGTATTCTGCGATTATGATTCGCCGTTGGGCATTTATATTCTAATCTATCGAACAGGTATTAATAGTATGCCGTGGGCATAGTATTTCACGAATGCTCGGTTCTTACCTTGGTTTGTGAGCATCTCGTATTATCATCATCATTATACCGTTTCATTCTGCCTTTGGATGTATATCATGTTATACATGTATTTGATGTTCATTATCTGGATGACTGACCCCGTGGGGGCGGAACATGTTTTCATGTTTTAGGTGCTTGCGAGGAGAGAGTTGAGACACAGGGGCATGACGTTGGCGACGAGGCATTCGAGCGATACTAGTCCGAGTTGTTCATTGTTGGTCAATCAGTTGGAGTGTACTCCAGTCTCGTCAGTTGTTGTCGTGTTGTATTACCCGAACAGATGTTCGTGGATGTTGTTGTATTTCATTTGGCCATGTAGGCTACTTTTGTCATTGAAATTCCTTATCGGAATATTGTGTCGGATATCATGGTAGGGACTATGATTTTCCCTTGTTGTTTAATTTAATGTATTTTAGTCATGTTCGCCTGGTGGGTCTCCTGGCGTGGGGTCCACGGCACTGTAATAACCCAATAGGATATGGGGGTGTTACATAGACCACGCCCCTCAGGGACTCCTCGGAGTTGGTCCTGATTTCAGTGCTCAAATCCGTGCCTCGGAAGGCTCGGTGACCAACTCGTAAAACTGAACTCGATGTCCCTCAAGCCCGCACTTGTGACACATTACTAGCGGAGAAGGGCAATGTGCACGGACATGCCCCGCCACATTGCAGTTAAAACACCTCCTGGCTTTACCAGGAGTCAAAGCAGAAGACTTGGAGCTCTCAGTCCCACGCAACGAGCGACAGAGCTTCACAGCCGAAAGACTACGACGTTGCGAACTATAAACACCAACTCCTGCACTGTCCACAAGGTCATCGGACTTCCTCTGCTTCTTCGAATCGGGCACACGCTCCGACGATAATGAAGCTAGTTCACGGGCCAAGGCTCGATCTTGGTAGTCCCTCAACGAAGTGCAAGTGAGTCCCGACATATACACGTGAATCTCTGGCTTCATTCGTCTGTCAAAATGAAAGATCCTCTCTTCCTCGGTTCTCACCCGATCTCGCACATAACTGAGTTGTTTGCTATAGTCAATGATAGCCTGTGACACTGAAACATCTTGCGGTTCTGCCGAATAAAATTCATGAATCCTCTGCTCTCTAATAGGTTTCAGACAGAACTCAGCTTCCATAAATGCCTGGAACTCTGCCCACGTGACATCACGATCATGAGGCTTAACAGCCTCCCACCAATTAGCGGCATCTTTGTCAAGAAGGTACTGTGCAATAGGTACCTTTCGCTCTTCAGGACAATCGACAGCCTCAAATATATTTCCCAACTGGAAAAGCCAACCATCCCAGCCCAACGCATCCGCAACACCGGCGAATCGAGGGGGATTCATACGAATTACCTCCCGAAGCCACTTGTTTGCACCAGTGTTCTGAGTCACATCTGTAATGCGCTGAACTGCCTGAGTCAACTCAGTCATCTGTGTAGCTACCTGCTGTAAAATAGCAGCGACACCGATAGCGGCATCATCCCCGGCAGCATGATCTCGACCACGCGTCTGATTGCCACGATTACGACCTCGGCCCCTCGGCATACTGAATAAGTAATTACTCAGCACAACAGAAAAATCATAACATATACCACATACAACAATTTCCATCGTAAAGCAACATGCATACTAAAATCATAGCAACGACGGTATCGTTCAGCAATCTCAACGGCCCGAACGATAACCGGCACATAATCACAAAACATCATGGAATAATCACACATATACACGAACATACCAACCCAAGCTTCAACAGCTCACACTCGCGTGTCAACACGCAAATCACCACGAGGCGATAAACAGTAAACACCAGTTCACACCTCTCACAGAGGGCTAACAAAACATATGCGTGGTGAACGACTCAACGTTCACACCACCAATTCAATCACAATTCGGGGTTAACACCGTAACGAAAGTTCGAAAACCATACACGCATTTCCGGTCCGCAAACAGGAATGATAGGTTTTAAAAACGAAAACCACCTTTTGAAAACAGTTTGAAAACAACAGTTGATCTTGAGTATCATTTTACAAAAAGTAGTACAAACACCATTATCGAGACTTTGAAAATCATCTTGCGTTTGAACAAAAATGAGGACACCTTTCTTTTAGTGAAAAAACTTTCAAAAATATTCGACCCTTGGGTCTAAGCAACTGCATTTGAAAATATCTCAAAATATTTTTGGTCCTCAACCGGAAATTTTTTTTTGAAATGTATTGCGGCATTAGAAAACACCGCAAGGAAATAATTCGTTTTAAAAGTACGTCTCGGATTTTAATTTTCTAAGATACTCAAGGTTTTCAAAAATAATTCAATGGGCTAGAATGCCCAAAAATTTCAGGTAATTACACGGAATAATATAGCGTCGTGTGTCCCGCGCCGGAACCCACCAGGCTAAAAAACCATTTACAAAAACGCCAAAAAGGCCGATGACGGTAATATTTCAAAAACTCACAGAAGCCATTTAGAAAATAATAAATACCGTCATAAGAATTTCGCCAAAACGATCAAGGCCGTAATGCCAAAAACTCGGTTAAGGAATCGGTTTTCGAAATAAAACTCAGTCGGTAAAATACCGAAAGCCATTACAAAAGAACTCACGCAGCGGATAAAAGAAATAAAGTCAAACATGCACAAGACAGCAACACTACTCCTCATATGAACGAAAAATGGGAGTCAAATAATCACATATCACGAAATCAAAATCCATAAGAGGATTCCGTCACTTAACAAATAATCATAAAAATAGCTCGTGTCACACGAGTCACAACACAAAGAAGGGAGACTTACATCCACAGGTCGCACGAAGATGATGATCTCCCCACGATACCAATCACGACCAACAAACTCAGACGACGCGTCGCGACACGACTCAGTCAGACAAAATCCGACGAGACAACAACTCAACAGACACCACTGACCCGACAGCCTAGGTTTCCACAACCTAAGCTCTGATACCATTTATGTAACACCCCCAATCCACTCAGGGATATTACACGCCGTAGACCCTCTCCTCGAGGATCTACCAGGCTGATAACTAAAATCAAACATCTAAACATCGCCTTTAAGGCTAAAATGACTCAGTAGACCGACTTGGTCTTTCAATAATAACAGACAACTCGATTCCAAACACATACCCACGCAGGGGTCAAAATACAATAAACTCCCGTACAACGGGGAAAAGATACTGCAGCGGAAAAGAAAATACAACTAGACCAATACGACATCAACGGATCCTCGTGTGATTAGTATCGTTCATCTTTCATCATCCTTCGTGCCGACCCTGTGCTATGCTCCAAAACCTGAATGCAAAAATAGACATCCACCCCCCGAATACTCGGGGGTTAGCAAAACTCCACTGTTTTGCTAGTGCAAGTATAAAATACGAAAACGAGCCATACATATCATACTCCACGGAACATGTTAATCATAAACATACTTCCCGAGGTAAATCACTTAATCAAAACGGTTAAATCGAAAGATAGGGGTAAACCCGATATACATCTCGTGAAAACATTTTACGATCTCGGGAGTTTTGAAAACATTTGGGATTTTAAGAATTCTCAAACCTTTCAAAACATTTAGGGACACATCACAAAAGTCATTTTCCCAAAACATAAATTCGATAACAACAATTGGTGTACACGACCCGATCATACCATAACAACCTGTTTCCACAGATTATTCGCGTCCCGTGCTAGCAAGCCACGGACTTCAGATGCTCCCGTAGAACAAACCCGAGTGAACAACCCACAGGGAAACTATATCAAATCACATGTCACCGTAACCGCAGTCACGTGACTACAAGCACATATACGTACATAATCAAACCACAACCATAAGTTATCCCGGCATCGCGCTAACAAGCCACGAACCTCGGAGTCCCCGCAAGACATACCCGATGATAACCCCACAAGTTATCTCGGCATCGGGCTCACAAGCCACGAACCTCGGAGTCCCCGCAAGACATACCCGGATTGGATAACCCTACGGTCACGCCCGACCCATACTAGCAAGTATGGATCCCGGAGATTCAACAATCCTACCCGGAGGCACATCACATACATCAAGCACACAACAATAATCACTTATCAAGCCAAACAACATTAAGTATCACAACCTCCTTTCAAGGAGTAACAACTAATATCACACACATTACGTTCTTACCGAACAAGTACACAATAACAATACGTAATACCCGGCAAAGGATTACGGTCTATCAAACTCACTCGAAGTGATCATATTATCTTTAAACATACAAAACCAACACACATATTCCGAGAACACATATTCACGAAGTATACGAATTATCGTTGAAAGACAACATTTATCGAGGACATACCGATCCCTTTTTACGTTCATTAAACATTTGGATTTCATATAAGAATCATTTATCAACAATTATGCCTATGAAACATGAAACGTATGGGCAAGATACTTGCCTCGAAATCGGTACGCAAGTATTCCGACGAACACGGCTCAACCGGAAAGCTTCGAAATGCCCGATGCTATCGAAAAGGAAGACGACAACGAACGGAAGGGTTCAACTTGGTTTCTTCGTAAGAAACTCGACCCTAACATCATATAATTAATAAATCAATGATCATACGATGAGGAATAATCGTAGAACGCCCGAAAACCCCTCTAAGACATTTTACCGGACACCTTCAAGGCGTCGATCAAGAACTCGACCAAAACGACGAATCGATACGATCCAACCATGGAATAACAAGGGAAAAGATATAAAACATCTAAATAATCATCAATCCATCACAATCCTAAGTTAAATCGGATTAATCGGACGAAAACAACCAAAATACCCAAATTCCCCAAAACTAGATTTCTAGGAAATCTGACCTGATTCGGTAGATTGGAGGATGTTATAGGATTGATGATTGATGATATGAACTCCAAAACTTCATGGATTGATTGTCCAACAACATCTCTCCATGGTATACACACCCACAGTCACGTACGAGAAGAAAAAGAAGGAGAAATAGCTGAAGAAAACGCCGGACCTTAAATAGAGGCGTGCCGTAGGGTTACGTACGTAACCGGCCAAGGCTTACGTACGTAACCGAGTCACTGCCCCAAAACTTCCGGCCCGTTACGTACGTTACCGGCCAGGCCCTTACGTACGTAACGGCCGAGCACTACCGCACGTTACTCGGCCAGGGCTGGCCTGGCCCCAGCATGCCCGGCCATGACTCGGCCGGGACCAACTCCGACGGCCCGAACGACCCCGAAACCCGAACCTGAGTACGAATCGAAGATACGGTTACGAAGTACTCGCAAATACGAATCCGAGCACTAAGAGAACACATGATTCCGACCACCCGAAGGCTCGGAATTCGACAACGGAAAGTAATTACCCCAAACTTTGGGAAATTACGAAAATGGCCCAAAATGCCCGAAATACACGATACATGATCGAAACACCAAGACGAAGCTTGCAACAAGAATAATAACATTAAATGAACTTACGAGAAAGTTGAAACAATAGTTTCGGATGAGATTCGCAAGAATCGAACTCAAGTGCGGAAAAACCGCTAAAAAGCACGGAACTCAACAAAACGACATTGAAACGAGCTCGGATGACAAAAAGTGCAGATTTAATTATTCTCGGAATGACGAAACGGTCATGAGCGAGTCGTCAAAACGGACTTCTGCCGAAAAAAGAAATTACCGGAAATCGAAATTACGGGTATTACAATAACCATGAGCGTCTACGATATTTTAAGTTTCTTACTCTGACCAAACTTGTAACCTTCATTAGCAGATTCATTTATAGGGAGCCATCGAATACACCAGCTGCGTCTAACAAATGTAAAAAAATTAGTTCATAAGAACCGCACACTTTAACTGGGTTATTCTATTCCACCTCTTAAAAATAAAAGAACTTTAATCAAAATACTTACTTAATAGCATGGCAATACATTTATACAAAACTTCTACTACGAGCACACGCAATGGAACCGTAGACAGTCAATTAAAATCCAATACAAGAAATAATTTGATCTATGGTTATTCAACAGTAATGACTTATATATTTGTGTCAACAAATCTCAATAAATATCCTACATCAAAAAATGTGAAAGTATGCAACCATTAGAGTTTTATTATTCCATACCTTTCCAGAGGGAGGGGTTGAGTTTGGATCGTGCAAAAAATGAAAGGAAAGACATACCTTTATAACCCGTATTAAGCATTATGTACGCTATAGCTAATGCTTAACGTAAGTTAAGTACATTACGTACGTAATCCTACGGGCATTACATACGCAACGAATCCCCAGAGGTTACTGCCTCAAATAACATATGTTATTACGTACATTGTCATAGTAACGTACGTAAGGCCCAGGCACATTACGTATGCTAACGCAGAGCCATTACGTATGTAATGTCCGTTGACCAGGCTGTCACGATTGGATCACCGACCACTGTCTATGTCTGGCCCCACCCGCCGAAAGGTGAGATGCTTTCTGGTACACCACATTACGTACATTAACATAGGTGTGTTACATATGTAATGTTACATACATAGCGTACGTAACGACAATATGGTAGCGTACGCTAAGGGCAACACATAGTCAAAAAAATGAAATTCTCCAAGCAATATCCAACAATCAACTATAGTGTGAACGACAAAGATAAACAATTCGATTTAACATATCTCAACAATATACTCATAATAATATGTACGGATATGGTACGACAATGCTCGAATTATCAAAAAAATACAACAGTAAAGACGAGAGTTCAGGCAGATATTACATACTCCACCCTTAAAAGGAGTTTCGTCCTCGAAACTAAGGGATAAACAACTCAGGATATCTCTCTCACATGGTATCCTCAGTCTCCAACGTAGCCTCCTCGATTCCGTGTCTCGACCACTGAATCTTCATTAAGGGAATCGTCTTGTTCCTTAACTGTTCGACCCTCCTCTCAAGTATCCGCACAGGACGCTCTTCATATGAATGGTCATCGGCTATCTCGACCTCTTAGAATCGAATAATGTGGCTCGGGTCAGCAACATACTTTCTAAACTGGGATACATGAAATACGTTGTGAATCCGACTCAAAGCTGGTGGTAATGCCAAACAATAGGCTAGGTCTCCTACACGTTCCAAAATCTCAAACGGACCAATATACCTCGGGCTCAGCTTGCTTCTCTTCCCAAAATGGAAAACACCTCGAGTCGGGGATACTTTTACTAGTACATGATCACCAACCTCAAACTCTAGTGGTCGTCGATGATTATCTGCATACGATTTCTGGCTGCTCTGAGCAGTTAATAGATGACTCTTAATCAGAGCAATCTTCTCGCGGGCTGCTAACAACATATCAGGCTCCGTACCCAAGGATTCGGACAAGTCGTACCAATACAAAGGGGACCTACAAAGACGGCCATACAATGCCTCATAATGTGCCATCTTAATCGAAGTGTGCCAACTATTATTATAGGTGAATTCCACCAACGGTAGTTGGGCTTCCCAGTCGTACTTCTAATCAAGAGCGCACGCTCTCAACATATACTCTATATTTTGGATAGTCCTTTCAGACAGACCATCAATCTGTGGATGAAATGCCGTACTGAAGTTCAACTGCGTACCCATCGCACGATGAACTGCTTTCCAGAAGTGTGACAAGAATCGTCCGTCATGATCTGATACAATACTCTTGGGGTGCCACGTAACCTTACAATCTCTTTAATAAACTGTTGGGCCAATCTCTCGGGCCCCCATGTGTCTTTAATCTCCAAAAAAGTGGACTAATTTGGTTAGACGGTCCACAATCACCCAAATCATATTCATCCCTCGACGACTCGTCGGCAAGCTAGTGATAAAATCCATCGATATGTCCTCCCATTTCAACTCAGGAATCGGGAGTGGTTTCAGCATTTCTGCGGGTTGCTGATGCTCAATCTTAAGCTGCTGACAGGTTAAACATCTCAAAATGAACTCTGCAACTTCATGTTTCATATTCCCCCACCAATGACATTGCTTCAAATCCTTATACATCTTGCTAGACCCCAAGTGAATGGAGTATGGCGTAGCATGGGCCTCCTTCAGAATAACATTCCTCAACTCTTCATCCGCCGGTATAATTACTCGATTCTTAAAGCATATTAGTCCGTCCTCATCAATCACAAATCCAGGGGCTTTCCCTTGGTCTACTTCTCCCAGAATTCTAGATATGAACGGGTCCATCACTTGTTTCACCATGATTATGTCGTCAAGGGACGATGAGATCTCAAGCGTGCAAAGTTGACCCTGAACATGCTGTAACCAGATCTGAATCTCCGGCCTCATGAACTATAACTGCAATTCTCTCTGAACTGTTAAGCGGTCTGTAATACCCGGTTGTGAATTCATTTATTATCATTCAGTATCTGTCACTCAGAATTTTTTTTCACTCAGTAATAATCATTCATCATTCATATTCAGTCAACTATGTTCACCATTCGGGTATTTTGGGATCATCACTGTGTGAGATCGAGCCGAGATTATTGTCATCATCATCATCATGTTTTGATTTTCAGTTTGAGAGGTATCGCACGCTACACATTGTAGTTAGCGCGCGCTAATGAGGTGCATGTAACGCACGCAATGATTCAGTATTAGCGCACGCTAGCGCAAGTGAGGCGAGGCATCCAGTCTTGGGCTGATTTGGGAAATCCGTAGCGCACGCTACGAGTGGTAAGTAGCGTCGCTAACTATGCCGGTAACGCACGCTAAGACTTGAGTAGCGCACGCCAGCGCTCGCAATGCAGGGCGATGAGGTTACGGACTCCGAGATTTTGGATATCAACTATCGGGTAGCACACGCTAACATAAGGTTAACGTACGCTAAGAACAGCCGTTAGCGCACGCAACCAAAGGTACTTAGCGCACGCTAATGATTGATCGAAGTCTTGGACTACCGGTACAGCGTTAGCGCACGCTAACATCATGAGTTAGCGCGCTAAGCTGGGACAGTATAAATAGGACAGTTCGGTCCAACCTTCGTCATTTCTTCATTTCTCAATCATTTCGGACGAGCTCGGGCGATTCGGAAAGGTCTTTTCGAGCTGCAATCATCTAGCATCATCTTCAAGCTCCTAAGTTGGATTAATCATCATCTAAATCAGTTTCATCACTCCAAATCAAGGTAATGATTCTTGGATCTAGAATTTCGGATCTTGGGTGTTTTGCTTTCGATCTCTTCGTGTAAATCGATATTATGTTGGAATATGTTAGATATGGATTATCTATCTCGGGTACTTGTATTTCTACGGACTCACTGGTGTGATTTTCGGAATTTACGAATAATTGAGAAATTGTTCAAGAACCCTTACGGGTTGACTTTGGAATTTTGGGGGTTTTCGACTAGGTGTTGTTGAAATCTCGATTTATGTATTCCTATTGGATTATTGATGGTATTCATGAGGTTTTGTTGGATTCGAATCATTCATTGGAAGTTTGGTTTCGGATATAATTGAGTTTCGGTTGTAAACGATTGGAGATTGTTTACGACGCGTTTGTTTAAATGCCCCTATGAGTTTCGGGTATTGTTGTATCGACTTTTGAGTTGGTTGTGATCATGCTTGATTCGTGTATTAAGAGAATTGTTGGTTTTCGTGTTGTTTAAGGTTGTTCAAGCGGCCGGTAATTTCATTAAGGACGTTGATCGTGGAAGTACCTTCTCACCTTCGGTTTGAGGCAAGTTTTATACTTGTACTAGTCAATGAGCTAATGTCATCATGTATGTGTATGAATGTGTTGTATCATTCCGAGACTTAGTCTCTTCATGAATTCATTGATATCAAGAGATCGTTCGATACGATACCTTTCGGCAATTTCGCCAAATGTTTATTGTTGTTCGTTAACGGCCGATTTAAGGCGTTGTGATACTCATTATTAATGTCATTTTCGATAGCCGGTTCGCGGTATCGATGTATCGATCGTTGTTATTGTAGATGTCAATTTAAGACATCGTTGAGATCATTGTTATTCCGTTGGGGTTGTCATTAAAACTGTATTGGCCGATTAAAGGCATTAGCGTATTCATTTCTCATCTTCGTCGTCGGTAACCGATTAAAGGTGCCGAGGTATCCTTTATATCATTATTATCGATTCGCCGTTCTCAGGCAAATCGAAATGTTCAATCATTCACAATATCATTGTTATCGATTGACCTTTCTAAGGCAATCGAGATATTCAATCATTCATTAAATCATCCGCTGCATCATTGTTATCGTGCTGGCCGACTCAAGGTAGCACACTATCAATCTCATGAATTCGGTAGTCTACGAATCGTTGTCATTTGTGATTAATTATATTTTTGGAGGCTAGTCTCGGCTAGTGCCTCTTATGGGTAAGTTTGGGGCTTGAACCTTCGCGGTTGGCTTCCCAACACCTACAAATTAGTAGGTCACGGTCGTGTTTATGATCTTATGGGTAAGTTTGGGGCTTGAACCTTCGCGGTTGGCTTCCCAACACCTACAAATTAGTAGGTCACGGTCGTGTTTATGATCTTATGGGTAAGTTTGGGGCTTGAACCTTCGCGGTTGGCTTCCCAACACCTACAAATTAGTAGGTCACGGTCGTGTTTATGATCTTATGGGTAAGTTTGGGGCTTGAACCTTTGCGGTTGGCTTCCCAACACCTACAACTCAGTAGGTCACGGTCGTGGTTATGACCTTATTAGTTCTCATTAATTATAGCTTCGGGCTATTCCGGTTTCATGTGAATGTGATAATTGGCGACTTGGTGAGTGGCTTTCGGGCCTTTTGTAATGTCTTGGTATTTTCATTGGAGTCTTTGGGCATTATGATTCATATTGAATTCAGTTCTGGTTTGGTTCATGTCGTTTAATTCATTGTGGTATTCTGCGATTATGATTCGCCGTTGGGCATTTATATTCTAATCTGTCGAACAGGTATTAATAGTATGCCGTGGGCATAGTATTTCACGAATGCTCGGTTCTTACCTTGGTTTGTGAGCATCTCGTATTATCATCATCATTATACCGTTTCATTCTGCCTTTGGATGTATATCATGTTATACATGTATTTGATGTTCATTATCTGGATGACTGACCCCGTGGGGGCGGAACATGTTTTCATGTTTTAGGTGCTTGCGAGGAGAGAGTTGAGACACAGGGGCATGACGTTGGCGACGAGGCATTCGAGCGATACTAGTCCGAGTTGTTCATTGTTGGTCAATCAGTTGGAGTGTACTCCAGTCTCGTCAGTTGTTGTCGTGTTGTATTACCCGAACAGATGTTCGTGGATGTTGTTGTATTTCATTTGGCCATGTAGGCTACTTTTGTCATTGAAATTCCTTATCGGAATATTGTGTCGGATATCATGGTAGGGACTATGATTTTCCCTTGTTGTTTAATTTAATGTATTTTAGTCATGTTCGCCTCGTGGATCTCCTGGCGTGGGGTCCACGGCCGTAATAACTTGATAGGATTTGGGGGTGTTACAGAAATGGTATCAGAGATTTGGGTTGTGAAATACCCTGAGATGTGAGTTATGTGGTCCTACCGACGCGGTAGTAGTGGGATTGTCAGGTTATGACAATCTAGTCAGTCAGGTTTTGTGAGTCGTAATATTAGTACGACTGCACGAGTCATTCATTCATCGAGTCGTCGTCAGTGAAGACTAGTATCGCGAGACCTCGAAGCTTCGTATGACCTGTGTAAGGACTCGATTCTCTTTATGTTCATACATTCATCATGTCATTAATTATTCATGCTTTGTTGAAACATATATGTGATATTAGCGTTATGATTGATTCATGACTAATTGTTTTGGGGCACGGGTGGCTTGTGTAAGCATTCAGGATCAACTCATTCATCAGTTAATAATCCTCAATCATCATTCTGATCTTGTCGATCATGTTAATTCATTCATCACTCAGTCAATATCATTACTCAGTTAATTCATCACTCAGATAATTCATTCATCACTCAGTCAATATCATTACTCAGTTAATTCATCACTCAGTTAACTCATTCATCACTCAGTTAATTCATTCATCATTCAGTCAATATCATTGCTCAGTTGCTTCGTTCATCACTCAATTAACCTCATCGTTCAGCTAATTCATTGATCACTCAATTAACCTCATCGTTCAGCTAATTCATTCATCACTCAATTAATCTCATCGTTTAGCTAATTCACTTGTCACTCAGTCAATCTCATTGCTCAGTTAATTCATTCCTCATTCAGTCAATTTCATTGTTCAGTAAATTCATTAATCATTCAGCCCATCTCACGGTCCAGTTGTTGATCTTGAGGATCGAATTTTCAACCTTGTTAACTTGTTCAAGGTAATCATTTCAGGAATTTCATCAGGCAATCATGTTACCTCATTTGATGTTTCATACGGTCTTATCATACTCTGACGTAATGTCGACGATCATTTCATTAAATCATTAATGCATTCATTGTGTTAGAGCGTGTATGCTCATTATTATCACTGTGTAACGTGATCATAATGCGATATTCATGCGGAATCTATAATCATCATGTGACTTTTCTACTTCAGTATGGATGGAGCTGTCAGAGGACGTAGGGGAAGAGGCCGCGGTACGGGCCGGAACCCGGGATCTCGTGTGCATGCCCACACGAACGCGAGGGATATCATTAATTCATCAAATAGCGAGGCTACTCATTCATCAGCAGATAATCATTCACTATCAGGGAGTCGTACCCGAGAGGCATCTCACTCGGAAGGTGTTCAGGTTGATCCATTCATATTTATGCAGGGCATGATGGCCCAGATGACTCAGATGACGCGGATAGTGGAGACCATGCAGACCTCGATGGTTCGTGGTCCACCGCAACATGGATGCCAGGTGCCATTTCATGGACAGACTGGGGGAGTGAATCAGATTGTTGGCGATATCTCTCGTCAAATGCCGCCTACTTTTGAGGGTTCGTCGGAACCAGCTGATATTGTTCATTGGCTCGAGCATTTTGATAAACTCTTCGACATGGTTCAATGTCCAGAAGAGAGTAAAGTAGCAGTAGCGGCTTATTACTTGATTAAGGGTGCTTATTCGTGGTGGCTCTCTGTGAAACCCACCGATCGCTATTGTGGTTGGAGTGAATTCAAGACCCTCATGTTAGAGAGGTATTATCCGGCTCCACTTCGTGAAGCCAAGTTGTCAGAGGTTTTGAACCCCGAACCCGTCAAGGACGAGGGTGTTATTGCCATTCTTTGAGAAGTTTGGGGACTACTTGATTTGCTTCGTCGATTATCCGTACTGAGGCGGATAAGATCAAATATTTTAGCAAGAGGCTAAATCCGCAGTTGAGGATGCAGCTGTTCAATCACAATTGTAATTCACTTAGTGAGTTCATTGGGAAGGCTCTTGGAGCAGAGCTTTTGATCAAGGAACTTGCTCAGAAGCATCCTTCAGTTTCTTCGGGTGAGAGGACTAGAATGCCGGCTCGTTCAGAGGGACATCGGACCCCGACATCCAAGAAGTCATTTTCTAGTCGTCTTCGTGCGGAGGGAGCGTCCTCTTCTAAGGCCACGAGTTCGACCGTTGTTTGCTTTAACTGTGATGTAATAGGACATCGCAGCACCCGGTGCTCGATGCAGGCCGTTATTTGTTTTCGGTGTGGGCGGCAGGGACACCTTCAGAAATACTGCAGGAGTTCTAGTGCCGGTAGATCTCGAGAGAGCTCAAGGGCCTCGAGGGACCTTGTTACTCCAGCTCGTGCTTCATTCAAGGGGTCCTATCAGGCTTCGGGAGCCCGAGGTAAGGATATTCATCTCCGGTTTCGAGCAAGTTAATTCTTGCTCGGTAGTAGGATAATCATTCATTTCATTGTCGTTCATTCATTCATATAATTCATTCATTAATATATATCAATCATGTTGGGACTCATTATTATCGATTAATCATTTAATTCACGAGGAACGGCGGTTCCAATCACTTCAAGGAACTATCACTCATGACGTTATTAATTCACCTTGGTGAGTCATTCTAAATCCTTGTCGGATTTGTAGTCATTTATCATTCAGCATTCATTTTTGTCACTTTAATTCTCGTGACCTTCTGAGATCTTAGTTAGCGGCGAGTTCATCGTCGGTTATACCTTAAATCGTCGAGATAGAGGAAATCGATGATATGGAAGAATATCGATGTTGGGTACATTTGAGATGTAACCTTGTTTTTGGATGACTGTGTAATCTATCCGTAATAATGTATCGTGGATGTGGATCATTTATTGTTGATCTATCTTATTATGATCATATTCGAGAATTTTGAGATTTGGGTCAATTGTTGGGAGTTCATCCCTCCGGCGTTGTGCTCGAGATTTCGTGATAATTTGAGGAATCATTCACTGTGCTTCGAGACGTCAAGTCTTGGGGACTTGGGCTTGCGGTTGATTTAGTCCCGAAGACTGTTTGGGCGTTATTGTTTTCAGATCGTGATGGATAGTTCATATCCCGAGTTGTTTACCCTCAGTTTCGAGGACGAAACTCTTTTAAGGGGGGAGTATGTAATACCCGGTTGTGAATTCATTTATTATCATTCAGTATCTGTCACTCAGAATTTTTTTTCACTCAGTAATAATCATTCATCATTCATATTCAGTCAACTATGTTCACCATTCGGGTATTTTGGGATCATCACTGTGTGAGATCGAGCCGAGATTATTGTCATCATCATCATCATCATGTTTTGATTTTCAGTTTGAGAGGTAGCGCACGCTACACATTGTAGTTAGCGCGCGCTAATGAGGTGCATGTAACGCACGCAATGATTCAGTATTAGCGCACGCTAGCGCAAGTGAGGCAGACAGTCCAGAAGGTACTGGGCTGATTTGGGAAATCCGTAGTGCACGCTACGAGTGGTAAGTAGCGTACGCTAACTATGCTGGTAACGCACGCTAAGACTTCAGAGTAGCGCACGCTAGCGCTCGAGAAAAGAGGGCGATGAGGTTACGGACTCCGATTTTGGATATCAACTATCGGGTAGCGCCGCGCTAACATAAGGTTAACGTACGCTAAGAACAGTACATTAGCGCACACTACCAAAGGTACTTAGCGCACGCTAATGATTGATCGAAGTCTTGGACTACCGGTACACGCGTTAGCGCACGCTAACATCAGGAGTTAGCGCGCGCTAAGCTGGGACAGTATAAATAGGACAGTTCGGTCCAACCTTCGTCATTTCTTCATTTCTCAATCATTTCGGACGAGCTCAGGCGATTCGGAAAGGTCTTTTCGAGCTGCAATCATATAGTATCATCTTCAAGCTCCTAAGTTGGATTAATCATCATCTAAATCAGTTTCATCACTCCAAATCAAGGTAATGATTCTTGGATCTAGAATTTCGGATCTTGGGTGTTTTGCTTTCGATCTCTTCATGTAAATCGATATTATGTTGGAATATGTTAGATATGGATTATCTATCTCGGGTACTTGTATTTCTACGGACTCACTGGTGTGATTTTCGGAATTTACGAATAATTGAGAAATTGTTCAAGAACCCTTACGGGTTGACTTTGGAATTTTGGGGGTTTTCGACTAGCTGTTGTTGAAATCTCGATTTATGTATTCCTATTGGATTATTGATGGTATTCATGAGGTTTTGTTGGATTCGAATCATTCATTGGAAGTTTGGTTTCGGATATAATTGAGTTTCGGTTGTAAACGATTGGAGATTGTTTACGACGCGTTTGTTTAAATGCCCCAATGAGTTTCGGGTATTGTTGTATCGACTTTTGAGTTGGTTGTGATCATGCTTGATTCGTGTATTAAGAGAATTGTTGGTTTTTGTGTTGTTTAAGGTTGTTCAAGCGGCCGGTAATTTCATTAAGGACGTTGATCGTGGAAGTACCTTCTCACCTTCGGTTTGAGGCAAGTTTTATACTTGTACTAGTCAATGAGCTAATGTCATCATGTATGTGTATGAATGTGTTGTATCATTCCGAGACTTAGTCTCTTCATGAATTCATTGATATCAAGAGATCGTTCGATACGATACCTTTCGGAAATTTCGCCAAATGTTTATTGTTGTTCGTTAACGGCCGATTTAAGGCGTTGTGATACTCATTATTAATGTCATTTTCGATAGCCGGTTCGCGGTATCGATGTATCGATCGTTGTTATTGTAGATGTCAATTTAAGACATCGTTGAGATCATTGTTATTCCGTTGGGGTTGTCATTAAAACTGTATTGGCCGATTAAAGGCATTAGCGTATTCATTTCTCATCTTCGTCGTCGGTAACCGATTAAAGGTGCCGAGGTATCCTTTATATCATTGTTATCGATTGGCCGTTCTCAGGCAAATCGAAATGTTCAATCATTCACTATATCATTGTTATCGATTGACCTTTCTAAGGCAATCGAGATATTCAATCATTCATTAAATCATCCGCTGCATCATTTTTATCGTGCTGGCCGACTCAAGGTAGCACACTATCAATCTCATGAATTCGGTAGTCTACGAATCGTTGTCATTTGTGATTAATTATATTTTTGGAGGCTAGTCTCGGCTAGTGCCTCTTATGGGTAAGTTTGGGGCTTGAACCTTTGCGGTTGGCTTCCCAACACCTACAAATTAGTAGGTCACGGTCGAGTTTATGATCTTATGGGTAAGTTTGGGGCTTGAACCTTCGCGGTTGGCTTCCCAACACCCACAAATTAGTAGGTCACGGTCGTGTTTATGATCTTATGGGTAAGTTTGGGGCTTGAACCTTCGCGGTTGGCTTCCCAACACCTACAAATTAGTAGGTCACGGTCGTGTTTATGATATTATGGGTAAGTTTGGGGCTTGAACCTTCGCGGTTGGCTTCCCAACACCTACAACTCAGTAGGTCACGGTCGTGGTTATGACCTTATTAGTTCTCATTAATTATAGCTTCGGGCTATTCCGGTTTCATGTGAATGTGATAATTGATACTCCGGTGAGTGGCTTTCGGGCCTTTTGTAATGTCTTGGTATTTTCATTGGAGTCTTTGGGCATTATGATTCATATTGAATTGATTCTGGTTTGGTTCATGTCGTTTAATTCATTGTGGTATTCTGCGATTATGATTCGCCGTTGGGCATTTATATTCTAATCATTTAATGTATTAATAGTATGCCGTGGGCATAGTATTTCACGAATGCTCGGTTCTTACATTGGTTTGTTATAATCTCGTATTATCATCATCATTATAACGTTTCATTATGACTTTTGATGTATATAATGTTATACATGTATTTGATGTTCATTATACGGATGGTGACCCGTGGGCGGAACATGTTTTCATGTTTTAGGTGCTTGCGAGAGAGTTGAGACACGGGGGCATGACGTTGGCGACGAGGCATTCGGCGATACTAGTCCGAGTTGTTCATTGTTGGTCAATCGGTTGGAGTGTACTCCGGTCTCAAATCGATTGTTGTCGTGTTGTATTACGAGCAATGGATGTTCGTGGATGTTGTTGTATTTCATTTGGCCATGTAGGCTACTTTTGTCATTGAAATTCCTTATCGGAATATTGTGTCGGATATCATGGTAGGGACTATGATTTTCCCTTGTTGTTTAATTTAATGTATTTTAGTCATGTTCGCCTGGTGGATCTCCTGGCGTGGGGTCCACGGCACTGTAATAACCCAATAGGATTTGGGGGTGTTACACGGTCAAGCATCTGCTCCTATACTGTCTTGCGACTTAAGGCGTCGACAACCACATTTGATTTTCCCGGATGATAAAGGATCTCAATATCATAGTCCTTGATTAGTTATAGCCACCTTCTTTGCCTCACATTCAACTCCTTTTGAGTAAAAATGTACTTCAGGCTCTTGTGATCAGTAAAATCTGACAGGTAACTCCATACAGATAGTGATGCTAGATTTTCAGAGCAAATACCACGGCTGCTAGCTCCAAATCATGGGTCGAGTAGTTGACCTCGTAGGGTCGCAGCTGTGTTGATGCATTGGCAATCACCTTCCCATTCTTCATTAACACGCATCCAAGGCCCTGTCTTGATGCGTCACTATACACCACAAATCCTTCCGTTCCTTTTGGTAGAACCAAAATAGGTGCTGAAATTAATCGACTCTTGAGTTTATCAAAACTTTGCTGACATGCCTCCGAACACAAATATTTCTTATCTTTCCTCAACAGATTAGTCATCGGTTTAGCAATCTTGGAAAAACCTTCCACGAACCGTCGGTAATAGCCTACTAAAGCCAGGAAACTGCGAACTTCCTTCACGTTCTTCGGAGGTAGCCAGTCTCGAATAGCTTCTGTCTTCTGTGGGTCTACTCTCACCCCATCGGACGATATCACATGTCCAAGAAAAATAACCTCAGGCATCCAGAACTCACATTTGGAAAATTTTCCATAGAGTTGTTCCCGCCTCAACGCATCGAGCACCTGACGGAGGTGATACTCGTGCTCTTCATGGTCATGAGAGTAAATCAGAATGTCGTCAATAAAAATGACTACAAAACGATCCAGATAATTAATAAAAACTCGATTCATCAACTCCATGAATACCGCCGGTGGATTAGTCAGTCCGAATGGTATCACTACGAACTCATAATGCCCATAACGAGTACGAAAAGCTGTCTTCGGAATATCAGACTCTCGAGTCCTCAACTGATGGTATCCGGATCTTAGGTCGATCTTGGAAAATACAGCGGCACCTTGGAGTTGATCTAGCAAGTCATCAATATGAGGCAATGGATATTTGTTCTTGATTGTTACCCTGTTCAGTTCAAGGTAATCAATACGCAAACGTAGATATCCGTCTTTCTTCCGTACAAATAACACCGACGCTACCCAAGGGGATGCAATAGGTTGAATATATACCTTTTCAGTCAACTCCTCAAGATGGCTCTTCAACTCCTGCATCTTGGTCGGTGCCATACGATACTGTGCTTTCGAAAGCCCTAGCTCCAACTCAATGGTGAACTCTACCTCCCGATGTGGGGGCAAGCCTGGCAACTCATCAGGAAATACATCTGGGTAGTCTCGAACTACCAAAATATTAGCCAACTCAACTGGTCGATCGGTTGTCTTGGTCATGTAGCACCAATAACCAACACACCCCTGATTAAGCAGTCTCACTGCTTTCATTGCACTGATGACTCTCCCGAAATGACTGGGATTATCACCCTGAAAAATACACTTAACACCATGATTAGATGTGACGGTCACTATCCGCTTGCGGACGCTAAGTATGGCATCATGATGATCCATCCAGTCGATGCCCAAGATCACATCATCTTTAGGTAAATCGACCACAATCGAGTCTGACAACCACTCACGGTCGTTCATGCGAATCGAATAGTTCTGCACTTCACGATTACCAACAATTCTTCTACCATCGGGTAGACCAATGACATTAGGTTCACAATTGGTAACATGATCTAATTGCAAACGACTCAAACAAGAAGTAGATAAAAAGGAGTGTGAAGCACCAATATCAAAAAGGACACAAACAGGCTGAGAGTAGATCTCGAGAGTACCTCCAATCATGCTGGCTTTGGGAACATTGTAATACTCGAGATATTCATTCTAGTTTCGTTGAGTTTTTCTGCGTATTATCAGTTTAGCGTTGTCCATGTCTTTGGAATGTTGTGCCATGTTTGGGTGTGTCATGAGTTGACACGTGTTTGATTTCCATTCCAGATCATTTTTTGAGTTTTAACTCATTTCAGTGTAGCGCAAGCTACCACTTGTGGTGTAGCGCGCGCTACCGTGCCATTATTAGCGCATGCTACAGGGTGTGTAGTGCACGTTAACTGGCAGTCCAGAGGCAGTCCAGGAGCTACTGGACTGGGACTGGAGTCTCGTTAGAGCACGCTGTGGTTGGTTGATACCGCACGCTATCGTCTGCCTAACGCATGCTAATTGTTCTCACTAGTGCACGCTACTTGGTAGGTGTAGACCAGTCCAGGAGCCACTGGAGTGGATTTGTGACTCGTTATCGCATGCTATGCCTATTGGCTAGCGCACACTAACTGTGTTATAGGTGGTATGTTTAGGATCGTTGACCTCGCTAGCACGCGCTAATGCAGTGTGCTATCGCATGCTAATAACTGTCCAGTATAAATACTGGACAGCAACGTTAATTCGTTATTTCTCACTCTTCTTCATCCTTTTCCTACGGGAGTGAGCTCCAGAGGCGATTTTGAGCAACCTTCTTCTTCTTCAAGCTTCATCTTGAGGTGGATTTATGTATATCTAGCATCATCTAATCATCTTCTTAGTCCAAATCAAGGTATTTTCTTCTTAGAACCCTAGTTTCTTGAATTTGGGGTTTTTCCTTGGTTTTGGTGATTTTTACCCGATCTCATCTGATCGGTTGAGTATTCTTGATTGTCTTGGCCGTGGCTTTCGGTTTGACAACTCGTTTATTGATTTTGTATCACCCGGAACAATGATTCTTGATTTCCTTGAGAACACTTAGATCGTTGTTGTTTTTAGGATCATTTCAAATTCCGATTAGTGTTATTGATTCGTGTTGGTGTTATTTTCGTAGACAGATTCTTGGTCGTTCTTAAATGTTTGAGGTCTATCCGATCGTGTCCGTTCGTTGTTTAGTTGCTCGTGGTATCGAGGCAAGTATCTTGCCCATACACTTCGTGTTTCGTAGACGCGATTGTTGGTAATTGTTTATATGTGGAACTTGAATGTTTTAAATAAGCTTCTAAAGGATCGGTATATTCTCTTTAAAAAGGGTTCCATTCAAGATAACTCGTATGATTCATGGATAAATGTGTATTTGGAATATGAGTATGTGTTGTATGTTGATAGATGTTATAACCATACTTTGTGAATATAATAGACTGTAATGACTTGTCGAGGATTGTGTATCGATTCGTATACTTGTTCGGTGGGTACTTGACATGTTGTGATATTAATTGTTACTCCTTTGAAAGAAGGTTGTGATGCTTAATGTTGTTTGGCTTGGCAATTGCTTTTTGCTGCGTGATTTTTGTAAGTGATTGTGCCACAGGGTAAGATTGTTGAGTCTCTGGGATTCATACTTTCTAGTATGGGTCGGGCGGGACCGTAGGGTTATCCAACGGGTATGTCTTGCGGGGACTCCAAGGTTCGGGGATTTCTAGCCCGATGCCGGGATAACATGTGGAGTTATCCATTGGGTATGTCTTGCGGGGACTACGAAGTTCGTAGCTTGTTAGTGCGATGTGAGGATAACTTATGGTTGTTATTTGGTTGTGATGTACGTGTCATGGTTTGTCCAATCGGGTATGTCTCGTGGAGGCTCCGAGGCTCGTAGCTTGTTAGTGCGGTGCCAGGATAGTTATGAACGTATGTATGATGATGGTTATCTGACTGTTGTCACGGAGACATGTGATTTGATATGGTTCCCTATTGGGTTATTCACTCTGGTATGTTCCGCGGGAGCATCTGAAGTTCGTGGATTATTAGCACGGGACGCGAATAAGCCCTAGGAATATGTTGATACGTATGATTGGGTCTTGGACCTCGAGCTTTTTGACTGGAATGGTATGATTGGGTCGTGGACCCCGTGTGTTGTTATCATAATTGTATTTTGGGAAAATGACTTTTGGGATGTGTCCCTAAATAGTTTCGAAAAGATTGAGAATTTCTTAAATCCCAAATGTTTCAAAACTCCCGAGATCGAAAAATGTTTTACAAGATGTATGTCGGGTTTACCCCTATCTTTCGATTGAACCGTGTTGATCAAGTTATTTACCACGGGAAGTGTGTTCATGATTATTATGTCCTTGGAGTATGATATGTATGGCTTGTATTCGTATTTTATACTTGCACTAGAAAAATAGTGGAGTTTTGCTAACCCCCGAGTATTCATGGGGTGGATGTCTGTATTGCGTCCAGGTACTTGCACGTTGCTGGGGAGCAAATCACAGGATCGATACGAAGGATGATGGAAGACGACGATACTAATCACATGAAGACCAATTGTTGAGTATTGGTAGAACCTTATTGTTTAGTTCCCTGTTGAGTGGTTCTCCCATTTTATGGGCATGTTGATAAATTCCAACCCCTGCGTGGGTATGTGTTTTGAGGAAGAGTTATGTATATTTGATGTGTGTGTTGTGAAAAAGACCAAATCGGTCTACTGAGTCGTTATTAGCCATGTTGACATGTATCTATATGTTGTGTTTTCCACTTTTAGCCTGGTAGATCCTCACGTAGAGGGTCTGCGGCGTTGTAATATTCCCGAGAGGTTTGGGGATGTTACATAATATGGTATCGGAGCTTAGGTTGCGGAAACCTAGGCTGTCGGGTCGAGTTATGTGTTGTCGAGTCTTGTTTTGTCAGATTTTTGTCCGACTGAGTCGTGTCGCGACGCATTGTCTGGAGGTCGGTCGTGATTAGCATCAAGGTGCAGCCATCATCTTCGTGCGATCTGGGGATGTAAGTCTCCCCACTATATTGTTGTGTCTCGTGTTATACGAGCTTGTGTGATATTTGTGTTATGATGAGGAGTTAAATGTGAATCATGAATACGTACTCCATGTTTTTTTTTTGTAATGTGCTGGCGTATATGTATATATGTATATACTAGGGCTGGCCACCGTGCGATGCACGGTGGTGCCCATTTCGATGTTGAATCTTTTTTTTAGAATTTAATAATAGGGTGGGTTCGTCCTGGCTGCTGTGAGGATGATGTCTATTGTATATGAGGAGTATGTATTGGCCAAGTAAATACAACAAAACATTATTAGAAAACATCGATATAAATAGCAAGCAATGTCCAGTCGGAAACTAAGAAAAAATGTGGCATCCTTTTGTTCCATATCATAAGCCTTTTTTAAACAGTCTGTTTCAACCTCCGTATATATAACCATAAGAAAAAATGTTTCTGTAAATCCTACCACAAACGCAAAACAGGAATACACGCCGTAATTCAAAATAAGAAACAGAAGGGTAGATAAAATAATGAACCATAAATTATTTAAAGCCCCAGCACAAGAGAAGGTTTTTCGGGTTTCAAAACCAAACATCTAATTAACAAAGGTAGAAAAGAATATGACCTCTATATCACCTTATATCAACCTCAAGAAATTTGCAAACAAAAGAACATTGGAAAACAGAACTAAGAATACTGATTTTTGAGGGGAAAAAAATTAAAATGTCATAAGGAGCATAATTAGAATCACAAGTGAGAAAGAAAAAGAGAGAGAAGTTCAATCTACTGAAACTGCATAAACATAATAGTTTCAAAACCAAGCAACCTTATCAAGATAATGTATGAATCAGAATCTCAATACAAGCATAGTAACTATTCATCTGCAAAATTCCGAGACCTCAATGACAGTCATAGGTAAAACCTCTTGTATAAACGCACAGAGATTAACACTTAAACACATATACACACACTCTCAGCAGTAAACACAATTTCTGCACACACTTATAATGGACACGCGACAATGTAAAGTTTGTAAAATTCTAATAGAGATAAACCAACATGGACAATAAACTCGCAACAATGTAAAGTTTGTAAAATTCTGATAGAGATAAACCAGCACGGACAACCTGAAAACAAACAGTGTTTTTATCCAGTTCCGATGATTTTAGCATCGGTTTGTAAACTGAACATAGATTTGTGTTCTACTCATTGACATAAACAAATTGATATATAGAGTGTGAAATCATATCAAAGATTTTTTTCTCAACATTTGAACTGACACTATCTTTTCTCTATCCCGCTCTCTTGAAGCAAAAGGGAATGGAAATGATGATAAAATCGAAGAGGATGACTATTAACAGATGGGCAGAATATTTTGCAACACACCATGCTAATCAATGCTGTTGCAATTAGTTTTTTTGGCCGAAATACTTTGTAACAGAACATGCGCGCACACACACATATATACATCAGCACACAGAGACACACCAACACATAGACACACACACGCATCACACAAGCACACACACCAGCATATATACGGCACAACACATGTCTGAACGGCCAAGACATCAGGGTAACATCTATAAAGAAAATTTGAAATCTAAATTTAGACATCATGTCAAATTGCTAACGTCTATAACCAGATATTTTAAATCTAGATTCAGACATGCGATGAAATTAATGAATTCAAATCAGAAGACCAAATCGGGCGCCTCCTTATATAGGAATATAAAAAGGACCAACAGAGGAATGCGAGAAAATAGGAAAAAAATAAAAGCCTAATCTCAGAAGTCAGAGGAAAGCACAAACAAAATCTGAATGTTAAGAAAAAATAACTATCCAGTGGAGACAGATGGATGCCGAGAAGCTCGAGTCCGTGTAACTCGCTGCTTTTTTAGTGGTGTAGTTTCTTAAGAAAAAAATAGGTTATACCATTCATCGTAATCACGAAAAATAATAAAGGGAAGACGGTAAAGTAGCCTCAAAGAGCCCATCCAGTAAGAAAGCCAAAAATAACATATATAGATAAAGAGTACCTATTTGGAAAGATCGCAGCAGATTCCAAGAGTGTGGAATAAAAAAAATTGTCCAATTTAGCGAAGGCAAAAAACACCTACACACGGAGGAAAAATATTAGAACCAAACCAAATCGAAAAAAAGTAACCCTAAAAACAGCATATGTAGGAAAAAAAGAGCCCGAGAAGAAAGAGGAGCCCAAGAAAGAAGAATCTAAGAAAGAAGAGGAGCCCAAGAAGGAGGCGGTCAAGGAAGAAGCTAAGAAAGACGAGTCAAAAGGGGAAGAAGCTAAAAAAGACGAAGAACCATAAAAGGAGGACGAGATAAAAGTCGATCATGAAATGGTACTAGGCACTGCATTGCCTTATCGGCCGTACAAGTCGTATTATCATCCATCCCCACCTATGAACACATACTATCAAGTGCATCACAGCATTGAAGAGAACCCTAATTCCTGTGTTATATGCCAAATTTGCAAGAGTAATATTTATATGACTTGGATTATTTTCTCGTTTTGCGCGATTGGTGCAAGTATTGTCCCTTTTGTTGTTGTATATAAACTTGAATAAAGTCTTGGTCTATTTATTTTCATTTATGCATCTTATATATTTTTAAGATGGAACGAAATTGCATTGATATCATCATGTCAAATTGCCAACGTCTATAACCAGATATTTTAGATCTACATTTAGACATCCCATCAAATTGATGAATTCAAATCGGAAGACCAAATCGGGCGCCTCCTTATGTAGGAATATAAGAAGGACCAACACGGGAATGCGAGAAAATATGGAAAAAATAAAAGCGTAATCTCAAAATTCAGAGGAAAGCACAAACAAAATCTGAATGCTAAAGAAAAAATACCTATCCAGTGGAGAGCCTAGCAAAATTGGGAGACGATGCGAACGATTGACGCCATTCAGATGGATGATGAGAAGCTCGAGTCCGTGTAATTCGCTGCCTATTTAGTGGTGTAGTTTCTTCAGGAAAAAAAAATAGGTTATACCATTCATCGTAATCACGAAACATCATAAAGGGAAGACAGTAAGGTAGCCTCAAAAACCCAAAAATAACATATATAGATAAAGAGTACCTATTTGGAAAGCAGATCGCAGCAGATTCCTAGAGCCTGGAATAAGAAAACAAAATGTGTAATTTAGCGAAGGCAAAAAACACCTACACATGGAGGAAATATATTAGAACCAAACTAAACCAAAAAAAAAGCAATCCTAAATACAGCATATGCAGGAAAAAGTACCCGACTCAAGAGTACGTGACACCGAAGGCAGTTCAGAATGAAATCGCAACTGATTCAAAAAAGCACAAACACGACAACAGCAAATAAGTACTCACAGTGTAGAAGAAATCATTCAATTACATATATTATTTAAATAAAGCAAGTATACTCTCATAATACAAAAATAAGTGCAGCAAACAATATAAATGACCAAGAACCTACCAAAAAAATCAGCAGAGCGGGACAATAATAAAAACTCAAACCTAGCACCAACACCGTACTGAACATTGTATTATTTTAGAACTGTTTAAATTGGATTAGCATTTACAAGATATGCCACTGTTGTAAATTTACGCGACTAAAATTACATGGAACCTAAAACTTCGCAATAGAAAGCCAACACCCGAGGTAGAAACCAAGGCCAGATCAACCCAAACGTAATGCCGCCAAACATGCAATCAAAGACCAGCAATCGTCCAACTCAACTGGAAGGTTCAGCGATTTCAAACATCAGTAAATAGATCATTACATGAAATTTTCCTTCACAAACACATCCACCTTTTTGAATAACACAACAACAAATCCCAAATGTGATTTCCCATTCAACCTCATATATATCCATTCCATCCAACTCAACTGGAAGGTTCATGAGAATCAAGCTAGAATGGCAAATGATCAAAATGAATCAGATATCTAAAAGATGTAGCTCAAGTAGCTCAAGAACAAAAAATAATGTCGGGGGACAGTTTTTCCAAAATTACTATATATATGATGAGCACACTGCGTGGCCCTAAAAATACTGGCAAAGACAGTTTAAAAATTGAAGAAAAAGAAAAGGCTATCTCGTAAAATTGAAGAAAAAGTAAGAGGATGGAGAAGTTTCCCAAAAATATGCCTATAACAATTGAGGGTGTATTGAAGAAACGAATCAAAGCTGCCATAGACCAAAGTGTAAAGAAAAGTTAACGTAATGTGTAATAGGTCGAGTACATCAAAACAAAGGCAAATGGGCGGTCCATATTTACATATGATTACAGGACGCAACTTGTACAAAAGGTTTGTTGCTAAAGTAATTTACAAAGATTTTACAACATTGTTATTTGCATAGAAGTGTGAGTGTGCATTTATTCAGTCGAACTTTTTGGCTCTCAATGCGCGGGCTCGGAATGATTAGGGCAAGTCTGCACTTCTCTCTGGAGGTGCTGCATTTTGCCAAATATATGATGATTTGGTTAGCCAGGAAAATCAGCTAAATTGTGATGATGCAGGGAGGGATGTTGTGAAACATACGGTGTCTGCCATTGTTGGATTTCTTGGAAGAAGCTAGAGTTTGGGTGGAGGGATCCGGATTTTCAGCTGGCTCGTTGTTGTCATCCGATGCATGGTATGTAATGTGTGTGAGAACAGAAAAAGAGACACCTGATAGATTGATCTAAGGGAAGAGCGAAATGTGATCTAAAAAATTTGGTATCTTAGAGTGGACGTGCATGCAAACTTGTATTTGTATTTTCAGTTGGGTCGTTTATTCCATCGGTTGCGGAGTACGTAATGCCTGTGATAGAGGAAAAATAAAATTGAGAGATTGAGGTAAGAAAAGAGAGAGGCGCTACGCAAGATATTTAGTGTAGTAGATTGGGAGTGTATGGAAACGTACCTGGAGAGGAAGAAGGGGTTGCAGGAGATTTATTTGTTGAGGCAAGTACTGATGCTGTATTTTGACATTCTAATGATTGAACGGTATATGATAATGTAGCAGAGTCGTCCTGTTTTGTAAAAATTTTAGATTGAAGTTTTATTTTTAGCACCAGCTTTTCAAGGTTGGAGTTCAGCAAGGACAGTATAGAAGAGGCATCCTGCATGTTAGATATAAACAATTTATTAGATGTAGTATTTCTAGTTATAAATGCAGTGTAGGTAGATTAGGGACTCTGTCATACGTTGTTATATTTTTGCCAGAAATCATCCGCTGAAATATTCAGAAGTTTTTCACCTTCATTGCCAAACACTATGACCTCTATTTTGCCGGTCTCATCGAAAAGCAGAAGAGAGAATCTGTATCTGTAGATACATGTAATTTTGTATCAGGCGTGGATAAAATGTCAGTACAATTTGGGAAAAAATAAAGCAGTGGTGATATGAATACCTTGCAGTTTCTATTTTGTTGATGTGGCAGGATCGGCATTCAAAGAGGGAGCCATATTCTGCAGACGTCAGGCAGTGGCAGCGGTCGCAGCATAGGTAGATGAACTTTTGATTAGTTCGCATTATCTTTGCTCGAACAACATTATCAAACCTGCCGGGCTGTTTAAGGTAAAATGTTTAGATACTCTGAGAGTACTTAATAACTGAATATTTGGACTGTGTTTACCTCAGCTGTTGCAAGTATGGTCTGCACAGACATTATACCCTGAGTATTTAAATTTAAATTTGAGTGCGCTGTTTCGAGTAGGCTGTCCTGCCCCAAGAGGCCAGCGATCCGTTCGGTATTTAGAGCCTGCCTGGAAGTATAAAATTAATAATCATACAAATATAAAAGGCATGAGTGTTCTATAAGAGATGACAGGCACATTATAATTTATCAATACACTATCCATGTTGTCCAGAAGGAAAAGGAAAAAATCAACTGAATAATATCAGGATTTTGCGTCAAGTGTTCTTCAATTTGAATAAAAAAAATTCTTCAAATTTTATGTGGCTAGATGTGAGGTTACCATTTCTGAACTTCTTCAAAACGTTTATCTTTAAATTGAAGGAGAACGAGCGAAGAGGATGTTGAGCTGAGCGAGACATCTGTAGAATAACAATTTAATGACGGAAATAATCAGCATGCAGCATGTTTTGTTGCGTTTAGAAAGGAGTGTATATTGGGAAACATATAGAACAGGGTATATAATGCGGGGAAAAAAGGAACCTAATTTAAATAAACAGAACTCTTTTCCCGATGTCAACCACGATTAATGCAGACAATTCGGTTAGGCATTTTTCTGTCAGCTGAAGTTCGATTTACCCTTTGGAAGTGTCGTTTGGAAGACAATAAAGTCAGCTTGGAAATGGTATCTAATTTTTTAGGATTAGGATACTGACATTAGACAAAACCAGCCCTGTAATATGGTACCCCGATACTCCTGGCACTAAAATAAAAGGCGTGAAAAAATCAGCAGGAGTTTATAAACTGTGAAAAAAAAAATAATAATCATCAATGACTCTGAACTAAATGAAGAACATATATATATATATATATATATATATATATATATATATATAGAGAGAGAGAGAGAGAGAGAGAGATAATCTATATATACTTGTCATGTAAATACATTCTAGTATATTGTATATTGTTTAGAAAGGAGGAAGAATATTACTATGGTATTTGGTAACATTAAAATTGAGTGCAGCTATAACATGCTGATCCTGAACGGAGTCGAGTAGAGCGTACACGTCATCTGGAATAGCGTCGTTCCAAAAAGTAATAACGAAAGGCTTGCAACTAAAACCATTTTTGGCATGGAGATTAGTATATATATATTTTTTATTTGATATTAGGTATATAGTAAGGGGAGGATGATTGGTTCGTACGCTTCGTCTACTGCAACATATTCACGCAGTGTGTTTTCTCTGCCTCTTGATGAAACGTATCTAGGTTCGCACTTGCTTATTATAACAGCAACAGTATCTGTGAGTTGGGCGAAAAAAATGAATGACCTACTTTGTTAATTTATTATGGTGCAAATAAATATTTTAAGGCAGGGGCTAAAATACAGGTGCAATAAGATGTCTGAATAGTTACTTACTTATAAGTGTTCTTGTTGCTATTAAACTATGGAAACAATCGTAATGTGTAAATACAGGAGCCAGAGCGGAATAAACAAACGCTTTCTTTTCAATTGGCAGAATTGCTGTTTTAGCACCGATTATCCATTGGTAGTTGTTATTGACCAGAGGATTTTCGAATTCTCGTTTGACAGGTCTCACCAGTGCATTTGATATAAGATAAGTTTCATCAACGGTCAAACAATTTTTCAGCAGTTCGACATCAGAGCTGTATAGCATTGCTTCAACTTTATTTCCCTGTTTCAGACATGTTGCAGACGTATGAGATTACAAGATGTGGAAAAATATTCGAAAAAAGTAGGTTTCGATATAAGTAAATATAGCAATAGAAAGTTGTTGCACATGTTGCAGTGTTTGGACCAAGAAATAAATATTTATCCAACAGTGATCGAGGTGAAGATTATAGGCAACAGTTTGTAGGATGATATAGAAAAAACTGTAGAGAAATATCTAATAGCCTACGCAGAAATAATAATGGATATAAGCGAGAAAAAGCTGACTTGTTCATCTGCGAGGAGCAATTTTTGGAATCTAATAGGGGCAGTTTGTGATGATGTTCGAGGGCTTGTTTTATTGAGAACGCAAACTTTGGCAGTCCAGTTTTTCATGTCAGGAGTGATGTTGTTGACAGAATATAATTTGGGCTCCATTGGCTGCATATAAATTACAATGAAAATTGCAGATGGTACTGAAATAAAAAACTCAAGAAAAGCTGTCTCATTCTATCATTAATACACATCACAAAGTTATCTGATTAAATCAGATTTATGTCAAGTCTGTTAACAGATTTATAAGACTGCTGCATCGATAATATCTCTCTACACAATATTTTTGGTGAGATCATCAGGGATGGCGTCAATAGTGGGTGGTCGAATTAGAATTCTAATATCAGCTGCCTTTCTTGCTCGAGATAGGGCAACATAGAGCCGTCCGTGAGAGAAAACGGGCTTGGGCAGATACAGGCCAACTTTATCTAATGTCTGTCCCTGGGACTTGTTAAATGTCATTGCAAAACAGAGGCGCAATGGGAAGTGATGTCGTTTAAATGGAATAGGGCATTTTTGTTTGTCAGACGGTTCGAGAGGTATACGGGGTATGAAGACCAAATCTCCTGTATGTTGTCCTGAGACAATTTCTGCAGATAGGACATTTTTCCCCAGATGGTGGCATATAAGACGAGTACCATTGCACAGGCCTTCTGAAGGGTTAATATTATGTAGCAGCATGATAGGGCAGTTTATTTTGAGCCGAAGCAAGTGCGAGGGTAATCCTAGAGTGTGAATTGAGTTCAGATAATCTTGATAGTAAGATTGTTGAAACGGATCGTTGGTGAGGTCTGTGCTATAATAATCAACGGCGCAACCAGGAAATTTATCAATCAGAAGATCATTAATTTCGTCAACGCTATCGTTCTTTGGAGTCAGTATTGCACGGTCAATGAGCATGGTGGGATTCAGAGGTGAAATATTGAAGCGGGGGAACATTTGGGATAGCAAGTCAGTTAAAGGACTATCATTGTGTTTATAAGGCAAGCACATATTCGAGCGTAGTTTAATCTCGCCATATTGATTACAAGGCTCCGCGCCATTACCAACTCAGAGGAGAAATTCCTTAAAAGCAGGATCATCTATCGCGCGCATATTTTGGGTCAGACGAATTTTTCGCATTGAGGACCATAGAAGAGAATTAATTAGGCAGGCTGCAATAGCATCGTCACGACTACCGCCAGCAATTATTGGGATGGTTTGCCTGAAATCGGCTCCGAAAACAATGGTTTTGCCGCCAAAAGAAATGGAGGTCTCCATGAGGTCACGTAGCAGAGCGTCAAGCGCTTCAATACTCTTGCGATGTGCCATTGAAGCCTCATCCCAGATAATAAGTTTGGCTACAATAATGAGGCGAGCATGTACACTTTGTTTGCTAATTGTGCATGATTCATCTTCGACAATGACAGGAAGTTTGAACTGTGAATGTGTTGTGTGGCCACTGGGCAGTAGGGATGCTGGGACTCCTGAAGAGGCTACTGCTAATGCAATGAGGTGTTTCTAATGAACAGCCTCCAAAAGAGCTCGGTAGAGAAATGTTTTCCCAGAGCCGGCAGGGCCATCAACGAAGAAAACTGCTGGATCGTTACTGCCAATGGTTTGCATGATTTCTGTAAAGGCCTGATTCTGCATAGAATTCAAATGCGTGCATGATTCCAGATCTGACTCAGAGACAATATAGTTCAGCTCTTGTTTAAAATCTCGGTCTTGCACTTGCTTTCTTGAAGCTCCCAAATTGTAGTCAACCAAACCAAATTCATCAATTGTTCGACCCATAGATTGTAAGAAAATATCCATCGATTGAAGTGATTTTGAAAAAGCTTGTTCATTAGTGAATTTTTTCAGAGCAATAATTATCATCCGCGAGGAAAAATTTGAAGGCATCCCACAATGCTCGTGGATTGGAGGGAGTGTTGTATAACAGAATGATTGCAAAGAGGCGGCGTAATGAGCAGGGCATTTGATAGGAACAGGCCTCAGCTATAGAACTTGTAACATCTATATCTGATTCTAACAGCCCACGTGCAAGGGCGGCTGCTCGAAATGTGGGGTATAGTATGCCAGCGAACGTTCTTAAATAGTCGAAAGAAGTCGGCGCTCGAACATGGTTTAGAAGCAATCGTAAATAATATCTCTCACCATCAAGTGGGTTGGCGGTTACCAGACGGCCAATGCAGGTTCCTTTGAGTCGTCGGTGCCAGGTTTTTTTGGATGCATCCCAGACAAAGAAACGAGGGAAATCTTTGTACAGTAAATTCATCTGCGAAACTGCGGCCGATTGTGCGTTCATTCTGAAGAACTCAGTTAATTGTGGTTTAGATGCGTTTGGATTTGCTATCACTTCAGGTAAATAGCGGGAGGGAGAGAACAGAACATGTTGTTTGTTTGGCAGATGAACATGAAGTTTCATTACAGCTGGATATATTTCGCTCAATAAAAAGAGTAAATTCTCCACATGGCCTCAGGAGCACATAACCAGCGGGCTGATTGGAATGCTGTAATCTCATCAGGGGCTGAAATATCTGGTTGTGGGACGACATTAAAAGTAATCTTATTGGTGCCTTTGCAAACGTACTTGTACAAATATTTGATGAGACGTACGCCAACACAGATCTCGACATTAATATGGCAGTCGAATTTAGCGAGCAAGTAGGGATTGTACGGAACGACCCATCTGTTGTCAAGCAATTGATGCCGAACATGTGCAGTTCGTCCATCATTTCTCCTCCTGTACATTGGATATGAGTCATCGTGCGGAGAGGTACTCTCCACATACTCTTTAGAATATCTATTCTTGCACTTGCTTTCTCGCATGCATATATTTGAGGGATTAAGCATGCCACAAGGTCCGTGCATCATATGTGTGACAACACAAGCATGAAGGTGTGGATACAAATCAATATCAGGGAGCTCTGCACAAACAAAGTGATCATATGCAGCTGAGGAGACTATTTTATAATGTGGCTTTATAATAAGGATCCAATGAGCATGAGGCAGCCCTCTTTTTTGGAACTCTATAACATAAAGGTATGCTGCTACCTCACCCAGTAAGCGTTTTTTGACAATGTCGTTCTTGAACTCCTCATTTCTTGCTCTGAAAACTCTCGCAACAAGGTCAGATCTATTCTGGGCCTCATCACCAGGCAACAAGCCCTCATGTATTTCAGGCCAGTTAGGGTTGCACGTCATTGTTATGAAGAAATCCGGCTTTCCATATTCGCTTACCAAAGCTAATGCATTTAGATACCGCCGCCACATGTCTCTGGGACTGCCGATGTGTGACGAAGGGAGCACAAATTTTTGGCCAATTTTGTTTCCGCTCAAATTACCCTCGCATGCCATGCTTTCGATAATACCTTTGAATGATTCAACTCGCAGATCATGTTGCAGTTGTTCACTCCTAAAATAATCCAGCCGTTGAGTTTCAATCTTTACATAACAATCGATTTGATATTGCTGTGCAAGCCTGCCTGCTCGAAGTATATTTGTAGTATCGGTGGCCTGTCTTTGAAATAGGTAGCAGTAGAACTCCCTGGCAGCAATATTATCCCGCTTCCAGCGATTTGTATTTAGATCTGCGAGCAGAAGAACAGAATTATGAGAATTGGACAGCATTATTATAACTAAGTATTTAGATGAGATATTAATTGATTTGAGGTACGTGGCGTTGTTACACCTATCAGACTAGTCCATCCACGGAGCCGTAATTGCCCTCCGAGGAGTCCTTTCGGCCGCAAGGTTGTCAGCCTATATACCTCTAATCAGAAGGAAACTGATAGTAATATGGAGCACAATGATTTGATAAAGGCAGTAATTATCAAATCTATAGTGATATGATGTAAAGACTAATATAATTTTTAAAAAGCAATGTAATTTATAGAGAAAGCTCAATATCAATCTACGTTTCAGATTAGAAATTGATGGTATTGAGGACCCATTATTTAGAAACAGCTCGACCCACAAAAGATTTGAGGTACGTGGCGTTGTTACACCTATCAGACCAGTCCATCCACAGAGCCGTAATCGCCCTCCGAGGAGTCCTTTCGGCCGCAAGGTTGCCGGCCTATATACCTCTAATCAGTAGAATACTAAATTTGTTAAAGAGATACAGGAAATTTATAGGACTGGAAAATAAATAGTAATATTGAGTAACATGATTCGGAAAGGGTAGTAATTATAAATAGAAAAGGAGCGGTCATTATGAACAGGCACCAAAGAAGGAACCTGTAGCGGTAAACTGCCTTCCTAAACATTCTCCAAAGAGAATTCCTGCTCATAGGATTGCTGGCTTATTCATCTCTAAATGTAGAAAACACTAAATGCTGCAGTAAATCGGGCAATCCATATATTAAGAGAAAACGAGCTTGCAGCGCTAAACAGGCTCCCCAAACATTATCCGAGGGTGCAATATAAAAAACTGCAGAAGAACCCATTCCAACACAAAGATCAGGAAAGGGAGCCACAAAGAAACGTGAGAAGCACAAAGATCAGGAAAGGGAGAACGCAGCTGATGAGACTCAAATTTAGGGGCTCGATTTGAATTTTGAGATTAAAACCCGTTTAAATTAAAACCGGGATCCTCAAGCTCTTGACAAAGATACGAGGGACACTTTCCTATTCCGGCAAATAAGATTAGTGCTGTTTTGGATTTTAAGGTTTTAATTTGTTTGAGTTTTAAATAATAAGAAAACAAGAGTCACCCCGAAAAATGAATCCAACAAGCCAACGCAAAAATAGGCCGCGGCAAGCGAGACAACAAGTAACAGTAAACAATTCAAGGATAGCTACCAGCAATAGTTCACCCTGAGAAAGAGCAATAATTATGAACAGGTAACAAAGAAAGAACCTGCAGCGCTAAACAACCTTCTTAAATGTCCCCCAAAGATAACTCCTGGTCAGAGCATAATAAAATGGAGTAATCTATAGTGGTATGATCTCAAGAATAAATAACATGAGCTAATCTGTGCGAAGACTTGGAAATAATTATTTTTATCTCGAGTATAATTTTCAAAAAGTTATTTCATTTATAAGAAAAGGTCAATATGAATCTACATTTGAGAATAAAAATTGGGAAGTATTTTGGGTAAACCAACAACTCATAGTTTACCTAACAAGAAGAGTAGGTCATACTTTATAGATGTTGCTTTACAGGTGTGTATTCAATTATGAGTTTATTCAGTTGAGATATAATTTTATTCGAGGTACGGGGCGTTGTTACGCCTATCAGACCAGTCCATCCACGGGGAGCCCTTTCGGCTGCAAGGTTGCCGGCCTATATACCTCTAATCGTAAAAAGAGTACTTTTTTAAAAATAAGAAATTGAGCGAAAGCATTCTCCGAAGAGAACTCCTGGTGAGAAGATTGCTGGCTCATTCATCGCCAACTGTGCAGAACATTAAATGGTCCAGCAAATCGAGGAATTTATATGTTGAGTCATAAGACAGGCAAAGACTAAGACTCTCGACCTACAAAAATCACCGAAATATGAAGTATAATCCTGCACAAACACGGAGAATTATACAAACGATTTGAGGTGCGTGGCGTTGTTACACCTATCAGACCAGTCCATCCACGGAGCCGTAATCGCCCTCCGAGGAGTCCTTCCGGCCGCAAGGTTGCCGGCCTATATACCTCTAATCAGCACAAAACTATATTTCTCAAAGAGATACAGGAAATTTATAGGACTGGAAAATAAATAGTAATATTGAGTAATACGATTTGAAAAGGATGGTAATTATAAACAGAAAAAGAGCAGTAATCATGAACAGGTACGAAAGAAGGAACCTGTAGTAGTAAACTGCCTTCCTAAACATTCTCTGAAGAGAATTCCTAGTCATAAGATTCCTGGCCTATTCATCTCTAAATGTAGAAAACATTAAATGCTGCAGTAAATCAGGCAGTCCATATGTTAAGAGAAAACGAGCTTGCAGCGCTAAGCAACCTCCCCAACATTATCCGAGGGTGCAATAATAAAAACCGCAAAAGAACCCATTGCAAACAAAGAAATCTGAGAAGCACAAAGATCAGTGATGAGAGTCAAATTCAGGGGCTCGATTTGAATTTTTAGATTAGAACTCCTTTAAATTAAAACCGGGATCCTCAAGCTCTTGACAAAGATCCGAGGGACACTTTCGGTCCTGGCAGCGCAAGATTAGTGCTGTTTTGGATTTTAAGGTTTTAATTTGTTTGAGTTTTAATTAATAAGAAAGCAAGAGCCACCCTGAAAAATGAAGTCAACAAGTCAACACCAAAATAGGCCGCAGCAAGCGAAACAGCAAGTAACACCAAACAAAAGAGGGACAGCAACTGCAACAATAGAACCGAAGCTACCAGCAATAGTTAACGTTGGGAAAGAGTAGTAATTATGAAAAGGTAACAAAGAATGAACCTGTAGCGTTGATCGTAAAAAGAGTACATTTTTAATAATAAGAAATTGAACGAGAGCATCCTCCGAAGAGAACTCCTGGTCAGAAGATTGCCGGCTCATTTATCTCCAGCTGTGCAGAATAGTAAATGCTCTAGGTAGAGGTGCGCAGCATTGTTATAAGTAATTAAACAACTGAGTTAGTATTCGGGACCTGTTATTTAGAAGCAGCTCGACCTACAAACGTCACCGAAATATGAAGTAAAATCTTGCACAGAGACGGAGAATTATACAAAGATTAGAGGGACGTGGCGTTGTTACACCTATCAGACCAGTCCATCCATGGAGCCGTAATCGCCCTCCGAGGAGTCCTTTCGGCCGCAAGGTTGCCGGCCTATATACCACTAATCAGCACAAAACTATATTTCTCAAAGAGATACTGGAAATTTATAGGAATGGAAAATAAATAGTAATATTGAGTAGTAATTATAAACCGAGAAAGAGCGCTAAATATGAACAGGTACCAAAGAAGGAACCTGTAGTGGTAAACTGCCTTCCTAAACAATCTCCGAAGAGAATTCCTGGTCATGAGATTGTTGGCTTATTCATCTCTAAGAAGGAACCTGTGGTAGTAAACTGCCTTCCTAAACATTGTCCGAAGAGATTTCCTGGTCACAAGATTACTGAGCATCATATTCACCTCGCTTGTGCTAAACATTCTCCGAAGAGAATTGCTGGTCATAAGATTGCAAACTTCCTGACTGAGATACCCAGTTCTGTAGTTCATTTTCGGTATCATAAAAGTAAAGTTGGAGCTACCGCCCCGGGGCCTCTTGCGGAATCAAACCCCACATGAAATGATAGACAGCTCCTTGAACTCGAAGAGTGTAAATACCTTTATTGGATTGAGCTAGAGTGTGATCATAGGTAATCCCAAGAGAACTAAACGCAGTTGTATTATTGTATGTCCTACAGCGTTTTCGGAAGTGCGCAGCAACAGGTGAATTCGCAGAGGTATACAAAATCCAGAGCTTTGATGGCATCTGAGGCAAAGCCAACGATACCTGCCCACCAAGACAACATAAACCTTTCGACTCTCTGAAATAGCGCCCAGCTCCACAGAGCCGACATGCATCAACCGGGGGCAAGCCCCAGGCGTGCGCAGAAATGTTTTCCATTCTTTTGAGGAGATTGGCGCGAGCATATTTTTTTGGCCTAGCTCGTTTTCCTCGAGAGGCGCTGCTGTTGTAATTTCCCACAAGGCACGTTGTATTATTCAAGAAAGCTGAAGAAACGAATAACAGTCAATGTTCACTATAAATATCTGGCCAGAAAGAAGAGACATTCGGTAAGAAGAAGGAACGAAAACAGACCCTGATGTTTCTCAGATGCGCTTCGCCTACCAAGTAGCAGAGATGCCTTTTTATCCGCATTCATTGATGAATATACAGCGCGTCTCCTCATATTTCTACCTGAAGACCCAGGCACAGCAGCTGCCAGAATAGGAAATCAGGTGACAACAATTTGTAACAGCAAATATGAATTACCAACGATAACAATAAAGGATGGCAACAGACTTACCAGGGTGAGTCATACCGGAGCAGGAAGCGTGAGCAGAAGGACGAGCTGGACTGTCAAACAGTGAAACCAAAATAAATAAAATTTTGGAGCAGTATAGAACGGAAAACTGGAGAAGAAATTTGACAGCATTCCAAAGCATACTTGGTATCGTCCGGAGTATGTACTTGGGAAGTTCTCAGCATTGACTGCAAAACACATAAAGATCCACCGTCAATATTCAGGCAGAAATATTACGGAGGCAAAACAGCGCGGATGGTAGAGAATAACGATTAGGTAAGCAGTAAATGAAATCATTAATAAAGGAGCAGTGCTGAGATCAGATCAGACAACTAATAAGAACCTGAGAAGGAACCGCACTAATGATATTAGGAGACGAAAATTTCCCACACCAATGATGGTAGCACGCATCTGAGATAATGTAGAGACAAGGAAAATCTCGGTGGCCTCATCTGAACTTTTCCGGAATAGTCAAAATCGAGAGGCAAGCTGTGCAGAGGTCGGCCGAAGTTACTGGATTCTGCTATTTATTTCGGAAGCCACAATATTCCAAAAAGACAACTGTGCTCCTACTAATGACATCATACATATGAGGAATCAAGGTCGTAACGAGCGACCGAAGTTCTAATGAACAGCATCAGCAAAAACCAATGGGGTTAATAAAGAGTGAGGGAGGTCAACATATCAAGGCCGTACAATAAGGAACATACCAATTCCGGAGCATATCGATATATTCAATATGCCTGTGTGGTAACTCAGAAGAGATGGAACAACATAGGAATATGCAGATGAGAAATGTAATAGCACATCACCAAAGAATTTGGGAGAAGATGGAGCTCATCCAGATGAATTGTAAATTAACATGTTATAACCACATCCCTAAAAATATAACATAACAGAATAAGCCTAACACTTAAAAAATAGCGCTAATATGAAAATATACCACGAGAATGAGAACCGTGCAACAACTGTCGATGTCACAGAAGATCGCAAATCTGAGAAAGAAAATAGTGAAAGCTCAGTCTGAGATTGTAACAGCTGTTAACTGAAATCTCAAAGATGATACAGGAGAACAAATCAAATCAATTAATACTCTAAGGTTTTAAAAGAGCAGGTGGATCAAAAAGAAAATAGGAAGCCGGTTTATATTAGAGAACAAATGTAATAATCACATGCACCAAAATATCCGGGCCTCAATAAAGAGCATAGGCAGCAAGCGACACAGCAGACAATAAGAAATTTCAGAAAGGCGACAAGTTAAGTGTATGCAAGATAAACAGAGGATAGAACTAACCGAGTCTAACAAGAACAATCGCACCAGAGTAGCTATCAGACAGACCTGCTAACGTACTGTGGAGGTTGAGCAGGAAACAAATAAAAACCCAAAAGAGAAAAATAAATATTGCACAAATGAGGATACGGAGATAAACATACACCGACAAAGTATAACTGTATAAAGCGCAGGCTCATGGATAAACGGTGTTACTATATTCTTTACACAACATAACTGAGCATATTCGTTCGAAATTAGTAACGCACGAAAAAACAAGAAAGGAAAAACCCATCGCTAGACCACAACAGCAGCAGGGAGGCCAAAAAACAAGAAAGGAAAAAGGCATTGCAAAACGACAACGGCACCACGGAACCAAGGAAACATGCAATTTTGTAGCTAGATAGCCACACTTATTGCACACGCAATTTAGTCAGCCTCATTCGCTCTAAGTTTAGGAAATCCCAATCCAATCTCTCTCCTGAAAATGTAGTCAGTCAAATTGGGAACACAATAAATATCGGCAATTGAATGTTGAAGCTCAAGACGCCGCTGGATTGTATTGTAATCCTCCAACAGGGTCCTGTATGCAGGTTTCTCAACAAGGTACCCACAGGGCTGATCACATCGATTGCCAGTATAGTACAAGATCTTTCGCAGTGATGCCTAATCTGTACTCGTGGACTAAAAAACCCTAACCTGAAGCTCATCATAGCCCTCAACAGGAGTGTTTGGCGGGCATTAAGACGGATGTTCAGACTCGGCATATTTAGCTAATAAAATCAAGGCATCATATTCATCTCGCTTGTGCTGGGTACTTTTCTCAGAACGAAGAATATTTCTTAGTTCCGGAATCTGCAGCCCTATCTCAGTAATAGCCCGCTGTTCCAAATCCTCCATTGAGTCCGGTTGATAATATTTCAAGGCTCTAATACATTCAGCTATATCGGTAGTAGAGCCAACCAAGGTAGGAGAATTTGAAAGTCGATTCATTTCCTCGAGCAGTTTTGCAAGATATGACTCCATCATGATCAGGTTATGGCAGCAGAGAATATATTGGAAAACCTAAAGAACTGGACAGATAGTTAGAGCAGAGGTTCAAATCAAACTGGAATATCATTCATAGTATAATACAAATAAACTCAATGTTGTTATTTGTTAGGTAACTGTCACAAACAAGTAGCATAAATTTCCGAGCAAATTAAAATACGTTTTGTAGTGTTTGTGTTTGTGTGTGTTGCAGTTAGACCACCATATATTCATATTGGAGCTGCACCACTCAAATCATATGTAAATAGACAACAGCATATAGTCATATTGGAGTTACACCACGCAAATAGTGCTGAAGAGGAGCTACAACTTAATATTCACTTATATCATAAACTCTATGAGATTTTTTTAAAATATAATAGACCAATTTACACAGGCAATAAAGAGTATCCTCATTTGTAAATTTAATGAAAACAATATTTACAAAAATATATGAACGAACCAACAAATCAGACCACAAAAAATAACAACTCAACCCGGAGATGAAATCCTAAAACAGGGGAGTGTAGACAAATGAAACTCACCAACCAGAGCTGCTTAAATAAGAACCCAAACCTGATAAAAAACACGCAAAGCACAATCATCAGGCAAGAAGAGGAAAAATCTGAGAAACAAAATCAATAATAGGCAGCATACATATAATCAGTATAAACAGCCGGAAGCCCAAAAAAAATTCAAGAAAATGACGAAAACCCCACCTCATCTCGCAGAAAGAGGGAAACCAAAAGTGAACGACTAGAGCACATAGTTTAACAAGCGAAAAAATATATACAGATAAACCCACCAAACAAACCAGAAGATGTAACCGGCAAAAATATAATAATGACCGCAACTGAGCATGCACCTGATAATCAGAGCACGAGAAGAACAAAAATCTGAAGAAGAAAACCAGGAATAGTTAGTATAGACATCCGCAAAAATATGATACAAATCCATTAGTAGTTTGCAAAAATGCTAGCAATACCCAAATCCCAACCTGGTGGAACAAGCAACATTACAAGCACCGCAACACACAGACAGACCATAAACATTCAGCAGATGACACCACATACAAAACAAACATGCACATACACACACATATACATAGCATGAACATATATAACAGAACATAAGAAATGCAGAAAACCAAGGAACACATATCGACCGAACCAGCAGCAGCTGAAGAGAAAAAATTCAAGAAGGAGCGAAAAAGGAAGAGACAGACCGCGCAACAATAGCCAAATCACAGTAAACACACAAGCATATGTAGAAACCCAGAGAAGGGTGAAAACAGCAAAGAAGCAGCATGATATATATCGAAAAATAATGCGGAGACTGCATATAGTCTCAATAGAACCGCTATTTTAATACCATCACACACAAACCACCAACGTTTGAAAAAGTTGTAGGATTTTGCAAAAGCTGTTGGAAATCTGATTTTATTTCTACACAACACAAACAAACCCAAACATAAATATGCAACAAAAATTAACTCCAGGTGAATAAGTTCACTGCGGCAGGACCATGCTGCTGCGAAAAGGAGCAGGTCAATTTACTGAAAGGAACTAAAATATATTTGGAAATAAGCAAAAATACGTAAACAATACCTATACAGATCCCAACAAGAAAAGTAAATTCAGCAAGCAAATCCCCACGTTTGCAAATGCGTAAACAATACCTAGATCGAAAAATAATGCGGAGCCTGCATATAGTCTCAATTGAACCGCTATTTTAACACCATCACACACAAACCACCAACGTTTGCAAAAGCTGTAGGATTTTGCAAAAGTTGTTGGAAATCTGATTTTATTTCTACAAAACACAAACAAACCCAAACATAAATATGCACCAAAAATTAACCCCAGGTGAATAAGTTGAATGCGGTTGGACCATGCTGCTGTGAAAAGGAGCAGGTCAATTTACTGAAAGAAACTAAAATATATTTGGAAATAAGCAAAAACGCGTAAACAATACCTATACAGATCCCAACAAGAAAAATAAATTCAGCAAGCAAACCCCCACAAATAAATTTGGAGAAAGCAAGCAAAGAAATAGGACTCAGATACCTCAATCTAGAGCTGGCAGGAATTGAAGAAAGATATCAACAACCAGCGAGAGATCGATCGAAAACTGAACATGGCCGAACCCAAACCCTAGTTTGAAAGTCGAGGGACGATGGAAAGCGAGATGAGAGAAACCCTAGTTTGAAAGACGGGGTAGGAAGAGAAGCGAGACAAGAAGTAACATCAAACAAGGAATAACGAACGAAAAGAATATACCTTGATTCGATGAAGAAAAATAGATTAATTGATGTTATAATCACCTAGGATGCCCCAAAACACCTTGGAATGGAAGAAAATTAGCCCAGTTCGGATATTGCGCCGTGTTGCGGAAGCGTAAAATAAAATGCATAAATTAAATGACGCATGGATTTATAGAGGTTCAGCTATAAACGAGCCTACGTCCTCTCTTTATCTTTTTCAATAGGTTAAAGATAGCAACCTCTACGCCTCTCTTCTATCGGTCGAGGTATAACCGTTACAATCATGTCTTCTATTGGTCCGTGATAAACCACTCGTACTTGTCTTTGTGTCGGTCCAAGTTAAACCGTTTTCCTTTTCGTAGGACAAGGAATCGACCTCTCTAGCTTTCTATGGGTACTAGATAAACCTCATGAAGATAGCAATTGTGATTCTAATAATGCCGGATCCTTGATCCTAATAACACCGAATCCAATCGTATCTTTTCTTTTACCACTCGTGTATGATTTTGTGTATAAACACTCAATCACTCAATGTAAGCTCAATATTACAACAACAATAATATCAATATGAATATTAGATGATTGTCTCGTATGCTTGAAGTTGTTGTGCTTGATCAATACCATAAGTATGGTATTTATAGCCTTCATGAACAAACTAGCCGTTAGCTTCCTGTGCACTGATTACGTACACTATAGCTCTTACATTACGTACGTAAGTCCCTTTACATATGTTAACCCTGCCTGGTTACGTACGTTAGCATCTTCACAAAATAGTTCAGGGAGTTTCATCATTTTTGATTACGTACGTTAATATTTCATTGGTTACGTACGTTAAGCCTTACGTCATTACTGACGTCATATGTCCGTTGCATGCTTTTTTGACTTTGACTCCTCCAACGTTCATCTGGTTTGAACTCGTTTACGTACGCTATATAACTTTCATTACGTACGTAAAATTCCATATATTACGTACGTTAGTGATCCCACGTTACGTACGTTAGCTTTGTTTTTCCAGCTTTTTGCACTTCGTTTCCTTCGATGCTTGGCTTCGTCTCTTCGTTGTTTTGTTTTGCTTATCAACATTAATCATCAAAACACTTTTAATTTATGTATGGAATAAATTGTTCCAACAATATATATTTCTTTTAACTCTCATTATATAATGGAACACATGCATTCTAGATTACCTGTGTTTTCAGTTGACGAGTATGATCTTTGGAAGATAAGGATGCAGGCACACTTATCTTCAATCCATGATGACATGTGGTGCATTATAGAGGACGGTCCATTCACCTTCGAGAAGGACAACACTCCCGAGGAGATTGCAGCATGGAAGCCACAGAAGATCCCAAAGAAGAGGACAGAGCTGACCCCTGAAGAAAGAAAGCCGGCCAACCTTGACAACCGAGCCAGAGACGTGCTGTATCAAACACTTGACAAATCAACAATGGTCAAGATCAAAAACTGCAAAAACGCCAAGGAAATCTGGGAAACATTAGCCTTAATGTGTGAGGGAACAGAGCTGATCAAAGAGAACAAGTTGTCAATTGCTACTAAAAAATTTGACAACTTCAAAATGAAGAATGGCGAATCAATAGACCAAGTGGACACAAGGTTCACTGAAATCATCAATGAGATCAACTCCCTTGGTAAATCTTATGGCAACAGGGAAATGGCGCTGAAGGTCCTAAGATCTCTCAATCCTGAATGGAGCATGAAGGCAATGGCCATGAGAGAATCCAAGGATCTTAATAAAATAAAGATCCAAGAGCTGTTCTCCGACCTGTAGGCTTATGAGTTCGAGCTCCCAAGTTCATCATCAACCGAGCCTGCAGAGAAGGGAATAGCCTTTGCAGCCGAGTCCCCCGCCAAGAGATTATCTGATGTAATGCCTCCAAATCCATTAGATTTTGAGAAAGAAATGGCGTTCATAATGCAGAGGTTCAGCAACTTCCGGAAGAACTACTCCAAATACAAGAAGAATTATAAGGAGAATCCCAGGAGAAACCACAAATCCGGAAGCTGGAAGGTAGAATGTTACAACTGCCATAAGACAGGACATATTCAAATTGACTGTCCTGATCTTAAGAAGGACGAGAGCAAGAAGGAGGTGAGTAGAAAAGAAGATCGAAGGAAGGCCCTCATCGGAGAAGATCAAGAGCGTGTAGAGTCAAGCAGCGGATTCTTCTCTGATGATGATGAAGAGTATGATTGCCTGATGGCCAACCTAGCTGATGAAGAGGTAACATCAAAACCCTCTGTTTCAAATAATAGTTTAGCCATGTCACAAGATATGGACTTGCACGAATATGTAAATTAGCTACTTAAGGATTTTGAGACATTAAAATCTGCACACCTATTTGTATCATCCGATAAGACTCAGCTGCAAGATGAGAATAGGCAGCTGAAAAATGATTTTGAAAAACTCAGCCTAGAATTAAATAAAGTCAAATCTGATCTTGAAAACCAGGCTGCAGTTAATTTGAAAAACCAGGCTGATGTCACTATAGCTGAGATAAAATGATTAACTGTTTTGAATAGTGAAAAATCACCTGCACTTGCTCATGTCAAAGACGAATTTACTAAACTGACTCAGGTAAGTAAGACTCAGGCGCAGGAAATAACCTCCCTGAAGGCGTCTCTAACTTTGGACGAACTGTGTACTAATAAAAGGCCACTATATTCCAGATCAGGCCTTGGATATGATCCTCACACTCCCTCTAGTTCTAAAACCACTTTCATCAAGGGAGAAACAATTGTCTCGTCTGCTGATCATATATACAAACCGGTATTTAAAAATGGGCAACAACCAAGTCACAAGTCTAGGCTGCAGCCAGGGTTCACAAGGCAGCCACCTAGACAAGCGACTAGGCAATGGCCAAGGCAGAAGCAGCAGCCCAGACAACATGCCCATTATTATAAAAAACTCCTCAAAAACAGATTTCAAAATGAGAGGGGCAAACGTGTCTGAGCTGTCTGAAAGGGAAGCTCTCTGTGATGCGTGTCAGAAAGGGAAGCAGACAAGAGCATCATTCAAGACAGTCCAGCCTACAACTTTCACAACGAGGATCTTAGATCTACTTCACATGGATCTATTTGGTCCTATCAACCCGAGGACTCTAAGTGGAATAAAGCATGCCCTAGTAGTGGTGGATGACTATTCAAGGTACACATGGATTATCTTCCTGTACAAGAAAAGTAAAACCTTGACCAAGCTACCTGAGCTGCTGAGAAGGATTCAGAATGAGAAATCCCTCTCAATCATAAAGATCAGATCAGACAGAAGAGGCGAATTTCTCAACAAGATGATCACTGTTTACAGCGATCAGAATGGAATCCAGCACGAGCTCTCTGTAGCCAGGACCCCCCCAGCAGAATGGTGTTGCCGAAAGAAGGAACAGAACCCTAAAGGAAGCAGCCAGGTCCATGATTGCAGAAGCAAACCTGCCCAAGAGGTTCTGGACTGAAGCTGTCAATACATCTTGCCATACCCAGAACAGGACTATGATAGTAGGGAGACATGGAAAAACTCCATATGAGGTTTGGAATAACAGAACACCGGCTGTTGCTTACTTCCATATATTTGGTTGTAAGTGTTTCATCCACAACAACGATAAAACACAACTAAATGCCTTTGATGCTAAAACTGATGATGGTCTCTTTATGGCATACTCACAAAGAAGCAAGGCATATAGAGTCTTTAACAAAAGAACCTTAGTTGTGGAAGAAACACCCCATGTTGTATTTTTCATGAATCTACTGTTGAGTACAGGAAACAAGTAGAGCAAATTGAGAATAAGCTCAAAACCGCAACCCTCGAAGAAGTCATTGTACATGAAACTGGAATGGTGGACTCTGCAGATCAGCCTGAAGACCCAACTACAGCTGCTGAAGACCCAACTGCAGATCAGACAGGAACATCAAACCTACCTGATACAGTTGCCGCTGATGAAGACCCATCTGTTGCTGATAAAGACTCATCTGCAGACTAGACCCAACCTGCAGATGACAAGACGGTAGCTGATCTAGTTGCAGACCAAGGAGACCAGATCCAAGCTGATGCAGACAGAGAAGCAATTCACCAAAGCAAATCTACAGGGGGAACAGACCCTGAAGAAGAAGATATCCCCAAGTGGCTCAAAGACCATCCAATCCAACAAATCATTAGGAAGCTGACTGATGGAGTTAAGACAAGACAGTCTACTCTACTCGCAGGAATGGCAATGTTCTCTTGCTCCATGTCTCAGATAGAACCCAAGACAACAGAACAGCATTGGAAGATTATTCTTGGATCAATGCCATGCAAGAGGAGCTGGAACAAATGGAAAGGAACAATGTTTGGGAACTAACGGACAGACCAAATCATAAGAAAGTTATTGGCACCAAATGGGTGTATGAAAACAAAAGCGACGAAGATGGAGCTGTTCTTAGGAATAAAGCCAGACTTGTTGCTAAAGGATATGCACAGTGTGAAGGAATAGATTTTGATGAAACCTATGCACCTGTTGCAAGATTAGAAGCCATCAGACTATTCCTCGCATATGCTGCATTCAAAGATTTTGAAGTCTACCAGATGGATGTAAAAAGTGCATTTCTTAATGGAATCCTAGAAGAAGAAGTTTATGTGGAGCAACCCCCAGGATTTGTCAAAGGAGACAAAGTCTACAAGCTGTTGAAAGCTCTATATGGACTTAAGCAAGCACCAAGAGCCTGGTATAAAACCATATCTGTATTTCTTGAGAAGAACGGTTTCTGCAAAGGGAAAGTGGACAAAACGTTATTCATATTGGAGCACGAAGGCCACATATTGATAGTTCAGATATATGTGGATAATATTATATTTGGCTCAACTAACCCACAGCTGTGTGAGAAATTCTCAAATCTCATGCAAGGAGAGTTTGAGATGAGTATGATGGGAAAGCTTAACTTCTTTCTCTGATTACAAGTCAAGCAGATGGAAAATGGAATTTTCATCAATCAAGCCAAGTATACCCGAGACCTCATCAAAAGATTTGGAATGGAATCTGCCAAACCAGCAAGAATTCCTATGAACACAAGTACTCACCTAGATGCAGGTGAGGGAGGCATATCAGTGGATTCAACCCACTATAGAGGACTTATTGGATCATTGCTATACCTCACTGCAAGCAGACCATATATATCTTATACTGTAGGAGTATGCGCGCGATTTCAATCCAAGCCAAAGCAGTCGCACCAAGATGCAGCCAAGAGAATAATTAAATACCTTAAATCATCAGTCAATGTTGGACTATGGTATCCTAAGGACGATAACTTCGAGCTATCAGGTTATTCAGATGCAGACTTTGCAGGATGCAAAATTAATAGGAAAATCACTAGTGGAATGTGCCAATTCCTAGGAACCAGACTGATATCCTGGTTCAGCAAGAAGCAGGTTTCTAACTCTATCTCCACCACAGAGTCAGAATACCTAGCTGCAGGTAGTTGTTGTGCCCAGATCTTATGGATCAGACAACAGCTGAGGGACTACAACATCATTGCCAATGAAGTTCCTATCTGGTGTGACAACAACAGTGCTATTGCAATAACCAACAACCCGGTATTTCATTCAAGGACCAAGCACATTGATGTTAAGCATCACTTCATTAGAGATCACGTGCTTAATAAGAGAGTCAGAGTTGAAAGAGTCAGCACAGATTATCAAATTGCTGATATCAAATTACCGATTAAAATAAATGATTATTTAATTACAGCGTCGCTTCATTTTCCTTATAAGGACGGAAAACCCTTTCCCTTTACCTTCACCAAAATTTCAAAAACCCTAATTTACAGAGCAAAAACTCCTTCGAAATTTCAATACACTAAAAAAATCGTCTATCTTGCAGAAATGGAATCTTATTTTGAAGGCGTAAACCTGAAGGCAGTCAAGGACCAGATCATCTTCTCCCTGGTCGTTGATTTTGAGGGGCTCCTTGAATCGAATCTGGAGAACAACTAAGTGCGCAACCTTATCCACTCGATGAAAATGAATGGGATGTATCCATTCTTGGATATCAGTCCCAAGCACTTATTTAAGGAGGATGTTATTGCATTTTTCCGAGAAGCCCAAGTGACTAAATCGGGGATTCTAAGCGATGTCGGCGGCATCCAAGTGGACATATCTCCGGAGACGATTGGAAAAGCTTTTGGAATGAAGAGCCGTGGTGTGGCGGTCGAAGCCCTCAAACAGAGCGCTGCCGATACCGCCAAGAGAAGTGAGATTAAAAAAGAATATCGCTATGTGTTGGACATTACCAACAAAATTTTCATGGGTATGGCCGGCAGTTACGACCAACTGTCATCCGCTAAATTCATGGTGCTGGGAGCACTAATTCAAGACACGCCAATTGACTGGATGGACTACATTTTCAGGCAGTTGGTACGCGAAGTCAACAAGGCCGAGTGGCTTGTTGAAGAGAAGAATTTCAAAACCAAGCTGGCATTCGGAACGCAGCTAAGTTGGATTCTGGAGAAGCTGGGTGTGGAAAAGGGAAATACTGACCCTTTCCACATCAACAAAAGACTTGGTCATCTAGACCAAGAAACTTTGAGGCGGCTAGGAAGCGAAAGGAAAGCAGCTCAGATCTTAAAACAGTTGTCTAATCAGGAACTACTTACAAGTACCCTGAATCATCAGACGAGTCCGACCAGGCTGCAGCCCGCAACCCACCTGCAGCCCAGTCTGATACGGAGTCGGACACTAAACCTATTGCTGTTCGATTTAAGAGAAGGGGACCAGCCCCTGGTGAGCCCTCCGTAATTCATTCCTCACCAGAACCTTCTCCGAAGAGGCCCAGGCGGTTGCAGTTCAGTGAGGAGGAGGAGCCGGAGAGTGTTGCGATATTTCTTGAATGCAAGTGCACGTTATCGTATACAAGTAATAAAATGATGAGTGAGTATCGTTCCCACGAGGATTGAATCACTAACTACCGATTTTTATGTATTCTAGTTTTATTTGAACAATCGAACTTTGGGTTGCACATAATTACTAAAAGAAATTAATAAAAGACTAAATAATATAAACGATCGATCTAAGAAGAAAAATCAAATGATGAATAATTCTAGGATTCTGATTCCACCTCGGTTTATCCGAATTCACTTTCGATTATCTGAAGTTAATGATTTTCTCAATTTATTGAAGGCGAAGATTGCTAAAATACTCTACCGCCTCTCCCGAGGTCAATAGATTTTTATAGAGGCGAATAACGCACTCTATCCCTAGGTGAATTAATTCGTCAGAAGGCGAAAAGCATAAAATCTTCAAAAGGCCACGTAGTTCCTATGAGTATATTCCTATCTCACAGACTAAAACGGTTCTCACCAATAGTTCCTCACCAACTCTCCTCTCTCGATTCGAGTTGCGTAATTAAAACAATCCAATTATTGTCCAGACAATTGAAAGCATTAAAATCAATTGGGAAAACTCAATAGAAAAGGGAATTATATAGATAATCTAAAGCAAATCCGTCAAAACTTAGGTTTCATCAAAATCCTAGAACAAGGGTTTTAGCCTGACATGCTAAAAGATAAAAACACAGAATAAAAGAATGAAAGCATTAAAATCAAACGCAGATGAAGAGCTCGGATCCCTCCGTTCTTCTGGCTCCCGCCCTCTGCTCCTGATGTCTTCTGCTTCTGCTTCTTGATAATCAATTCTCTGATAAGTTCCTCTCTTCTTTTCTGACCTTGTCCTTTTATTTATAGCTTTCTTCTACCACAAAAACGCGTCCGTGTGATTAGGTCGAGATCCGTCTTCGCAACGGCCCAAAACCGCGCGGAGTACACCAAAACCACCCCGTGTGTCGTGGCTCACTTAACCTGTGCCGCGGCTCACGGGGCGCAGATTAAAAACCTGGGCGCATTAAATTCATCTGGGCCGCGGCTCACTTTATCTGTGCCGCGGCTCAGAGTACGGATTATTCGGAGGTCGCTGGGTGCCTTCCTGTGCCGCGGCCCGCTTGCCTTGTGCTGCGGCCCTGGGCCAAAATTCGCCGTTTTCATCCATTTTTCATCTTTTCGGCTTTCGGACTCCAATTTCCTGCAAAACATAAGATAATAGGGCATTACAGGCTCATTTATGCAGATTTACAATTCAAAAGAATACAAAATAATGATAAATAAGCGTATAAAAATACGCCTAACAGAGAGATACCTCAGCCCTGCAGCTAAGTCTCCTGCACATTTGGAGGACCAGCCTGCTCCTGCCAGCCTGGAGACCCAGATCGTCCCTCTTCTCACCCCTCAGTACATTTCTAAAGAAGAGGAAGCAGGCCTAATCATCAACATACCTGAGGCAAATTACAGCTTCAACCTACTTGATAACAATGTTTTTAATCTATCCATAGAGCAGCTTAAAATGGTAAAACCTCTTGCTCTAAAACACTCTTTCGTTCACATATATGAGGAGTGGAAAACTTTTAAAACCTTCTCTTTCACTCAACTACAAACTTTTGTTGAAGTGAGTGGCTGGGAATATCTCCAGGCCACTGAAGAAGTGCTGATGAATTTTTTAACGAATCAGACGCAATTTTGCTTCTTCAGGAAAATTGGTTCATGTCTAATTAAAACTCACATGGACCAATTTATCCATTCCATTATGTATAGCATATTTGATGGGTCTGTTAATAAAGAAGAAGTTGAATATAAAGAAATAAGGATAGAGGAGTTAGTGCCAAAAGTAGAAGAAATTATAGTTATTAATGGTGAAGAGGGGAGACTGGAAGAAGAAGAAGAAAATATCTCAGTTGAAAAATAACTTGGCGAAGAAGAAGTCGAAAAAACTGAGGAACTAGTGGATGAGGAAGAAGAAGAAGAAGGAGATGAAGTTGAACAGGAGGATGAAGAAGAAAAAGAGGATGATGAAAAGGATGATGATAATGAGAAAAAGGATGATAAAGATGAAGATAAAGATGACGATGATTATGATGATGGTAAAGATGAAGGAGGAGAAAAAGAAGCCGAGAAATAAAAAGGGAATGATGAGGAGGAAGAAAAAGAAGAAGGAGAGAAGGAGTTGGAAAAGAAAGAAGGAGAAGAGAAGGAGTCAGAAAAGGAGGCATAGAAGGAAGCTGCATCAGAGAAGGCTGGGCCACCTGCCCGATATACCAGCCTAGATGCAGACTTGGCTGAAGACTCTAGATCGAGGACCCCAGAACAGACCCCATCTGGTATGCCAGCTGCAGACAGGATTCTGCAGACAGGTGGGTCATCCGCACACCCACCTGCAGGTGTAGAAGGTTCAGGCGAGCACTCTCCACCGACATCACAGATTACACCTGTGATGACTGAGCTGATCCGACAGATTGTGAAAGATACTATTGGAGAGTTGCTTGCTTCTCAAATAACTCCTAATCTGCAGTTGATCAATGACAAAATTGACACCTTGCTACAGCGGAACATCCCTCAACCTCCTCCTCCTACAAATAACAGAATGCCCCTAGGCATGTCTAACTGGATGCTTAGAATGGAGCAGCAGTTGACCACCCTGGTTGATGCTGGCAAAAAGGGGGAAGAAAGGTTTCATGGGGAAGGTAGCGAAATAAGAGGAGTGCAAGATATGAGGACCAAGAAGAGGCAAGATGTCCAGATGATCACTGCTGGGACATCTTCGAAAAGGAAGGGAGAAGCTGAACTAGAGCAGGCTGATGATCACCCTGTAGTCAAAAGAAGGAGGATGAGAATTGGGGATGAGCCTACACTAGAATGGGAAGGCAGAGAGTTATGGAATGTTGAAGAGTTTCTTCCTATCGAAGCTTTACCTATGTGGGGAACTGCAAAGAAGAGGTTCATCAGAGATTTTTATATCTGGGAGTTACTCCAGGATAAAAATTGCTCCCCACAGCAGACGTTTATTAACTTCATGGAGGAAGCACATCCAAAACTCTGGGCTGTCCTTCTAAAACATGCAAAAGAATGTAATGCATACCCAATGATCCCTCCTTTCAGGGCTAAAGATCCTCCCACCTTGGAAAATGATGATTTGGATGAATTAGCACTTCAAAAAAAAAATAAAGAAACTTTGTGACGAGCATAAGTTCTCCTCACAAGAAGAACAAGACTTTGCAGCTCTTGTTCTCAGAAAAAAATATGGTGTTGCCCCTGTCAAGATAAGACCCATTGGAGCTAAGCCTATCAGACCTGCCAAGCGGCCTATCCGAAGAGGCAGAGGCAGAGGCAAATTTTTTTTTATATTAATTTTTGTACTTGTAAATTTTCTGTAATTGTTTTGATCATTGAAAGACATGTATTTGTAAATCAATACAGAAATTTTTATAATAGTCTTTTGAATGACAATTCCTAGTTGTCTCAAAACTAGACTGATTTTAGTTTGTGTCTTGCACTCAAGTGCAGACTTGTTCATTTGAATAATTTGCTTAAGTTTTGCCATCATCAAAATAGGGGGAATTTGTTAGGAATACTTGTTAGATTTTGATGATGTCATTAATGTATTCAAATGTTTATTTCTTGGCAAAATGTAAGGAAGAACCAAATGAGTATCTTCCATAGGCCAAATTGTGTTAAGTTAAATACTTGGCAAAATGTAAAGAAGAACCAAATGAGTATCTTCTATAAGCCAAATAAGTTAGCCTCAAATCGGCTAAGTACAAAGGTACATCTAAGTACATCATAGAAGTACAGCCGAGTCAAGTCAGAGAAGTTCTGGTCAACAAAAATTCATCAGAGATGTTTGACCAGACTGCAGTCAGGTGACTTCAGACAAGTCATCTGATCAGGCGAGTCTCAAATAGTCACCGACAGAGAAGTCCAATCTGCAGAGAAGATGACTGTACATCAACCAACTTGATCAGCCAAGTACTCCAAGTCCACGTCAGCATGCATTGAAAAGTTAAATATTACGGAAAGTCACATGCAAGCGTGAAGAGACAAATTGGAGAGATTCCCACAAGGATATGAATTGAATAATTCATCCAGGCCTACCATTGAAGACTTTAATCTTATTATATTCAAAAGATTCGGCGCCTCACATGCAAAGTCTTCACAATGGTCTAAAGATGGATTAAAATATGGGAATCCAGCCTTGCAATGTTCAGAAAAATAAACAAAGAAGTTTATTTCTCCAACTGATGGATTTGTTACAGGATTTGCAACGGCTATGAAGAAAGCTCAAGGATCAACACCTATATATATCCGAAGATTTGAAGATGAGCAACACGGTGCGAACAAAAATCTCAAACAATCAAAGCATTCAAAGCAATCAAAAAGCGAACTATAGCATCGTGAAAAGAGCAGTACTCAAAGTTCATATTTGAAGAATCTCTTAGTTGGAGAAGACAAAAACTCGTGTCTTTAATCCTGAGTTCCAAGGATCACGAATCAAGAGGTGCAAGGCAGTCAAGGGAGTTGCAACGGCAAGGATTTCCACTGGTTGGAAGCTGTTGTAATTGGTCGAATCACTGTAATCTTTATCACTGGTTGACAATTATAGTGAATTCATCTCCAACTGGTTTGGAGAAAAGTGGATTAGTAGAGGATTACCCCACCTCTGAGACCACTATAACTGCCTGCGTATTTTACTGTTTTGTAGCATCATACTTTAACTGCTCCATTCATTGTTAAGTGTTTCATTGGTTGTTTTGTATTCCTCATCAGCTGACTTCCGCACATATTGAGCACAAAAGACTCTAAGTCATTTGCATATCTATCAGCCGAGAAACTTACTCTTCGTGAAAAAGAGTTTAAAAGTTTCAATAAGTCTATTCACCCCCCCTCTAGACTTATTCCTTGACGACTTGTGACCTACACCACTCGGGGACTTCGTGCTTCAGTCCGGTCATCTCTTCAACGGCATATGTGTGTAGACAATCAAGAGCTTTTTCCACAGAGTACAGAGCATTGACAGCATCCTGGATGAAAACAGTTTGGAGGCCAAGAGCATGTAATTGCTATTTTCTTGCGACTGTTCTGGGAGAGTCTGGCTGGGAAAAATCCTCAACTCCTTTCAAACATCTCAAATTCACATTGGGACGCGAATTGAGTTGTACATCCTCAGGTATTATACCGTCGTCGGATTCCAAGGCAGTTGATGGTGCGGGAGTATCAGATTCGGGCTTGGCGACAGGGGGTGCTGCATCCTCCTGTGCTGAAGTGGTTTCTGAATACATGGATACAGGAGGGACTGATTCCTCCTGTTATCTCTCAGCATCCGCCTGCTTCGGCAGATGGACTGATTCCTCTTGCGGGATGGCGTTGGATTCTCCTTCGGCGGGGGCGACGACAGGCTCGGGTGCCTGGTGTGAAACAGATTGTTCCTACGCGTCATGAGGGACTGAATTCTCATTGTCGGGAACAGTGTCTTGCTGTGGCGAAGGTGGCGACTGATGACTAGATGTCCCTTCATCTCTCTTTTCTCGGGCTTCCTCATGACTCATCCGCAGACCAGCCTGGAGTGCGTCGTCATCATCGTCTGAATCAGGATCGGACTTTGGACTATTGGGAGATTCCGTGGACGTAGCTTTCCCTTTCCTTCGTGCTTCGGCCTTTTCAAACAGATGGCTTTCAATAAGCTCTTTAACGAATATGTTGTCCCATTGGATCAGGACAGCAATTTCTTGAGTGTCCGTCACTTCCAAAACAAATCTTTCTTCATTACTCCATTCGCTCCAGTTGTACAGAGTTTCGTAAGGAGCAAGTCTGTAGCTTTTCCATTGGCAATACCGTTCATAAGACTGTTCGATTTGCACGGAAAGCAGGGTTTTGGAAATAATTGTGTCTGGGGAGGGGCTCCGTACAACGCCTGGGTTTGCTGTAGGCATGGGTTCCTCTACAGGTGTGGAATCCAGTATCAGAGAGGGATTCCTTACAGGGGATGGTACCCTGATAGGAGATGGATCCTGAACGGGTGTGGAATCCCATATAGGAGAAGTAGCTTTTGGCTCCAAAGAGGCAGCCGACTCGCCAGAGTTTTTAGAGTTGGCAGATGTCCTAGCATCCATCGTAGCCACTACGGGATCGGGATCTACTGTATAGACAGTAGTGGGCATCTCTTCCACAGGGGTTGGGCCCTGGGGGAGTTGATCAGTGGGTTGAGCCACGAGAGGAGCATCCTCGGAGGGTTCTATAGCTTTAACTTTTGTAAGCCTCCTTAGCTTCCTTTTCGGCTTCTCAACAGCAACTGGAGTTTTTCTGTGAGATCTTTTTCTCTTCTTCGATGATTCAACACTTTGGGACATAGAAGAAACGTCCCTCGGATAGGCAGAGGGCGGTAAATTTCAGACAAAAGGTCTGTTGGCAATCAAGGTGCTTTGGTTGAAGACCGAAGGCCTGACGCCTCCTAAGAATATCCGTGAACTAATTTTCTTTGCCTTTGCGGATTACGGAAGTCCGCACTTCTTCAAAATGTGGTTCAAAAACAAACCAAACCATTTCTTCTGCGAAGCAGGCTTAGACACCTTTTCCTGCAAGCGCTTAAGGATGATTTGACACCAATTGACCTTCTCGCAGGTCATTATCGCGACCATCATCCAAAACCTGAGATTGGTGCACATCTCAAAAGCACCTGTTCGGTTCTCAATAATACGGCAACAAAAATCATGTAAGTAAAGAAAAGGTAAACAAAAATTTTTCTTATGGCAAGTGGTATGAACCATTTCCACCGTTGCTGAATCGGTGAATAAGCCATAGTACTGGGTCAAGAGTTCTTGGGACCCAAAGGTATCAAGATCTTCCATGGTCAGGCCATCAGCAGGTAGCCTGTAGATGTTCTGGAGAAGCTCTTGGTCAACGCGGATCTCTACTCCGCGGATAACGGCTGTGATGTCAACGACATGACCTCCCTGAGCCAGTGATAGAAAACGGACTGCAGCGTTGAGGTATAATTCCTCAACCAGATGAACGTCATATTTTTCGGCGGTGTGGCTGCCAAGGCGGTAGAGGCCTTGATGACGGATTCTTGTAATGACGAACTCCATGAAATTAACGTCATCGCCTTCAGCATGAACGCATTACAGCACAACATATCTGGAGAAGATCCGTCCGTCAATGAATTTGGATGATTTCTTGAGAGAGGTGGAAGATGTCTGGGTAGACGCAATTGATGATTTCTCAAGGAACGGTGAAAAAGATTCAAGAAAAATGCAGTAAACACAGAAAAATTTTGTAAGATGTATGCTCGAGAACTCTTAAAATATGTAGGAAACGTAAAGAGTCTCAAATGGCATTTACAGTCCTTTTATAGTAGGCGGCGAAGAAGGGTTTTCAGAGAACGAATAGTGAGATTTAAGGGATGGGAACCGGTCTTTAAAATGAACAGTTACGATGGACCGAGTGTAACTGGTACACTTATTCATTGAATTTTAAAATAGGAGCAGGTCCCACTTCTGACATTTCAAATTACCCTTAATGCCTGAAATGGCAGTATAAAATATATTAAACAATTTGAAACATCGCGTCTTTTAAGATACGATTGTCCAGATGTCGTGTAAGGCATTTAATGTAAAATACATTTGACATGAAAACAGGGCACATGGACAAAAATTGTTTTAAAATGAAATATTATAATATATAATGAATCGATTTCCCATAATATGTGCTGTATCCGTGACTATTACAGCGTTCCCCCTTAAAAGGTACATATGGGTTTCAATTCCATTCAGCAACTTTTGGATTAATGCTATATTCATGGGTCATACTGTATTCCCCCTTAATCATTGCACACGTCAGCTGTAGGATGATTCATATCGCTTTGTTCCCTACAGTGTTGTATTCAAGGCTCTGAGTGTACAGGTAATTAATGGTGGATACTGTATTCTTGGGTCTTACAGCATTCCCCCTCAATTGTTGAGTAAAAACAGTAAATACTTAAAGGGAGTCAGACTGTAGCAATCCCAATTCTTGTCGAAGCACGTTGAATCTTGCTGTGTCGAGAGTCTTGGTGAATATGTTGGCCAACTGTATATTTGTATGAACTTTTTCCATCTGAACATCCTTGTTCTCGACATGATTCCTGATGAAATGATGCTTCATGTTGATATGCTTAGTACGCGAGTGCAATACAGGGTTGTGCGTTATTGCAATTGCACTCATGCAATCACACATAATGGGCATTTCCTTGGCTTCAATCCCATAATCTGACAACTGTTGCTGCATCCAAAGGATCTGCATACAGCAACTACCAGCAGCATAGTACTCTGATTCAGCCGTGGAAAGTGAGTTTGCCAATTGCTTCTTGCTGAACCAAGACAAAAGTCTAGGTCCAAGAAATTGACAAGTTCCACTAGTACTCTTCCTATCTAGCTTGCAGCCTCCGAGATCCGAGTCGCTGTAGCCAACTAAATCGAATCCGCCTTCTTTAGGATACCATAGTCCTACATCAACTGTTCCTTTAATATACTTCAGGATTCGTTTAGCTGTATTGAAGTGTGATTCTTTGGGTGCTACTTGATATCTCGCACACACTCCTACAGCAAACTGGATATCAGGCCTGCTAGCCGTTAGGTACAGGAAAGAGCCAATAATCTTCCTGTAGAGTGATTGGTCAACCGGCTTTCCAGCTTCATCAACACTAATTTGCACGGAAGTGCTCATGGGGGTTGACGATAATTTAGAAGTATTCATTCCAAACTTGTTGAGAAGCTCCTTGTTGTATTTTTCCTGGTTGATGAATATCCCTGTAGGCAACTGCTTTACCTGCAAACCTAGGAAATAACTAAGTTCTCCCATCATACTCATTTCAAATTTACTTTGCATGAGATGAGAGAACCTTTGACATAAAGCAAGGTTAGTTGAACCAAATATAATGTCATCTACATAAATTTGAACCATTATAAGGTCATCGCCTTCCTGTATTTTGAACAAGGTCTTGTCCACAGCACCTTTCTCGAATCCATTGTTGGTTAGATATTGGGACAGGGTCTCATACCATGCTCTAGGAGCTTGCTTAAGTCCATACAGTGCTTTCCTTAGACTGTGTACTAGTTCTTCGTCTTCTGGATTGACAAACCCTGGTGGTTGTTCAACATATACTTCTTCGGCAAGGTCTCCATTTTAGGAATGCACTTTTGACGTCCATTTGATATACAATGAAGCTTTTATGGGCGGGAACGGGTAAAAATATCCTAATGGCTTCTAGTCTGGCTACAGGGGCAAAAGTCTCATCATAGTCTATGCCTTCTTCCTGTCTATAGCCTTGGGCGACTAGTCGGGATTTATTCCTGATAATGAGTCCATTTCGATCCTTCTTGTGTCTAAATACCCATTTGGTTCCAATTACTGATTGATGTGTAGGTCTGGGTACAAGATACCATATGTTGTTTCTTTCGAAACCGTTAAGCTCTTCTTCCATAGATGTGATCCAATAAGAATTGTTGAGAGCTTCTATGGTAGAAACAGATTCGGACTGGGCTAAGAATATAGCAATAGTGCACATATTGAGTCTTCTAAGCTCGGATTGAGATTTCCATTTAGGAAATGGTGATATCTCAGTATTGGGTTCTTCTTACACACATAGTACATTTCCTTATGTACTCTGTATTCTCCTGCGGGTAGAAGCACCAGCATTAATATTTCCAAAGATCAGCTCTTGTGGGTGATCTCTCAACCATCTTCGGTTGGGTTCTAATTCAGGGTCCCGTACTATATCTTGAGTTGCTGTAGTTTCGGCTTCAGCTTGTACAACATCGACTTCATCTACGTCGATTCTTACAGCTGCGGGGTTGATTTCTAGGTCAACGACAGGTTCGATAGGAGTTGGTGGATATAAGATGGAAAGTTGTTGGATGTTCTGAGTAACAGCTTCTACTCCTATAAGGTCATGGTGAGGTTCGTCGAACACTACATGAACTGATTCCTCGATTGTTAGCTTCCTTTTATTGAAGATCCTGTAAGCTTTGATAACAAAGGAATATCCTACAAATATCCCTTCATCCGATTTCTCATCGAAGGTTCTAAGTTGATCCTTCTCATTGTTCAACACATAGCACCTGCATCCAAAAATGTGAAAATACGAAACTAACGGAGTTTTGTTGCTCCATACCTCGTATACTGTTTTGTTGTGATGCTTGTTGATGATACAACGGTTTTGAGTGTAGCACGCTGTATCGGTGGCTTTGCCCCAGAAACGCTGTGGCAACTTGCTTGCGGCAATCATTGTCCTTGTTGCTTCTTTCAGCGTCCTGTTCTTTCGCTCGGCAACACCATTTTGTTGAGGTGTACGGGCAGCTGAGTATTCGTGATGTATCCTATTTTCCGAACAGTATTGCTCTATAAAGCGGTTAGTAAATTCTATCCCTCTGTCGGAACGAATGGACACGATACTCAACCCTTTTTCATTTTGATGCTTTCTCAGGTGCTCAGGCAGCTTTGATGTTGTTTCCTTCTTCTTGCTTAGAAAATTGTCCAAGCATACCTGGAATAATCATCAACAATAACGAGACAGTATTTCTTACCTCCCAAACTTATTGGGTGTACAGGACCATAGAGATCCATATGTAGCATTTCCAGAATTCTGTGGCTTGAAAGGTAGGATTTGCTCTTCAGGGTGGACTTGATTTGCTTGCCTTTTTGACATGGTCCACAGACACTATCTTTTTAGAATGACACATTCGGCAATCCTCTAACTAGTCCCTGTCTTCAGAGCTTGTTGATCGTCTTGAAGTTGACGTGTGACATCCTCTTGTGCCATAACCAACTTAGATCTGCATTGCCTTTGGCAACAAAACAAGGAATTGTGGAGCTCGTAGGCATCCAGTCAGCAATATACATATTACCTCATCTGCTTCCTGTGAGCACAACTTCTTTGGTCAGGATGTTCTTCACTCTACAGTGATCTATATAGAATTTTACCGAGAACTTTTTGTCACAGAACTGGCTAATACTAAGTAGATTGTACTGTAAACGTTCAACATAAGCTACATCGGTGACTTTGAATTTTCCGACAAGAAGGTTTCCTTCTCCTCTTGTTCTTCCTTTAGATTTATCACCGAAGCGCACTTTTGGACCGCGACCTTCTACGAAATCTGATAGCTTGCTTCTATCTCCTTTCATGTGCCGGGAACATCTGCTGTCGAAGTACCAGATGTCCTTCTCAAGAATGTTCTGTAGGCAAAGAATTTAAGTAGTTTTAGGTCCACTTTGATTGTTGGGTCCATGGTTGTTAGTGCCTTTTGGTACCCAAATTTTCATGACAGCAATTGGCTTACTGTAGGTTACATTTGGTACAGTTTTGCGGTATCTACGTGGGGTATGTACGTAGTTACTGTAGCCGTGATAATCATTATGCATGTAAAAATCAGGGTTATAATTATTAATCCAGTACTTATGCCGTCTCGGAGGTGGTGTAATACCTATGGTATTTCGTGCTTGATTACTTTGTACTGTGTGGATTTTTGTAATGTGACGTCATTTCTATTATGTATTTCATTGAGTGCTATATAATTGTGCGATGTAAATGAAACGGAGGTGACACGCCTTTACGCCATAGGATCGTCGGTACGAATATGACGGTGGCCAACGTCTTGTTCCCTGATAATTGTTGACGAGTGGAAGGGATGGTCACCCCGAGATGGTTAGAATGTGATATGTGGCTAAAGAGTTTATATCTAACGTACGCTAGAGTTTATGTCTAACGCGCGTTAGAGTTTTGTCTAACACGCGCTACAACTTATGACTAACGTACGCTATATTATGATCGTTACGTACGTTAAGGCAGTTATATTACGTATGTAACGGGTGAGTCAGTCTCCCGACCAGAATCTTTCTTTGACACGGACAGAGCTACTTTCGGCGAGCTTGAGGACAAACGAGTCAACTTTTCATAACGTACGTTATGTCCCAAATTTAACGTACGTAACACCTGGGCACATTTCGGGCAGTGGTGGTCTTTACGTACGTTGTCATTGAACTGTTATGTACGTAAGAAGCCTTACGTACGTAACACCATTATCATTAACGTACGTTAGCAAAACCAAGTTTTATAAAATGACAATTCCCTTCTTCATTTGCACGACCCAACACTACAAGATAACACCCTTGGAGAGATTCCTAGCCTTTGGTTCTTGGCCTCTTATATACTTGAATTAACACTGAGGAAGTGGTTTCTTGAGCTCCGGTGAAGATTATCCAAGTTGTTCAAGTCACTTCTCGTTTCTCCTTGTAGTTCTTGTGGATTCGCCAACTCTCTTCATTTTTATTCTTCCAATAAGGTAAGCCACCAATCCCTGGAGTTATATCTTTGATGTTCTCTTATATATATTTATTAGATTGCGGGTATTGGGTAGATTTTTGCCAACCTTTCGAATGGAATTGTAGTAACCGGAGTTATCGTTTCTCATATAGCTTGTTTCATGCAATCATATCTATCATATGAAATTTCATTTCAAATCATCACTAGGAATGTAAAATTTGACGAACCAATTATAGGAGAATTCGTAGTGATCCGTCACCGTATAATCCATTGTTGTAGCCACCCTTACCTTGTGATTTTTGACACTTAGTGAACTAAGGAAAACAATTCGATAGTATAATCATTATTGGATATCAAACCACCAAAGTTATTGTGTAATAGAATCCATCCATCGTAGTATTCGGAATATAGAATAGAATTAGAAAGCATGAGATTCGATTATGCTATAATCATTTATCGACAACCAAAAAATGATAGGGATAATCTTGTTGAGCAAATCGATATATATCTAATGTTCCGGGGTATTCTTGGGTGCCTATGTTCCGGGGTATTCCCGTGTGGATACTTCCGTGACCCTTGGTTGCAACCTTGGGGCTTATGTGATAAAAGAGAAAGACAACGTCGGTTGAGTGATGAAATATTCCCTGATGATTATTAGATACTGTGATTGTAAAAATGGCGTGTATCGTTGTTAGTAGCTGTTATTTGGTATGCATTCTCTGACCTTGGTTACCTGGTATGATTCGTCGTACCAGGTAAAATTGTTCATCATGTGCAGGACATTCCCGAGGGTGCAGTCGACTTGAGCGGTGTTGGAATTATCTCTAGCCGCTGCTTAAATTGAAATAAATTTGTTTTCTTTTGAAAAACCTTTTTTGTGTAATAATTGGACTTCGAATTACATTTTTCCTTAAAATCTTTCGACTTACGTTATGTAAACCTTGAACTTAATGTTTTATCGCGAATTTCTTAAATTGACTATTTTTCTAACTAGCCTTGTGGGTCCCACGTGGGATTCACGGCACTGTAATACCTCGAGAGATTTTGGGGGTGTTACAGAAAATGGTATCAGAGCGAAACTCCTGGTTTGAATAAAATTTCTCTTAATTTTACAAAGTCCAACACCCCAAGCGATCGAAACTCCTCATGGGAATGCAAAGTAAGTGATATGTGTGTTTCTGTCTATGTACTACATTTAATTGTAAACCGTGTATGGAGCTGGCTTTAGATTAATACCGTCAGTGATGGCACGCCGAGGAGCTAGGAGGGTGGTAAATGACGCTCAGGGTTCCGCCGCGAACCACAATGAGGATGGGAACACTGCCGAGACCCATCCCGCTGGGGGCCAGCCGCCACCAGTTAATCAAAACGATCAGGAGGCGGAACGCCAGAATAACAACCCGGGAGGCATGGACCCAGCTTTTGTTCAGGCCCTTACCCAGGCTATCTCCATGGGAATTGCTCAGGTCAATCAGGCGGAATGGATACCGGTCATTAATGTGGAAGAAAACGCAGGAAGAGACTGATGGTTGGGAGAGATGCTGAAGGCTAGGCCTCCATTATTTGACGGGACAGGAGATAAACACGTGGACGACTGGATTTCTGAAATGGAGACTGCCTTCGAAGTGATCGGATGCCCAGAGAACCGGAAGGTGCCGCTCGGGATTAATCAACTCCGTGACGCTGCTGCACGTTGGTGGAGGACTTACAGGCCAGAGGACCGAGTGGTCGGGTGGACCGAATTTGCCCGACTACTATGGAGCGAGTACTGTCCTAGATCAGCCCGAACCGCTCGCGCATGAGACTTTTTTAGTGTCGGGCCTCAGAACATGCCAATACCAGAGATCATTCGGGACTACCGAACTGAGCTAAGTTACATCTCCCAAATGGTTCCATCATAAGATCAACGAATATGCCATCTTGCACAGAGGTTGCCGGAGGATATACAATGCTATGCCGCCGGATTTCACTGCACGACCCTGAGGGCATACGAAGACGTAGTCACAACATATGCCGGTACAGTTGTTAATACTGACGTCGGGTATAACTCGAAGAAGCAGAAGACATCAGTTCAGCCTGGGAGCAACAACAAAACGAATTCAGGGCCCGCATCTTCTTTTAAGTCGGCGGTTTTGTACCAACAGAAGGGTGTATCTGATCGGCCTTACCGTAGGGACTGTTTCAATTGTGGCGTGACCGGGCATACTAAGGATCGGTGTCAGAAGACGGCTACCAAATGTTTCACTTGCGGAAAGAGTGGACACATGTCTCGTTACTGCTGGCGGGCCAATCCCACTCAGAGCCCAGCTTCCCAACCAAGTCAATAAGGCTCTGTGCAATCCCCTAGGACGCCTGCTGTTTCCAACTACCGAGCTCCATCCCACCAGAACCAACCACCGCTACACGGTGCCGGATGAGTCCATGGGCGCAGCGGAGGTACCTCGTCCTTCTCGGAGTCAGTTCTGTCCCGTGTATTTGAGCTGAGGGTTACGGATGGTCAGTCTGCGCCAGCTATCTCAGGTACTCTTCTTGTTAACTCTCAGCCAGTGCATGTACTATTTGATATCGGAGCCACCCATTCGTTTATATCTGTGGAATGTGTTGAACGCTTAAATCTTGTTTGTGTACCTTATGAGCCCTTTTACTGTTAAACTACCCGAGGGTAGTAGATTATGCGGTGATCACAGGGTTCGAGACTGTCGGATCTGCATCAACAATCATAGTTGGGCCGCTAATCTTATGGTCTTTCCTCTCTAGAATGAAGATATCATATTAGGGATGGACTGCATGCCATTGCACATAACGATCTTAGATACCTACCACTTGACTATTTCCATTTCGGCTCATGATGGTACCACACATGTCATCAGCGGACGTGAACACTTTAGTACGAAAGGGTCTCTCAGCATTATCGCATCAGAAGCCTCCTGCAGCTCTCGAAGTGAGTACTATTGGTGTTATGTTCTTCGAGAGGATACTTCACAACTTACAATCACAAACATTCCGGTGGTGAATGAATTTCCAGACATTTTTCCCGATGAACTGCCAGGGCTGCCACCGCACCGAGAAGTTGACCTTTCCATTGAACTCAAGCGGGGGACGAGACCTATTTCAAAAGCTCATTACAGGATGGCACCGGCCGAGATGAAGGAATTAAAGATACAGCTCGAAGATCTGTTGGAGAAAGGGTTGATCCGCCCAAGCACCTCGCCGTGGGGCGCGCCAGTACTTTTCATTAAGAAGAAAGACAACTCTCTACGCTTGTGCATCGACTACAGGGAGCTGAATAAGGTTACTATCAAGAATCGTTATCCACTACCAAGAATTGATGACCTCTTTGATCAATTACAAGGGGCAGTCGTGTTTTCAAATATCGATTTATGGTCCGGATATCACCAATTGAGGATTCGGGAGGAAGATATACCCAAGACTGCATTTCGGTCGAGGTATGGGCATTACGAGTATATCGTGGTATCATTCGGGTTGACTAATGCCCCAGCCGTTTTCATGGAACTGATGAATAGAGTTTTGATTGATTTCCTCGATAAATGCGGTGGTTTTTATTGACGACATCCTGATATATTCTCGAAGCCGACGGGAACACGAGGAACATTTGAGGCAAGTGCTGAGCATGTTAAGGCAACACCAACTTTATGCGAAACTGTCCAAGTGCGAATTCTGGATGCCGGAGGTAATTTTTCTCAGGCATGTTGTCTCGGCAGAAGGTGTCAAGGTCGACCCACAAAAGATCAAGACAATAACGAGTTGGGAACCGCCAAAGAACGTCAAAGAGGTTAGGAGTTTCATAGGACTGGCGGGTTACTATCGAAGATTCGTCGAGGCCTTTTCCTGTATCGCCCGACCGTTAACGAACCTACTGAGAAAGAGCACCAAATCTGTATGGAATGCAGACTTCCAGAAGAGTTTCGACGAGCTCAAGAGTAGGCTAACTACTGCCCTAGTACTAGTGTTACCGCAGGGTACATAAGGATTCATTATATACACGGATGCATCCAAGCACGGACTAGGGTGTGTCTTCATGCAGAATGGCAGAGTCGTTGCGTACGCATCCTGACAACTGAAGCCGTACGAAGTAAATTACCCGATGCATGACTTGGAGCTATCCGCAGTGGTGCATGCCCTCAAGATTTGGAAGATCTATCTTTATGGAGTTACTTGCAAAGTTTTCACGGATCATAAGAGTTTGAAATATATCTTCACTCAGAGAGAATTAAACATGAGACAGAGGCGTTGGCTGGAGCTAATCAAGGACTACGATGTGGAAATCTCTTATCATCCTGGAAAAGCCAATGTGGTGGCCGATGCTCTTAGTCAGAGAACTACACAAGAGGTAATAGTATCCAGCATAACAGTTCAGCCCAAACTGCAGCAAGACATCAGGAGAAGCAACACCGAAGTATGGATACAACGTAGGCAAGGACAATTATGCTCAATCAACATACTTTCGTCCTTACTAGACGAGATACGTCTAGCACAGATGGAAGATCCTGAATTACATGCAATTGGTGCAAGAATCGAGGAAGGAGATGTTTCCGATTATAAAATTCAGGGTGATTTGGTGAGGTTCAAGAACAGGATTTGTAGTCTACCGAGTGACGGGCTGAAGCAAACTATACTGAAGGAGGCGCACTCTACTCCCTATTCTATTCACCCCGGAGCAAGCAAGATGTACAAAGATTTGCGACAGAGTTTTTGGTGGAAGAATATGAAATGGAAAGTTTCTAGGTTCGTCGCCCGATGTATGATGTGCCATCAAGTAAAGATTGAACACCGCAGACCAGCCGGAATTATGCAACCCCTACCCATCCCGGAGTGGAAGTGGGAGAGCATATCAATGGATTTCGTCATTAAGCTACCTACGGTGGTGGGAGGAAAGGATACAATTTGGGTCATTGTTGATCGATTGACAAAATCGGCACAATTCATTCCTATTCAAGAGACAACCGGGATAGAGCAACTGGCCGTCATTTTCATCAGAGAGATCGTAAGGCTACATGGCGTTCCCTCATCTATAATTTCGGATAGGGACACCAGATATGTGTCTCGTTTTTGGAAAGCCGTCCATAAAGCTATGGGGACCCAAATACAATTTAGCACGGCTTATCACCCTTAGACAGATGGACAGACCGAGCGTACAATTCAAACCTTGGAAGATATGTTGAGGGCATGTGTGCTCGATTGGGGTAAGGATTGGGCTAAACATTTGGGATTAGTAGAGTTCTCGTACAACAACAGCTGGCATGGAAGTATAGGCATGGCACCGTTTGAGGCCCTGTATGGGCGAAGATGCAAGTCGCCGTTATGCTGGGATGATGCCTCCGACACAGCGGTTACCGAGTTAGATCTTATCCACGAATCCATTAAGAAGATCTCTATCGTTCGAAAGCACATGCTAGCCGCACAGAGCCGGCAGAAATCTTATGCCGAAAATCGACAGCGACCGTTCGAATTTACGATCGGGGATCATGTTTGGGTCAAAGTATCACCTATGCTGGGTATCCGGCGCTTCGGCCAAAAGGGCAAGTTAAGCGCGAGATTTATAGGTCCGTTTAAGATATTGGACCGAGTGGGGAATGTAGGTCACAATTCGTCCAGGAACAAGTCTAGAGGGGGGGGTGAATAGACTTGTTGAAACTCTTGAACTCTTTTTCACGAAGAGTGAGTTTCTTCAGCTGATAGTTAAACAAATGACTTGGAGTCGTTTGTTCTTGGATATGTGCGGAAGTCAGCTGATGACGAATAGAAATTAACTTAATGAAACACTTAACAATGTATGCAGCAGTTAAAGTATGATGTAGTAAAACAGTAAATAACGCAGGCAATTATAGTGGTCTCAGAGGTGGGGTAATCCTCTACTAATCCACTTTTCTCCAAACCAGTTGGAGATGAATTCACTATAATTTTCAACCAGTGATAAATATTACAGTGATTCAAACCACACTACAACAGCCTTCCAACCGGGAAATCCGTGCCGTTGTACACACTTGACTGCCTTGCACCTCTTGATCCTCGATCCTCGGATGCCTTTACAGTCTCTTACTTCAACCAGTGAAGTACCCCGTACTCAAGATTATAGACAAGAGTTTTTGTCTTCTCCAACTTAAGAGCTTCCTTAAGTATGAACTTTTAGATCTGCTCTTTTCACGATGCTATTGATTGCTTTAGATTGCTTGATTGCTTTGATCGCTAGAATGTATGTTCACACCGGTAGTTGCTCAGTTTCAAATCTTCGGATATATATAGGTCACGATCTCTGAGCTTTTTCCTTGTATCCGTTTCAAATCTTTTGAACAAATCCGTCCGTTGGAGGGAGACTTCATTGTTTAATCTTTCTGAACGTTGCAAGGCTGAATTCCCATTATTTTATTTTATCTTCCGACCGTTGTGAAGACTTCTGCATGTGAGCGCCAAATCTTTTGAATATAAAATGATTTAAAGTCTTCAAAGTGGGTCTGGATGATTTATTTTAAATCATATCTCTTGCGGGAATCACTCCAATTTGTCTCTTCACGTTGCATGTGAGCTTTCCGTAATACTTGACTTTTCAACGCATGCTGACGTGGACTTGGAGTACTTGGCTGCCTTCGAGTAGGCTGATATGCAGCTAACATCTCTGCAGACAGGTCCTCTCGGCTGTTCACTGTTTGTGACTTATCTGGTCAGGTGACTTCCCTGAGGTACCTCGGCTGCAGTCTGGTCAAACTTCTCTGATAAATTTTGTTTGACCAGAGCTACTCTGACTGGACTCGGCTGTTCCTCTCTGATGGACTAAGCTGTACTTAGTACTTTGCCGTTTTTCAGCCTAACTAATTTTTGGCCTACAGAAGATACTCATTTGGTTCTTCTTTACATTTTGCCAAGTTTTTATACTTAACATATTTTGGCTTATGGAAGATACTCATTTGGTTCTTCCTTACATTTTGCCAAGTAATAAACATTTGATTTTATGACATCATAAAAATCTAACAAGTATTCCTAACAAATTCCCCCTATTTTTATGATGGCAAAACTAAGTAAGAAATCAAATGACCAAGTCTGCACTTAAGTGCAAGACACAAACTGAAATCAGTCTAATATTGAGACAACTGGAAATTGTCATTCAACAGACTGTTATAAGATTTTATGACTTTTTTATTTGAAATTTTACAAGAAGGTTTTTACAGGTACAGAAAATAAAATTACAAGTAAAATAAATAGCTAAAAGTCATCTGCCTCTTCCTCTGCCTCTTCGAACAGGCTGTTTGGAAGGTTTGAAGGGTTTATCTCCAATTGGTCTTATCTTGACTGGAGCAAGACCATATTTCCTCTTCACAACAAGTGCTGCGAAGTCTTGTTCTTGTTGGGATGTGAATCTGTTCTCAAGACACAATTGCTTGATCTCTCTTTGAAGCGCTAACTCATTAAGTTCTCCGTCCAGACGGGTCGGTGCTTCCTCTGCTCTGAATGAGGGAATCATAGGATAAGCATTTTGATCTTTAGCATGCTTCTTCAGAATAGCCCAAAGCTTCAGATGGATTTCTTCCATGAAGTTTATGAAAATTTCCTGTTGGGAGAGTTTATCATCCTGGAGTAGTTCCCAGATGTAATAGTCTTTGATGAACCTCTTCTTTGCAGATCCCCACATCTCAAGAGCTTCAAATGGAATAAAGTCCTCAACATACCACAGCTCCTTCCCTTCCCATTCTAGAGTAGGTCCAAAACCACCTCTAGTCCTTCTTCTCTTTCCTTCAGGCTGGACAGCCTGGTCATCTGGATCCACAGCTTCCTTTCTCTTCAGACTTGAGGGTCCTTGAATTTGAAGGACATCTTGCTTCTTCTTGCTTCTTATTTGTCTCTCTTCCCCCTGAACTCTCTCTTCCCCCTTTTTGCCAGCATCAACAAGGGTAGTTAATTGCTGCTCCATTTTGCTCATCCAATCAGACATGCCAAATGGCATTCTGTTGTTGGTAGGGGGAGGGGGCTGAGGAATCTCTCTCTGTAGAAGGGTGTCTATCTTGGAATTTATTGATTGAAGGTCAGGAGTGACCTGAAATGATAGCAGCTCTCCAATAGTATCTTTGACGATTTGGCTGATCAGCTCAGTCATGGTAGGGGATATATGAGCTGATGGAGAGTGCTCTCCTGAGCCTTCTGCAAAGGAACCACTAGACTGCAGGCTCCTGTCTGCAGCTGGTAGGTTAGAGGGGGTTTTCTCCGGGGTCCCTGACCTGGACTCTTCAGCCATCTCTGCGTCTAGGTTGGTGTACCGGGCAGGTACCACAGTCCTATCTGCAGCTTCGTGAATAGGCTCTGGTTCCGGCTCTGGTTCTGGCTCCTTGTCTTCTTCTCTCTCTTCCTCTTTCTCTTCTTCTTCCTTTTCTTCAGAGTTTTCTTTTCCTTCTTCCTCATCTTTTTCTTTTTCATTTTCTTTTTGTACTCCTGCATCTCCTCCATCATCATTATCATCATCATCATCATCATGCTTATCATCATCCTGCTCCTTCTTTTCTCCTTCATCATCCTCATCCTCCTTTTCTTCTTCATCTTTTTCTTGATCTACCTCTTCTCCTTCTTCTTCATCTCCTTCATCAGCCAATTCTTCTGTCTTCTCAATTTCTTCTGGCTGTTTTTCAACTGGAATATTTTCTTCTGTTTTTCTCTCTTCTTCTTCTTCTTCAACCACCAAATCAATAATTTCATTATCTCCATCTACTTCTTCAATCCTAATCTCTTTTTCAACTTCCTCCTCCTCCTCTCCAAAAGAACCATCAAAAATGCAAAGCATGATAGAATGGATAAATTGGTCCATGTTTGTTTTAAAATGGGACATGAACCATTTATCTTGGAGGATTAATACTAAGTCTGATTCTTTGCAAAATTCAATCAGAACCTCCTCAGTGGCTTGGGGATATTCCCAACCACTATTTGCAATGTAGGTTTGAAGATTTGTAAAAGTCATAGTCTTGAAAGATTTCCACTCTTCAAAAATATGTACAAAAGAGTGTTTTACTGCTTGTGACTTAACAAGCTGGAGTTGTTCAATTGAAAGGTTGAAAGTATTATTTTCTAACAGGTTAAAAGTATAATCAGCCTTAGGAATAGAGATTATGAGACCTGCTTCTTCTTCTTCGGATATGTAGACTGGGGGGGTGAGAACAGGTACAATCCGAGTTTCAATGGTGTCTGATGCAGGCAGGTCTTCCGGATGAATTGGTGATCGAACTGAGGGGCTGGCAAGGTGTTCGTTGCTCTCCTCGCTAAGCTGCAGCTTCCTTGGCCTCTTAGGAGAGGGTTCGGTGATGACTGCAGAGTAGAGGGTCCTTCCGGGGCTGGTCCCCGTCTCTTGAATCATCGCAATGGGTGTATCGTCGGACTCGGTGTCGGACTCATTGCAGTTGCGATATCACCTGCAGTCTGTCCGACTCACGATGAATGGTATCTTGGATATGACCTTGAGTCCGTGACTCCTTTAACAAGAGTTGCTTTCCCGGTGCCTCGACTTTCTTCACCTTCTCATGGTCCATATGACCAAGCCTTTTATTGGGATGGAAGGGGTCAGTGTTTCCCTTAGCCACTCCGGTCTTCTCCAAAAACCAACTGAGATGCGTTCCAAACGCCAGCTTTGTCTTGAATCTTTTCTCATCATCAAGCCACTCGACCTTGTTGATCTCTCTCACGAGTTGCCTGAAGATGTAGTCTGCCCAATCAACTTCTTCTTCCTGAATCAATGCTCCCAACACCATAAACTTCGACGACGACAGTTGATCATAACTGCCCGCCATCCCCATTATTATTTTGTTGGTAATATCCAACGCAACACGGTAAATTCTCTTGAGTTCATTCCTCTTGGCTGTGAATTTCAATTTTTCCGGGATATTTTCGACCTTAATCTTTTTCCAGGTTTCGGCGGCGGATTGCTTGAGAGCTTCGACCGCTAAACCATGGTGCTTCATCCCGAAGACAGGCAGATCGTCTCTCGATATATGCTGACAGGTACTCCGCCCACTGTGCTATGAATCCCGTCTTGAATCAGATAAGCTTTGCGATAGAACTCGACGACATCCTCTTTGAACAGATGTTGCGGGTTGATGTCAAGAAATGGGTAGATCCGATTAAGCTTCATTGCCCGAATCAGATTGAGCATGTCGTAGTCCTCCAAATTGGCTTCCAGTAAACTTTCAAAGTCGACAACCATCGAGAAAATGATCTGGTCTTTCACCGCCTTCAAATTCACTCCTTCGAAAGATGCCATTTCTGCAAATAGAGGATTTTAGTGTATATTTTTGCTCTGAAATATCTAGGGTTTCTGTAAGCGTAAAGAGTAAAGTGAAAGGTCTTCTTTCCTTATAAAGAAGATGAAAAGATGTTTGTATTAGTTTATTATATATTTGAACGGTGGTACGCCTTTTGATATTCTTTTGAATTTCAAATTTGAATCGGTGGCCCAATTTAAAATTCGACGGTTGATTCTGATTGGCCACCGTGGAGGTTGATTTAATAGGCGTTTGACGTGTGTATTAAAATTGCCACTTGGCTTATAAAAATGTATATTTAAATGCCATTCGTTAGCCAAAATTAATATTATAAATGTGGCAGATAATAATTAAATATTCGAGGTCGATTTAGAAAACTTAGCTCGTCGATTTGTTATTTGTTGACCACTCGCAACAGGTGAGTTGACTTCTGCTTTGGTATTACGAGCGACTAAGTTGCTTAAATCGTCCTTCGTCTTCTACTTTGCATCAACTAGGTGATTAAAGTCCGTCCTTCCTTTAACTTGCTTGATACTAGATTCCCAATCTAGTAATCCAAGGTCTCTGCTCTAGGAATCTTTCTTCGGCAAGGGTTTAGTGAAGATGTCGGCTATTTGGTAGTCTGTCCGACTCTTTCAACTCTAACCCTTTTGTTAAGCACATGGTCTCTAATGAAATGGTGCTTAACGTCAATGTGCTTCGTCCTTGAATGCAAAACCGGATTGTTGGTTATTGCAATAGCACTATTGTTGTCACACGAGATAGGAACTTCGTTGGCAATTATATTATAGTCCCTTAACTTTTGTCGATCCATAGAATCATGCTGTGACTACTGCGGACTAGGTATTCGACTCTGTAGTGGAGATAGAGTTAGAAACACGCTTCTTGCTAAACCAGGATATCGATCTGGTTCCTAGGAATTGACACGTTCCACTAGTGCTCTTCTGTTGATTTTGCATCTGCGAAATCCGCATCCGAGTATCCCGATAGCTCGAAGTTGTCATCCTTGGGGTACCATAGTCCAACATTAATTGTAGACTTTAGGTACTTAATTATTCTCTTGGCGCATCTAGGTGTGATTGGTTTGGCTTGGTGGAATCTTGCACAAACTCCAACTGCATATGATATGTCTGGCCTGCTTGCAGTGAGGTACAGAAGAGATCCAATGAGTCCTCTGTAGTGGGTTGAGTCCACTGATATGCCTGCCTCATCTGCATCCAGGTGAGTACTTGTGCTCATTGGAATTCTTGCGGGCTTGGCTGATTCCGTTCCATATCTCTTGATAAGATCTCTGGTATACTTTGCTTGGTTGATGAAAATTCCTTTTTCCATCTGCTTAACTTGTAATCCGAGAAAGAAGTTAAGCTTTCCCATCATACTCATCTCAAATTCTCCTTGCATGAGGTTGGAGAATTTCTCGCATAGCTCTGGATTGGTTGACCCGAATATGGTGTCATCCACTTAAATCTGGACTATTAATATGTGGCCTCCATGCTCCACTCTGAATAGGGTCTTGTCCACTTTCCCTTTGCAAAATCCATTTTTCTCAAGAAACACAGACAGTGTTTCATACCACGCTCTTGGTGCTTACTTGAGTCCATACAGAGCCTTCAACAGTTTATAGACTTTGTCTCCTTTGACAAAACTTGGGGGTTGCTCTACATAGACTTCTTCTTCTAGGATTCCGTTCAGAAATGCACTCTTTACATCCATCTGGTAGACTTCAAAGTCCTTGAATGCAGCATATGCGAGGAATAATCTGATGGCTTCTAATCTTGCAACAGGTGCATAAGTTTCATCAAAATCTATTCCCTCACACTGTGCATAACCTTTTGCTACAAGTATGGCTTTATTCCTAACAACAGCTCCGTCTTCATCACTCTTGTTTTTATACACCCATTTGGTGCCAATAACTTTCTTGTGATCAGTGCATGCATTAGTTCCCAAACTTTGTTTCTTTCCATGCTCCAATTCCTCTTGCATGGCATTTATCCATGAATAATCTTCCAAGGCTTGTTCGTAGTCTTGGGTTCAATTTGCGACATAAAACATGAGAACATCGCCATTCCTGTTTGGTAGGGTTGGTGTCTCGTCTTAACTCCATCGATCAACTTTCCGATAATTTCTGAATTGGGTGATCCTTGAGCCATTTGGGGATATCGTCCTCTTCGAGTTTGTTCCCCTGTCGTATTGCCACGGTGGTTATCTGCATCAATGGGTTACGTGCAGAATGGATCAGCTACCGCCTTGTCATCTGCGGCTTGGTTCGATCTGCAGATGAGTCTTTGTCGACTCATTTGGTCTTCTTGACAAGCTGGATCGGATAGGTTTGGTGATCTGTCGATCTGCGATTGGGTCTTGGCCAGTTGATTGGGTCATCAGGCTGGTCTGCAGGTGAGTCCACCATTCCAGTGTCTTGTATAATGACTTCTTCAAGGGTTGCTGACTTGAGCTTGTTCTCAATTAGTTCAAGTTGTTTCCTGTACTCAACGGTAGATTCATAAAAAACAACATGGGGTGTTTCCTCCACAACTAAGGTTCTTTTATTAAAAACTCTATATGCCTTGCTTCTTTGGGAATATCCCATAAAGAGACCGTCATCAGTTTTAGCATCAAAGGCATTTAGCTGTGTTTTACCATTGTTGTGGATGAAACACTTACAACCAAAAACATGAAAGTAAGCAACAGTAGGAGTTCTATTATTCCAAACCTCATAGGGAGTTTTGCCATGTCTCCCTACTATCATACTCCTGTTCTGGGTGTGACAGGCTGTGTTAACAGCTTCAGCCCAGAACCTTTTGGGTAGGTCCGCTTCTGCAATCATGGACCTTGCTGCTTCCTTCAGGGTTCTGTTCCTTCTTTCAGCAACACCATTCTGCTGGGGCATCCTGGCTGCAGAGAGCTCATGCTGGATCCCATTCTGATCACTATGTCGATTATCGCCTTGTTGAGAAACTCTCCTCCTCTATCTGATTTGATCTTGATTATGGAGAGGGATTTCTCATTCTGGATCCTTCTCAGCAGCTCAGGTAACTTGGTCAGGGTTTCACTTTTCTTGTATAGGAAAATGATCCAAGTATACCTTGAATAATCATCTACTATTATGAGGGCATGTTTTCGGCCGCTCAAAGTCCTTGGCTTGATAGGACCAAATAGATCCATGTGGAGTAGATCTAAGATCCTTGTTGTGAGCGTTGTAGGCTGAACTGGCTTGAACGATGCCTTGGTCTGCTTTCCCTTCTGACATGCATCACAGAGTGCTTCCTTCTTGAATGCCTCATTTGGAAGTCCTCTGACCAGCTTCTGAGAGCTAATCTTGTTGATGTCTTTGAAGTTTAGGTGACATAGTCTTTTGTGCCACATCCATCCATTCTCAGCTACTGTCTTGGATAGGAAACAGGAGTTAGGTGTTCCTGTGTTCCAATCAATCATGTAGACATCTCTTCTTCTGAATCCTTGTAGCTTTATTTCTCCAGATAAGATGTCTATCACCATACACTTCAAGATGGTGAAGACTACTAGATTTTTCTCGTCACAGAACTGGCTTATGCTCAGGAGGTTGTACTTGAGTCCTTTGACATAATGAACTTTGGATATGACAATGTTTCCTCAGTGCAGCTCTCCAAAGCCTTTTGTCTGTCCTCTAGAGCTATCTCCAAAGGTTACATCAGGACCTCTTTCTTTGATGTATTTGGTCAGCATCTTCTTGTTCTCGGTCATATGCCTCGAGCATCCAGAGTCTACAAACCATTCTTCACCTCCAAAATTTGAGCTTGAGGAGATGTGGTTTTAGTCCTTCCACCTTTTCTGCAATTAAACAAGCAGAGATTTAGGTACCCAAATTTGTGTGGGTCCTTTGGGGTTAGTTGGTTTCCTGGAGAATTGATTTCTCCTTGGATTATAGAAATTGTTATTATTATTATTATAACCCTCATAAGGTGTCTGTGGTCGAGGTCTGAATCTCCTGGTTGGATTGTATACGGGATATTCCTCAAAATTTTGATAGTGTGAGCCATTTCTAAATCTAGGCTGAGACCATTTATTAAATCTTTGTGGTCTCCACACTTGTTCATTTTGGTAATTAGGATAACCTTGAGGTTTCCATCCGCCCCTCCCATTATGAAATCTATTTTTGGGGAGTTGTTGGTAATAGTGGGCATGTTGTGCAGAATTTCTTGCTTTTGCACAGGCCATTGCCTAGTCGCTGTCTAGGTGGTATGCAGTGTAACATTGCGGCTAGATGTTTGACTTAGGTATTGCACATTTTGAATATCGGTTTATATACAGGCTCGGCATTCGAGACTATTGTTTCTCCCTGATAAACTTGGTTTCAGAACTAGAGGGAGTGTGAGAATCATATCCAAGGCTGATTTGGTATATAGTGACCTTTTATAAGTACACAATTCTCCTGGGGTTGAAGACGCCTTCGGGGAGGTTATTTCACGTGCACGAGTTTTATTTATCTGAGCCCGACTTAGTAAACTCGGCTTTGGCATGAGCAAGTGCGGTGATTTTCTTTAAGTAAAATGGTTAGCCGATCTATCTCAATTGTATTGACATTTGTCCAGTTTTAAAGTCATTGTAGTTGTCTCAACCTTATTCAAATCTAGGTGAGTTTTGAAATCATTTTTCATTGCCTATTCTCATCTTGCGGTGAGTCTTCTCTCTTGTCTGACTTGGTGTGCAGATTTGAGTGTTTCAAAATCTTTAAATAACTGATTTACCGATTCATGTAGATCCATATCTTGTGACATGGCTGAGCTATTATTTCAACCGGTGGGTTTAGAAGTTACCTCTTCATCAGCTAGGTTTGCCATCAGGCAGTCATACTCCTCGTCTTCATCAGAAAAGAATCCGCTGCTCGATTCGACATGCTCCTGGTCTTCTCCGATGAGGGCCTTTCTTCTATCTTCTTTTCTGCCCACCTCCTTCTTGGTTTCGTCCTTCTTGAGCTCGGGACAATCCATTTGGATGTGTCCTATTTTGTGACAGTTGTAGCATTCTACTTTCCAGCTTCCAGCCTTTTGGTTCCTTCTTGGATTCTCCTTATAGTTTTTCTTGTACTTCTAGTTCTTTCTGAAATTGCTGAACCTTTGCATTATGAAAGCCATTTCTTCCTCAAAATCTAGTGGATTTGGAGGTTTCACATCAGATAGGCTCTTGGCAGGAGACTCGGCTGCAAATGCGATTCCCTTCTCTGCAGGCTCAGTTGAGGATGAACTTGGAAGCTCGAACTCATAAGCCTTCAGATCAGAGAACAGCTCCTGAATCTTTATCTTATTCAGGTCCTTGGACTCTCTCATGGCTACGGCCTTCATGCTCCATTCGGGGTTGAGAGATCTGAGGACCTTTAGTGCCATTTCCCTGTTGCCATAGGTTTTGCCCAGGGAGTTGATCTCATTGATAATTTCAGTGAACCTTGTGTCCACTTGATCTATGGATTCGCCATTCTTCATTTTAAAGTTGTCAAATTTTTGGATAGCAATTGACAGCTTGTTTTCCTTGATCAGCTCCGTTCCTTCACACATTAGAGCTAATGTGTCCCATATTTCTTTGGCATTCTTACAGTTCTTGATCTTGACCATGGTGGATTTGTCAAGAGTTTGATATAACATATCTCTGGCCCGGTTATCAAGATTGGACAGCTTTCTTTCTTCGGGAGTCAGCTCCATCCTCTTCTTAGGAATCTTTTCTGGCCTCCTAGCTGCGATCTCCTATGCTGTGTTGTCCTTCTCAAAGATGAATGGACCGTCTTCAATGATGCACCACATGTCGTCATGAATTGAAGATAAGTGTGCCTGCATCCTTATCTTCCACAGATCATACTCGTCAACTGAAAACACAGGGAGTCTAGAGTGCATGTGTTCCATTATAAAGTGAGAGTAAAGATATATATGTCTGATATAGATATGGTTCGTGAAATAAATGAACCAACCTCTCCGATACCACTTGTAGGTCACAAGTCGTCCAGGAACAAGTCTAGAGGGGGGGGGGTGAATAGACTTGTTGAAACTCTTGAACTCTTTTTCACGAAGAGTGAGTTTCTTCAGCTGATAGTTAAACAAATGACTTGGAGTCGTTTGTTCTTGGATATGTGCGGAAGTCAGCTGATGACGAATAGAAATTAACTTAATGAAACACTTAACAATGTATGCAGCAGTTAAAGTATGATGCAGTAAAACAGTAAATAACGCAGGCAATTATAGTGGTCTCAGAGGTGGGGTAATCCTCTACTAATCCACTTTTCTCCAAACCAGTTGGAGATGAATTCACTATAATTTTCAACCAGTGATAAATATTACAGTGATTCAAACCACACTACAACAGCTTCCAACCAGTGGAAATCCGTGCCGTTGTACACACTTGACTGCCTTGCACCTCTTGATCCTCGATCCTCGGATGCCTTTACAGTCTCTTACTTCAACCAGTGAAGTACCCCGTACTCAAGATTATAGACAAGAGTTTTTGTCTTCTCCAACATAAGAGCTTTCTTAAGTATGAACTTTTAGATCTGCTCTTTTTACGATGCTATTGATTGCTTTAGATTGCTTGATTGCTTTGATCGCTAGAATGTATGTTCGCACCGGTAGTTGCTCAGTTTCAAATCTTTGGATATATATAGGTCACGATCTTTGAGCTTTTTCCTTGTAGCCGTTGCAAATCTTTTGAACAAATCCGTCCGTTGGAGGGAGACTTCATTGTTTAATCTTTCTGAACGTTGCAAGGCTGGATTCCCATTATTTTATTTTATCTTCCGACCGTTGTGAAGACTTCTGCATGTGAGCGCCGAATCTTTTGAATATAAAATGATTTAAAGTCTTCAAAGTGGGTCTGGATGATTTATTTTAAATCATATCTCTTGCGGGAATCACTCCAATTTGTCTCTTCACGTTGCATGTGAGCTTTCCGTAATACTTGACTTTTCAACGCATGCTGACGTGGACTTGGAGTACTTGGCTGCCGTCGAGTAGGCTGATATGCAGCTAACATCTCTGCAGACAGGTCCTCTCATTTCATTCCTTTGTTTGTGACTTATCTAGTCAGGTGACTTCCACAGGTACCTCATTGCGATGCAGTCAAACTTCTCTGATAAATTTTGTTTGACCAGAGCTACTCTGACTGGACTCGGCTGTTCCTCTCTGATGGACTAAGCTGTACTTAGTACTTTGCCGTTTTTCAGCCTAACTAATTTTTGGCCTACAGAAGATACTCATTTGGTTCTTCTTTACATTTTGCCAAGTTTTTATACTTAACATATTTTGGCTTATGGAAGATACTCATTTGGTTCTTCCTTACATTTTGCCAAGTAATAAACATTTGATTTTATGACATCATCAAAATCTAACAAGTATTCCTAACAGGGAAGCTCGCACATCGATTAGCTCTACCGCCGCATCTGGATGGAGTGCATAACGTTTTTCACGTCTCCCAGTTAAGGAAGTATGTGGAAATTTCCAATGACGCTACCTTTAGGGAGGTACCGATCGCCATTTTAGATCGGCGTGTGAAGATGTTAAGAAATAAAGCCATACCCCTCGTGAAGATTCAGTGGTCGCACCACAGCGCGGAAGAAGCAACTTGGGAAACCGAGTCGAGCATGAAAGAGAGTCATCCCGAGTTATTTTCTTAAGTTTCGTGACGAAACTATTTTTAAGGGGGGTGATATGTAATACCTCCGGTATTTCGTGCTTGATTACATTGTATTGTGTGGATTTTTGTAATGTGACGTCATTTCTATTTATGTATTTCATTGATTGCTATATAATTGTGCGATGTAAATGAAACGGAGGTGACACGCCTTTACGCCGTGGGACGATCGTCGGTGCGAATATGACGGTGGCCAACGTCTTGTTCCCCGATAATTGTTGACGAGTGGAAGGGATGGTCACCTCGAGATGGTTAGAAAGTGATATGTGGCTAAAGAGTTTATATCTAATGCACACTAGAGTTTATGTCTAACGCGCGTTAGAGTTTTGTCTAACGCGCGCTACAACTTATGCCTAACGTACGCTATATTCCGATCGTTACGTATGTTAAGGCAGTTATATTACGTACGTAACGGGTGAGTCAGTCTCCCGACCAGAATCTTTCTTTGACACGGACAGAGCTACTTTCGGCGAGCTTGAGGACAAACGAGTCAACTCTTCATAACGTACGTTATGTCCCAAATTTAACGTACGTAACACTTGGGCACATTTCGGGCAGTGGTGGTCTTTACGTACGTTGTCATTGAACTGTTACGTACGTAAGAAGCCTTACGTACGAAACACCATTATCATTAACGTACGTTAGCAAAACCAAGTTTTATAAAATGACAATTCCCTTCTTCATTTGCACGACCCAACACTACAAGATAACACCCTTGGAGAGATTCCTAGCCTTATACTCGGTTATTGGCCTCTTATATACTTGAATTAACACTGAGGAAGTGGTTTCTTGAGCTTCGGTGAAGATTATCCAAGTTGTTCAAGTCACTTCTCGTTTCTCCTCGTAGTTCTTGTGGATTCGCCAACTCTATTCATTATTATTCTTCCAATAAGGTAAGCCACCAATCCCTGGAGTTATATCTTCGATGTTCTCTTATATATATTTATTAGATTGCGGGTATTGGGTAGATTTTTGCCAACCTTTCGAATGGAATTGTAGTAACCTGAGTTATCGTTTCTCATATATCTTGTTTCATGCAATCATATCTATCATACGAAATTTCATTTCAAATCATCACTAGGAATGTAAAATTTGACGAATCAATTATAGGAGAATTTGTAGTGATCCGTCACCGTATAATCCATTGTTGTAGCCACCCTTACCTTGTGATTTTTGACACTTAGTGAACTAAGGAAAACAATTCAATAGTATAATCATTATTGGATATCAAACCACCAAAGTTATTGTGTAATATAATCCGTCGATCGTAGTATTCGGAATATAGAATAGAATTAGAAAGCATGAGATTCGATTATGCTATAATCATTTATCGACAACCAAAAATGATAGGGATAATCTTGTTGAGCAAATCGATATATATCAAATGTTAACTCTAGAATTGAACGGAATAATGGTACACAATACTTACGAACTTAGAAACGATACTAATATCGACAATTAAAACTACACTAGAAATCCGATTAGGAAAGGGAGACTAGTTTTATTCATCATGATCCGTACGAGGTGTTAATCGGATATTACGTGGCTAGGTTAAGCTCGAGCGGGCGTGGGGACTCCGTTTATCACAAAGCACCTACTATCGGATCACAGGCAAGTAAAATCTTGCTCGAGAATTTTCTAATATTAATGTTATACCGTATGTGCGTATGTGCCATTTTGATGAATGCCGACGGTTGTCTTTCTCTAAAATATGTTATAAATGGGCCGATGTGTTGGGGATAAAACATGTATGGTACCCGTGTGGAAATGTGTTAGGGGGTAAGACCTGAATTGGGTGCCTATGTTCCGGGGTATTCCCGTGTGGATACTTCCGTGACCCTTGGTTGCAACCTTGGGGCTTATGTGATAAAAGAGAAAGACAACGTCGGTTGAGTGATGAAATATTCCCTGATGATTATTAGATACTGTGATTGTAAAAATGGCGTGTATCGTTGTTAGTAGCTGTTATTTGGTATGCATTCTCTGACCTTGGTTACCTGGTATGATTCGTCGTACCAGGTAAAATTGTTCATCATGTGCAGGACATTCCCGAGGGGTCTGGTCAGACTTGAGCGGTGTTGGAATTATCTCTAGCCGCTGCTTAAATTGAAATAAATTTGTTTTCTTTTGAAAAACCTTTGTTGTGTAATAATTGGACTTCGAATTACATTTTTCCTTAAAATCTTTCGACTCACGTTATGTAAACCTTGAACTTAATGTTTTATCGCGAGTTTCTTAAATTTCCTATTTTTCTAACTAGCCTTGTGGGTCCCACGTGGGATTCATGGCACTGTAATACCTCGAGAGATTTTGGGGGTGTTACAAGTGGAGCCATTTTCTTTGGCCTTACAGCTTGGCTTCTGGGTTTCTAGTTAGATTCCCAAAGCTGATGTCGATGCTGTGCGGACACCTACTTTCTTGATGGATAATGAGGCTCCTGTATCCAGTACCTAGGTGTGCTGCACTGAAAGTACTGCCATGCGGGCCTTTGGTATTTGGATACATCCTTCTTTCTGAACGGATGTTGGCACTGTTGATATGCTCGGGAGCATGCTACTGTGTGCGCCTTACAGGTTGGAATGGCTTATGATTCCGCTGTCTCGAATAGGATTGTGGGGGCGGAATGGCAGCCTTTGCTTTTCGCGGTGCAGCAGGTTCCTTCACAGGACTTGGAGTTTCTTCCGATACAGGAATGTGTTCCACACCCCTGACGAACACAGTACTAGTTTTCCCTTTGTTGGAAAATAAGTTGTATCCTAAGCCACTTTAATCATGAGCATGTTGCCCAGTGCTTAGAATTTCTTCCATTCTTTTAGATGATTTGTCGAAAGATTTCAGAATGCTCTCAAGTTCGCCTTCTCGCATTTCGAGAGTATTAAATTTTGCTTGAAGTAGAACAAAATCATTTGTCTTGCTTCCATTTTGAGACTTATTCTCACTTAGTTCATGAGCAAGTTGATGATTGCTCTCCACGAGTTTTTCATGATCGACCTTGCTGTTTTCACAATCAATTGACATATTTTCATAGTTTATCTTCAGCAAGTCGTTTTCTTCTTTCAGCTCTAGGTTAGAAAGTTGAAGCTGAATGTTTTCATTTTTCAAAGTCTCGTGGGCTTTTTGAATAATCTTAAATTCATTCATCATGTTTTCGAAAGTATGCGATGCATTTACTGGAATAATTGAGGTTGAGCTTACCTCATCATCGCTATCTTCTTCTTCCGGAATGTCCTTTGCCATAAAGCACATATATGCCTTATCTTCGAATTCACCATCAGATGAGCCACTGTCAGTGACTACTTGAAGACATTCTTCGGATTTGGATAGTGTGGGGGAGGCTTCTGATTCTCCTATCAGGGCCTTGAGCTTTTTTCTCCAATCATGTCTTCGTTCATCCCTCTCTTGTTGTTTGGCTTCCGGCAACCTTTGAACTTTAGGATGAGGACATTTGTTTGCATAATGTTTTGGTTTCCTGCAATTATAGCATAGGTTAGCGTCGCCAGAGGAAGTTTCAGTACTTACCTTCTGAACTGGCTTGGGCCTGCAGGGAGTCTTTCGAGACTGCTTGATGAACTTTTTGAACTTGTGCATGAGGAGCGCCATTTCGTCTTGCGACAGGATGTCGCTGTCAGCATTCTTGTAATTTAGCTTTGATGGGCTGGGCATGCTGTGTCGATGGTTTGATACAGCGGCTAGATCTGTAACCTTTGCAGGAGATTCTTCAGCTTTCTCTGTTCTGTCAGTATCATACTCAAAAGCTTTGAGGTCAGAGAAGAGATCAAAAGTAGATATATCATTAAAATTGGAAGACACACGCATAAATGTGGTCTTAATGTCCCATCGGGCAGGGAGAGATCTGAAAATTTTTAGATTTTTCTCCTTTTGTGTATAAATTTTGCCCAAAGCTTCATGTTTACCAACAATTCCAGTGAATCTGAGGTCAAGTTCCTCAAGTGTTTCAGTTGGTTTCATTTCAAAAGATTCAAATTGCTGAGTTAATTTTGAAATCTTGTTTTCTTTTGAGAGCTCAGTTCCCTCACAAATTAACTTGAGTTTATCCCAAATATCCTTGGCTGATTTACAGCTCTTTACCCTAAAGAATGTGCCTTTGTAAAGGGTGACAAATAGCGCATTCTTCGCAACATTGTCGAGGTTGGCGCGCTTTCTTTCGTCAGAAGTCCATTGTTCGCGCTCTTTTTCAAGAATCTCCACATGAGCTTGGCCTTCAATCCTAGGGGCCAGATTTACCTTCATAATTTTGATGGGGCCATCCTGTATTACAAAGATCATCTCTTCGTGCATTGCTTCAAGATGAGCCTCCATCCTGATTCTCCATTCATCAAACTCATTAATAGAGAACATAGGAACTTTGTTGATCATTGATGTATCCATATGAGAATGTAGGAATGAAAAAGACTATTTTATAAAAAGAAGTGATTATAGATCTGATTCAGTTAAAAATACGACTGATTCTTTTTAGAATCAACCTCTCCGATACCACTTGTTGGCCACTAAGTATACAGGATACAGCTTGGAAAGTGTTTGAAATAACAGGCGGTACGGTTTTCAAATCTGAGTGCGTAGCGGAAGTCTTTAGTACAGTAAGTTGCTGAGGATACATCAACTAGGTGTGCAGTGTATACTTAAATAATCACAATTAATAAAACAATAAAGATGGAAGGTAAATGACACAATATTTAAAGTGGTTCGAGGTAAACCCCTCTACGTCAACTGGTCCTCCACACAGGAGTAAAATTTTTATTATAATTACTGCGTACACAACTACGTAATTATAACCAAACCTAATCAATATATCGTTCACACAGATTGATATAAAGATCTTAGCTTTCAGCCGTTCACACAGATTGGTTTGAGCTAACACGTGACTGGCTTCTTCACACACAGTTCTGAAGCTTCATCTTCTTCAATGCAAGTCCGTCACACACAGTTCGGGAAGAGAAACGATTCTCAGTCCACACAGGGCTGATGGGTTTGTTCAAGGGTTAGAACAATATTTGAACAACAGCTTTGACTTTCTGAGCTTATAGCTGATGACGTGTTGTTCATGATTTGAGCACTGTATATCTCTTCTTTCAGAATCACAGAATGCTTTGGGAGATATGTTTTGCTCTGAATATTCATGTAAGCACTTGTTGGTTGTTTGTTGCAAGTCATGTGTATATGATCTTCAAACTCTAGAGATATATATAGCCTCTGAAATATATCCATTGAAATAGATCCGTTGAGCAAGATTCTGTGACAACTTGATAGTTGACTTGAAGCGACTGAGATCCGGATATTGCGGGATTTGAAGATCTTCTGATGACTTACAATATTTAAATACTTTATCCTTTAGTATTTAAATACTTCTTTATCAAACGGGACTTTACTTCTAGCGAATACTGAAGATTCCTTCTTGTCCTGTTTGAGGGCTGTATGGAAGGATTGTTGTATTGATGATTCGAGACAACTTCCATACTTAGCTTTGCGGGACTCTTTGCTGTATGATAGATTCACTGTATGGTGGGACTACGATAAGTCTTCGATACAGGTTGATACTTGATTAGCTTTTCGATACAGCTATTAGCGGTATGCAGGATTTGGCATATTGTCAAAACATTCTGACAACACGATCGATACAGGGATTGTTTATCCCAACAGTTTCGATATCGGGTATTTGTTATCCCAACATTTTGAAAATGTTGGGATTTAAAAATTCTCAAGCCTTTCGAAACCATTTAGGGACACAACCCAAAATTCATTTACCCAAAATACAATTATGATAACAACACACGAGTTCCACGACCCAATCATACCATTCTGGTCACAAAGCTCGGGGTCCAAGACCAGATCATATCATAACAGCATGTTTCCACAGATTACTCGCGTCACGTGCTAGCAAGCTATGGACGTCATATGCTCCCACAGAACATACCCGAGTGAATAACCCACAGGGAAACCATACCAAAACACATGTCATCGTAACAACAGTCACGTGACCACAATTATAGGTACATTCATAGTTATCCCGGCATCGCACTAACAAGCTACGAACCTCGGATGCTCCTACAGAACATACCCGATTGGGAAACCCATGACAAGCACATCACATAACCAAATCACAACCATAAGTTATCCCGGCATCGCACTAACAAGCTACGAACTTCGGAGTCCCCGCAAGACATACCCGATGGATAACCCCACAAGTTATCCCGGCATCGGGCTAGCAAGCCACGAACCTCGGAGTCCCCGCAAGACATACTCGATGGATAACCCTACATTTCCGCCCGACCCATACTAGCAAGTATGAATCCCTGAGATTCAAAAATCTTACCCGCTGGCACATCACTTAAAACAATCACACAATAATAAGCAATTACCAAGCCAAACAACATTGGGCATCACAACCTCCTTTCAAAGGAGTAAAAATTAATATCACAACATGTCAAATACCCACTGAACAAGTATACGAATGTTACGTACTTTTGTGAACGCAAGTGCACGTTGTCGTAAACAAGTAATAAAGTGATGAGAAAGATATTGTTCCCTCGAGGACTGACGTACTAATTACCAATTTATTCGTATTCCTAATTTTATTTGAACGACCGAATTTTGTGGTTGAAGAATTTATTAAAAACTAAATAATGCGATAAACAAAAAACAACTAATAAAATCAATAGTCCGATGAAAGGAGATCAAATAAGAGAAGAATCTAGGATTGCGAATTCGCCTCGATTAATCCGGATTAATCTTGATTTATATAATTTATGTAATTTCCCAATTTATTGAAAGCAGAGATTCTAAGATAATCTAATGCCTCTCCCGAGGTCAGAAGAATTTTCTAAGGTGAATAATTCACTCTATTCCTAGGTGAGTTAATTCAACAATAGTCAAACAATTATAAAATCTTCAAACGAGCTACGCAATTCCTATGAGTATATTCCTATATCACAAGACAAAACGGTATCACCCAATTTTCACTACTAACTCTGCTCTCCGATTCAAGTTACGTAATTATAACAATTCAATTATAGGCCACACAATTGAAAGCATTAAGAAGAATTGGGAAAACTCAATAGAAAAGTGAAATATATTAATAATGTAAAATCAAGAATTAATTCATCAAAATCTCGATTTCATCATAATCCTAGAAAAAAGGGGTCTAGCCCGACATGCTAGAAAACAATACACAAATATTCAAATTCAACATAAGGAAGAAAATCAAACACAATTGAAGAACTGGCTTCTTCCGTTCTCTGGCCTTTGCTTTGTGCTTCTAGGTATTTTTATCCTCCTCTTCGATGATTTCTTTTCTGGCCTTCCCCGTCTTTTAATAACCTTCTCCGCCTCCAAAAAATGCGTTCGAGGATTAGGTAGAAAACGGCCTCCAAAACAGTCCAAATCGTGGGCTGACATCAGAAATCCCGCGCCGCGTGCCGCGGCCCTTGTCCATGTGCTGTCAGGCCTGGGCAATTTTTTTCTTTATGGGCCGTGGCTCAGGATGAGTTTGTCGCGGTCCCTGGTACAGTTTGTACCGGTTACTTCTGGGTGTGCCTGTGTCGCGTCTCTGGCTCGATGTGACGCGGCCCTTGACAAAAAATGTCATTTTGGCCCGTTTTTCTTCTTTTGAGCTTCCAGACTCTAATTTCCTTCAAAACATATAAACATAATGCATTAAAAACTCATTTATGCAGATTTAAACCCAAAATGGAGATAAAATAATGATAATCAAGTGCACAAAAATACATCTAACAAATACCCGCACACTTAAGCCTTTGCTTGTCCTCAAGCAAAAATCAATTTCAAATAAGACGACAAGTATCGTGGACGATCGTGCAAATCTATAGTGCTCAACTAATTAATACTACCCTAAAAATCTCAAAGAATAATATGGATATCGTACCAGTGAGTCACAGTACGGACAATGATCCCACAAGGTAAACATTTCTAGTGCAAATCAATAGCTCATGAAGAAAATCAAGACTCAAAGATTAACAAACGTTAATTGAGCCGACCACCAATATGAATGTTGAGAGTAAACAAGCCAACTTGCCCAGTCCCACATCCTCGTGGCAAAGAAAACACAAGAATCTCATAATATTCCCTGGACAGCACTCCCTTATATTTAATATTTAATGGTTCGAGATAACCACTAGGTTTCGACTCCTGGTATGTTTCATGAAATAACCCTAGGATGGATTTCCATTCTCATGTATTGGGGACCCGTTTGACGTAAAAGACACTCATGGGGCTCATGATTGCTTCTAGTTACTAAGTCTCCCTCTACAGCGGAGAAAAAACTCGAATAGCTATTCCCGCACGTGCGATTCAAAGTTGCTGTTTTACGCGACAGTAAACAACGGGTCACGTGAATACCCCTGGTTACCTGGCCTCCTATCAGCGGAGATGCGATTTTTCTGAACCATTAGTCTATTCAGGGTTGTTGTTTTATGCGAGAGTAAACAACGGGTCACGTGAATACCCCTGGTTACTAGACTTCCCATCATGAACAAGCAAAATTTCTCAAATTTTGGGAATTACAACTCTCCGACTCAATGCCTAACCTCAGGTACTTAAATTAAATGCCAACACAACTAGTATTACTGGACGACTAGCTAAGTGAATAGCGCCAACAGACATATAAACAATGGCTCGTGTAATGCGGACACTACAAAAATATATGTCTCATTTCTTATATGCCAAGACTACCACAATGACACACAAATCAGATCGAAATGAATACTCGAGGGAAACAAAAATCGCATAATGCGAACTCGCCTAATACTCATCCGTTTCTTCAAATAGAAATCAATATCATATAATCGGTCTTACACAAGGCTACACGAAAAATTCACGAATGCACACAAAGTCTAGAATATCATAGAAGACAAGCAAGGCTAGAATCAATAACAACAAAAAATAAAAAAATAAACACAATTAAAAAGTACCCCCCCAAACTTGAGATGTATATTGACCTCAATGGACAACGAATAATAATACGCAGTAAGAGAAAGGTCATGTACTCCCCTAGGGTAAGCTCAGGAACTGGCATCGGCCTTGTCCGGCAAAGTGGGTGGTGTAGGTGGCCTGACCGGAGGAATGAAAGGTCCGTCCGGGCGAAGGATATGGTCCATCCAAACTGTTGGGTAGTCCCGATGGTAGGCATCTCTCGCATCTAAGTGCCTCTCCACACGCTGATTGGCCCGGCAGACCTGCTCGTACATCTCCTCTCGAATGGCCGTGAGGACGCTATCTCTCTATGCTCGCATCTTCTCCCTCAAGCCATCAAACATCGACTGAAGAAGGTGATCTCTCGCTGGCGGTGGGGTGGACTCGGTATGATCCTCAGTATCAGCCGCCGGCTCATGCGTCAGAAGAAGTGGCTCAGGGGAGTGCTCATGTGGCTCGTCTAGAAGAAATCCTCATCCCCGCGGATGAGCCCGTGCGCCACCCCACTGGTCGAAGTGAGAGATAATGGGATGATCGATCGGACCCTGGGGTGCTAGTGTCGGCTCGTCATCCGACCAAGTCACGCCCGACTGGCGGCATAAGGCACAAATGAGAGAGGGATGTTTTAGCCCCGTCTTGGCCCCTCCTTGGATACACTGGGGAATAGACCGGACCAGCCGTGGGGCCACATCAAATCGCAGTCCGGCCGTGATGGCATATAGCAGTCTGGCACGAGGAAACAGGATAGAGCGGATCTGCAAAATCGGGTCGACTCACGAGCACAGAAAATAAAGCCAAGCTCGCCCGAGCCGACTGAGACGGGAACTCTTGAAGAAAAAGACTGTAGACCCTGTGACGCGCGTTTCCCAAATGGAATCTGGCTGAGCAAGCGCCTCTAGCAAAGCTTTCCTCGAGAGGCTACTCACTGTCCGCGTGTATCCGATTCGTCAAACTCGGGAAGCTCGTATATGCTCCGTATCGCAGCTGCTGAGAAGTCCACTTTCTGGCCACGGACGATGACCTCAGTACGTATATCCGGTCGTCCCATCATCTGCCCTACCTGGATATGTAGTAATAACGCGCTGGCGTAGAATTCTTGGACGATAGAAATTACCACCGGCTCAGGTGGTGCAGCGAATCGAGTCCATCCCATTTCAGTAATCATCGTTAAAAGCTTGCCGTCTTGGGGGGCGGGAGTGAATCCCCACTCAAAAATTATAGGACGAGGATGGATTCTCTTATTAAAATTTCGATGGATCTCGGGATCGGAAAATTGTTGGGATTGCCCTTCTGTTCAGTTTTGCGAGGTTTCCCTCTTGTGAGGGATGATCGAGTCCTCGACCTTGTGCTCAACTTTCTCATTTGGGCCATAGCGATTTTTTGTATTGGATTGAAGAAGATGAGAAGAAGAAGAGATTCGGAGATGGTGACCTTGTGCCGTGCGGAAGAGGAAGGGATTTGTGAAGTGTATCTTTTGTTTCGGCCGATTGAATTCTGAGCAGCCTAGCCACTTTTAAAATATCGGCAAGGGCCGCGGCACATAGACAGTGAGCCGCGGCCCACAGTACAGTTTGTTTTGGGCATTGGGGAGTCTCGCAGTATGCCGCGGCTTAGCACTTTCGTGTCGCGGCACAGAGTATAGGTTGCTGGGCTGATTTATGGGTCTTCGGCATGCTGCGACCTGGCTTCATCGTGCCGCGGCTCTTAGGTCAAGTGTGCCGCGGCTTAGTACTGTCGTGCTACGGCACAGAGTACAGAAAGTTAGCTAAAATTTTGGACTTGTGTGTGCTGCGGCCCGCTATTTATGTGCCGCGGCCCTAAGCTTGAAATTTCCCCTGGAGAGTTCGTGCACAGATTTTTCAAATGAAAACACATAGAACATGAGGGAGAAGCAAAGCAAAGCAAAGCAAGAATGCCGAAATAAAAGACTCCTAAAATAAAGGAAAACAACGAAAAACTAAAATCTACAATTAATGCTCGGGTTGCCTCCCGAGAAGCACTAAGTTTATAGTCTTCAGCCGGACCCTTTTTAAAAATCAATTTGCTTTTCGCAAACACCATTTGGACTCCGCCTAGTCCATCGAACCGTTCATATGTGTTTTAAATATTTGACCATTAGTCTTTAACAGTTCGATTTTTGGTTTGGACATCCAATGTTCTTTGCGAAAAGATTTGAAAAATAGTAACTTCCCAAAACACCCATATTGCACATGACTAGGCAGCCGTTTCACTTCCAGTTTAGTTTTCGTATCCACGAACGGACTTATTACGGTATGAGAATTTTTCGATGGTGGATGAACGGATGATGAAGACAACATATCCAAATGCTAAGATACGCGACTCGTTCTTCATTTTTCTTAGATGTCGGAGCAACTAAAATAGATTCTGAACACTTTGACCGACAACTCTCCCGGTGTGTGTCTTTCGCAAAAATATCTAAGCTTTCAATTTGAGAACACTTCTCGACATTGCTTGGACACAGGAGAGATCGAAACAATTTGAATGTGACTTGCTCATCTTGAACCCGAAGCATCAATTTACCCTTCTGAACATCAATAATTGTCCTACCAGTGGCTAAAAATGGTCTGCCCAAAATAATTGGAATCTCCTAATCCTCTTCCATATCAAGTACAGTAAAATCAGCGGGGAAAATAAATTTATCAACCATGACCAGGACATCTTCTATTACCCCTCTCGGATACTTGATGGATCTATCGGCTAGTTGCAAAGAGACCGTAGTAGGCATGGCCTCCCCAATCCCTAGTTTATTGAAAATAGAAAAAGGGATAAGATTTATACTGGCGCCGAGATCACATAACGATCTATCGAAAGACAAGTTTCTAATAGTGGACGGTATGGTGAAGCTTCCTAGATCCTTCAGTTTATGCGGGAGCTTTTTCTGTAAGATAGCGCTGCACTCTTCAGTCAGTGCCACTGTTTCATATTTTTCGAGCATCCTTTTTTTAGATAATATCTCCTTCATGAATTTCACATAGCTCGGCATTTGGTCCAAAGGGTCGGCAAATGGGATATTAATGTGCAATTTCTTAAAAATATCAAGAAACTTAGAAAACTGCTTGTCTAACTTTTGCTTTTGCAAACGCTGTGGAAATGGGACTGGTGGTACATAAGTAGGATGTGTGTCCGAGACTGCTTTTGATTTGGGCTCTTCATCATTCACTTTCTCAACGGGACTGCTCTTTTCTTTTCTACTCTTTTGCTGCTCGTGTAGCTCCTTTCCACTTCGTAGCTCAATAGCTTACACATATTCCTTGGGATTTGGTTCGGTAGCACTTGGTAATACACCTTGGGATTGATAAGTGTCAGTTTTGTACACTTATTCATGGTTTGTATCGATAAAATTCACCCATAATTGAGCTAGTCTACTCGTTTTTTGCTTTTAATTTATTAGTTTTAATAATTTTATTTTTATCGAATGATGATCGGATTAAATAACTGAATTACTCAATAAACAACATGTTTAATAAATATTCTCTTTATTGAATTTTGATATATTCATGTTGTAGGGCTTTTAAGGCAATTCGGTCTTTAGGATTCAAAATCAGAGTTATATATCAAAAGTTATCATATGAAGAAGATCTGGGGCAAAAACGCAAACTCTGAGGAATTCTGGGCTGAAAACGTAACTTTCAAAGCATCCAGTGAACAAATTTACGAAGCCAAGTTACGGCCGTAACATTCAGGGGTTACGGCCGTAAGTCACCCTTGTTACGGTCGTAACTCCTGAATGTTACGGCCGTAACTCTTGACAGATTACTATGATTTGTCTAATTTTTTTATACTTTTTGTGTATTATTGAGGGGATGGCTGGCATTGATCCGATCTAATATAATAATGCTGGAGTTTTGGAGCTATTAGATGACTTTAGGTGTATAAATAGACCCCTTAGATCCTTCATCATTCATGATTCAACTTATAATTTTCTATTTTTTTGTAAACTTTTCTTTTTGTGTGAAGAACACACTTGTGTTCTTGAGTGATCTTTGTAAGTGTGGTATAACATATGTTGTTCAGAGAGTTTATTGCTTCTATCTCCTTTATCTACTAAGGGAGTTATGATCAATTCTTTCTCTTGATTCAACTAAAAAGGACCACCAAAGCTTGTAATATGTGTAATAAACCCTTCATGGGCTAAGTAATCTTTAGTTGGGATTATAAACAAGGTTAGTCATGTTATTTATGTTTGTATAAAGATCTATTATGAATTACTTATTATTGTGTGTGATTTTCATTGTTTGAACAATCTTTATTTATTTGGCCAATAAATGACGATATTAATGGTCTTCATATGTTTCGAAAAAAAATATGTTTGATTAGATCAAATGATCTTCACTCTAAGTTGTTCTAGGGGATAGAAATATACCCCTAGTCCTTAGATGATTCTTTGAGTTATTTTCATAAATCCTAATGCTATGTATTGAAGCGATCAACATAGAAATATAGTGGATTGATTCAATATGTAAGGGCGTTTATAGTTCGAAAGAGAAACCGTCTTTTTAAGGAAAATCGAATCTACACAACATAATAAGTAAATTCATTTTATGATCTCCAATACATCTTTTATAACTAATGACGAACTAAGTTTGTAATCCCAACTATTTCATTTTATCATTTAATCAATCTATTATTATTGCTATCTTTTTATTTCCTTATAATATTAGAACTATTATTGCAATTTCTTTGCAATTATTAAACCAAACTTTTTAATTGTGTGTTTCACTCATCTTAAGTATCTATAAAAATAGACTAATAGTGTATCATTCAAATTATAACCAAACTTCCTTGTGGGATCAATAAACCGGACTCAAAAAGTCCACTTTACTACTTGATACGATATCGTGCACTTGCGATAGTTACACTAAAAGCGTGTCAAGTTTTTGGCGTCGTTGCCGGGGAAGTATAAGTTATATTTGAAATCTTACATTGTAAACTATTTTTATAGGTACGAATTTCTCGACGTTGTAACTTAGTACTCAATTGTGTTTGTCCGGTCAAGTGGCGGATAACGGTACTCCGTGACTATTAAAGTCGGATTTTTCAGTTTCCCACAACAACTGATATTTGTAGATATTTTATTCAATTATTTTCATTGTCTTTTTATTTTTGTTTTTTATCATGGACGAAACATTATTTAAAATTGAAAAAAGATTTCCCTTTCTAAGCAAAAATGCAATTTTAAAAATTTACAAGACAAGGCTTGAAAGGATGAGGTTGCTTATGAATAAAAGCATACCTTTTGACATAAGATTCATTATCGAAGCCAAAGTAAGAATAGAAGGTGAATTCATAGAAACACCGACTAGATTTTTACCAGGGCTTGGAAAAAGTTCATATGCCAAGAAATGACGAGCAAAGATGCTAGCCGTTTGCTATAAATGTGCTAGATGGAACTGTAATGCAAAATGTCGATCTTTAGGAATTCCATCTACAAACAGAGAAGATAAAATTCAGTTCATTAATGATGGTCTGAATAAGGAGAATTTAGATAATATCGAAATTTCTCTTGACACGCATCCTAGTGGACTTGTATATTACGGAATTCAATGTTTGTGGAATAAATTCAAACCAGAATATGAACAACGTCTTGGGAATCTGACGTTAAAAGACCCTGTTTGCCAATTTGTAAGAAAATTGGATGGGAAGCTTCTCCCCGACTCATAGAAGGCGTTTAGGCCATTTCGACGGAAAATCGAGGAAGATGTGAGCCACAATCACAACTACCGTACATACGCGTAAGTATCTTTTATTTTTGTCGTGTGGTGAGATTTTACGAATAAAAATGTGATACGCGATAAAAGCTTTCATTATTCTATTGAGTAGTTGAAGCACAATCAAACGCAATCACAAACTTGTTAAATAATTTTTACCTTCTTTTTCTTCTATAAATAAACTTTCTACTGGTTTCTTTCATTCATCCCTCAAACTTGCACTTTTCTCTGTTTCTCTCTAAAAAAAAATTTTTTCTTTTCAAAAATGGAGTCCTCATCTTCAACAAAAAAATTTAACACAGTATGCATTTTTGGTGGAGCTAATTCTAGAAAAGAGGCATGCTTTACTGAAGCAGCCCACAACTTGGGTCGTACCTTAGGAGAAAAATGCATTCATGTAGTTTACGGAGGAGGAAGTCTAGGATTAATGGGACGAGCTGCTGCTTCTGCCTATATGGAAGGAGTAAGAGTGTTGGGAATAATCCCAAAACCTCTGGCTGAAAGTAAAATCACCGAGTCAACTATTGGAGATGAGTTTAGATCTGTGAATATGCAAGATCGCATAACTCACATGATAAATAATTCTGGCGCCTTTATCACCCTTCCCGGTGGTTTTGGCACCCTTGAGGAACTTTTTCATGTGGTTACCAGAGCCCAGCTAAATGTTCATTAAAAACCAATAGGTGTGCTTAATGTCAATGGTTTCTTTGATGGTTTACTGTCTTTCATCGACTACTCTGCTGAAAAGGGCTTTATTTCCGAGCGTGCTAAACGAATCATAGTCGTTGCAACAACACCAGATGAACTAATCAAAAAACTCAATGAATTTGTTCCTCAACCGAGATCCTCTAGCTAAAATTATGCAGGTAGAAGATTTTACCGTGAGAAAATGAAAAGTGGATTCATTCCTCTCCCTTTGATAACCCATGTCGGACCTCTTGTATTTTTACTTTTTGTCGTGTGTAATAATCGTGCTAAATGATGGCAGCTTAAGGAGTTTCTTCTTGATCTCTTGACGCGCATCTATTCGCGATTTATGTATTTTTATTTCATTACTGTAATGTTTATTTCGTGTTTTGCTTTTATAAAAACTTTGATGGCAGCGTAAGGCGACTCTTCGGACTTTCTTGATGCGCATCTTAAAAATTGTGTTATACTTACGAGTATATTTTATTTTCTTTTGTTGTGTGCCTCGTATATTTAATCTCTTGCAGATTCTAAAAGGCGTTAGCTCAGACATCAACTTTCTTAACAGGGAGTATTCTGCTTTTCTGCATTGATTTTTATTTTTTTTTATTTTTAAACTGAGGACAGTTTTATTTTCAAATTTGGGGGTGGTTTGTTTTAGAATTTTGGTGTGTTTTGATCGATTTGGTTTTTGGTGTGTTTTGATTGATTTGGTTATTGGCCTTAATTTTTTTTATTATATATATATATATATTTATAGTATTTTGATTTTTGAGATTTCTAGATCTGGCCATAACACCAATAAATTAGCTATATACAAGCTTCTAAAATCGTTTTAACCGGTAAAAAAATTGTATATTCCAAAAATTTGTGAGCCTTAATCTCTCTTTCCAAGCCTTGTAATTATCATATAAAATCGAGTCATTCGTTACCTTAAGAAAAGAAGAATCAATTGGTTGATGAAAAATAACACAGAAATTTACTTAATTTGTGGAGTTTTTGATTTTTCATGCTTAACTAAAAAATGATTTTCCGCAAAAATTATATTCCCTAAAAAAAAAAGGAGTCATTGATGAAAAGAGCTACACGTTAGCAAATAACGGTGTGAAAGCTATCACCTAAAAAAAACAAATGACGAAAAGGAGAAGTGTTGAGCAGCAACAGCTGCCTAATTTTGGAAGTCTTAAATTTTGCGAAAAATAAAGGACTAACCATTGTTGGTGCGTTGCTGCCGTCTCAGAAAAATTGGTGAAAAGAGCTACACGTTAGCAAATAAAGGTGTGAAAGCTATCACCTTTTTACGAAAAAAAAATAATTAGATAGAAATTGTGTTAGTGAAAAGAGCTACACGTTAGGAAATAACGGTGTGAATTAATTAGCAGCTGAATTTCAATACACTCAATTTTGTGAAAATCACAATATTTGATGACGCCAATAAAATTCTTCTTCATATTGAGTCAAAAAATAAACAAGTGATCGAGAGCAACCATTAAAGGGAGTCGAGTGTATCAAGAGTGGGAAAGAAATAATCAACCTATTGGGGGGAAACCTTACATTTTAGAATTACAAAATAAAAACCGTGTTTTAACTTCAAAAACATTAGTAGATTTATTTTGAATCTTGATTCATTTCTATCTACTGTATAAAGCTGGTTGTTGTTTATTAATGGCATTTTGATCTCCTTTTCTCTTTTTATATTTTAATTTATGTGTGTATTAATTTTCTTATTTTTGTTTTATTTTTATTTTTTTATTTTTGGAGTGTGAATAATAAAGAGTCTTGCTCGGGACTAGCAAGAATTCAAGTTTGGGGGTGTGATAAGTGTCAGTTTTGTACACTTATCCATGGTTTGTATCGATAAAATTTACCCATAATTGAGCTAGTCTACTCGTTTTTTGCTTTTAATTTATTAGTTTTAAATAATTTTATTTTTATCGAATGATGATCGGATTAAATAACTGAATTACTCAAGAAACAACATGTTTAATAAATATTCTCTTTATTGAATTTTGATATATTCATGTTGTAGGGCTTTCCGAGACGAATTCGGCAGTCTTTTCGGATTCAAAATCAGAGTTATATATCAAAAGTTATCATCCGAAGAAGATCTGGGCAAAAACACAAAGTCCGAGAATGCAGGCTGAAAACGTAACTTTCAAAGCATCCGGTGAACAAATTTACGAAGCCAAGTTACGGCCGTAACATTCAGGGGTTACGGCCGTAAGTCACCCTTGTTACGGCCGTAACTCCTGAATGTTATGGCCGTAACTCTTGACAGATTACTATGATTTGTCTAATTTCTTATACTTTTTGTGTATTATTGAGGGGATGGCTGGCATTGATCCGATCTAATATAATAATGCTGGAGTTTTGGAGCTATTAGATGACTTTAGATGTATAAATAGACCCCTTAGATCTTTCATCATTCATGATTCAACTTATAATTTTCCATTTTTTTGTAAACTTTTCTTTTTGTGTGAAGAACACACTTGTGTTCTTGAGTGATCTTTGTAAGTGTGGTATAACATATGTTGTTCAGAGAGTTTATTGCTTCTATCTCCTCTATCTACTAAGGGGGTTAGGATCAATTCTTTCTCTTGATTCAACTAAAAATGACCACCTAAGCATGTAATATGTGTAATAAACCCTTCATGGGCTAAGTAATCTTTAGTTGGGATTATAAACAAGGTTAGTTATGTTATTTATGTTTGTATAAAGATCTTTTATGAATTACTTATTATTGTGTGTGATTTTCATTGTTTGAACAATCTTTATTTATTTGGCCAATAAATGACGATATTAATGGTCTTCATATGTTTCGAAAGAAAATATGTTTGATTAGATCAAATGATCTTCACTCTAAGTTGTTCTAGGGGATAGAAATATACCCCTAGTCCTTAGATGATTCTTTGAGTTATTTTCATAAATCCTAATGCTATGTATTGAAGCCAATCAACATAGAAATATAGTGGATTGATTCAATATGTAAGGGGCGTTTTATAGTTCGAAAGAGAAACCGTCTTTTTAAGGAAAATTGAATCTACACAACATAATAAGTAAATTCATTTTATGATCTCCAATACATCTTTTATAACTAATGACGAACTAAGTTTGTAATCCCAACTATTTCATTTTATCATTTAATCAATCTATTATTATTGCTATCTTTTTATTTCCTTATAATATTAGAACTATTATTGCAATTTCTTTGCAATTATTAAACCAAACTTTTTAATTGTGTGCTTCACTCATCTTAATTATCTATAAAAATAGACTAATAGTGTATCATTCAAATTATAACCAAACTTCCTTGTGGGATCGATAAACCGGACTCAAAAAGTCCACTTTACTACTTGATACGATATCGTGCACTTGCGATAGTTACACTAAAAGCATGTCAGGGATCTAGACGACAATAGATTTGCAATCTGCCCCATTTGAACCTCTAAATTCCGAATAGAAGCGGAATGATTCTGGAGAGTAGTTTCCGTGCGGGTCATGAATTGACTCGTGTTAGCCGCCAATTGAGCAATTGCATCGTCTAAAGAGACCTTCAGTGGTTGAGGGGGCTGCTGTGGTGGTTTAGTGACTTGAGCTTGTGGAGGATTGTTCAATGCTTGCCCGTTCCTTCACGAAAGATTTGGATCATTTCGCCACCCTTGGTTGTAAGTGTTGGAATATGGGTTATTCTGATGATTCCCATTCCCCACAAATTGAGCTTGTTCCATCTGAGTTTGCTCAACAGGGTTCCCGATTTGACATTCAGCACTAGGATAGAGTAGAGATTGGGTTGTTGTCGGAAATTCCCATCACTCGCTTTGGATTTATACATTCAGAAGGCCATTGATACGCATTTGCCGCCATATCTTCCAGTAAAGAATAAGCTTCAGCCATCGTCTTGCCCATTAAAGCACCTCCAGCAGCTGCATCAACAAGAGTGCGTGTAGAAGCACTCAGTCCATTGTAGAAAGTCTGAATCTACAGCCAATCCGGTAGACCATGATGTGGGAATCTCCTTAGCAAATGCTTGTATCGCTCCCATGCTTCATGAAGGGATTCCATCTCAAATTGCTCGAAAGTCGTTATTTCATTCCTAAGTCTCGCTGTCTTCACCGGCGGAAAGAACTTAGCCAGAAAAGATTGTGCTAACTCCGCCCAAGTCGTGATAGAGCCCGGCGGGAGTGAATTCAACCAAAACTTGGCTTTATCCCTTAGAAAGAATGGGAAAAATCCGTAAACGAATGGCGTCATCAGAAACTCTATTATTTTTTAATGTGTCACATATCTCGAGGAAGGATGCAATATGAGCATTCAGATCATCATTAGCCAATCCACAAAATTGGCTTGCTTACACCATTTGAATGATAGTCGGCTTAATCTCGAAATTGTTTGCTTGAATGGTTGGACGCCGAATCCCCGAAAAATTCGCGTTAATTTGTGGAAGCGCATAGTCACAGAGTGCCAATGCCAGTTGTGCTTGCTGAATAGGATTGTCTATCCCTTGATTTCCGGTGTTGTCAGCCATGGTATCCGTAGTTGACAACTCACGTCTTTCCTTCCTATTTTTTCGCAAAGTGCGCTCGAGTTCGGTATCCAAAGGGAATAGACATTCGTTACCAAATTTTCTCATGCACTAAACGAACTCCTGAAAGGAAATCAAATAAAAACAAATTTACACAAAAATAAAATAATGTTCAAATTAAGATTAAAAATACCAAATTTGATATTAGTAAAAACAATCAGTCCCCAGCAACGGCGCCAAAAACTTGTTACGTGTTTTTGTGAACGCAAGTGCACGTTGTCGTAAACAAGTAATAAAGTGATGAGAAAGATATCGTTCCCTCGAGGACTGACGTACTAATTACCAATTTATTTGTATTCCTAATTTTATTTGAACTACCGAATTTTGTGGTTGAATAATTTATTAAAAACTAAATAATACGATAAACTAAAAACAATACAAATATTCAAATTCAACATAAGGAAGAAAATCAAACACAATTGAAGAACTGGCTTCTTCCGTTCTCTGGCCTTTGCTTTTTGCTGCTAGGTATTTTTCTCCTCCTCTTCGATGATTTCTTTACTGACCTTCCCCGTCTTTTTATAACCTTCTCCGCCTCCAAAAATGCGTCCAAGGATTAGGTCGAAAATAGCCTCAGCAGTCGAATCGCGGCCGACATCGAAATCCGCGCGCGGCAGCTGGCTTAAGTGTGCCGCGGCCCTTGTCCATGTGCTGTCAGGCCTGGGCAATTTTTTTCCTTACGGGCCGTGGCTCAGGATGAGCGTGCCGGAGCTCCCAGTACAGTTTGTCCCGGTTACTTCTGGGTGTGCCTGTGCCGCAGCTCTGGCTCGATGTGACGCGGCCCTTGACCAAAAAATATCGTTTTGGCCCGTTTTTTTCGTTTGAGCTTCCAGACTCTAATTTACTTCAAAACATATAAACATAATGCATTAAAAAACTCATTTATGCAGATTTAAACCCAAAATGGAGATAAAATAATGATAATCAAGCGCACAAAAATACATCTAACAACGAATCTATACACAATCCTCAACAAGTGATTACGGTCTATTATATTCACGAAGTATGGTTATAACATCTATCAACATAAAACACATACTCACATATTCCAAATACACATTTATCCACGAATAATCTGAGTTATCTTGAATGGAACCCTTTTTATCGAGAATATATTGATCCTTTAGAAGGTTCATTACAATATTCAAGTTCCACAAATAGTCAATTACCAACTATCACATCTACGAAACACGAAGTGTATGGGCAAGATACTTGCCTCAAAATATGAGAAACCGGACAAAGAACGGATGAGGTTGAGCAGCCCTCGAACTTTCAAAAATGACCAAGAATCTGGAAACCCATGAATACTACGAGAATAACATCAAAACGAATCAATAACACTAATCGGAAACCGAATCAACACTAAGATAAACGAGGATCTAAGGGTTTCTCAAAGAAATCAAGAACTATGTTCCAAGTGATATCAAATCATGAATGAGTTCAAAAAATCCGAAGATCATGACTAAGACAACAAGAATTTCATAATCGATTCACCATACTCAGATTAAATCGAAGAACCAAGGAAAAACCCCCAAAATTCGAGAACTAGGGTTCTAAGGAAGAAAATACTTTGATCTGAAATGAAAACCAGTTAGATGATGATAATAACATAAAAGAAACTCACCAAGATGATGATTGAAGATGAAGATCACCTCTGATCTTCCTTAGAGACATTTCCCGATGGTTGGGAATGAAAAGGAGAGAAAAGGGAAGAAAAACGAGAAAGAAAGCCTATTGTCTAGTATTTATACTGGACAGTTATTAGCGTGCGCTAAGCACATACATTAGCGCGCGCTAACGGGGTCAACGCCCCCGAACACTCTGCCCGTAACATGGTTAGCGTGCGCTAGCCAATATGCGTATCATGCAGTAACGAGTCACGAAACCAGTCCAGCAGCTCCTGGACGGATCTGCACCTACCAGGTAGTGTGCGCTAGAAAGAAGAATGAGCATGCGCTAAGCAGTCTATAGCATGCGCTAGCTACCAACCTTAGCATGCGCTAGCGAGACTCCAGTCCCAGTCTAGTAGCTCCTGGACTGCCTCTGGACTACTAGTTAGCCTGCGCTACATGCCCCGTAGTGTGTCTACATTGAAATGAGTCAAAAACTCATGAAATGATCTGGAACGGAAATCAAACACGTGTCAACTCATGACACGACCATGCGTGGCACAATATTCCAAAGACATGGACAGCGCCAATCCGATAATCCGCAGAAAAACTCAACGAAACTGGAATGAAGATTTTGGGTATTACATGTTCGTTACCAACCTTACTAGTGCCCATAATCTTCCCCTTTTTGTTGTCACCAAAGGTCACGAATCCTTGTTCTTGATATTAAAAATCTTGGAACAGCTCTTTAGTGCAACCCATGTGTCTTGAGCAACCGCTGTCAATGTACCATTTTCTTTTCTTTGAACGAGGTACCTCATTGATTGATTCTTCAGATTCAAGAGCCATGAGGGCGAGATCAGATTCCTCGATTCCTTCTATTTCATCCTCGTCATTGCCCAAAGAGGCAATTATGTAACACCCCTGATATATTCAGGAATATTACAGCGCCGTAAATCCTTTACATAAGAATTTACAAGGCTGAAGAAATGAAAAGACAATAACAGATACTAATATATGAAAGTAACTGAAATAAAATACAACAGTTCTGGGTCAATAATGAGAATACAATATCCGAAGGAAGAATATTAATACATCACCAAAATCAATCATCACAAACGACGACATACTTGAGTACTTATTAAAAACAACACAAACAACATATAATTAAAGTCGACCGGAACATCACTCTGCAACCTCGTCGTCATGCAGCTCCAGTGGTTGTTTCCCTGCTCTCCTAGATCCTGAACATAAACAAATGTTCACCCCCGAAGGGGTTAGCACAACGATGCTAGTACAAGTACGATAATCATACAACAATGATTAAATCAACAATAATCATTACAAGTTTCTCCAACGAGAAATAATAACAACACATATCAAATCATAACAGTCTCAACATACTCATGGTATTTGTAATACCACCAGTATTACATGCTTTTTCACTTTGGGCGCTCACGTCTATTTCTCCTGTTTGATAAATAAACGTACTCCATTGCAATAAAACATATTTTGTATAATATGGTTGTACGGTATCGCATCTATTATTCGTGTATTGTGATGGTATGATGATTGACGAACTTTCAGTGACATACCTCGATGTCGTTAGGTAATTATTGGTGCGAATATGACGGTGGCCAACGTCTTGTTCCCCGAGAGATTTCCAGACGACATGGAGAGGGAGTCGTGTCATAAGAAGTTAATATGATGATAATTTGGCAAACAAAACTGTCCTTTACGTACGTTATACTCCGACTCATTACGCACGCTATATCTGAGCCATTACGTACGTTAAATATCGGCCCTTACGTATGTAACATCGGTCTTCGGTCTTCGGACAGGAATCTTCGTCCGGTAATGCAGCGTCTTTGACCAACTTTCGGCGTGATTGCGGCAAGTCGGCGAGGTGTTACGACGTTAACCCGCTTTCGTTACATGCGTAACGATGTGAGTGAATCGTTCGGCGAGTTCCTTACGACGTTAAGTATTTTGCCATAACGTACGTAAAGCCTCTTACGTACGTAAACCGTAAGGCATAACGTACGTAAGGGCAATCTGAGTTTATAAAAGAACACTTTGCCTTTCATTTCTTCCGTCCCAAAAATCATTCCTCTTCCTTGTACACTACTCTCCACCATCATTGAACCAATTCTAACCTCCCAATTCAAGTGCTATCCTATTAGAGTACGATAATCAAGCTTCGGGGAAGGTCTTGAAGGTGTTATCCTCTCGTTCTCCTTCGTCCACCGTCGTTCTTCATCATCTTTTGTCAGTAAAGGTAAGTTTATCCAACCTTGAACTCATTTCAGTATTGTTTAGTAAGTTTTAGTAAACCTCGGATGCCTTGGGTAGCTTAGAACCCTCCGTAATAATCGAACTGGTATATAGCTATCGCAATTGTTAATCGATATCCATCAAAGCTTGAAATTGGAATGAATAATGGTAGAACTCATAATCATATTGCTAATCACCAACTTCTCGGAATCATCTTGAAGGATTTCATGTATAACCGTATTATCATGTTGAATAAAACCGTTAATGAATCCTTGATGAAGTTACCAACAATTTCTAGCCAAATAGTTACCGAAACATGTTAAGATGATGAATTAATCGTTCTAGACTTGCATATTAAGTCAACGATGATATCTTGATGATTGTTGGTTATCATTAACTAGGAATGTTGTGTTAGAACACTATTGTTTAGCGGAAGGATAACTTATAAAGAATGTTGCCGAACCTAAATAAATTAACGGCACGCATTATGGATAAAAATGGAGAAATTCGATTCCGACATCATAAGCAACTAGGATAGGGTTCTAACAGGCGGGAGGGGGAGGAACGTCGTTGATCATTATTATTATCATAAGATGTTAATTGACAAACATGTAATAGGTCGGATTTCCAAGTGCGATCGTTCAAGCCGTTGCCTTGTCAAGAAATAACTCGGGTCGGATTTGAGGCAAGTGAATCTTGCTCAAACTTTACGTCTTATAATTTTAGACAAATTAAATGTTACTATTGTGGAATGGTGCTCTTACGATTATCTTGTCCGGAGTATTCCCGAGTAGATACTACCGTGACCCTTGGCCGCGGCCTTGGGAGTTTTCTTGTTGGACCGTGTTGCGGGATAAAACCTGAATGGTACCCACGTCCGGAGTAGTCCTGTGTAGATACTTCCGTGACCCTTGGTTGCGACCTTGGGAGTTTATGTGCTGATAAGAGGAATAACATGGAACATTCGGTGACAACTTTATTCCTTGAAATTATTAGATTTTACCTTTGAGTTTGGTTTGGATTGTTTCTGACCTAGGTTACTGGCACGACATGTCGTGCCAGGTAAATTTGTTGAATTTGTGCAGGACACCCCCGAAGGTTACGGCCAGGCATGAGCTGTGTTGGAAGAAGGCCTGTTAATTTCTTAAATAATTTGAACATTCCACGTTGTGTAATAACCGTATGTACGAAGACTTTCTTAATTACTTCCGTATATTACGAACACTATTTGCTTTTGGTGCTTTGGGTTGTACGAAGACTTTCTTAATTACTTCCGTATATTACCACTGTTAAATAAAATATTTTAGAAAATACTTTCAAAAACTTGCCTTGTGGGTCCCTCATGGCATCTACGGCACTGTGGCGAGCCGGTTCATTTTGGGGGCGTTACAGAAAATGGTATCAGAGACTAAACACTCACGTGGAAAGTTTTACTAAAAATATTTTGAAAACGTTTTGCCTTCAAAATCCAACACTTCTGACGACCGTAAGTCCTCGAGGGATGTCGAGGTAAAATACATGTAAATTCTTAAGGATCAAGTATGATGTTTGGATTCAGTAAGAACTCAAAGAATGTTTGCATTAAACTAACCTGTTAGATTGAACGAACATCACCAATGGCACGTCGAGGAGCTAGAAGAAACGTAAATGACGCACAAGGTTCCGCTATGAACCAGCAGGAAGACAGAAACACCGGAGAAACTAATCCGGCCGGAAATGAACCACCACCTGTTAATCAGAACGAACAGGAAGCGGAAAACCAGAACAACGGGGGATTTGATCCAGCCTTCGTTCAGACTCTCGCCCAGGCCATTGCCATGGGAATCGCTCAGGTCAACCGGGCAGAACAAGTACCAGTCATTAACATAGAAGAGAACACCGGAAAGGACCGTTGGCTGGGAGAAATGCTGAAGGCCAGACCGCCATTATTCGACGGGTCAGGGGATAAGCACGTGGACGATTGGATCTCGGAAATGGAGACTGCCTTCAAGGTGATCGGCTGCCCAGGAAACCGAAAAGTGCCACTCGGGATCAACCAGCTCCGTGACACCGCAGCCCGATGGTGGAGGACCTATAAGCCAGAGGACAGAATAGTCGGATGGCCCTCAGAATTTGCCAGTACAAGAAATCATTCGGGCATACAGGACCGAGCTAAGCTATGTCGCACATATGGTTCCATCCGAAGACCAGCGAATTTGTCGCCTTGTTTAACGGTTGCCGGAGGATGTTCAACGCTACGCGGCGGGGTTTCATTGCACCATGTTGAGGGCATATGAGGACGTAGTCACAGCATACGCCAGTACGGTTGTCAGTTCGGATGCCGGGCACAACCAAAAGAAGCAGAAGACCGCAAATCAGTCCGGGAGCACCAGCAGAGTGAATTTGGGAATTGGGTTCCCCTCCAAATCAGCAGCTTCGTCCCAACAGAAAGGAACATCTGACGGGCCTTCTCGCCGTAGCTGTTTCAATTGTGGCATAGCAGGGCATACCATGAGTCAGTGTCGTAAAGCATCGACAAAGTGCTTTTAATGCGGAAGGGGTGGGCACATGTCTCGCTACTGTTCTCGGATCAAACCTACACCAAACCCAGCTCCTCAGAGTCAACAAGGCTCGGTACAGACATCCAGAGCGTCTGCCATGTCCGACTACCGATCTCCACCTCACCAGTCTCCTCTACACGGTGCCGGAAGAGGACGTGGTCGCGGGGGAGGTACTGCACCCTCCTCGGGGACACTGCCGTCCCGCGTGTTCGAACTAAGGGCTACTGATGACCAGACCACTCCTGCTGTCTCAGGTACACTCCTTATTAAATCTCAGCCTGTTCATGTACTGTTTGATACTGGAGCAACCCACTCGTTTATATCCGTAGAATGTGTTAACCGTTTGCATCTCCCTTGTGTACCCTGTGAGTCCTTTACTGTTAAACTACCCGAGGGTAGCAGGGTGTAGGGTAATTTGGAAGTTCGAAACTGTCCGATTCGTATCAATAATCTGGGCTGGACAGCCAATCTCATGGTCTTTCCACTCCAAAACGAAGATGTGATTTTAGGTATGGACTGGATGACGATGCACAAGATGGTATTGGATACCTATCGCCTGGCCGTTTCTATTACGACCCATGACGGTGCCACTCACACAATTAGAGGCCGAGAGCACTTCAGCACAAAAGGGTCCCTCAGTCTCCTTCCAGCAGTAGCACCTCGTGATGATCGAGGATCGTATTACTGGTGCTATATTCTTCAGGAGGGCACGTCACAATTGTCGGTTGCTAATATTCCTGTAGTGAACGAATTTCCGGACATATTCCCCGACGAACTACCTGGATTGCCACCACGAAGGGAGGTCGATCTCTCAATCGAACTTGAGCCAGGAACGACGCCTATCTCCAAGGCACCATACAGGATGGCACCAGCCGAAATGAAGGAACTAAAGTCACAACTCGAAGAATTGCTAAGGAAGGGGCTCATTCGTCCAAGTACTTCGCCATGGGGTGCGCCAGTTCTTTTTGTGAAGAAAAAGGACCACTCTCTGCGCCTGTGTATCGATTATAGGGAACTTAATAAGGTCACTATTAAGAACCGTTACCCACTTCCAAGGATTGATGATTTACTGGACCAACTGCAAGGGGCGACTGTGTCTTCAAAGATTGACTTACGTTCGGGATATCACCAATTGAGAATTCGAGAGGAGGATATTCCTAAGACCGCATTTCGATCAAGATATGGGCACTACGAGTACATGGTGGTGTCGTTTGGCCTGACTAATGCTCCAGCTATTTTTATGGAATTGATGAACAGGGTTCTGATAGAGTTTCTCGATAAGTGTGTGGTGGTTTTCATTGACGATATTTTAATTTATTCCCGAAGCCGATATGAGCATGAGGAACACTTGAGGCAGGTGTTGAGCGTTTTAAGGCAACATCAACTGTATGCTAAACTTTCTAAATGCGAGTTCTGGATGCCAGAGGTAACCTTTTTGGGGCATGTGATTTCAGCAGGAGGCGTTAAAGTAGACCCCCAGAAGATCGAGACAGTTATGAATTGGGAACCACCTAGAAATGTCAAAGAGGTGAGAAGTTTCCTGGGGTTGGCGGGATATTATCGACGGTTCGTCGAGGCCTTCTCCTGTGTCGCTCAGCCATTAACAAATCTGCTTAGGAAGAACACCAAGTTTGTCTGGACAACAGATTGTCAGGAGAGTTTCGACAGGCTAAAAAGGAAGCTTACTACTGCCCCAGTGTTGGTACTACCGCAGGGTACGGAGGGATTCGTAATATGCACCGATGCGTCTAAGCACGGGCTGGGATGTGTGTTCATGCAAAATGACAGGGTTATCGCTTACGCCTCTCGTCAACTTAAACCTTATGAGGTGAACTACCCGACACATGACTTGGAACTAGCTGCAGTGGTCCACGCTCTTAAGATTTGGAGACATTACCTATATGGGGTTACCTGTAAGATCTTTACGGACCACAAGAGTTTAAAGTACATTTTCACGCAGAAAGAGTTAAATATGAGACAGAGGCGTTGGCTGGAGTTAATCAATGATTACGATGTAGAGATTCTATACCACCCAGGGAAGGCCAACGTCGTAGCAGACGCACTGAGTCGAAAAACTGCGCAGGAGGTGACACTATCTGGTTTGACAGTACAGCTGGAGTTGCAGCAAGATCTCCGAAAAAATGACATTGAAGTGTGGATACAACACCGCAGGGACAGTTGTGCTCGATTGATATTCGTTTGTCCCTGCTGGACGAGATACGCCTAGCACAGATGGAGGATCCAGAACTTCGTGCGATCGGCGCAAAGGCCGAAGGGGGAGTTATTTCAGACTACAGGATCCAAGGGGGCTTAGTTAGATTCAAGAACAGGATTTGCATTCCACCTAAAGACGAGCTTAAGCAAACTATACTCAAGGAAACTCATTCTACTCCCTATTCGATACATCCCGGGGCGAGCAAAATGTACAAAGACCTGCGAAAGAGTTTCTGGTGGAAGAATATGAAGCAAGAGGTAGCAAGGTTTGTCGCTCGATGTATGATATGTCAACAGGTGAAGATTGAACACCGTAGACTGGCCGGAATCATGCAGCCCTTACCCATTCCGGAATGGAAATGGGAGAGCATATCAATGGACTTTGTCACCAAGTTACCAGTGACGGCGGGGGGAAAGGACACGATATGGGTTATTGTAGACCGATTGACAAAGTCGGCACACTTCATTCCAATTCAGGAGGCCATCGGAACAGAACAGCTGGCATGCAAGCATAGGCATGGCCCCCTTTGAGGCCTTGTATAGTAGAAAGTTCAAGTCTCCCCTATGTTGGGACGATGCATCCGATGTCATCGCCACCGAGTTGGATCTAATCCAGGAATCTATTAAGAAGATATCCATTGTTCGAAAACACATGTTGGCAGCGCCAGAGTCGCCAAAAGTCTTACGCTATGGACCGGCAGCGACCGTTGGAATTTATGGTTGGGGATCATGTTTGGGTTAAAGTATCGCCAATGCGGGCCATTCGATGCTTCGGCTAGAAGGGCAAGCTAAGCCCGAGATTTATTGGCCCGTTCGAAATACTGGACCGAGTCGGTAGACTCGCTTATCGGCTAGCATTACCACCATCGTTAGACGGAGTGCATAATGTCTTCCACGTCTCCCAGCTGAGAAAGTACGTGTACGATCCTAGCCACAAGATCAACTTCGAGGAAGTAGAGATTTCCAATGATGCTACCTTTAGGGAAGTTCCAACAGCGATTTTGGATCGACGCGTAAAGACACTAAGGAACAAGAACATACCCCTCATTAAAGTTCAGTGGTCGCACCACGATACGAAAGAAGCGACTTGGGAGACCGAGGCAAGCATGAGAGAGAATCATCCCGAGTTATTTTCTTAGTTTCGGGACGAAACTATTTTTAAGGGGGGTGGTATGTAATACCACCAGTATTACATGCTTTTTCACTTTGGGCGCTCACGTCTATTTCTCCTGTTTGATAAATAAATATACTCCATTGCAATAAAACATATTTTGTATAATATGGTTGTACGGTATCGCATCTATTATTCGTGTATTGTGATGGTATGATGATTGACGAACTTTCAGTGACATACCTCGATGTTGTTAGGTAATTATCGGTGCGAATATGACGGTGGCCAACGTCTTGTTCCCCGAGAGATTTCCAAACGACATGGAGAGGGAGTCGTGTCATAAGAAGTTAATGTGATGATAATTTGGCAAACAAACCTGTCCTTTACGTACGTTATACTCCGACTCATTACGCACGCTATATCTGAGCCATTACGTACGTTAAATATCGGCCCTTACGTACGTAACATCGGTCTTCGGTCTTCGGACAGGAATCTTCGTCCGGTAGTACGCGTGCCGACCAACTTTCGGCGTGATTGCGACAGGCAAGTCAACGAGTTGTTACGTACGTTAACCCGCTTTCGTTACGTACGTAACGATGTGAGTGAATCGTTCCAGCGAGTTCCTTACGTACGTTAAGTATTTTGCCATAACGTACGTAAAGCCTCTTACGTACATAAACCGTAAGGCATAACGTACGTAAGGGCAATCTGAGTTTAGAAAAGAACATTTTGCCTTTCATTTCTTCCGTCCCAAATATCATTCCTCTTCCTTGTACACTACTCTCCACCATCATTGAACTAATTCTAACCTCCCAATTCAAGTGCTATCCTATTAGAGTACGATAATCAAACTTCGGGGAAGGTCTTGAAGGTGTTATCCTCTCGTTCTCCTTCGTCCACCGTCGTTCTTCATCATCTTTTGTCAGTAAAGGTAAGTTTATCCAACCTTGAACTCATTTCAGTATTGTTTAGTAAGTTTTAGTAAACCTTGGATGCCTTTGGTAGCTTAGAACCCTCCGTAATAATCGAACTGGTATATAGCTATCGCAATTGTTAATCGATATCCATCAAAGCTTGAAATTGGAATGAATAATGGTAGAACTCATAATCATATTGCTAATCACCAACTTCTCGGAATCATCTTGAAGGATTTCATGTATAACCGTATTATCATGTTGAATAAAACCGTTAATGAATCCTTGATGAAGTTACCAACAATTTCTAGCCAAATAGTTACCGAAACATGTTAAGATGATGGATTAATCGTTCTAGACTTGCATATTAAGTCAATGATGAAATCTTAATGATTGTTGGTTATCATTAACTAGGAATGTTGTGTTAGAACACTATTGTTTAGCGGAAGGATAACTTATAAAGAATGTTGCCGAACTTAAAGAAATTAATGGCACGCATTATGGATAAAAATGGAGAAATTCGATTCCGACATCATAAGCAACTAGGATAGGGTTCTAACAGGCGGGAGGGGGAAGAACGTCATTGATCATTATTATTATCATAAGATGTTAATCGACAAACATGTAATAGGTCGGATTTCCAAGTGCGATCGTTCAAGCCGTTGCCTTGTCAAGAAATAACTCGCGTCGGATTTGAGGCAAGTGAATCTTGCTCAGACTTTACGTCTTATAATTTTAGACATAGTAAATGTTACTATTGTGGAATGGTGCTCTTACGATTATCTTGTCCGGAGTATTCCCGAGTAGATACTACCGTGACCCTTGGCCGCGGCCTTGGGAGTTTTGTTGTTGGACCGTGTTACGGGATAAAACCTGAATGGTACCCACGTCCGGAGTAGTCCTGTGTAGATACTTCCGTGACCCTTGGTTGCGACCTTGGGAGTTTATGTGTTGATAAGAGGAATAACATGGAACATTCGGTGACAACTTTATTCCTTGAAATTATTAGATTTTACCTTTGAGTTTGGTTTGGATTGTTTCTGACCTAGGTAAATTTGTTGAATTTGTGCAGGACACCCCCGAAGGTTACGGCCAGGCATGAGCTGTGTTGGAAGAAGGCCTGTTAATTTCTTAAATAATTTGAACATTCCACGTTGTGTAATAACCGTATGTACGGACACTATTTGCTTTTGGTGCTTTGGGTTGTACGAAGACTTTCTTAATTACTTCCGTATATTACCACTGTTAAATAAAATATTTTAGAAAATACTTTCAAAAACTTGCCTTGTGGGTCCCTCATGGGATCTACGGCACTGTGGCGACCCGGTTCATTTTGGGGGCGTTATAGTATTCCAATGATCCAGCGCACACAGCTATAGATTCCCATGATGATCCCGTCGGACCAAAGCATTGTGGAACTACCTGTCCAACGATCCAGCGCACACAGCTGTAGATTTCCCATGATGATTCCCATCGGATCAACGCATGGTGGACAATTAATCACAACTCATGTACACAGTACAATCATAACGTAACCAACATAGTACAAACAATTCTAATTAAAGTACTTGCCTCGATTCGATGACAAGAATAATACTTACACGAATATCAAAACACTCGAAGGTCGCCCCTTCGATCAATCACGTTGCTAAGCTCGAACCATAACAAAAGAAATAATATAGAATTCATCTCATGTCGAACGAACATCTAACAACCCAAATTATGGTCGAAAGTTCATAAAACGTAACCTGTCTAACCTACTTAATGTTCGTTACATACCCTTGGTAGCGTACGTTAAGCCTACTTGTTAGCATACGTAAGCTACGAAGTCTAGCGTACGCTAACCATGTATCGACAGTTCCTATCTAATCAGTCGACTTGACTCATCTGATGATATAACGTACGTTACGTACCAAACGTAGCGTATGTTAACCTTGCCCGTTAGCGTACGTAAGCTTCATAGCTTAGCGTACGCTAAATGCACATATCATAGTTTCTCACTGGGCAGACGATTGTCTCGATTTGTGATGAAGCATACGAAATCCTCAGTGATTAATATACGTTATCCCCATACATAACATGCTCGTATAATTATGAATGGTCTTATAGATTAGAACATCTTCAAAATTCAAGGATACATATATCATCACAACACCATATTCAATCTCGATTACAATTCTCATGTGAAGTTCGGTTATCTAAGGTTGATGCGCTAGATTCCAATATCGTCATTTCATTCAGACATCATCATAAAGATGAACTAACAAATCCAACTTATAAGAAAGGATACAACCTTCGATGATTCTTTCTCAAGTCCATTTAACAAAAGTGATATTAACTCCAAGTATACGATCAATATGGAAATGCTATTCAATACGGATACTCAATCTCAGAACATTACTCTCATCATTTGACGTAATAGGATTCCAGCTATGATGTTTTCAACAATGATATCCTAAGCATAACCATCCCAACTTCTAAACATGATGTTTGGTTGAATAATTCATCAATGGAACTTAATATCGTGATATCATGATCATCGTATCCTTAAGAACACGAATCCAAGGTTGGAGATAGTATTAACATACCTTAAGATGAAGAAAACACCGAGACAATAGGTAGAATCCAACTCCGGTTGCTTGTTTGTCAATCCAAAATGATTCTCCACTTCAGTGATCAAGTATAAGTAATCTTCAACCTTCAATGATCAATAACAGGTGTTCTAAAGGTGTATAAGGTGGCTGGGATCTCTCTGGGCACGAAGTGTGTTGAAAATCGGGTGAAAGAAATGAATGAAATGAAATGGGGTGATGTCTTATTTATAAATTTCTGACCTTAACGTACATTACCTCCGAAGTACGTGAAGGAAGTTCGCAGCTTCCTGGGTCTAGCAGGCTATTACCGACGACTCGTGGAAGGTTTTTCCAAGATTGCTCAACCAATGACTAACCTGTTGATCAAGGATAAGAAGTATTTGTGGTCGGAGGCATGTCAGCAGAGTTTTGATGACTCAAGAGTCGATTGATTTCAGCAACAGTTTTGGTTCTACCAAAAGGAACAAAAGGATTCGTGGTGTATAATGATGCGTCGAGACAGGGCCTTGGATGCGTATTAATGCAGAATGGAAAAGTGATTGCCTATGTATCGAGACAGTTGCGACCTTAAGAAGTCAACTGCCTGACCCATGATCTGGAGCTAGCAGCCATGGTGTTTGCTTTGAAAATCTGGCGTCACTATTTGTATGGAGTTACCTGTCAGATTTTTACTATCACAAGAGCCTGAAGTATATTTTTACACAGAATGAGTTGAATATGAGGCAGAGAAGGTGGCTAGATATAATCAACGACTATGATATTGAGATCCTTTATCATCCGGGCAAAGGAAATGTGGTTGCTGACGCCTTGAGTGGTAAAACAATACATGAGCAGATACTCACCCGCTTGACTGTGCAGAGAGAATTGCAATTAGAGTTCATGAGGTCGGAGATTGAGATCTGGTTACAGTGTGTTCAGGTAAAACTTTGTACGCTTGAGATTTCATCGTATCTCGACGATATAATCAGGACGAAGCACGTGACGGACCCGTTCTATCTAAAATTCGGGGAGAACTAGATCAGGGGAAAGCCACTGGATTTGTGATTCAAGAGGACGGACTGATATGCTTCAAGAATCAAGTATGTGTACCAGTGGATGAAGAATTTAGGAATACTATTCTGAAGGAGGCCCATGCTACCCCATACTTCATTCACCCGGGTCGAAGAAAATGTATAAGTATTTAAAGCTATATTACTAGTGGAGTAATATGAAACGGGAAGTTTCAGAATTCGTTTCGAGATGTTTGACCTGTCATCAGGTCAAGATTGAACATCATCGACCAGCAGGCATGCTGAAACCACTCCTGATTCCCGAATGGAAATAGGATGACATATCGATGAATTTTATTACTAGCTTGCCGACGAGCCGCCGAGGAATGAACACGATTTGGGTGATTGTGGATCATCTGACCAAATTAGCCCACTTCTTGGAGATTTAGGATATGTGGGGTCCCGAGAGGTTAGCCCAACTGTTCATTAAAGAGATTGTGAGGCTGCATGGTACCCCCAAGAGTATTGTATCAGATCGGGACAGACGGTTTGTGTCGCATTTTTGGAAGGCAGATCATGCGATGGGTACGCATTTGAACTTCAGTACGGCATTTCAGCCTAAGACCAACGGTCAGTCTGAGAGGACTATTTAAACTCTGGAGGATATGTTGAGGGCGTGTGCTCTCGATTGGAAGTGTGACTGGGAAGCCCAACTACTGTTAGTGGAATTCACCTATAATAACATTTGGCATGCTTCGATTAAGATGGCACCTTATGAGACATTGTATGGCCGCCATTGTAGGTCCCCTTTGTGTTGGGACGACTCATCTGAATCCCTTGGTACGGATCCTGATATGCTGCTAGCAGCTCGTGAGAAGGTTGCCCTGATTAAGAGTCGTCTATTAATGGGTCAGAGCCGCCAGAAATCGTATGCAGATAATCATCGACGACCACTCGAGTTCGAGGTTGGTGATCATGTACTGGTAAAAGTGTCCCCAACTCGAGTGTTTTTCGTTTTGGGAAGAGAGGCAAGCTGAGCCCGAGGTATATTGGTCCGTTTGAGATTTTAAAATGTGTAGGGGATCTAGCCTATCATCTGGCGTTACCACCAACTTTGAGTCGGATTCACAACATATTTCATGTATCCCAGTTGAGGAAGTATGTTGCTGACCCGAGCCACATTATTCGATTCGAAGAGGCCAAGATAGCTAATGACCATTCGTATGAAGAACGTCCTGTGCGGATACTTGAGAGGAGGATCAAACAATTGAGGAACAAGGCGATTCTCTTATTGAATATTCAGTGGTAGAGACACGGAATCGAGGAGGCTACGTGGGAAACTGAGTACAACATGTGACAGAGATATCCCGAGTTGTTTACCCCTTCGTTTCAGGGACGAAACTCCTTTTAAGGGGGAGTATGTAATATCTGCCTGAACTCTCCTCTTTACTATTGTATTTTTCGGATAATTCGAGTATTGTCGTACCATATCTGTATTTATCGTAATGAGTATATTGTTGAGATATGCTAAATCGAATTGTTTATCTTTGTCGTTCACTCTATAGTTGATTGTTAGATGTTGTTTGGAAAATTTTATTTTTTTGACTATGTGTTGCCCTTAGCGTATGCTACAAGGTTAAATTTACGCACGCTATGTGTGTAATATTACGTACGTAACACTTCTATGTTAACGTATGTAATGTGGTGTATCTGTCAACATCTCGCCTTTCGACAGGTAGGGCCGGGTGTGGACAGGGGTTGGTGATCCGATCGTGACAGCCTAGTCAACGGCCATTACGTGCATAATGGCTACCTGTTAGCGTACGTAGTGTGCGTGATACTTACGTAGATTAATTTAACAATGTATGTAATAGTATATGTGATTTGAGGCAGTAGCCTTTGGGGATTCGTTGCGTGCGTAACGTCCGCAGGTTTACGTACATAATGTGCTTAACATATGCTAAGCTTTGGCGATAGCGTACGTAATGCTAAATGAAGATTATAAAAGCATCACTTGCCTTTCATTTTTGCACGATCCTAACTCAATCTCTCAATCTTAAAACCTATCCCCTACCCTGTTAAATCACATTTTGCCCCCTCAAACTTGTGTTAGAGCTTCATCACATGGATTCAGAGCTTATTGATTGGAAGTTTGGGCAGTGTTCTTGTAGTTGGATGGCATTCTTGTGGCTTGTTGTTCTTCATTTCTTGAGGTATGTTATACACTTGTGCTCTATGTGTTCGTAGTAATGAATGTGTTGATATGGAATATTACAACTAGAATGGAATTAATCAAAGAAAACATGATTGTGGTTAAGCTTTTTAAATACTTACTGAAGAATATAGTGATTAAGGTTTAAGATGAAGATGTTCTTGATGTTCAATGATAATAATCATATTTATCAGAAGTCCTACGCATCTGGTCGGATTTCTTGGCATGCTTAGGGTGTTGATAATTGTAATTTTCATTTTATTTATATTAGACTCGATGAATTGATGTCCTAGGATGTATTAGATCACCATGTTAGGTATTAATCTACCTTGGGAAGAACTTGATGAATGATGAAAATTAGGATGATGTTCTTATTGTTCAGAAAACCTAAAGTCATAATTTCGTTTCTAGTTTGGCTTAACATAGTGGTTCGGAGATGATAAAGGATATTGACAAACACAACTATAACTTTTAACATATTCAAAGTTAACCAGATGTATTGATAAATTAAGAGTGTGTTGATCATCATATTATTACACTGATAGTGTTCTTAGGATGACTAATGTTAGAATTAATGGGCGAAACTAATGAACTTGGTATATGGTAATTCGTAATTGAAACGATAGAATGTTCGTTAGGATAGTTCAACTATTCGGGTAAAGTTACGGATGTTGTTTCTATGAATTATTATCATTATCATACGAATGTGTTGTTGAATGAATTACGTTTCATTCAAGGTTGCTTGTTCGAGTGAGTATTGTTAGATGAGGATACCGTCTGTTTGTTCGTTCAAAGATGGATTATTCATCTATGGAATTGAGGAAAGTTATCTTGCTTGGTTATAATGATGGTTGAATTCATGTGAATATTATACGTTTCGTTTATAAGTAATGCTCTATGAATCTATGACTCATGATATGGTGTTGTTCTTGATCGTATTACCATTTTATGGTGGGATTGTATTCCCAAGTTTATCGCCTTTGATACCGTTGGTCTCGTTGAGCAGTGTTGTCCCTTCGGTGAGTCTTTTGATTCTTGGATAAATGTGTAATTTGTTGAGTTTCGTTGTCATGTTGCATCGTGACATCTCTAGAGTCATATCTGCGTGCCGATTGGTTATGTGTAGAATTTTTAGTCGGTTGTTTCTTTAAGATCCTGTATGTATATGAATTGTATAATGTCATGAGACTTATTATCATATAAAACTGACCCTGTGGTTTGGGCGAAATACTTGTATTTCAGGGCGAGGAAAGGGCAAGGCACAGGAAGAGCACGTGGCGGCGAAGGGTATTGAAGGATGCCAGTTCGGGGTGGCCGAGTCTTTTTGTCGGTTATGTATAACTTGTAAAATTTTATGTCTTTTTTTTATTTATAAAAATTTTGACGAAGGTATACTCCATCTCCATATGGTTTATACCGGATGTGGATCCTGTATATTGTTGTATAAGTTGATACATATATATATTGTCTCCTATTCGGGGCTATGACTTATATTGTGGTTCAGTATCACAATTATGTGATGGTTAAATTATGTTTTGATAACGGCTGGTGGGTCCCGGTGGGCGTCCACGACACTGCAATAGCCGCCATTTTCGGGATGTTACAAAATCGGTCAAACAATAACTATCTAAATTGTGTAAATCCGACCACTTTGCGAAAAATTATCGTGGCTCGACTTCTAAGAAGGAAGTGCTAATAGCCACCTAGAGTGACAAAGAAGATGAAGATGAAAATATTCAAAATAATCTCGCACTCATGGCGAGGAGATCATTTGACGACAGCGATAACGTTATCCAGATAAGTACCTCGTCTCACGATGAACTTTTTAATGCTTTCAAACAATTACATACGTATTTTTTCAAAATTCGCTGAAAGATACCTTAAAATGAAAAATAAAATATTGGAAGAAGAAATCTCCAAAATACAAGAAAAAGGAAAACTTACTGAAAATAATCATTCTCTATGCTTAGAGAAAGAGAATAACTTGAAAAATGATTTATTAAAAGTTCAAAACGAACTTAAAGATTTAACGAATAAATTTTCTCGCGGAAATGAGAAATTTGCAAAATTACTTTTTGTTCAAAACATTTCGTTAAATAAACAAGGATTATGATTCAAGCCAAGTGATAAAAATGAAGCCTTAAATTTAAAAACACCCAATTGTGATAAATGTTTGAAAACCGGGCATCATATTTCGAATTGTAAAAGCTCAAAATGACGATAAAAATAAAGAAAATATGGTTCCAAAAGGATACATAATACCAAATATCGTCTATTTACTAAATGAAAATTGACCAAGAGTCGGACGGATCCCAAAAATTCAAAATTAATTATTCAAATAAATTGGTATTTAACTCAAGGGGAATTAGTATTTTCAGGGGGAGTTATTATTTTCAGGGGAGCATTTACCCATTTCTTTGCAAAATAATTGGTATCATGTTAATGATTAAACAAGATTTATGCTAATGACAAAAAGGGAGAGAAAAATGAGGAGATATAATGGGAAAAAAATAAAGTGGGAGAAGACGAAGAAGGTATGATGAGGAGAAGAAAACTAACGAAATAGACAAAGCCGAAAACTTTGATCTGTATATTGTTTACTGTATTTTTTGCAAGTATAAATTTCATCACAGATTGTTGTTTTGTCATCACTAAAAAGGGGGAGATTGTTGGAACATTTTATTCCATACATTCATATTAAAGATTTTGATGATAAGTTGATAAATGAAAAACAACAATTAATCAACAACAGTTGAAGAAGCACGAGCTGGACAGAAATTCTATGAACTGAAGCATAAAACACAACTAACATGCGCTAAGCATCATAGCAAACATACGCAACAAAGACCCAGCTGAAGACAGTCGAGTAAGAACATTGTTAGCGCACACAATAAGGTCAACATAACATACATTAAGTACGTACTGTAACATACGCTAGATACGTAATGTAACGTACGCTATGAGTTTGAATCAGAATTCAAACATTGGACCGTTGAAGGGTAAGTGACATCATAGAGTAGGTCATCATTACAATGGCTTTCTGAGGTTCATATAACATACACAAACAACTTCATTAATGTACGCTATGGAAGAGGTAGTAGCTACTGGACTGAATCGAACAACAGATAACGTATGCAACATGTACGATTAACGCACACTGAAGGGCATTAAGTACGCTAAAGGTAAAGCGTAACGTACGCTAAAGGGGAGCAGTGAGCAACAACTAGTTTGGTTCTCAAGCCTATAAATACCAATGCACTTGGTATTATTCAGTACAACAACTTCAAGCAAACTTTATATACACCAGATATCATTATATACATTATTGTTGTAATCGAGCTTAATTAATAAGAGTTCGAGTGTTTAATTCACTCAATCAAACATGAGAGAAAATAAAGGATTGTATATTTGATTTGGTGTTATTAGGATCGTGGATCCGACATTGTTAGAATCGTAATCTAAATCCAAGTGAGGTTTTTCTAGTATCGATAGAAAGCTACAGAGGTTGTTTCCTCGTCCAATAGAAAAGGAAAAACGATTTATCTTAGACCGACAAAAAGATAAGATTGTAACGGTTTATCTTGGACCGATAGAAGATAAGATAGTAACGATTTCGCTCGGACCGATAGAAGAAGACGTAGGCACATTGCCAAACCTCTATAAATCTCGGTGTCATTTACATTCTGCACTTTATCACTTCCACAATCGCAAGAGTTCAATACTCTTAACCACACTATTCAATCCATCTTCTACTGATAATACATACCCAACAATTGGTGTCGGAGGGGGTATCTGTTACGTCAGCTTAACATCCGAGGATAAAAAGATCCAATGGTGTAACACTCCAATTTTCATAAGGGACATTACACGCCGTAACACCTTCATGAAAGTCTACATTACAATCCACATTAATCACATAAAGACACAATATTTAGTAACGTAATTTAGGCCGTGGCCTCGGCCAAAATATTTTAATTTTAACACAATATGATAGGGTCTAAAATGAATACATTGCCCACACAGGGGACTTCAACAAATAATTTTAAAACAAGTATGTTTACTCAATCGACTCCGACAGACAGCATGGGCATAATAAAATAAACATCCCAAACTTAAGCCTCATAACATCATGCTTGACCACACTTTGCATGCGTCTCCCGCACTGGCTCCTCGAGTTGACCGATACCTCAAGTGCATGAAACACATTTGCCCCATTTAAGGGGTTAGTATTCAAATGGCTAGTGCAAGTACATAATTACACAACATCATATACAACACAATTTAACACTATATCTCATTTGGAATAACATTTGAGATAACATTATTCCGGAATAACAAGTTTCATTTACATCACCAGAATAATCACAACATCACACATCATCGTAGATACAATCACATTTGGTAACCCGCGGTCGTGCCCCTTAGCATCGACCCCCAGTGGTCCCGTTGAACCGTCCCCATGTGGAAAACCACTTCTGCGGCTATTCCCCTTAGCATCGGCCCCCATAGGTTCCGTTGAACCATCCCCAAGTGGAAGAACCCAAACACACACACATTTTCATAAATCACCATTCATGTCAAACTCGCATCATACATAATATAACGTGATACATGTACTTACCTTGATAAATACGGCGTAAGGAAACGTTGAACAGGAGGGTTTCGGTCCGAATACTCCTCAAAAATTCTCTCCTAACACATAACAATATACAATCAACTATAACATCTCAGAAATGTAAGAATTTGTCCTAAGTTCTACCATTTGGGATAATTCATCAAACATTATGTGGCCATAATAAATCCTAATCTATAAACGGTGAAAATTCGAGACCTAATCCACAAAACTTCAAGTAAAACAAAAGTATTATGATTACACAATCATAATCTAAAAACCATCTAAGCTAAATCGGATTAGAAATATAAAATCTTAACAAAACCCCAAGATCCCCAAAAACTAAAGTTCTAGCAATAATACCTCGATTAGAATGGTGGAAGATGTTGTAATATTGGGAAGTCCGTGCTAGGAACTCAAAATTGTTGATATGTGATGATGTTCGTTCGAAATCTGCACCACCCTGACCAAATCGCTGCAAATCGCCAAAGAAAGAGAAAGGAGAGATGAAATGACGAAATCAGTACTAAAGTCCGCTTATATAAGTAAACATCGTTACATACGCAATACTCTAATTGTTACATACGCTAAGTTCTTAACGTACGTTTAGATCCCTACATTGTGTATGCAACAGAGTTCAAAGAGCTCGTTGCCTCGATGCACAAGTTACATTATGTATGTTGCATGATAGGCTTAGCATACGTGAAAGGTTCTACCATATGCTACATTCTCATGTTAATGTACGTAATAGAGTGCCCAATGCTTAGTTCCCTTGATGTCCAGATATCTTTACGTACGTTAAGGAGCAAAGATAACGCACGTAATGGGCCTTTACGTATGTTACGTCCTGCAGGTAGCGTATGAAAAGATGTCTCCAGAGGCTTCTGCCTGAACTACACAGTAAGTAATAACATACGCTAATGCTAAACATAGCGTACGTTACGCTCAAAAATCAGCATCACCGCTCTATACAACAACGACATGACGAGACATACAATTATCCATTCATAATGATACATTCAAATACGAACATCAATAAATAGCCCAAGAATCCACGGTTTAGAACAGACACAATATACGATATAAAATACGCAAAAGTCGCACCGAGTACAGATAGATCACAACAGTTGGAATATATGGAAATAAAAGGTATGGATATTATATTCTCTCCCTCTGAAAAGAAGTTTCGTCCCGAAACTTACGAAGTGAATAATATGGGGTATCTCGCCTTTATATTATCTTGCGTTTCCCATGTAGCCTCTTCCGTTCCATGTCTCGACCATTGTACTTTAAGAAAAGGACTGGTTTTGTGCCTATGTTGATTTACTCGATACACAATCATAATGTCGGGGCCCATCTCAATATCTCCAAAGTCAATAATGTGACTAGGATCCGGTACGTATTTTCTTAGCTGAGAGACATGAAATATGTTATGCACGTGACTCAGAGAGGGTGGCAAACCTAAACAATATGCAAGATCTCCGACTCGCTCTAGAATCTCAAAGGCTCCAATGTACCTCGGACTATGTTTACCCTTCCGACCAAAGCAATAAACTTCTTGAGTCGGGGATACCTTCATCAACACATGTTCCCCAACCTTAAACTCTAACGGGCGATGATGGGTATCAGCATAAGACTTCTGTTGAATCTGACCAGTCAACAGTCTATCACGAATTAAGGAAATCTTCTCTCTCGTCTCAACTAATAAATCCAGCTCAGTACCAATAATTTTAGATGCATCATCCCAATACAGTGGCAATCTGCACCACTTTCTGTACAAATCCTCAAATGGTTCCATTTGATCGAGGCGTGCCAACTGTTGTTGTCCACAAACTCAATCAATGGCAGGTGTTGTAAACTCAATCAATGGCAGGTGCGGCTCCCAATCATTTTTCCAATTCAGGGCATATGCTCTCAACATGTCATCGAGTGTCTGAATTGTCTGCTCTTACTGCCCGTCTATCTGGAGATGGTATGATGTACTGAGTCTCAACTTACTTCCTAAAGTTCGATGGATGGCCTGCCAGAAAAATGATATGAATCGACCATATCGATCCGAAATAATACTCTTAGGACTCCCATGCAACCTCACAATTTCTATGATGAAAACCCGGGCTAGTTTCTCCGGCCCCCAAGTATCCTTAATACCCAGAAAATGAGCAGATTTGGTTAGTCAATCGACAATGACCCAAATCATGTTAATTCCGGTCCAAGTCCTAGGCATGCTGGTAATTAAATCCTTAGAAATATCCTTCCACTTCCATTCTAGAATTAGAAGTGGTCGTAACAACCTCGCGGGTCGCTGATGCTCAATCTTAACCTGCTGGTAGGTCAAACACTTCGATACAAACTCACTAACATCTGTCTTCAGGTTGCCCCACCAAAAGTTACTTCTTACATCCTTGCACATTTTACTCATACCAGGATGTATGGAATAAGGTGTAGTATGAGCTTCTCTCAAAATCTTCTATCTCAATTCAACATCACACAGTACACACAATCTTCCTCAAAATCTCAAAACCCCGCCATCTTGAATTACAAATCCAGGGGCTTTCCCCACATCCTCCCTCAACTGTACTAATAACATGTCAACATACTGCCTCGCCTTGATGTCATCAATTAAAGACGAAGTGATTTACAATAGACATAACTGCCCCTGAATTTTCTAAAGCCAAACCTCAATGTTCTAACCAATTAAGTCTCGTCGGATACTACCTTGAGGCGTAAGTACCTCTAACATTTAAAGTGCCACCGGCTTACGACTCAACGCATCCGCTACTACATTCACCTTGCTTGGATGGTAAAGAATCTCAAGATCATAATCATTGATTAATTCTAACCACCTACGTTGCCTCATGTTCAGTTCCTTCTGGCTGAAAATATACTTTAGACTTTTGTGGTCTGTGTAGATCTTACATGACGATATGTAAAGATAATACCTCCAAATCTTTAAAGCAAAAACAACCGCAAATAATTCCAAATCATGAGTAGGATAATTTGCCTCATAAGGTTTCAACTATTGAGGCGCATAAGCAATCACCCTATGCCTCAGCATCAATACACAACCAAGTTCGAGACCTGAAGGAGAACTATAAACCACAAAATCATCGGTTCCCTATGGCAAGGGTAGAACTTGTGCGGTAGTCAACCGTATCTCCAACTCATCGAAGCTATTCTGCCTATCCACGTTCCACTCAAATTTCTAAGTTTTCTGAAGCAACTGCGTAAGTGGTCGAGTGATCCTAGAAAACCCTTCTACGAATCTACGATAATGCCCCGTAAGTCCTAGAAAACTTCTCACTTCCTTTACCTTCTTAGGTGGTTCCCATGCCATTACCACCTCTATATTCTCTGGGTCAACCCGAACTCCTGCTGAAATCACATGTCCGAGGAATGTCACTTCCTTGATCCAAAACTCGCATTTGTAAAACTTCACATATAACTGCTCAACCCTCAAATTATCTAGCACAATACGAAGATGTTCAGTATGCTCCTCCTGACTCCGGGGATAGATATCGATAAAAACAACTACCAATTTGTCCAGATATTCGATAAAAACCTTGTTCATCAACTGCATGAACACTGTTGGGGCATTAGTTAGCCCGAAAGGCATAACCACAAACTCATAATGGCCATATCTCGTCCGAAAGGCAACTTTTGGTAAATCGCTATCCCGAGTCCTCAACTGATAATAACCCCACCATAAATCAATATTCGAGAAGACTGTCGCTCCCTGAAGCTGATCAAACAAGTCATCAATTTGGGACAAAGGGTACTTATTTTGATGGTTATATTGTTTAATTTTTGGTAGTCGATACATAAACGAAGCGATCCATCTTTCTTCTTAACAAAAAACATAGGTGCACCCCAAGGTGATGCGCTCTGTCGAATGTACCCTTTATCCAACAAATCCCCCAAATGTTTCTTCAACTCTAACATCTTCGACGGTGCCATGCGATACGGTGCCCGAGAAATAGGAGCTGCATTCGGCTATAGATCAATAAAAAACTCGACTTCCTGCTGCGGTGGTAATCCCGGCAAGTCATCCAGAAATACATCAGAATATTCATAAACGACTTTAATCGATGACAACTCAATTCCACCGTCTTTTGCCTTCAAAGTGTATCACCAATAGCCTACGCAATCCTAGTTCAAGAGTTTCATCGACTTCAAGGCATTGATCACACTTCCCGGTCTAACTGATTTACAACCCACAAGAGTATTATCTGTGCCATCCTCAACCACTATCGGTATAGTAGGAGTCCGATACTCCATGATAGCATCGTGACGATCCATATAATCGTCCCCGAGGATCAAATCCTAACCCTTTAAGTCTACAACAATGAGGTTCGAGGGCCAATCCCGATTCTCGATCCTCACTGGACAGCCTCTGACTTCCCGGTTCCCGACTATATGATCCCCACTAGGCATACCCACTATGAACAGATGACACTCGAATAAACAATCAATACAATACGATGTATACAATCCCATGCAATAAAAGAATGGGTAGCACCCAAATCAAATAGCACCGAAACTGGATGTGAAAGGATTTGAGTGGTACCAGATGTCATTGGAGCATCGGTCTTCTCTGTGCATTCCATATGGTATAAACGAGGATGTATTGATCCTAAACTCAACACTGCACGACGGTCCGGCTGACCCATGTAACACCTCAATCTCGATATGGGTAGTTACACGCCCTATGACCCACCAAGGCCTATCAGGATGACATCACACATATCAAATAACAAAACAATGCAAAACACCATAACACGACAATACAAATATACGATAAAAAAATGTGATTTGGTCCACGTCCTCTCAAAACGGGTAAGTTAACACAATTTAACAAAATACATGAACTTCAAATAACACACTCCAACTAACTCAAAAAAAATATTAAATATGAAAACCAATACAGACTCTCCCAAATACCGACTCGAGCTCTCTATCATTCGATCTGCCCATCAACTCCGTGTGCACCCCGTGCAGGCTCCTGAACCTCGAGGTCACCTAAAATGCATAAAACATTCCACCCCAACGAGGGGTTAGCAACAGATTGCTACTGCAAGTACAATATTACAATACTTTAATACACAAGCATTTCTAATTCTTTTCAAAAGCAAAAAAAAAACATTTCATTACTCACGATATTCCGGAATATCCACATTCATTCATCAGTAATAATCATCACTCAAAGGTAATTCTCGTCACAAGACCACCCGACCAAGTCCCTATGTGCCCCGTCGAGCAATCCCCAAGTGAGAATACCGCGTCCTGACCTGTCCCCAAAGTACCGGTCCTCGGAGGTCCCGTCGTACCTTTCTAAAGTGGACATCTCACATAACACACAAAATCATATTTTCATCACTGGAATGCATGCCATAAAATCATCGCAATAATGTACTTGCCTTGATTATTACCATTATTAAATGATGTTGGTAAAACTCGGCCAGGAAGCAATCTGTCCCCAATTTCTGAACCTAAGGTGATTAAAATAGAAAGACTCCTATCAGGACTACTGATTCTAATCACAATAACACTTAGAATTCGAACCCATACTCTAAGGGGATTTTATCGAACACCTAGCGGGCATTTTGAGTATAAGAAATGATATAGTTGAAGAATTCGATGTCTACCTCGCTAGATCGATGAAAACCACTCAAGAACATCTAATAATATAATAACATCTAAGAACCATCCTAAAAACAAGAACTAGTAAGAATCATTTGGAAGAACTTGAAGAACTCCAAACCACATACCTTGATTCAACGAATAAATGGATGATTCTATGATAACAAACTTGATATCTTGATTCTATAATGTTATGAACATGTTTATGGATTAATTTTGGAGTTTACGATGGAGGATTCTAGGTGGAGAATGAAGGAAACTCGAGGGAAAGTTCTGGAATGTCCCATAAATCGGCCAAGAGCTATATATAGCTCCCAAAGTCGGTTTTTACCCATTTTGCTGAATCTGGCCATGTCGAAATGACACGACCGTGTCAAAGGCCATTGAGTTTTGCTTGTTTAAAATAGTGCGACACGGCCCATGTCAAATGACATGGCCGAGTCACTAGCTAAGCTGACAGTATATCCCTTTCTACTTCGACTATAAATCCTTCGTCCGGAATTTGATTGACTCACCGTTTGAATCATTGAATTCCTAACTCAATTCTCTAAAATGCTGCGAAATTTAAGAATTTTTAGATTTTTCTGGAATATATGGTAAATGATCAAAGTTAGACTTGTTACTAGCGCGCGTTAATTCATCAATTCATAACACAACCAAATACCTATATTTCTGAAATTACAAAATAATCGTCGATAGAAACGACAAATGAATTACTAATAATATTAAAAAGCGTGTATTTTACATTCTCTCCCTCTAACAAAAAGTTTCGTCCTGAAACTTAAGATGCGAACAACTCCGGATACCTCGACCTCATACCGTCCTCGGTTTCCCTTGTAGCTTCCTTTGTTCCATCTCTTGACCATTGTACCTTCACCAAAGGAATAGTTTTGCATCTAAGTTGTTTCACTCGACGCTCCAGAATTTGAATTGGTTTCTCCTCAAAGGTGATGTCGGAACCTAATTCAATTTCCGCAAAATCAATAATATGGCTAGGATCTGACACGTATTTCCTCAATTGTGAGACATGGAACACATTATGCATGTGACTTAACGACGGCGAAAGACCTAAACGATATGCAAGATCTCTTATTCGCTCTAAAATTTCAAATGGACCAATATATCTAGGGCTAAGTTTGCCCTTCTTTCCAAAACGATAAACTCCTCAAGTTGGAGATACTTTTAACAACACATGATCACCGACTTCAAACTCCAACGGACGATGTAGATTGTCAGCATACGACTTCTGTCGACTTTGGGCAGCTAAAAGTCTATCACGGATTAAAACAATCTTTTCTCTGGACTCCACTAACATGTTCGTCTCTACTCCGATCAATTACGACGAATCATCCCAACACAGTGGCGACTTACATATCTGTCCATATATATCCTCAAACAATGTCCTCTTAATCGATGCATGCCAACTATTGTTATACGCAAACTAGGTTATTGGCAAGTGCGATTCCCAATTATCTTTCCAATTTAAAGCACATGCTCTTATCATATCCTCAAGGGTCTGGATTATCCGCTCGGATTGTCCATCAGTATGCTGGTGGTACGATGTACTGAGCCTCAGCTCCGTTCCTAGAGCTCGATGAACAGACTGCCAGAAATGTGATCCAAATGTACCATCCCGATCAGAAACAATTATCTTAGGAATTCCGTGCAATCACATGATCTCTGCAATGAATATACGAGCTAGCTTCTCTGATCCCCAATTATCCTTATTTCCCAGAAAGTGAGCTGATTTGGTAAGTCGATCGACGATAACGCAAATCATGTTCATCCCCGTATGTTTCTTCAGCATATTTGTGACAAAATCTATCGTAATATCCTCCCATTTCCATTATAGAATTGGAAGCGATTTTAGCAACCCTGCTGGTCGTTGATTGTAACACCCCGAGATATTCAGGATTATTACAGCGCCATTAATCCTTAATATAAGGATTTACTAGGCTAAAACAACATAATAAATACCAACGGCAAAGTTTATTATAATATTACAAGTCTGGAAAAGTGCAAATCGGAAAACTGCCGATAATAAACATCAAATACAACCAACAACGACAACGTACTCGAGTACTTTATTAAAACAAAACACAACTGACAAACCGTTCCGCACCGTAACATCACTCTGCACCCTTCTCATCATGCAGCTCTAGTGGTTGTTTCCCCATCCTTCTGTATAGTGAATATAAAACAAATGTCCACCCCCGAAGGGGTTAGCACAACGATGCTAGTACAAGTACGATAATTATACAACATATTATCCAACATCTCATGAAGAATAAAGACAACATCATCAACGACAACAATAACAATGAGTCTCTACTAGGAGAAGACTCATAATACCGTACACAACATGATAACCGCAACATGGCATCACAACATACACATGGTAATTTCGATGATCCAGCTTTCACTGCATAGATCCCAAGATGATCCCGTCGGACCAACACGATGTGGAAAAACTTGTCCAATGATCTAGCGCACGCTAGCATAGATCCCAAAATGCGGACCAACACGAGGTGGACATACAACAACAACACCTATGCACGACAACATGTATAACATAAATACATAAAACATAATTAAAGTACTTGCCTTGTGAAACATGGCAAGAAATAAATGCTTCAACGACTTCAACCAACTGGAAGGCCGCCCCTTCAATCAACCGTTCATAAACTCGAACCTTACACAAAAGGAAATAACGACAACTCAACTTACGGAACAAAACTATCACTCGAACATTCTACACGTTCCAATAGTGACCGAGTATAATTATCATTGTTCGTCCGATTCCGGTTAACTACTCAAAGAACACTACGTCCAACGAATACCATAATATATGCGAAACTAAAGGTCATAACGGGGATAAGATGTCGATGTCTACAATGTCATTAAGAACATGAATTCCAGTTGGTGAAGGATCAACCTACCTTAATATAGAGGAGAACGACGAAACACTTGGTGAAACTCAACACCGGATGCTTGAACACTAATCCCCAATGCTCCTCGTCTTCAACAATTACATTCAGAGGCTGATATGAGGGGTTAATATCATGAGGGTAGCTCTCCAAGTCGAAAAAATCACATAATGGACGAAGGGTAAAGTGAGAAATGAAATGAGGGTGATGTACTATATATAGGAAATGACCTTTAGCGTGCGCTATTCCTCATATTTAGCATGCGCTAATGGGCTCACAGCCCACTGTCTATTTCTGTCCTCGGCCTTACGTACGTTAAATAGCCCTTACGTACATTAATGCAACAGTTAGCGTACGCTAACTCCACATCATATCGTGCGCTAACGACTTTACGAAACTTACTGACCTCACTGCACTCGACTTAGCGTGCGCTAGCATATCTCCAATAGCGTGCGCTAAGCACCATTGACTCAACTTTTCCAAAAGCCGCCCGAATTCATCCCGATATAATCTTATCCAAATCTGATCCGATCTCACCTGCTGACCCTTGTCTTATTCATGTTTACTGCACATAGCGTACGCTAAGTGTCTTCTTTAGCGTGCGCTAACTTAACATTTTAGCGTATGCTATACGAACTGGTTAGCGTGCGTTAATTATGTGTAAGTGCATGCATGCATTAACATCAATGGAATCATACACTCACCAATACTAGACTATGAAATACCGATGGTCATACTCTTATTAATAATACGACATACACAATGTCACAAGGTTCAAATACAGATAAAACACATATCAAATATCCGGGTATTACGTTGATGTTTAATCTTAACTTGCTGACATGTTAAACATTTCGACATAAACTCCTTAACATCATTCTTCATATTGCTTCACCAATAATTACTCCTTACATCTTTGTACATTTTGCTTGTATCATGGTGGAGAGAATACGGTATAGTATGAGCTTCTTTTAATATGGCCTGCCTCAATTTTGCATCTGACGGTATGCATAGTCTGCCTTAAAATTTCAAAACTCCATCGTCCTGAACCACAAATCTGGGAGCTCTTCCCCTAGCCACATCCTCTCTTAACTGGACTAGAAACGGATCCTTAAATGGCTTCGCTTTAATATCACCAATCAAAGATGACATGATTTCCAAAGTGCATAACTGGCCCTGAACTTTCTGAATCCAAATCTCTATATCTTGTTTAATTATGTATCGACAGATCCTCGATTGAGGTGTGAGTACCTCTAGCATCTGAAGCGATATCGGCTTCCGACTTAGTGTCAGCCACCACGTTAGCCTTACCCGGATGGTATAATATCTCAAGGTCATAGTCCCTGATTAACTCTAACCATCGGTGCTGTCTCATATTCAGCTCCTTCTGGCTAAATATATACTTTAACCTTTTATGATCTGTGTAAATTTTACACGTAGAACCATAGAGGTAATGTCTCCAAATTTTCAGAGCAAAAACGACTGTTGCTAACTCTAGGTCATGAGTAGGGTAATTAACTTCATATGGTTTTAATTGTCGGGATGTATAAGATATCACCCTACCTCTCTGTATTAAAACACAACCCAAACCAAGCCCTGAAGCATCACGATAAACTTCAAAATCATCGGTGCCCTGAGGTAATGCTAATACTGGTGCCAAAGTTGAGTGTTTCTTCAGTTCATCGAAACTATTCTGCCTCTCTATGCTCCATTCGAATTTCTGTGATTTCTAGAGCAACTAAGTGATCGGGCAATCTTCGAAAATCCCTCGGCAAACATATGATAGTAACACGCAAATCCTAAAAAACTCCTCACTTTTTTCACATTCTTAGGGGATTCCCACTCAAGAATTGCTGCTATCTTCTGGGGATCCACTCGAACTCCATCAGCCGAAATTACATGCGCGAGAAATGTTACTTCTGTAAGCCAAAACTAACACTTAGGAAACTTTGCAAAAAGTTTCCCCGTTCTTAAAGTGTTCAATACAATGTGGAGATGTTCAGAATGATCACCCTCATTTCGTGAGTAGATAAGAATGTCATCAATGAAAACTGCTACGAATTTATCAAGATAGTCGATAAAAACTTTGTTCATCAGGTGCATGAATACGGCATGAGCACTGGTTAATCAAAATGTCATAACTATAAACTCATAGTGGCCATATCGAGTACGGAAAGCGGTCTTCGGAATGTCAGAATCCCGAATGCTCAACTGATAATATCCCGAACGTAAATCAATTTGGATGGTCAGCTTATTCAATTCCTGATAATCAATACACAGACGAAAGATCCATCCTTCTTCTTAACAAAAAGAACTGGTGCACCCAAAGGCGAAGCACTGGGAAGAATATATCCCTTATCAAGGAGTTCACCCAACTGTTTCTTCAGTTCCAACATCTCGGCAGGTGCCATGCGATACAGTGCATGAGATATAGGATATGCACTTGGCTCAAGATCAATGGAAAATTCTACATCCTTAGATGGAGGTAATCCCCGAAGATCATCTGGAAATACACCAGGATACTCATTCACAACCGGAACCGACGATATATCAATTTCACCGTCATCAGTACTCATAGCATAGCACCAATAACCAATATAGTCTTGTTTCAACAATTTCATTGCTTTGACGGTCGTAATCACCCTGCCTAAACTACCTAGTTTACGACCTACAAAAATATGCTCGACACCATCTTCGGCTACTATTGAAATAGTTCGCGTCCTATAGATCATAATAGTACCATAACGACTCGGCCAATCATCTCTTAGAATCACATCACCTGCTTTCAGATCTATCACAATGGGGTCTGAAGGCCATTCCCGACTTCCAATATACATGAGGCAATCTTTAATATCTCTATTACCAATTAAATGCTCTCCACTAGGAGTACCCAATAAAAATGGTTCACACTCAATTAAACAATCAAGGCCCAAATGTTTCACACAATCAAGATCAATAAACAATTGAGTCGCTCCTTAATCAAATAATATTGATAGAGGATGAGAAAATATTTGTGTGATACATACGGCTACTGGAGCTTTCGTATTTTTTGCGCATCTCATTAGGCACACTCGAGGCTATACCGAATCCATACTCGATGCAGCTTGATGGTCTATCCAGCCTCTGCCTCTACCTCTTCCTAAAGTCTATTGTGGCTGACTAGATGTAGCCATGGGGTTCACACTCGGAGCTGGTGCTGAATTCTGAGGTTTCGCGAGCTTGGTGGTTGCCTCACAATAAGTAGCAGATCTGAATCCTGCTATAACCTATCAAATCCTGGGTTTCATCCTCAAATCAAAGTAATGGATCTTATCCGCTTCAGTCCTCACCTACTCACGGACGTGACTCAGCTGCTGATTATACGTGATGATAATTTCAGTGATAGGTGCATCTTGCAGTGTTGCATTAACGAAATCTGCAATTCGTTTCTCCTTAAGTGGCCAAGGACAATACTCTTCCTCTATAGAAGCCTTAAACTCGGCCCAAGTGGCCACATGGTCAGTAGGTCCAACAGCTTCCCCACCAATCCGCGGCTTCCTTGTCAAGAAGGTATTGCGCAATGGGAACTCGTCTCTCCTCAGGACATGAAATAGCATCGAAAATCTTGCCTAACTGAAACAACCAACCCGACCATCCTAACGAATAAGATGTACCGGTAAAACGGGGAGATTGAAACTTCATCACTTCCTGGAGCCACTTACTAGCCCAAGCAATCTCATCTGTTGGTTGATCACGGTGCACGACCTGATTTAACTGAACTAGTTGTGCAGCTACTTACTGTAGTATAGCAGCTATGCGGCATCCACATTAGGGTTGGCTGACAAATTTTGGTTGACAGAAGGATCTGGCTGGCCGCCAGCGTTCAAAGGAATGGTGTTCGGCTCCGTTACATGATGCCGAGTCAGATGCGGCATTAGAAGTGTATCGGATACAGTAGCGGTACCACGTCTATGGCCTCTGCTGCGTCCATGTCCGCCACGACCTCCTAACATGCTGAGAGGTAAAAGAATTGATATTATCAGAACAGTTCATAAATTCAAGGAATTTAAGTTTTCCCCACTATGAAAGCAATAAAACATAAGAAGGGTTCAAGAAGTATTACTACCACGGGTCACACGGTTCAACAGCAGCACAAGATGTTGAGCTCGATCAGTTTACATGACTCTTATGACCCGACATACCCAATAACCAATGACCTAGGTGTTCCCGAACATAGGCTCTGATACCATAAATGTAAGACCCCAATCATTATACGGGTAGTTACATGCTGTAGGACCCACCATGGCCTACCAGGCTGACATCACACATACCAAATAACAAAACAATATATAACACCATAACACGACAATACAAATATACGATACAAAAATCTGAGTTGGGTCGCGGCCTGAACCAAAACGGGTATGTTTAACACAATTCAACACAATACATGAACTTCAAATAACACACTCCAACACACTCAAAAACAACATTAAATATGAAGACCAATACAGACTCTCCTAAATACCAACTCGAGCTCTCTAACATCCGGTCTGCCCATCAATTCCGTGTGCACCCCGTGTAGGCTCCTGAACCTCGAGATCACCTGAAATGCATAAAACATTCCACCCCAATGATGGGTTAGCAACAGATTGCTAGTGAAAGTACAATATTGCAATACTTTAATACACATGCATTTCCAATTCTTTTCAAAAGCCAAAAAAACATTTCATTACTCACGATATTCCAGAATATCCACATTCATTCATCAGTAAAAATCATCAGTCGAAGGTAATTCTCGTGACAAGACTACCCGGCCAATTTCCTGTGTGCCTCGTCGATCCTTCCCCAGGTGAAAATACCGCATCCTGACCTATCCCCAAAGTACCGGTCCTCGGAGGTCCCGTCGAACCTTCCCCGAATGGACATCTAACATGTAACACCCCAAACTAGACGGATATTACAGTGCCTTGAATCCCCGACTGGGACCCACCAGGCAAATGAAAATGATGAATTAAATAATGTAATTGTAGTACAACACATAATATTAGCAAGTACTCCGAAGAAGAGTTTAAGTACAACACACCAGGACAATACCGAATACTAGTATATTTTATATGAAGATAAAAATACACCACCCTGAATAAATAAACATCTCAAACAGAATTTGCAGCGGAAAATACAAATGACGGAAATGACTGAAATGACTGAAATGACTGAAATGACTGAAACAAACGGAATGACTGGGGCCCCCTACTAGTATCACTGGGACTCCTCGCCGTCAACATGCGCTTCCCGTGCCTTTGCCTTGTCGTGACCTGAAAACAAAATCCCCCAACGGGGTCAGTTACACAGAACAACAATCCTCAAGGGTTGAAAATACACAATCATGATATAACTGAAGTTATGAAATATCCTTAGTTATGAATTACGCTGAAGAGGAGTATCATAGTATGCCCGTAATGTTCTGTGCAAGTGTACAAGACGAATGACCGGACACACCCGTCCTTGTACCTAATTAGTCTCACCGAGTTAAGCTTTACCGTGTGCACGGTCCAATGTATCGGTGAACTCAATACATGACCATCGTGTGCCCGACTAAAAATTCCACATAGCCACACCCGGCCACGCAATATGAACCCAGAAGGTCATATGAACGAGAATGACCACAATGAATATCAATGAATAATAATTCGACAAGGCCAAGATGACTCACCGAGATGAAAATAATAGTGACGTGATTGATAACCCAATGAAATGATTTGGAACCGTCGTTCCTCGTGAATGAAATGATTATTCGACAATTACAAGTCTCAATATGATTAATACCATGATGAATGAGTTATGATTATGAATAATCAACAACAAAAGGAATGAGTATCCTTTTAACCGAGTAAGAATCAACTTACACGACAACGATGAAGAATGTCCGTCCACGAACAACGTCCTAAATGAAGTGTCGGTCGCTCAAACAACCTTGAATAACACAATTACCAATAATTCGATCATTACACGAATCAAATACGATCATAACCGACTCAAATGTCGATACAACAATATCCAAACTCAAATATATAGAAACCAACTCCAAGATGAGCATTTCAAACCATCAAAACACTATCGATGACATCAATAATCCAATAAGAATCCACAATTCAAGATTACACAACATCAATCGGAAAATCCCCAAATTAACCGAAGTCAACCCCAAGGGTTCTTGAAATAAATTCCCAAAATAGCCATTAAATCCGTAGGAAAACATTTATCCAAGGTAGATAATCCATATCTAATATATTCCAACAACAATCCAAGCTTACACGAAGAAATCGGAAGGAAAAACCCAAAAATCCGAAATTCTAGATCCAAGAGATTAATACCTTTGATTTGATGTTAAGGAGATGATGAAGTGATGATAATCCAACTCAAAGACTTGAATATGATGATAGGTGATAGCAGCTCGAAGAGAACACTCCAAATCGCCCGAAATCGCCCGAAGTCTCTCAAAAACGAAGAGAAGTGAGAAAATGACGAAACTCAGGCTAACTGTCCAATATATACTGCTCCAGATTAGCGCACGCTATGACCTGCTATATAGCGTGCGCTAACGAGTTGTATGACCATTCCAGTGAACTCTGGCTGACCCGTTAGCGTAAGCTATAACTTGGTAGCGTGCGCTAACTCCATCCCAGTAGCGTGCGTTAACTCCAATATGTTAGCGTGCGCTAACGAATTATCTAATGCCCAGCACTAGAGTCCAGAACCTTCTGTCCTCTGATCTGATCTCGGTAGCGTGCGCTACAACCAACAATTAGCGTGCGCTACTACAACGTTTGCGTACGCTGAAAACCACTCATAGCGTGCGCTATGAATTAATCCCATGCAGTCCAGTAGCCACTGGACTCAACCTGATCCGTCCTTAGCGCGCGCTACACCAAATATTAGCGCGCGCTACTACAACCCACTAGCGCGCGCTACTTACCACTCGTAGCGTGCGCTGCCTGCTAACTCACTGCGGTCGGTACCTTCGGATCGCCAGGGTAACATTAGCGTGCGCTAATGCTGAGTGGTAGCGTGCGCTACCTGTACTCAATTAGCGCGCGCTAAAAAGAGTACGTAGCGTGCGCTACTCCTCACGCACAGCCCACAATGAAAATGACAATGATGATAAACACGGCACGAAACTCCAATTAGATTAGTGATGAACGACGATTGATACACGATACAATTACTCTGAACGATGAATACCATGATTGAATATGAGTGACAAATGATCATTAACGAGTGAAATTACTGAATTACAACCGGGTATTACATACACCCCCCCTTAAAAGAGTTTCGTCCCCGAAACTAAGGGTCAAACAACTCGGGATAACTCTCTTGCATATTACCCTCGGTTTCCCAAGTAGCCTCTTCGACTCCGTGTCTAGACCACTGAATTTTAACCAAAGGAATCGTCTTATTCCTCAACTGTTTGATCCGCCGCTCTAAAACTCGTATAGGACGCTCCTCATATGAATGATCATCGGCGATCTCGATTTCGTCAAATTGAAGTATGTGACTCGGGTCGGCAACATACTTCCGCAACTGAGAGACGTGAAACACATTATGAATTCGGCTCAAAGCCGGAGGTAAATCCAATCGATAAGCTAACTCACCTACTCGATCCAAAATCTCAAACGGTCCAATGAATCTCGAACTCAACTTACCCCTCCTCCCAAAACGGAAGATACCACGACTCGGGGATACCTTGACCAACACGTGGTCACCTGACTCAAACTCTAATGGTCGACGACGGTTATCTGCATAAGATTTCTATCGACTCTGAGCGGTCAACAATCGACTCCTGATCAAAGATACCTTCTCACGGGCGGCTATAAGCATATCGGGCTTGGTGCCGATTGATTCTGATAGGTCATCCCAACACAAAGGAGATCGACAACGACGACCGTACAAGGCCTCATAAGGTGCCATCTTAATCGAAGCATGCCAACTATTATTATACGTGAATTCGATCAATGGTAGTTGGGCTTCCCAATCGTCTTTCCAATCGAGGACGCATGCCCTCAACATGTCCTCTAATGTCTGAATAGTCCTCTCTGATTGTCCGTCGGACTAAGGATGAAGAGTTGTACTGAGATTAAGCTGGGTTCCCATAGCACGATGAACTGATTTCCAAAAATGCGACACAAACCGTCCGTCACGATCGGAAACGATACTTTTAGGAGTACCGTGCAGTCTCACTATCTCTTTGATGAATAACTGGGCAAGTCTCTCGGGACCCCAAGTATCCTTGATCTCAAGGAAATGAGCTGATTTAGTTAAGCGGTCCACGATCACCCAGATCGTATTCATGCCACGACGACTCGTCGGCAAACTCGTGATGAAATCCATAGAAATGTCTTCCCACTTCCATTCGGGAATAGGAAGAGGTTTCAGCATACCCGCTAGTCGCTGATGTTCAATCTTAACTTGTTGACAGGTTAAGCATCTCGAAACAAATTCTGCGACTTCTCGATTCATATTACTCCACCAGTAAATTTGTTTCAAGTCCTTGTACATCTTGCTAGACCCCGGATGAACAGAATGAGGGGTGGCATGAGCTTCTTTCAAAATCGAGTTTTTCAACTCCTCATTTGCCGGTACGCACAACCGATTCTTAAATCTCAAAAGTCTATCCTCGTGGACCACGAATCCAGGGGCTTTCCCCTGAGCCACATCCTCAAGGATGCGCAACAATGATGGGTCTGAACCCTGATTCTCTCTGATTGCCTCCTCAAGTGACGATGAGATCTCCAACATACAAAGCTGTCCCTGAACTCGCTGAAGACAGACCTCGATCTCGGGTCTAAGAAATTCCTGGTGAAGCTCCCCCTGAACTGTTAAACGGGCAAGCATCTGCTCCTGAACGGACTTACGACTCAAGGCGTCGGCGACAACGTTCGCCTTGCCCGGGTGGTAAAGGATCTCGATATCATAATCTTTGATTAATTACAACCACCATCTCTGTCGCATATTTAACTCCTTCTGAGTAAATATATACTTTAAACTCTTATGATCGGTGAAAATATGACACGTGACGCCATAAAGGTAATGACGCCAGATTTTCAAAGCGAACACCACGGCTGCTAGCTCCAGGTCGTGGGTCGGATAATTAACCTCGTAAGGTCTCAATTGACGTGAAGCATAGGCAATAACCTTTCCATTATACATGAGCACACATCTGAGACCCTGTCCGGACGCATCACTATAAACCATAAATCCTTCCATCCCCTGCGGCAAGGAAAGTACAAGTGCTGACATTAACCGGCTCTTGAGTTCCTCAAAACTCCGTTGACATGCGTTGGACCACGTGTATTTCTTATCCTTTCGCAAAAGGTTCGTCAAGGGTTGAGCGATTCTAGAAAATCCCTCCACAAATCGCCGATAATAACCCGCTAATCCGAGGAAACTTCGGATTTCCTTAACATTCTTCGGAGGTAGCCAATCTCGAATAGCCTCCGTTTTCTGAGGATCTACACGAACTCCGTCTGATGAAATTACGTGTCCGAGAAACGTCACTTCGGACATCCAGAACTCACATTTGGAAAACTTCCCATAAAGTTGTTCTCGTCTCAACACGTCGAGCACTTGATGAAGGTGAAACTCGTGTTCCTCCCGGTCACGAGAATAAATCAAAATGTCATCGATGAAGACAACAACAAACTGATCCAAAAAGTCGATGAAAACCCGATTCATTAACTCCATGAATACTGCAGGTGCATTAGTCAATCTAAACTGCATAACCACAAACTCATAATGACCATAGCGTGTTCGAAACGCCATCCTCGCGATATCCGACTCTCGAATCCGCAACTGATGATATCCAGATCTTAAGTCGATCTTGGAAAATACTGAAGCTCCCTGAAGTTGATCTAAGAGATCATCAATACGGGGTAAGGGATACTTATTCTTGATTGTCACCCTATTCAACTACCGATAATCAATACACAAGCGAAAAGAACCATCCTTCTTCTTGACAAATAACATTGGTGCTCCCCACGGGGACGCACTCGGTCGAATATAACCCTTCTCGAACAACTCCTCAAGTTGGTTCTTTAATTCCTGCATTTCGGTCGGGGCCATCCAGTACGGTGCCTTCGATATCGGGGACATACCAGGCTCCAACTCAATCGTGAATTCCACATCCCTCTGTGGAGGCAAACTAGGTAACTCGTCTGGAAAAACATCGGCATATTCCCTCACTACCGGAATATCCGTCAACATTACTGATGATTTCTCTATTTTGGTCATATAGCATCAATAACCAACACACCCCTGATTGAGTAATCTCACTGCTTTCATCAAATTAATGACCTTACCAGAACAGCCGGGATTTCCTCCCTGAAAAACACATTCAACCCCATCGTCTGAAATGATAGTGACCATACGCTTACGGACACTAATGATGGCATCATGATGATCCATACAATCAATACCCAAGATGACGTCGTCTCTCAGCAAATCTACTACGATTAGGTCAGCTGGCCATACACGACCATGAAACTGAATCGGACAATTCTGAATCTCACGATTACCGATAATTCGTCTACCATCAGGTAGACCAATGACATAAGGCTCACAACTAGTAGCACTACCCAGACGTAGTCTACTCAAACATGACTCGGAAATGAATGAATGCGATGCACCAGTATCAAAAAGGGTACACACAGGTTGAGATAGAATATCGAGTGTACCTGAGATCATTCGGGCCTCTGGATCATCGATCTTCTTCATCTCATAAATCCGGGGCTTGCTCGTCCCAGCACCGGACGCTCCCGTCTGCTAGCTATAGGATCCACCTTTAGTCGCTCCTGTCATTTTAAACAGCCCGATTAGTGGCTCGATTCAACGAGCCGATCGCTTAGGGGCCTGAGATGACGTCTGAGTAGGTTTGGAGTCCCTACGGCAAAAACGGGCCTTATGCCCAGCAATCCCACAATTATTACACGTGATAGTCTGTCTCGGACACTTGGTACTGAGATGACCAAGATCCCCACAGTTAAAACTGGTGATGGCCGAACTGGTCGCTCGAGACTAAGATTCCGCGGGTTTAGACGTCACAGGAGGTCGCTCAGAAAAAGCAGAGCCCGCACGAGGTTTCTTGAAGGTTGTCTGACCGCCTTCAGACTGATTACGATTCTTAGATTTCTTGCTAGCGGACGAAGGTTGCTGCTTAGCAATTTCCTTAGCAGTGAGAACTTTCTCAATGAATTCGGCCAACATGGTGAAATTATGATTAAGCAACTGAAGTCTCATACGGGGTTTCAGCCTCTTGCTGAAATACTTGATTTTATCCGCCTTTGAATGAATGATGGATGAGGCGAAAGGGAGAAGTTCCTGAAATTTCTCGGCAATGGCGAGAACATCCTCGTCTGCTGAGGGATCGGGTGTGAGAAATTCTGACAGCTTGGCCTCTCTGAGTGGGGCCGGATAATACCTCTCCATCATGAGAGTCTTGAACTGATCCAAGTACATGATCCTTCGGTGGGCTTCAACGACAACCACCAAGAATGAGCGCTCTTACCCAGATAGTAAGCCGCAACTGAAACTTTGTGTCCTTCGGGACACTCTACCATCGCAAATAGCTTCTCGAAGTGTTCGATCCAATGAACAATATCCGCCGGCTCAGATGAGCCCTCGAAGGGGGTGGTCGCTGGCGAGAGATATCGCCAATGATACTGCTTACACCCCTCTCTTGCCTCTGAGGTGGCGGCGGAGGAGCCTGTTGATTTTGATTGACTGAGTTGTGCATTGTCTCCATAAGTTATGCCATCTGCGTCATTTGGGCCATCATGCCCTGCATAAAAGCGAGCGGGTCAACCCGAACACCCTCTGACTGAGCTGTGTCCCGGGTACGACTCCCTGATAGTGAATGATCGCGTCCAGGTGAATGAGTGGCAGCGTCGCTGCTCGATGAATTAGCATTATTCCTGGCATTCGCACGTGTGTTCACACGAGTTCTGGGGATTCGGCCCGCTCCACGGCCTCGTCCTCCACGTCCTCTTCTTGCCCCCTCCATACTGAAGTAGGAAAGTCACATGATGATTATATTCCCCGCATGAATAACACGTTATGATTATGACATGTGACGATGAAAATGAGCATACACACTCTAACACAGTGATTACATGAATGATTAACTGAGGTGACATGATTATCTGATGAAATTTTTGAAATGATTATCTTGAACAAATTAACAAGATTAATGATATGATCTTCCATATCCACAACCGAGTAATGAAATGAAATGAGTGATTAATGAGTTAACATGACCGTTCTGGTCAAAATGAAAATGATGATTGAGGATTGTTAACTGATGAATTATGAATGAATGATTATTGCCAGGAATTATACCATGGCATTAGAAATCTTACAGTTCTTGGTCTGATTGGCTCGGCATCTGCACAGGTCACATGTGACGCGAAAGTCCAATGATACTAGTCCGACGACGATGATTTCAAACGAGACATGACTTGGAGGGTAGTATTCAAAACCATGCTCCGATACCAACTCTGATACACCCCAAACTAGGCGGATATTACAGTGCCGTGAATCCCCGACTGGAACCCACCACGCAAATGAAAATGATGAATTAAATAATGTAATTGTAGTACCGAACCACATAATATTACCAAGTACTCCGATGAGGAGTTTAAGTACAACACACCAGGACAATACCGAATACTAGTATATTTTATATGAAGATAAAATACACCACCCTGAATAAATAAACAGCTCAAACGGAATTTGCAGCGGAAAATACAAATGACGGAAATGACTGAAATGACTGAAATGACTGAAACAAACGGAATGACCGGGGCCCCCTACTAGTATCATTGGGACTCCTCGCCGTCAACATGCTCTTCCCGTGCCTTTGCCTTGCCGTGACCTGAAAACAAAATCCCCCAACGGGGTCAGTTACACAGAACAACAATCCTCAAGGGATGAAAATACACAATCATGATATAACTGAAGTTATGAAATATCATTAGTTACGAATTACGCTGAAGAGGAGTATCATAGTACGCCTGTAATGTTCTGTGCAAGTGTACAAGACGAATGACCAGACACACCCGTCCTTGTACCTAATTAGTCTCACGGAGTTAAGCATTACCGTGTGCACAGTCCAATGTATCGGTGAACCCAATACATGACCATCATGTGCCCGACTAAAAATTCCACATAGCCACACCCGGCCACGCAATATGAACCCAGAAGGTCATATGAACGAGAATGACCACAATGAATACCAATGAATAATAATTCGACAAGGCCAAGATGACTCACCGAGATGAAAATAATAGTGACGTGATTGATAACCCAATGAAATGATTTGGAACCGTCGTTCCTCGTGAATGAAATGATTATTCAACAATTACAAGTCTCAATATGATTAATACCATGATGAATGAGTTATGATTATGAATAATCAACAACAAACGGAATGAGTATCCTTTTAACCGAGTAAGAATCAACTTACACGACAACGATGAAGAATGTCCGTCCACGAACAACGTCCTAAATGAAGTGTCGGTCGCTCGAACAACCTTGAATAACACAATTACCAATAATTCGATCATTACACGAATCAAATACGATCATAACCGACTCAAACGTCGATAAAACAATATCCAAACTCGAATATATCGAAACCAACTCCAAGATGAGTATTTCAAACCATCAAAACACTATCGATGACATCAATAATCCAATAGGAATCCACAATTCAAGATTACACAACATCAATCGGAAAATCCCCAAATTAACCGAAGTCAACCCCAAGGGTTCTTGAAATAAATTCCCAAAATAGCCATTAAATCCGTAGGAATACATTTATCCAAGGTAAATAATCCATATCTAATATATTCCAACAACAATCCAAGCTTACACGAAGAAATCTAAAGGAAAAACCCAAAAATCCGAAATTCTAGATCCAAGAGATTAATACCTTTGATTTGATGTTAAGGAGATGATGAAGTGATGATAATCCAACTCAAAGACTTGAATATGATGATAGGTGATAGCAGCTCGAAGAGAACACTCCAAATCGCCCGAAATCGCCCGAAGTCGCTCAAAAACGAAGAGAAGTGAGAAAATGACGAAACTCAGGCTAACTGTCTAATATATACTGCTCCAGATTAGCGCACGCTATGACCTGCTATTTAGCGTGCGCTAACGAGTTGTACGACCATTCCAGTGAACTCTGGCTGACCCGTTAGCGTACGCTACAACTTGGTAGTGTGCGCTAACTCCATCCCAGTAGCATGCGTTAACTCCAATATGTTAGCGTGCGCTAACGAATTATCTGATGCCTAGTACTGGAGTCCAGAACCTTCTGTCCTCTGATCTGATCTCGGTAGCGTGCGCTACAACCAACAATTAGCGTGCGGTACTACAACATTTGCGTACGCTGAAAACCACTCATAGCGTGCGCTATGAATTAATCTAATGCAGTTCAGTAGCCACTGGACTCAACCTGATCCATCCTTAGCGCGCGCTACACCAAATATTAGCGGGCGCTACTACAACCCACTAGCGCGCGCTACTTACCACTCATAGCGTGCGCTACTTATAACTCACCTGCAGTCCAGTACCTTCTGGACTGCAGCCAGGGTAACATTAGCGTGCGCTAATGCTGAGTGGTAGCGTGCGCTACCTGTACTCAATTAGTGCGCACTAAAAAGAGTACGTAGCGTGCGCTACTCCTCACGCACAGCCCACAATGAAAATGACAATGATGATAAACACGGCACGAAACTCCAATTAGATTAGTGATGAACGACGATTGATACACGATACAATTACTCTGAACGATGAATACCATGATTGAATATGAGTGACAAATGATCATTAACGAGTGAAATTACTGAATTACAACCGGGTATTACATCACATCACACACAAAATCACATTTTCATCACATAAATGCATTCCATAAAATCATTGCAATAATGTACTTGCCTTGATTATTACGGTGATTAAATGAGGTTGGTAAAATTCGGTCAGGAAGCTATAAATCCCTAAATTTCGAACCTAAGATGATGAATATAGCAAAACTCATATCAGGACGTTTTAATCACAATAACACTTAGAATTCTAATTCATACTCTAAGTGGATTTTTATCGAACACCTAGCGGCCATTTTGAGTATAAGAAGTGATATAGTTGAAGAATTCGATCTCTACCCCGCTAGAATCGATGAAAACCACTCAAGAGCATCTAAAAATCCAATATCATCTAAGAACCATCTTAGACATAGGAACTAGTAAGAATCATTTGGAAGAACTTCAAGAACTTCAAACCACAGACCTTGATTCAACCAAGAAATGGATTATTCTTTGATAACAAACTTGATATCTTGATTCTATAATGTTATGAACATGTTTATGGATCGATTTTGGAGTTTAAGAAGGAGGATTCTAGGTGGAGAATGAAGAAAAGTCGAGGGAAAGTGCTGGAATGCCCCAGAAATCGGCCAAGGGTTATATATAGCCCCCAAAGTCGATTTTTACCCATTTTGCTGAATCGGGCTGTGTCACTGGTCATTTCAGAGGCCAGTGAGTTTTTATTGTTTAGAACAGTGCGACACGGCCCGTGTCAAATGACACGGCTGAGTCACTGGCTAAGCTGACAGTATAGCTTTGCTATTTTGACCATAACTCCTTCGTACAGACTTCGATTGACTCACCGTTATTGAAATCCCAACTCAATTCTATAAAATTATGTGAAATTGTAGAATTTTTAGATTTTTCTGAAATTTATGGTGAATGATCAAAGTCAACCTTGTTACTAGCGTGCGTTAATTCGTCAATTCATAACACAACCAAATGCCAATATTTCTGAAATTACAAAACAGTCCTCGATAGAATCAACAAAATGAATTACTAATAATATTAGAAAAGCATTAATTTTACAACCCTGACCTCTACCACGACCTGAACTCTGAGGACTCTTAGAAACTGGAGCCTTCTGACCGTCACTAGGTTCTCCCTGCGCTGTGGTTACCATTGGAGCTTTGACTGTTCTGGAAATTGCCTTTTAATGGGCCGCATGATGACCACTCCATCTGTATGAGTAGCACGTAACAAATGGAAACGGACAATCCTTCACCAAGTGCTCACTCTGATTGTAGTTAAAACACACTCTGCTACTATGGGTAGAGGACTGAACTAGACAGTTACCCTGGGAGCCTCCAACTTGATGAAATGGTCTTTTCCCCTATGCGGGAGCAGATAACGACTTATAAAACCGATTACCCTTACTGGCTGAGAAATTTCCAGTAGTCGTATGTTTCTTAGACTCGGAACTAAGCTCTGACTCTGGAATGACCATCTCAATCGCCAAAGCATGATCCTGATACTCTTTCAATATAGCGCACATAACTGGTGCCATGCTCTGTATGATATGCGGCTTCATGTGCATATTAAAATAGCGGATATTATCGTTTTCAATTTTCACTTGATCTCTCACATAGCCCAACTATTGATTATAAGTAATTATGGCCTGGGATATCGGTACATCCTTTGGCGTAGCTGTAAAGATCTCAATGATCCTGTGCTCCCAAACCGGTGGTGGACTATATGCCGCCTCTATGACGGTCTTAAATTACTCCCATGTGGATACACTGCCTCCCACCATTCTGCGGCTTCCTTATCAAGGAGGTATTGAGCAATAGGTACCATCCTGTTGTCCGGACAAGCCATGACATCAAAAGTTCTTCCTAACTAAAAGAGCCAATTTTCCGAACCAAGGGTATCAGTAGAACCAGCATAATGAGGAGGGTGCATCTTCGTCACCTCTGAAGCCATTTGCTAGCTTCGTCTTCCGCTGTCGAGGGCGGATTATAGTGCCCACTTTGAGCTATCTGAGCTAATTGAGCTACCAAATACTGAAGGATAACAGTAGCTCCTGCATCGGCACTATTACCTGACGATTGTCCCTCGCTAACTGATAAGTCCTGCTGTCTGTCAGAACTTAAAGGCAGAGTATTCGGCACTGAATGCGAAGCCAAATCCGTGGATCACTTGGAAGGCATAATTCCCTCATCATCAGAACCACGACCACGGCCTCGACCGCATCCCCGAGATGGTCTACCATGACTTCTCAACATACTAAAGAATAAGAATTGAAATGATACAAGATCAGCAAATTTCATAATTTACATCATCGGTACCCCAACTCACAATTCAAATTCACATAGGAAAATAATATAGAAGGATAACAGTTTGAGGAGACTTGCAACCACGGGTCGCACGGAAAGATGGTAGCACGATGATTTTAGGCTCAACAACTAATTCTTATGACTTAACTAACATACCAAAGTGAATGACATCCTAGGTATTCACATCCTAAGTGCTCTGATACCATAAATGTAATGCCCCTATTCTCACAAGGGTTGTTACATACCGTAGAACCTTCATTAAGGTCTACCATGCTAAAACATTCTTAAACTCCACATTAATCACATAAAGACATAATATTTAATAAAGCAATTTAGATCGTGGCCTCGGCCAAAACATTTTAATTTTAACACACTGTGACAGGGTCTAAAATGAATTCATTGCCCACGCAGAGGACTACAACAAAGAATTTTAAAACAGGTACGTTTACTCAATCAGCTCTGACATACAACATGTGCATAATAAATTAAACATCCCGAACTTGAACCTCATAACATCATCATCAGAATAATCACAACATCACATATCATTATAATAATCACACTTGGTAACCCGTGGTCATGCCCATTAGCATCGACCCCCAGAGGTCCCATCGAACCGTCCCCAGATGGGAAACCACTTTTGCTGCCGTGCCCCTTAGCATTGGCCCCCATAGGTTCCGTCAAACCATCCTCAGGTGGAAGAACCACAATACACACACGCGTTTTCATAAATCACCATTCATGTCAAATTCGCATCATACATAACATAATGTAATATATATACTTGCCTTAATAATTATGACGTAAAGAAACGTTGAACAGGATGGATTTTGATCCGATTACTCTTCAAAAATTTGCTCCTAACACATAACGATATGCAATCAACCACAACATCTCGGAGATGTAAGAATTCATTCGAAATTCTACCCTTTTGGACAATTCATCGAACACAACGAGGTCATAATCGATCCTAATCTATTAATGGTGAAAAACTCGAGATCTAATCCATAAAACTTCAAGGAGAACAAGGGATTATGATTATACAATCATAATGTAACAAACTTCTAAGCTGACTAGAAAGATGAAATCTTAACAAAACCCCAAAATCCTTAAAAGCTATGATTCTAGCAATAATACCTCGGTTAGAACGGTGGAAGATGTTGTAATGTTGCTAAATCCTTGCTAGGAACTCGAAAATATTGATAGGTGATGATGTTCGATCGAAATCAGCACCACCGTGACCAAATCGTTGCAAATCGCCAAAGGAATAGAATGGAGAGATGAAATGGCGAAATCGGGACTGAAGTCCACTTATATAAGTAAACATCGTTACGTACGCAATACTCTAAGTGTTAACGTGTGCTACATTAAGATTCCTACATTGCATATGCAACGGACTTCACAGAGCTCACTGGTAGGCTTAGCGTACGTGAAAGGTTCTAGCGTAGGCTACATTCTCACGTTAACGTACATAATAGAGTGCCTTGTGCTTACTGCCCTCGATGCGCATATATGTTTACGTACGCTGAGGTGCACGATAACGCACGTAATGGGCCTTTACGTACGTTACATCATACAGGTGCCGTACGCAAAAATATCTCGAGAGGCTTTTGCCTGAACTACACAGTAAGTAATAACGTACGCTAAATGCTAAACATAGCATACATTACGCTCAAAAATCAGTAGCACTGCTCTATACAACAATGACATGACGAGACATACAATTATCCATTCATAATGATACATTCAGATACGAACATCAATAAATAGCTCAAGAATCCATGATTTAGAATGAACACAATATACAATATAAAATACACAAAAGTCGCACCGAATACAGATGGATCACAACAGTTGGAATTAAGGAAATAAAAGGTATGGATATTTCAAATGGCGCTTCATTTTTCGCCGGTCGAAGGCCTTGCCTTAAACTGACCTCCATTCTTTGATGGGACAAATTTCATGACATGGAAGACAAAGATGTCAATCTTCATTAGATCCTATGATATCAAATTTTGGAAGGAAATATGCCTTGTTCCAAAGATTCATATGAAAGTCAATGGGTCTCTTAACATATTCGAAGAATATGATGATACGGATTGGAAAGCGATCATTACAAAAGCAAAGCAACACAATTGCTTTATTGTGCTTTAAAAGAAGAACACAATCGGATTTCCTAGTGCCAAATAAATTTGGAAAATGCTAGAGGTAACTCATGAAGGAACAAAGATCAATATGCTTCTCCACGACTATGAATTATTTATGATGAATAATGATGAGTCCATGACAAACATGCTCGACCGATTCTCTGTCATCACAAACGGAGTAGATTGTTTTGGAAAACTATTATCAAGTAGTCAAATGGTGAAGAAAATATTACGATCACTACACTGTGAATGGGACGGGATGGTCACGCCTATCATGGAGATCTCAACACGCTTGATTTTAGCGCCCTTGTCGGTTCACTAATAAACTACGAGACCGTATTAAAATCTCTAGATGCCAAACCGAAGCCCAAAGAAAAATTCATAGTTTTAAAAGCTAAAAATATGTCTAGAAATGAAGAAAAAAATCCCGGTTGATGACGATGATGAATAATCGGCATTTTATGCCAAAAACATCAATAAGTATCAAGACGTAATAAACCGGAGAATAAAAGACTTCAACTCGCAAGTCCAGAATGAGTCAAATCGGTTCAAAAATAATTGTCAAAATTGTTGAAAACTCGGCCATTTTGCGAAAAGTTATTATGGCTCGAATTCTAAGAAGGAAGTGCTAATAGCAACCTGTAGCGATGAAGAATATGAAAATATTCAAAATAATCTTGCACTCATAGAAAGGAGCTCGTTTGACGAGAGCGACAATTAAATCCAGATAAATACCTCGTCTCACGATGAACTTTTTAATGCTTTCTAACAATTACGTACGAATTTTATCAAAATTTGCTGAAAGATAATAAATTCCTTAAAATGGAAATAAAATATTGGAAGAAGAAATCCAAAATATAAAAAAGGGGAAATTATTGAAAATAATCATTCTCCATGCTTAGAGAAAGAGAATAAATTGGAAAATGATTTATTAAAAGTTCAAAACAAACTTAAAGATTTAACGAATAAATTTTCACTCGGAAATGAAAAATTTAAAAATTAACTTTATGTTGATAAAATGAAGGCCTAAATTTAAAAATACCCAATTGTGATAAATGTTTGAAAATCGGGCATCATATTTCGAATAAAAGCCCAAGACGAATGACAAAAATAAAGAAAATATGGATTCAGAAGGATCCATAATACCAAATATCGTCTATTTACCAAATGAAAGATGACTAAGAGTCGGATAGATTCCCAAAATTCAAAATTCAAATAAATTGGTATTTAACTCAGGGGGAGTTAGTATTTTCACGGGAGAGCATTTACCCATTTCTTTGCAAAATAATTGGTATCATGTTAATGATTAAATAAGCTTTTCGCTAGTGACAAAAACGGGGAGAGAATTCAGGAGATATAATGGGAAAAATAATAAAGCGGGAGAAGATGAAGAAGGTATGGTGGGGAGAAGAAAACTAACGAAAAAGACAAAGTCGAAAACTTTGATCTCTATATTGTTTACTGTATTTTTGCAGGTATAAATCTCATCACGAATTGTTGTTTTGTCATCATCAAAAAGGGGGAGATTGTTGGTACATTTTATTCCTACATCCATATTAAAGGGTTTGATGATAAGTTAATAAATAATGAAAAACAACAATTAAGCAATAATAGTTGAAGAAGCACGATTTGGACAGAAATTCTATGAACTAAAGCATAAAACACAGCTAACGTACGCTAAGCATCATAGCTAACGAATGCAACAAAGACCCAGCTGAAGATAGCCGAGTAAGAACATTGTTAATGCATGCAATAAGATCAACATAAAGTACGCTAAGTACGTACAGTAATGTATGCTAGATACGTAACTTAATGTATGCTAAGAGTTTGAATCAGAATTCAAACATTAAACCGTTGAAGGGCAAGTGACGTCATGGAGTAGGTCATCATTACAATGGCTTTCTGAGGTTCATATAATGTACGTAAAAAACTTCATTAATGCATGCTATGGAAGAAGCAGTAGCTACTGGACTGAATCGAACAACAGATAACTTACGCAACATCTATGATTAATGTACGCTAAAGGGCATTACGTACGCTAGAGGGAAAGCGTAACGTATGTAATATCCGCAATTTTCGATTTTCGGTAAATTTCTTTTTTTCGGCGGAAGTCCGTTTTGACGACTCGCTCGTGACCGTTTCGTCATTCCGAGAATGATTAATTCTGCACTTTTTGTCATCCGATCTCGTTTCGGTGTCGTTTTGTTGAGTTCCGTGCTTTTTAGCGGTTTTTCCGCACTTGAGTTCGATTCTTGCGAATCTCGTCCGAAACTGTTGTTTCGACTTTCTCGTAAGTTCATTTAATGTTATTATTCATGTTTCGAGCTTTGGCTTGGTGTTTCGATCACGTATCGTGATTTTCGGGCGTTTTGGGCCATTTTGTAATTTCTTGAAGTTACGGATATCCATATCTGTATTTGTCGTCTTGACCCTTTTCTTGGTCGCGTATGATTAATTATTGCATTACGTTTTCATCTCGAGTCGTTGACGTCGTCCGCGAACTTTTCAGCGTGTCCTTCCTGTCAAATTGTTGAAGCTTTTCATCGTATCTCGACTTGGCCAATCGCTGTGGAAATGGAGCTTTTTCCTCAAAATTCTTCACATTCGAACTTCCAGGAGCCTTTCGGCCGATAGGGGGGGTCGATAGGCTCCACTGCCGGCATTCTGTATGGGTATCGGTTGGGCCTATCGGCCGATAGGCTGGCCGATAGGTTCTGCTGTGTTTCTCTATATTACACGGGATCTGGGGGAAGGACTTCATTTTCCTCTCGTTTTTCCCACTTCCTTCCTCCTCTTCCGCGGTTGGAGACTTATGGATCATGGAGGCATGTTGTCATACATCCAATCCATGAAGTTCTTGAGTTTATAGCATCAACCAATCATCCGGTAACCTCCTCCGATCTACCGAATCAAGGTTAGATTTCTTGAAATCTAGTTTTGGGGAATTTGGGTATTTTGGTTGATTTCGTCCGTTTAATCCGATTTAACTTAGGATTATGATGGATTGATGATTATTTAGATGTTTTATATCTTTTACCTTGTTATTCCATGGTTGGATCGTATCGATTCGTTGTTTTGGTCGAGTTCTTGATCGACGTCTTGAAGGTGTCCGGTAGAATGTCATAGAGGGGTTTTCGGGCGTTCTACGATTATCCTTCCTCGTATGATTGTTGATTTATGGATTATATGATGTTAGGGTCGAGTTTCTTGCGAAGAAACCGTGTTGAACCCTTCCGTTCGTTGTTATCTCCCTTTTCGTTAACATCGGGCGTTTCGAAGCTTTTCGGTTGAGCCGTGTTCGTCGGAATACTTGCGTGCCGATTTCGAGGCAAGTACCTTGTCCATACTATTCTTGGTTTGTGAATATGATAATTGGTGATCGTCTTTATATGTTTGTTTGATTGTTTGAAACGAGTTTTCAAAAGATTCGATTAGCCTGGTTAAAGGCTCTCTTTCAAAACGCGTGTGTTTTGTAATTGTGTGGGTTGTAAGTGACTACGTGGATATTTGGATATGTTTGGTGTTGATGTTGTGCTTGATAATACGTGTGTACGTATATTATCTCTTTTCAGTGCGTTGTGGATTGACGTGGTGTTTTGCTAAGTGTTTGAGGCCTCTGGGCGAATTGTTTGAATATCCTTGATGTGATATGTTGATTGTGTGAATGTGTGGATATGGTTGAAGGTCTACGGTGACACATGGCACGTTATCATGTGGTCAGGATGCAACAAGTGATTGATCCAACCGTGAGAGCCTGAGATAATCTACGGTGGCACATGGCATGCGATCATGTGGCCAGGATGCAACAAGCGATTGATCCAACCGTGAGATGTGTGTGATTTGTTTCGCTAGCCAGCTCGGGAGGGTCCTTCGAGGCCTCGAGTGGGATTTGTGGCTTCATCCCGGTCCTAGGCGATGCGCGTGCGTGATTACGTTGTGTTGATTTTTATGTCCGTCGAGGACACGTGATGTTGGGCTCGGGCCCTGTGAATTGTTGTCTGTTTTCTATTTGCGAAAACAAAACCTTTGGGCCGTGCCTGTTGATTTTGGAAAGACAAGGATTCGGAAATCCTAAATTGTTTTCTACTAAAACTCTCGATGGCATTTTAAATCGCTTTTATAAATTGTTTTCCCTTGATTTGTGATCTTTCGGTTTTGGAATGTTTTACCAAACTCATGCCTCGGGAAGTGCTTTTCATTACGTTTGGAACTTTGAGGATTTCGATTATTATTGTTCTTGGAACTTGTATTGTATGGCTCGTATTTTTGCACTTGTACTTGCACTAGCAAAACGGTGGAGTTTGCTAACCCCGAGTATTCGGGGTGGATGTCTGTATTGCATTCAGGTTTTGGAGCATAGCACAGGGTCGGCACGAAGGATGATGAAAGATGAACGATACTAATCACACGAGGATCCGTATGATGTTATTGGTTTAGTTGCATTTTATTTCCGCTGCAGTATTCTTTCCCCGTTGTACGGGAGTGTGTTGTATTCGACCCCTGCGTGGGCATGTATTATAATTGAGTTGTATGCATTTATTGAAAGGCCAAATCGGTCTACTGAGTCTTTTTAGCCTTAAAGGCATTGTCGAATTGTTCGTTTGTTGTTACCAGCCTGGTAGATCCTTGAGGAAAGGTTCTACGGCGTGTAATATCCCTGAGCGGATTGGGGGTGTTACAACGTACGCCAAAGAGGAGCAGTGAGCAATGGCAAGTTTGGCTCTCAAGCCTTTAAATACTAATGCACTCGGTATTACTCAGTACAACAACTTCAAGCAAAGTTTATATACACCATATATCATTTTATACATTATTGTTGTTGTAATTGAGCTTAATTGATAAGAGTTTGAGTGTTTAATTCACTCAACCAAATACGAGAGAAGAAGGGATTGTAGATTTGATTCGGTATTATTAGGATCGTGGATCTGGCATTGTTAGAATCATAATCTAAATCTAAGTGAGGTTTTTCTAGTACTGATAGAAAGTTAGAAATGTTATTTTCTTGTCAGTAGAGAAGGAAAAATGGTTTATCTTGGACCGATAAAAAGACAAGATTATAACGGTTTATCTTGGATCGATAGAAGAAAATATGGTAACGGTTTCTTCGGACTGATAGAAGATAAGGCTGAAAGGTTTATATTAAGCCTGTAGAAAAAGATAAGGAGAGAGGACGTAGGCACATTTCCGAACCTCTGTAAATCTATGTGTACATTCTGTGGTTTATTGCTTCCGCAATCGCAAAAGAGTTCAATACTCTTAACCGCAATATTCAACCCCCCTTTTAGTGGTAATACATACCCGACACCCACAGATTGGTTGTAGACTTCTTTGACTTTCTTGTTCTCTCACACATTGAAGCTTTACCTTAGAATTCTCTTCTTCCAACATAAGATAGAATAGTTTAACTTAATCCACACAGGGCTAATGATCTCAACAGTAAGGTTTTGAATCATATAATCAGAACAACAAATGTAGGCTTTGTAAGTCTTCGTTGTAGTATGTTGTTCTCAATTGAGGACTTAGTATTTCTTCACTCAAGAATAGACGCTATATGCTTGAAGAAATATATTACTCTTAGATAATTAATGCTTCGAATTCTTGTCCAATCAATAAGTGAGTTTTTCAGTAAGTATGCAATGTCATTTTGCTTGGGCTATTTATAACCTTGGAAATAGATCTGTTATAGTCATTGGCTGATTAGTGAGATGTATACAAATCATATTGGCTGCTCACAGAATGTTTGAATTAAAGATATCCTTATTTATGCTTCAGATATTCTTTTCGATCCACATTTAATGCTCTTCAATCTATAATGTTTTCAGCCACATTAAATGTTGTCCTGTCAAAATTAAATGCTCCTTTGAAACCGTGAATACTTTGTGAATGAAGAAAAACTTATCTCACAATAGTTTAAGGGTCTACGTCTAAATCCTATTGAATTGTATTTTACTTTCTCTAAGTAAAATACTTATAGCTTCTTTGTTGTAGCCAACAGTCTCTCTTGCTGTACTCATGAAATCTCCATTTGGTTTTAGGATACATCTTTAGGCATTGTTTGAAGCTAGTTATAGGGACACGCAGTAGGATGCATTTAACAAAACACTCGGGGTATTATTTTTCCCAACAGGCATCTCGTTTCTCCTTCTGATATTTCCCGTTCTTTGGAAGAAGTCACATCTTTGGCAAAATTCAAGGGCATAGTTGAAGGTAGTTGACCAATATAACCCCAATTTAAAGAACTCTAAATGTGCTTTTCTTCCACTGAAATGTTTCCCACATGACGTCTTTCAACCCCGTAAAATATCATCATGCTATTCTTCAGGCATACATATTCAAATAACCTCATCCTCCCCGATTTTGAATAAGTACGGATCATCCTAATTAAAGTACCTACAGTTAGAAGAGACGTCTTTCGCTCTTGGAAGGATAGGTTAGGCTTCAAAGTACCACAATCAAGAAACTTCACAATATTTGCATACCAAGGAGTCGAATCAATAAGAATTACATTTTGTGAAGGAAAAGATTCAACAATGCAATCATCGTTTTGTAACTCAAGACGCTTTCACTAGGAATAATAAGGGATAAGTTCGACAGCTACATTCTTGACATCATTTCCTATCTCAAATTTGCCCTAAAATTATTGTAATAACAGGATCTATAGAATTAGCCTACACTCCATTTGAGATTTACTCGAGAAATGGGCTTAGCTCCTTCCTCAATGCATGTGGAATGGCTTATTCCATTAATGTCACTCAAGCCCCAACTTATTGCTTCTTTAAACTTTTTCAATACCACAATTAAGGCTTTTTATTCCTCTTTGGATAACTCGACATATATGATAATCAGCTTCTTTCCTTCTTCATCTAAGAACACATACTTTAAATTCTTTCGTAAAGGTTTTAGTTCTAAACTCAGTTTTTTCTGAAGCATTTTACTTCAAAGCTCTAAGATGTCCGCCACCCCTCTTTTTCTTGAAGAGTGTCCAATTTTCATCAACAATGTCAATAGGCTTGTTTAGAGACCCTTTCATCGACAGCCCGATCAAGAGTATCTAGTAATGAACATTCCAATAACATAAAAGATGGGGGAACTAGGTGCATATTGTCACGCCCCCAAACATCGGGAAGGACGAGGGCGCAACACATCGGTAGATCATTCGATTAATTGGAATAGATACACAGAATAAATAGCGGAAGCTCAATAAAGACAAGATAAAATTTAAGGTAACGATCTTAGCCCGACGATTCTAAGATTCGTTAATACAAAAGGATAATATCCGAAGTACAAAGTTGCAGCGAAAATAGAACAACAATATAAAGTGCGGAATACAACTTGCTTATTACATTCAACATAACGATAGAAATATAAGTTTTGGCAGCGGGATGATCTAGTTAGTCTCTCCCGCAAGGTCTTCTTCTCCTGCGTCAATCTGCTCACCATCTGGTGTAAAAGGGAAAATGGTATGGTAAGACAAAAGGTCTCAGTGAGTATGTGATCATGTGCAAGTGCGGCTTGTTTTCTTTCAAAGTTTTGAGTGATGCATGTCCAACGATTTGTAAATGATGAAATAAGATTTGTCTTAGTTTATCAAAATAATTTGTTCAAATTTAGAAATAAGCCTTACTCATTTGCTTAATAACAATAATTATCTAACCCCGTGGATAAAATTAACTTTCCAAATATTCAATCTTGCTAGCAGTCAGATAATCAATCAGTCAATCAATTAGTTAGCCTTGGAACCCGCCGAGGACTAGAAACCTAGCTCTTCCTTGTGACTCCCAACGTTGTCCGTAGCTCACTTATAGATCTTATGCTCTTTACGTTATCCGTGCTTCCTCTCTTATCTGTGTAAGACATATCCTGATCGTGGGTCGTTCTCCCGGATCATGTCATAATCGTGATTATCCCACAGTCTACGACCCAGGTCCCTCGGAAAACTCCGTTCCTCGGTTATGGGAATAGGCAACAAGGGTATCCTCATTCATGAACCGCAGCCGTGCTGCTAGATCCAAGACTCGGTCTAACCATCCCGACTTGATTTGGGATTCTAGAGGTGGCTCTTACAATTCAAGAGGTGGCCCCCAGATATTAGGTCGGCGCTTTGTTTCATATGGGTTCAAGAGGTGGCCCCTGTCCGTCGATATGGCACTTTGTCCCAATCGAGTTCGAGGGCGGTCCAGTCCGTGGTACTTTGCTTGTATAGCACTTAGTTACCGGACACTCACAATTATCAGTTAACTGCATCACGGTGTATACACTAACGTACAATTATGGTTATATAGTCAATTAGTAGTAACCCTTAGTATAATTTTATTATACGATCGGATTGGCGTTTGTTTGTGGCATAAGCATTTACGAGATTATGGACTTGGTTGAAGGCATATTGTTTGGATTAAATATTTTCATGGAGGAGAATCTTTCCCGAAATTTAATTTTGGAGTTTTCGTAAATATTATATTGGGTCATTTCGAACTGAGTTTGAACGGTCATGGGATTTTATGGGGGCATAAATTATGATTATATGATCCCATAATTAGGATAGTTTTCAAATTTTCAGTTTCAGAACTGATATTTCTGAAATTAAGGTTATACTCCGAAATATGACAAAATTGATTATTATGACTATAAGGTTTGGATTTCGACACGGATCGTGATGAGAACTTACAAGGGAGTTCATATTGAACTTGGAATTCCAGAGTTGAGTGGATTTTCAGAATTCTCAATTTCTGACCAAAATTCCATAATTTTCAATTTACCCCTAATTTATTTAAATTGTCATTTTGACCCCTAAATTAAAATTAGCTCCGATTTTTATAAAATTTTACGGACATAATAATTATACTTTAGTAATCAATATTTTTAGTGCAGAGTGTTAAAAATCTGTCCTAAGCTTCAATTTTTCAAGAATTTACTATTTGACCCCAACTTTAGTTAATATGTCATTTTAGCCCCAAAGCTAAAATGACTTCCGAACTTTACGAAATTTTAAAGGCATATCATTTATTTTTAGATGAATCATATATTAGGTCCATAAAGTTGAAAATTTTTCTTGGTCCCGAAATATTAAAGAATTTATGTTTTGACCCCAAATTTTATCTAAATTGTGATTTTTAACCCGTAGACGTCGGAAACGAGTTTCGATTTTTACAAAACTTTATGGACATATAAACATGTTCTTAAGTGTAATTTTATATTTTAAACCGAAAATATACGAAATTACCTAATAGGCCCATAATTTTTTAGAAATTACACAATTTTACCTTATGAGTATTTTTGACTCGTAGACTTAGGAAACGATTTCCGATTTTCGTTAAATTTTGAAGGTAGATTATTTATCATATAATTGAGTTATATGTTCTGTCCCCAAGTTACACACTTTTATCAAGAATGTCAATTCAACTTTTGTTAGGCCACAATTTAGACATCCAACCTCACATGCATAATTATATATTACACATAAATTACTTCAAGGTCAAAATTTCTAGAATATTCAATATATCATGCATGATCCTTTTTTATCATTTTGTAAGAAATTTTGTGACATCATTTTAATCATAAATGTTTGTTAATTTCTCAACACAAACAAGTTATAAAACATCATGCATGCATATACCATATGAAGTGCAGAATATATAAACCATATAAGAGAATATGCATCTTCATTTGAAATCATTTCACATATAAATTTGAAAATAATTTTTACACCCACCTTGTTTCTTGATATTGTGAAGGGATCTAAGTCTTTTGGTTAGTCGAATCGATCTCCTCCTTGCCTTTCCTAATTTTGGCCAACACATCATCATACCATGAGTGTTTATTTCATGATAAGCTTTAAGTTAGTACATATGTAAGATAACCTTAGGTATATATCATAGAAGTTAACATAGGAAGTGGACTTTACCTTGTTATGCTTGAACTTTTCTTCTTCTTCCTTCTCTTTTCTCTTCTTTTCTACTCTTTCCCCTTTTTTTCTCTACCTCTCTGCCTCTCCCTCTCTCTAGGATGTGCAGATTTTTTTTGTTGTGTGTAATGTAAAGGTGGCTAGTGTTAAGTGTTTGTATTTATATGATAATTTTAGGGCTTGGAAAGGTGTGGGGTGCATGGGAAGGTAGGGACATGTGTAATGAGTAATGAAGGTTTATGAGGATACACTGCATCCTCTTCCACCCCCTTATAGACGCCTCATTAGTTTATTAGTGTAAAGGTTTGGGTTGTTAGATAGTTGGTTTAGGTTTAAAGTTAAAGTTGAGTTGGATCAAGCTTTGGTCTTGGGCCCTAATTAAATTTTTAATTCAATTACTATGGTCCATAAGTGAGTCTATTCACAATTAAGTGTTGGTACATAGCCCAATAGTAAATCAACATCTCACTTTAAACTTTAGTTAATTTATTATTTAAATTATAATACAATTTCGAAATACTTGAGTAAAATAAAATAAAAATAAGTAAATATAGATTACATTGAGCTACAAAACAAATGTTATTTTATTAAAATTCATCATGATATAGCAAGTCGTACATGTAATATGCTACCGAAATTATGGGGTTTTATATCCTCCCTTCCTTAAAAGAATTTGGTCTCTAAATTCCCTATAAAATAGCTCTGGGTAGGTTTTTCTCATCTCGTCTTCTGCTTCCCATGTAGACTCCTCCTATAGGGCGTGATTTGACCAAATGACCTTAACTAAAGGAATTTGCTTCCTTCTCAATTCGCGCACCTACTGATCGAGGATTTTGATTGGCCTTTCTTCATACGTTAGCTTTTCCTTGAGAGGCAGAATATCTGCTGTAAGAACGTGATTGGGTCTGGATGATATTTCTTCAACCTCGAGACATTGAAAACATCGTGCATTCGAGAAATATTAGTCAGTAGTTCAAGGCGGTATGCTAGCCATCCAATTCGTTCAATGATCCTGAATGGTCCAACGTATGTAGGACTAAATTTTCCTCCTTTCCTCAATGATATATGTCCCTTTGTGGGGATAACCTTAGAAATACTTGATCTCCTTCCTCAAACTCTAAATCCTTCCTCCAATGGTCGGCATAACTCTTTTGTCTGGTTTGTGCTGTGCGGATCCTCCCTTTAATCAATTGCACTTTATCCATGGATTCTTTCACCAAATCTATGTTTGTCATTTAGGGTCTTGTTCGTTGAGTATTTGGTATCCACTGGTCATCAATTCCCTAATACAGCGGGGATCGGCACTTTCTCCCATACAGAGCTTCACAGGGCGCCATTCCGATTATTGCTTAGTAACTATTGTTATACGCGAATTCAGCCAATGGTAGGTGACGATCCAAATTTTCTTGAAAGTCTAGCACGCAGGGTCATAACATGTCTTCAAGAGTTTGGATGGTTCGTTCAGATTGCCCGTCGGTCTGGGGTGAGTGCTTGTTCTAAAACTTAAGGATGTACCCAATTCCTTGTGGAAAACTTTCTAGAATCGAGATACAGATCTGGGATCTCCAAGAGATACTATATCAACCAATCTCTCGGATATAAGTTCTAGCTAGCTTTTATAGGCTATCGTCATTTTTAACCGGTACAAAATGCGATGATTTCGTCAATCTGTCAATGATCACCGAAATTGTGTTATAGCCTCCTTTTTTCATTGGCAGATCAGTAATGAAGTCCATGGTTATCATTTCCCATTTCTATTCTGAGACTTCTAATGGTTGCAGCAGTCCTGAGGGTCGCTGATGCTCGGCTTTGACTCTCTGACATGTGAGGCATCGTGCCACGAATTCAGCTTCATGATTGTTCATGTTTGCCCACCAAAAATGTCTCTTTAGGTCTAGGTACATCTTGTTACCACTCGGGTGTACCGTATACCTCGAACAATGAGCTTCGTCGAGAATTTTTCTCCTGAGTTCCTCATCATGAGGTACGCATATTCGTTCTTTAAAGCGTACCATTCCGTCCTCAGAAATTGTAAACTCGGGTCTCTCGCCCTTAATGATCTTTTATTTTAATTCTTGAAGTTTCGAATCTTTATCTTGATCTACTCAAATGTCGTCTATTAATTTTGGTTTAACTGTAAAGTTGCCGCAAACCAAGCAAGTACCTTCGTGAATGGGTTTTAGGAAGCTTAGTTCCTCAATAGCTTGCCATTCTCTGACCATTAGTCGGGCCACCCTAGCCTTTATACTTAAGGCATCAGCCACGACGTTTTCTTTTCCCGAATGATATTAAACCTCACAATGGTAATCTTCTAAAATTTCTACCCATCTTCTCTGTCGGAGGTTAAATTCCTTTTGAGAAAATAGGTACTTGAGACTTTTATGGTCCATAAACACTGTGAATTCAGCACCGTACAAATGGTGTCGCCATTTCTTTAAGGCAAAGACTATTGCTTCAAGCTCAAGGTCATGTGTTGGATAGTTTCTCTCATGCGCTTTTAGCTTCCTAGAAGCATACACAATTACTTTTCCATTTTGCATTAGTACTGCACCAAGGCCTTCCTTCGAGGCATCACTATAGACGACGAATCCATGGGTTCCTTGTAGAAGCATTAGTATTGGTGCGGTAGTAAGCCTCTTCTTGAGTTCTTGAAAACTCACTTCGCACTTATCTGTCCATTCAAATTTGACTTGTTTTTGGGTTAGTAGAGTGAGAGGTCCCGCTATCTTCGAGAAGTCCTTGATGAATTTACGATAGTAACCCGCAAGTCCAATAAAGTTGCTGATCTCAGTGACATTTTCCGGTCTCTTCCAACCCAGGATTGCTTCAATCTTGGATGGATCTACTGCAATTCCTTCTCCAGAGACAATGTGACCCAAAAACGCCACTTCCCTCATCCAGAATTCATACTTGCTGTATTTGGCATACAACTTGTGACTCCTTAGTGTTTCTAACACGTCTCAAGTGCTCCTCATGATCTTTCTCCGATTTTGAGTACACGAGTATGTCGTCAATAAAGATCACTATGAACAGATCAAGATATGGTTGAAATACTCTGTGCATTAAATCCATAAATGCTGTAGGAGCATTCGTGAGTCGAAAAGGCATCACTATAAACTCATAGTGGCTATATATAGTTTAGAATGCGGTTTTATGAACATCTTCATTTTTAATCATCAACTGGTAGTATCCTTGTTGAAGATCAAATTTAGAGTATATCATGGCTCCTTGAAGTTGATCAAATAGATCATCTATCCTTGGAAGTGGATACTTATTCTTAACGGTGATGTTGTAGAGTTCGCGGTAATCTATACAAAGTCTCAGTGTCCTATCTTTCTTCTTAACAAACAGTACTGGAGCTCCCCATGGTGATACACTGGGTTGAATAAATCCCACATCAAGTACTTTCTGTAGTAGTGCCTTCAACTCTTGTAGCTCCAATGGTGCCATTTGGTATGGGGCTTTTGCTATGGGTGCCTTCTCGGGCATGATCTCAATCTTGAACTCGACCTCTCTATCTGGTGGCAAGGAGGTTAGTTCTTCAGGAAATACATTAGGGTATTTGGACACGACTAGTATGGCTTGTATACCCGTCTTACTCTTGGATTTGTTGATAATGAAAGCTAGAAACCCGGTTGCCCCTTTGGTAACAGCCTTTCTAGATTTGACAGCTGATATATTAGGTGCTAGGTTGATTCTAGCATTCCCAACCAGTTCCACTACTGGTTAGTTAGGTTCGAAAAACCTAACTATCTTAGAGTGACAATCTAATTGTGCGAAATGCTTTGACAGCCAATCCATTCCTAGAATGACATCATATTCTAGTATGGGAAGTATTACTAAATCCACGGGAAAGCAGTTACCACTGATCACTATATCACATGCATTCTGCACTCTATCAATTAATTGACTAACACCCATTGGGGTAGATACTTCAAGGCATATAGGTAGATAGTCTAACTGCACGTTTAGTTTTTCAGAAAATTGTGGTGCAATGAATGAATGTGATGACCCTGGATCAATGAGTGTATGTGCTGAGTGGTTTGATATGGGAAATGTACATTCCACCACGTCATTGTTTCCAGGAGCCTCTTGACCAGCTAGGGCAAACACACGAGCCGGAGCTTTCCCCTTATTGTTCCCAGGCTTTGCCACAGTAGCTGGTTTATTCGTTCGGTTTTCCACTTTCGGGCAATCCTTGATTTTGTTTTGTCTGCTTCCACATTTCAGGCACTTTCCCAACATCTTCCAGCATTCACTAGCTTTATGTCCTTTCTTTTCACAATACAGGCAGAGAGGTGCTCCTTTGTTAGGGACTTGTGTTCCCGTTCCGCTCGGGTATGCCTTCTCTCCTGTCTTGCGGAATTTCTGTGGAGATTTCATTGTTGATCCATTCACCCGTCTCTTAGTATTTGCAGAAAATTAGTTCTGCTGTTGTGGCCGTCTTGCTGTTCCATTCTCAATTCGAGTTGCTGCTTCAACTGGCTCTACAAACGTAGTTAGGCGAACAGTTAGGAGACTCTGCTGAAGTGTGAATCTCAGACCTCGTGTAAACTTATAAAGCTAATCTTCCTTAGTTGACACTAATCCAGGCGCATATTTGGATAACCTATTAAATTGAGCCTTGTATTGCGCGACAGTCGAAGACCCTTAATTCAGATGGTAAAAATCATCTCTCCGAGCCTCTCTAGTTGCTGCTGAAACGTACTGGGTTTGAAAATCAGTTAGGAAGTTGGCCTATGTTCAGAGACGATCCTCTCTTATCCAGCATGCACTAACGACCTTCCACCAATCATGCGCTGTAGCCTCATGTCTGAATGTGGCCAATGATATGCGTTGCTCATCAGTATAATGTGACGCATTAAATATGTTCCTCATTTTCTCCACCCATGATTCTGCCTCAATGTCATCAGGTTCTCCGTCAAATGTTGGTGTACTGAAGCATAGGAATCTTTCAAGAATGAGATCTTGCGCCCCACTAGTAGTTTGGTTATTGGTTGCTTGTTGTTGTAGGAAGTTTGATAGTTGAGTTAAGGCTTGTGCAATAGCATCATTCACGTCCCCGCCTCGCGGTGGTGATGGATTGCGATCGTTATCTCGTTGATTTGACTGTTCATCGCGGTTAACTCGCTGACGTCCTCTACATCTATCGGCCATCTATAATAAGTTGATAGAATGTGATAAAAGTTAGTTGTTGTTTGAAGATTTGTTAACGAATCAAGTTCATATATAAAACCAACTGAGTGCATATCAAATGACAATCATTGCTATCAGTAACTACATTATTCTATTATTCAAGACCATCATATTCGAACAAGTTTATTGTTACTACATAGCCGTAACATACCAAAATACGAAATTCAGTCGTTCAGTCTCACATTCTAGGAAAAACATCAAATAGAAATAAATAACATAACTTCAGAACCAAGTCTATAATCCTCTCCGGAACCCATCCTCACATCCTCCTCGGGGTCCTCCTCGTGGTCCTACTCCGGATCCTCCTAGTGGTCGTACTCCGGATCCTCCTCGAAGTCCTCCTCCGGATCCTCCTCAAAATGCATAGGGTCCGTCGGTGGAGCCTGTGACACCTCCCCTACCTCAGTCTTGTAGTTTGGGAATAGTTGCATCACCCAATACGCCATAAGTGTTCATATGCAACACTCCCTATTGTTACATTATGCCACATTTTCTTTTGCCTTAGGCCAGAAATTGATATATCCAACACTTTGTGGGTGTTGCATCTGATCGCGTGGCATTTGACCTCTAATCCAACAGTTTTCCTTTCTAATGCAATAGAGGGAAAGTATTGCATTATGTACATAGTGCAACACAAAACAAAATATATGCAACAGAAAATAATGTTGGCTTAGAGGAGAATACAGTTCAGAAAAGTAGGGTCCGAACTAATGACACATCAGTATTGGCCCCTTTGGCCACATTAGCAGTGGGTCCCACTTCATCCATGTTAGTGGTGGGCCCTTTTGCCACATCAACAATGGGCCCTTTTACCATGTCAGCAGTGGATCCCACTTCAGCCACATCACCAGTGGGTCCCACAAAATATAATGCAACACTATTCTTATATCCAACAGTAATATAATTGTTATATGCAACACTAATTTGAGAATATGCAACACTAATTTGAGAATATGAAACAATAACTGAAAGATAAATGCAACACTTTAAATAAAAATTGCAATAACCATTTCGTACGTACATCATTCCATACAAATAAAATACCATCCAATATTCACATCCTGCCATTCAGTACCAAGTACCAACATTCCAACAAACAGTCGACGCAAAATACCAACTCCAACTACTATCCAACAAATCTTATACTAACAATTTGGCACGCAACACCCACAACGCTAAGTAAGCATATTTACAGAATCACGAGCTGCTCCATTGGTTGCCTGTTGAAACACTTAATGTTGGTTTTAAAGCTGGTCACTTCCTTCTCATTTTCAGTTCGAGTGTTCCTTGGTTCCTTCCCAGCTGCAGTTGCATTCGCTCGCGAACGGTTCTCGGTCCCTATGTAAACTTCTTTTTCTTAGCATCTTTGCTTCTCTACAAAACAAAATTTAAGTTTCGCATTAGTGCAATTCATAAAATTCATATGCATAAAGCCAAAACAGTGAGCAATTAATATTGAATTCTGAAGGTTGGTTGGGTTTTCTTATATTTAGGTCAAACCTGAAGAGTACTTTGTTATTAACCCTTATTTAGTCTCTTTCTCTCTATATCTCTGCTCTGAATAAAATAAAACAAAGGAGTTAAATACAAAAACCCATATGTGGGGTATCGCCTGATTACAATAAAAAACAAATATTCTTCTGAAATTACAAAAATATCCTGATATTTTTTACACTACAAATCAGAACATACTAAAGCTGCACTTTCAAATTGGTAAGAAGCTAATATAACAAGTCTTCTCATTCAAAGAGCAACTCATATATAAGAATGCATCTCTGATATTGTCAGTTGTCAGTGAAGCAACTCATGAAGCCCAGAGGAACTTCAAAAGATTTCTACAAGATTTCAGAGGTCTAACTTGCTAGTGTCCACTATGCAAGCACATAACATATAAGGCTTACGATATAAGTGCCTCACCTTGGGAAGTAGAATTCTTCTACCCAGAATATATTACGTCAGTGACGGAATTATACTAACAGAAAAAGCATCTAGAAATAAGCGGATAATAACATACCATTGCTTCATCTTAAATGCAGGAGATCGATAAAAGACATTGTATCTAGTAAGCGCCCCTGCAGCATACAAATAAATAGAGGATGAACGAATTAATTTCAGCCGAAAAAATGTGAAAGACAGGTTACAAAGCAAAAAAGAAAATAGTTTAATCAATATGCCCCATCCCCTTCTCACACAAAGTTTCTTAGTTAGATTGAATAAAGAAGAACCACGGAATAATGAATAAACTATACACCTCGTTATATCTCCAATTGAACAAATGAAACATTAACAAGACATTTTATAGTTGAAAATGGAGATAAGACTGAGCATCAGTCTTCGCTTCATCATCAGTTACTATCCCCACATCATTTTTTCTTCTCAGTAATGCCAAGCAACCAACAATTGCACCGCATACTGCTTTCCAATCTGCCTAATATACAAATAAAATATATTATCTGTGTTTATAACAATATATTTGGAGCTCCAGTGCACCAATTAAAGACAATCAAAAGAAAATGTTGCTAGAGAAAAGCAAGAATGAAGTAAATTCAGTAAAATTAAGGAAATCCGATCAAGGCTTTCTATATCCTTATTTACTCACCAGTCTTTCTGTGAAGAATCCTATGAGGCTACGAAATGAAGTACTATTTAAGGGCTTCGAAGTCAGCTGCTCCAAAATCTCAGCAAGGAGAAGAATGCCTGAATGATACCATCACACCATGCATTAAGTAAGGCCTATATAAAATCAATCTATACAATATCAACACATACAGACTTCAAAAACAATGAAACAGAAGTGTATGTCATTACACAAGTCATATACAACACTACATGAAGGCATAAGCATAATTAGTTTTGCTCGTTTAAAAACTAAAAAAACGAGAGCACTCAAGTCCAAGCCTAGAAAAGTTCACCAGCAAGTGCAATGTAAGATAATCGCTGGCACGCTCATCTTTCACCAAAAACACGAAACACAACAATTTCTCATTAAGAATTGTATCTTTAAGTGGACCAAGACCAAGTGACTACAAAGATGTTAAACTTCCGGAAATAAATATACTATTATCAAATTTTTCTCTCGAGAAATATATCTCCGACCATAAACACGAATATGCTAAACTCAAAGGGCTAGGTAAAATCCATCGGATCTATTTTTTCAGTAGCCAAATAAAAGTTTACCAATTTGAAGTATAAAAGAAAACAAATCATCGAATGCACCTCGGATAATCATTCACAAGAATAATCTTGGTTTCATCCAACACCTAAATTTTTCTCCAACAAGGCAAACCTCAACAGATTAAATCAAACATCAAACTGATTTACATACAGGGTTTGACTCAAACCTCCATCGCTCCAAAACCTTCACATTCGCTTCATTCTTTGGGTTCGAACAAAATTAAGTCTCCCTTTTATTTTCTGTAAGAAAAAATGAAGAGATGAATTGCATTTACATACCTAAAGGAGTGAAGTAAATATCTGGAAAGGCGGAGGCAAGCGGAGGTCAGATATGGAAAGGCGGAGTCGGCGGATAGGCGGTCGGATCTGGAAAGGCGGAGGCGGCGGGATCTGGAATGATCGGAAAAGAGAAGTCTGAGTCGCCTGGCTACCAAAATAGTTCCCGCCTGAAAAGAGAAAACTATAGTGGGAGAACGGACGGAGAAATCGGAACTGTGATGAGTGAGAACTGTGGGAAGTCGGAAATGAAATGGGAGAGCCGGAGAAGTCTGGACTCTGATGATGAATCACATGATGGCCGATGGGAGAAAGTGTGTGAAACCCTATCTTTTTTCATTTCCTATATTGGACCGATCCACTCCTGATGGCTCATGGGATGTGTGAGTATTGGGTGCAAAGGATAGATTACAAAATAGAGCCCATAAAAAATAGAAAAAAATGATACGATATTTCAGTATATATTAAAATACTATTACCTAAAATTCGTACTTAAAAGATGTGACCACACATATAAGGGAGGGAGTAGAATTTATTATTTTTACGCAATTAAATCACACAATCATATTTTATTTTTCAATATTCATCAAAATAGAACGGACAACTTAGAGTGGGACACCTAAAATTGAAAAATGAGCGACTTAGACTGGGACGGAGGGAGTATTTCTTATTATATTTTAAAGAGTTCAATATATAAATTCAAATTTTTATTTTAATTTTAGATTATAATTTTCAAAAGAAAAATATATGTATTCATATAATATATTTTATTTATTATAATTTTAAGGAACTATTTTCTTTTTTAATATTTTCAAATTTTTTAATTTTAATCCAAAAATTTTTTAAGTAAAAAACTATATGTGCTCTTATAAAAAGTCTGTTATAAAATGATTAAACAAATTCAAATAATTTATTTTGTTTTAGTGTAAAAAAATTAAATTTGACGATATTTTTTTAAAAATATTTAAAATATTTTTCGTAATTATTAAGATAATTTAGTCTATTACAACGCTTTAAGTTCACGTATAATCCAACACTTTAGGTTGGTGTTGCATTAACATCTTTTGCAACAGTGCATTCAAGTCTAATGCAACACTAATTGAGTAGTATTGCAAAAGATCAAAGATCAAAGGACTATTGCAATACTTTTTCAGGCAACACTGGAGATATGTGTTGCATATGAGCACTTATGGCGTAGTGACCATATCTAACTTCTTCCTGGACACCATATGGAACTCTTCATGCTCGCGACATGTGGAACGGATCGTTTTCTCCAGCATTTTGATCTTATGCATCTGGAAGAATTTGGTTCTGCGAAGGTGGGCAATGGTCCGATCCTTATGCATAGCTTACTCTCCAGGGATTCCAGTTTACGCTCTATCTCCAAGTACTCTGGTCACATACGCTCTAGTGCTTCAAGTAGTGCGTTCCTCTGACTGCGGAATGTCGATGCGTCCTGATGCACATGTGCGATAGCCTCCCTCAAAGACTGTATCTGTCTCTCACGGGTGTCAGTCAAGGTCACCGCATCCATGAGGGGTATTGTAATGAACTCAATCTGAGCCAGTGCCTGTCGTAGCTGCTTCTCGCTAATCAATCGTGGGGTGTTAGAGTCAGTCTGGGTCTCATCAACTGGATGCTTACCCATAGCCGAGTCCATCTAAACAACAAAACAACTAAGTCACTATCAGTCACGGTCTATCCCAACCAAATATAAAGACAACCAAGCGTGAATAATCATCAGGATTGTGAACTTGATGACTCAATGAATATGCTCATGACATATAAGTGACAGCGACACTAACACTTCATGGAAAGAAAGAAAGAAGTTTAGTGGAGTGTAAAGGAATTACTCAATTTTGTCTATTCCAAGTGAATAGTGACGTGATTTAGACAACGGAATGGAATGATTCCCATTCATTATGACGGATGTCGAACAACTGATATGAGTTGAGAATTCCATAGCCACTTAAGTAGATGGCTAAAATTTAAGATATGAACTAGCTTCACTTTTCAAGTAAATAGCGAAGAGTCCGAAAGGGATTAGCTCAGGCTCCTAAGTCTCGATTCTATATGTTTACTTCGTCCTAAGTGCAAATCCCATTTAGGTCTGAAGAATCTTTACTGGTTAGCCCATTGTAAGTGTCTTTCTTACAAACCGGGCTCCGATATAACTCATGTCACGCCCCCAAACATCGAGAAGGATGAGGGCGCGATGCATCGGACGATCATTCGATAAATTGGAATAGATACACGGAATAAATAACGGAAGCTCAATAAAGACAGGATAAAATTCAAGGTAACGATCTTAGCCCGACGATTCTAATATTCATTAATACAAAAGGATAACATCATAATTACAAAGTTGCAGTAAAATAGAACAACAATTTAAAGTGCGGAATACAACTTGCTAATTACATTCAATATAATGATAGAAATCTAAGTCTTGGCAGTGGGATGATTTTATTAGCCTCTCCTGAAAGGTCTTCTTCTCCTGTGTCAATCTGTTCACCGTCTGGTGTAAAAGGGAAAACGGTGGGGTGAGACAAAAGGGCTCAGTGAGCTGGTGATCGTGTGCAAGTGCGGCTTGTTTTCTTTCAAAGCTTTGAGTGATGCATGTCTAATTATTTGTAAATGATGAAATAAGATTTGCCTTAGTTTATCAAAATAATTTGCACAATTTTAAAAATAAGCCTTAATCATTTACTTAATAAAAATAATTATCCAACCTCGTGGATAAAATTAACTTTCTAAATATTCAATCTTGCTAGAAATCAGATAGTCAATCAATCAATCAATCAGTCAGTTAGCCTCGGAACCCGCCGAATTGGACTAGGAACCTAGCTCTTCCTTGTGACCCCCAACGTTGGCCGTAGCCTCACTTATACAGCTTATGCTCTTCACGTTAACCGTGCATCCTTATCTCTTATCTGTAGGTCACAAGTCGTCAGGAATAAGTCTAGAGTGGGGGTGAATAAACTTATTGAAACTTTTTTCCTGAAGTCAGGTGAGTTTCTCAGCTGATAGGTACAGATGACTTAAAGTCGTCTGCAGACAAGTATGCGGAAGACAGCTGATGACGATAATAGATAACTAAATGCTTTCTGCAGATAACTAATCAATGGAACAGTTTAATATGTATGCAGCAGGTAGATATGATGTTCAATGCAGCAAAAAACACGCATGCACTTATAATTGTCTCAGAGGTGGGGTAATCCTCTACCAATCCACTTCTCTCCAAACCAGTTGGAGATAAATTCACTATAACTGTCAATCAGTGATAAATATTACAATGAATTTTCCCTAGTTACAACAGCTTCCAACCAGTGGAAACGCGTGGCTGTTGCAACTCCTTTGACTTCCTAGCACCTCCTGATTGAAAACCCATGGATGCCTCAATAACTTCTCGAGCTGTCTATCACCTTACAATCAAGAACTCGTGGATACCTTACCAGTCACGAAACTTCTTGAAAACCTCGTTCACAGAAGTACATCGAACTCAAACTTTAAATATATGAGTTTTTGTCTTCTCTGACTAAAGAGCTTCTTTGAATATGACTGCTTAAGCTTTGCTCTTCATGATGCTATTTGTTTATTGTGATTTGTTTTGGTCGTTTTGATTGCCTGAATGTATTGTTCACATCGTACTTTTCTCAGTTCATATCTTTGGATATTTATAGTGCGATCCTTTGAGCTTTCTTTCATAGCCATTGCACTACTGTAATCAAATCCGTCCATTGGGGAGTGCAATTATTTGTTTATCTTATCAATCCATTGCAAGACTGGATTCCCTTTTTAATTCCCACCGTTGTGAAGACTTTCTTGTTGTAGCACCGTATTCCTTGATTACATCAAGTATAAAGTCTTCAGAGTGTGAATCTTGATGAATATTTAATTCCTTGCTTTCCGGGAATCTTTCCAGTTTGTCTCCCTACGTCCGCATATGACTTTCCGTGTTTGTTGACTTTTCAACGCTTGCTGACGTGGACTGATAAATTTGACTGATAACTTATCTGATCTCTCTTGGTCAAACTGTCTGATGTGCAGTCAACCTTCTCTTATGTCGGACTTCTCTGATATATCTTCTCTGAGATGTAGTTCTCTGTCCTAATGAATCTTATCTGATCTGATGATCTATTTGAGTCTCCTGACCTGATGAATGTTATCTGATCTGATGGTCAAACTTCAGTTGACTGGACTTCGTTTGTTAACTTGACTGCAGATTTGTCAAACTTCTCTGATATTCCTGTTGACCAGTACTTCTCTGAAAATAAGTTGCCTGATGATAAGTCGTCTGTGGTCAACCTTCTCTAATCAGTTAAGTTGAGCAAGCCTCGGTTGATAAACACTTGTCTGAAACTCGGCTGCTGCAGTGTTTTGGTCAAACCTCTCTGATGTTTCTGTTGACCAAAAAATCATCTGATATTTGAACTTGCCTGAAGTCTATTCTATACTTATCCGTTTCAAGACTTAGCCTAACTTATAAGGCCTACAGAAGATACTCATTTGGTTCTTCTTTACATTTTGCCAAGTACTTAAACATGCATTTGAATAATCAATTTAATACATAGATGACATCATCAAAATCTAATAGGTATTCCTAATAAATTCCCTCTATTTTGATGATGGCAAAACTAGAACATTCAAATGTAAGCAAGTCTGCACATGATACAGTGCAAGACACAATTCAGACTCAGTTTTTATTTGAGACAACTACTGGTTGTCAATTAAACGACTGTTATAGAATTTTTACTGATGATTAGAATACAGTGCAGGAATGATCAAAATACAGGTAAGAAATTTTTACAAGTTTTGAAAAATTCCAAAATAAAAATTACAAGTAAAATATAAGTAAATTACAAAATTCTATCTTCCTCTCCCTCTTCTGACTTGTTTCTTGACTGAGTGAGAGACTTCAAATGTTTTGCTCCAATTGGCCATTTGGAGACTGGTGCTAATCCATACATCCTCTTGATGATCTGCGATGCAAACTCTTATTCTTCGGGTGCAGACCAATTATTATCCACGCACAACTTCTTAATTTCCTCTTGAAGAGCCAATTCATCCAACTCATCATTTGTCAGCACAGGGGCTTCTTCAAGTCTAAAGCTAGGTATCATGCGATAGGCACCAAACTTGTTGGCATGACTTTTCAGAGCGGCCCAGAGCTTTGGGAAGGTTGAGGACATCCAATTTATGAATGACTGTTGTGGGGAGTATTCCTTATCCTAGAGTAGCTCCCAGAGATAATATTTCTCAATAAATCGCTTCTATACAGTTCCCCACATTGGACTTATTTCAGCAGGTAGGAATTCCTTAACCTGCCACAGCTCTTTTCCCTCCCATTCATATCTTTGCTCATACCCTTGTCTGGTTCTCCTCTTCTTGGCTGCTGGTTGATCCTCAGGTTGAGATGGGGCAGCCATTTTCTTTCTCATTAGGTGGGATGTTCCATCCTATAGGAGAGGGAGGTCATGTCTTTTCTTTGTCTTGACTTCTTCTCTGATATCCTATTCAGAGTCTTCCCACTGCCTGATGTGATCTTTGCTTCGCTCCTCCTTCTTTCCTCTCTCTTTCCCCTTTTTTCTTGCATCAATCAGAGTAGCTAGATGCTGTTACACCTTGGTGATAAAGTCAGACATGCCAAGAGGCATTCTGGAATTAGTTGGTGTGGGAGGGTCATTCTTCATCAGCAAAGTGTCTATCTTCGAATTGAGAGACTAGAGATCAGATTTCACTTCAGTTGCTAACAGTTTGGCAACTGTCTACTCTATAATTCGTCTGATCAGGTCAGTCAGATCAGGTGAGATTGGGACAACAGGTACTGCTTGTGGTGAATTTTCACCTGAGTCTTCAACTGCGGCAGGTCTCTTGGCAGTTGACCTGTCTGATTGCAAACTACTGTCTGCTGGTTGCTAATCAAATGGGGTTTTGTCTGGGGCCCCCGATCTATCATCTTCATCTGGATGATGTGAGCTGGAAGCTTGATCAGGTGATCCATGCTCATCATCGTCATCATCATCCTCTTTCCTCTCTTTATTCTTCTCTTCTTCTTCTTTTTCTTTGACTTCTTATTTTTCTCCTTCTTGATCTTCTTCGACTACTTCTGTTTTCTCTTTTTCAACTTCTGCCTCTTGCTCTTTTTCAACTTCTTCTCTTTCTTTTTCTTCGACTCTTTTTTAAAACTCTTCCTTTCCAACTTCTTCAATTCTTATTCCTTTCTGTGTTTCTTCTTCCCTCTCTCCATCATTTTCAAATTCTCCTTCTTCTCCAGCTAAAACACTCTCCATAATAAATAGGATGAACTGGTCCATATTATCTTTAAAAGTGGACATGAACCAGTTCTCCAGGAGCATTAAAATAATGTCTGTATCACGGCAGAAACACATGAGAAGTTGCTCCGTAGACTGGGGATATTCCCAGGTACTCTTCTCAACAGATATTTGCAGTTGAGCGAATGAAAGTGATTTCAGGTTCTTCCATTCCTCATAAATATTGAAAAACGAAAAATTTAAAGATTTTTGCTTTACCAGCTTAAGTTGTTTGGTTGTCAGATTCAAAGGATTATTCTCCAAAAGGTTGAGAGAATGTCCTGCTTTAGGAATTTTGGTGGTCAATTCTGCCTCTTCCTCCTCAGTCATGCTAGGAAGGGTCAGAAGGGGGATCACTTCATCCATCAGATTGGTCTGATTAGGCTGATCCTCATCATGGGCAGGAGGAGCAGGAGTGGTAATTATCTGCATCTGAGCTGCAGTGTTGTCAATGGGATCAGGTGCAGGTGACTTGGCTGTCTGCTCTGCTTCGACTGCTTGTTCTTCAAAGTCAAGGCCTCTCTGCCTTTTGGGTGGGTGGTCTGGGGATGAGGTAACATGAACAACCTCCTCTGCAACAGGTACCTTTCTTTTGAATCTCATGGCTAGAGGGGTGTTCTCTGAGTCTGAATGATTTGTAGGTGATTCATTCTCTGCAGGTAGGTCTTGTGCTGTCTAGTCTGCAGCATCAGAGCGGACTTCGTCTGAGTCCGAAAGTGCTCTGTAAGGAGTAGGTCCACTAGACATCTCCTTCAACAACTGGGATGCTTTCTTTTCTACGCCCAACTTCTTCAACGTCTCTTGTTCCAAATGACCAAGCCTTTTGTTCCCATGGAAGGGGTCTGCATTTCCATTCGCCTTTCTGAGGAATTCCAAGATCCAACTGATATGGGTTCCGAGCTATCTTTGTTTTAATTTTCTTTTCTCTTTCAATCTAATTGACCTTGTTGACCTCTTGGACTAACTGCCTGTAAATGTAATTGGGTCAGTTAATCCTCTGATGTTGGATAAGGGCTCCCAGCACCATAAATTTAGTGGAAGACAGCTGGTCGTAGCTGCCTGCCATCCCCATTACTATTTTGTTGGCAATGTACAGGACGTATCTGTAGTCCTTCTTCAGATCTCCTCTCTTCGCTATAAGTTTAACTTTTGTCGGCTGTTCAGGTATTTTAATCTCGCACCATGTTTCCACTGAGCTCTGTTTGAGGGCTTCCACTGCAATCCCCCGAGCTTTCATCTTAAACGCATCAACAACAGTCTGGGGAGTAATCTTCACTTCTTCTCGGAAAATCGAACTTGTGATTCCGTGTTTGATGACTTTAGCTTCTTTGAAAAAATAGATAACCGCTTCCTTGTATAGGAGTTTGCGGTTAATATCTAGAAAGGAATAAATCCCATTCTTCTTCATCATTCTGATGATGTAGTGTATCTCCGTCCCCATCATATTTGCCTCCAATAGACCTTAAAAATCGACCACGATGCTGAATATGATTTGGTCCTTCACGAGATTGAGGTTGACGCCTTCGAAGTATTGATTGGCCTCCATTTCTGCAAAAGGATTAAGTTTTTCGTCTGAGTGTATTGATTATTCGAGAGTTTTTCTTGCTATGGAAAATTAGGGTTTCTCAAATTTGAAGACGATAAAGGTTCTGTATAATGATTTCGCCGTCTTAAATAGCCATTTGAAAAGACATTTTGAATTTAATAATAAATTAAATTATGCGGCGGTCCAGTTTTTGAGAATTTGAAAAATGACGGTTGAATTTTTAATTGGACATGGTGGCAGTCGCATGAATGTGTATTTGGTCACGTGTAAACAAATAATAAAATAATATTCATAAGTCGGTCAAGTATAGGGAAACTTAGCTGGTTGACCGTTTGATTTCTTGTCTGCTATGCATCAAGTGAGTTGTATCACTTCTTGTCTGCTCTGCATCAGGTGAGTTGTGTCGCCTGTGGTTGCGATATTCTAGGTTACTTCCTATGTCCTTCGGCTTCTCGTCTGGTTTGATCATATAGGTGCTCTGATCAGGTATCTCTTCCTTGTCTGCTTCCTTCGCTCGTCCGATCTGGTCATCAAGTAGCTTTTTCGTCTATACTATATTCCCAATCTAGTAGACCAAATTCCCTGCTTAGTTCCAAAAACCTTTCTTCTGGTAAAGGTTTAGTGAATATGTCAGCAATTTGGTATTCTGTGCTGACTCTTTCTACTCTGACTCTCTTGTTAAGCACGTGATCTCTGATGAAATGATGTTTAACATTAATGTGCTTTGTCCTTCAGTGGAGTACTGGATTGTTTGTTATTGCGATTGCACTATTGTTGTCACACCATATTGGGATTTCATTTGCAATGATGTTGTAGTCCCTTAGCTATTGTCTGATCCATCGAATCTGTGCACAACAGCTACTGGCAGCTAGGTATTCTGACTCTGTGGTTGATATTTAGTTAGATACCTGCTTCTTGCTAAACCAGGATATTAATCTGGTTCCTAGGAATTGGCACATTCCACTGGTGCTTTTCCTATTAATCTTGCATCCTGCAAAGTCTGCATCTGAGTATCCTGATAGCTCAAAGTTGTCATCTTTAGGATACCATAGTCTAACATTGGTTGTAGACTTAAGGTAGTTGATAATCCTCTTAGTTGCTTCCTGGTGAGACTGCTTTGGCTTGGATTGAAATCTTGCACATACTCCTACAACATAAGATATATCTGGTCTGCTTGCAGTTAGGTAAAGGAGTAATCCAATAAGTCTTCTGTAGTGGGTTGGATCCACTGATATGCCTCCTTAATCTGCATCTAGATGTAGGCTTGTGCTCATTGGTATTCTTGCTGGTTTGGCTGAATCCATTCCAAATCTCTTTATTAAGTCTCTTGTGTATTTGGCTTGATTGATGAAAATTCCATTTGTCCATCTGCTTGACTTGCAAACCAAGAAAGAAGTTAAGCTTTCCCATCATACTCATCTCAAATTCTCCTTGCACGAGATTTGAGAATTTCTCACATAGCTTAGGGTTGGTTGAGCCAAATATGATGTCATCCACATATACTTTAACTAATAGTATGTGGTCTTCATGCTCTACTCTGAATAGGGTCTTGTTAACATTGCTTTTGCTGAAACCGTTCTTCTCTAGAAACATAGATAGTGTCTCATACCATGCTATTGGTGCCTGCTTGAGTCCATATAAGCTTTTAGAAGCTTGTAGACTTTGTCTCCTTGGACAAATCTGGGGGGTTACTCCACATAGACTACTTCTTCTAGAATTCCATTGAGAAAGGCACTTTTCACGTCCATTTGGTAGACTCTAAAATCCTTGAATGCTGCATATGCAAGGAATAGTCTGATGACTTCCAATCTTGCAATAGGTGCATATGTTTCATCAAAATCTATTCCTTCACATTGTGCATATCCTTTAGCAACTAATCTGGCTTTATTCCTAACAACATCTCCATCTTCATCACACTTGTTTTTATACACCCATTTGGTGCCTATAACCTTCTTGTGATCTGGTTTGTCTGTTAGTTCCCAGACATTATTTCTCTCAATCTAGTTAAGCTCTTCTTGCATTGCATGTATCCATGAGTAGTCCTCCAGTGCTTGCTCTGTTATCTTGGGTTCCATTTGAGACAAGAAACATGAGAACATTGCCATTACTGCTGGTACTGTGGATTGTCTGGTTCTGACTCCATCAATTAGGTTTTGAATGATATGTTGAATGGGATGATCTCTGAGCCATTTGGGGATATCTTCTTCTTCAAGGTTTTTTCCCCCTGTAGAGTTTCTTTGGTGAACTTATTCTCTCTCTACATTAGCTTGGTTCTGACCTCCTTGGTCTGCAACTGGATCAGCTACGGTCTTGTTATCTGCATGTGGGGAACCTGTCTGATCTACAGATGAGTCTTTATCAGCTACAGATGAGTCTTCATCATCTATCTGGATCAGGTAGGTTTTGGGAACCTATCTGATCTACAGTTGGATCTTCAGGCTGATCTGCAGGTGAGTCCATTATTCCTGTGTCATGAATGATGACTTCTTCTAAGGTGGCGGACTTGAGCTTATTCTCAATTAATTCCACCTGTTACTTATACTCAACAGTAGATTCATCAAATACAACATGAGGTGTTTCTTATTTATGAGTATCCCATAAAGACACCCTCATCGTTTTTAGCATCAAAGGCATTCAGTTGGGTTTTACTATTATTGTGGATGAAACACTTACAACCAAATATATGAAAGTATGCCACAATTGGTGTTCTGCCATTCCAAACCTCATAGGGAGTTTTGCCATACCTCCCTATAATCATACTCCTGTTCTGAGTGTGGCATGCTATTTTGTGACTTCATCCTGAGAACCTCTTTGCAGTCGGCTTGGCAATTATGGACTGTGACTTCCTTCAAGGTTCTGTTTCTTCTTTCAGCAACACCATTCTGCTATGGAGTTCTAGCTGTAGAGACTTCATCCTGGATCCCATTCTGATCACTGTACTCAGTGATTGCCTTGTTGAGAAATTCTCCGCCTCTATCTGATTTGATCTTGATGATTGAGAGGGATTTCTCATTCTAGATCTTCCTTAGCAGCTAAGGTAGCTTTGTTAGTGTTTCACTCTTTTTATAGAGAAAAACAACCCATGTGAATCTTGAGTAGTCATCTACTACTACTAGAGCATGCTTCCTTCCACTCAATGTCCTTGGCTTGATGGGACCAAAGAGATCCTTATGAAGTAGATCAAGAACTCTTGTGGTGAGTGTGGTAGGCTGAACTGGTTTGAATGATGCTCTGGTTTGCTTCCCTTTCTGACATGCATCACAGAGAGCTTCCTTCTTGAATACTTCTTCTGGAAGTCCTTTGACCAGTTTTTTAGAGCTAATATTGTTGATGGCTTTGAAGTTCAGGTGACATAGTCTTTTTTGCCATATCCACACATTTTCAGCAATTGTCTTAGATAGAAAGCATGTGTTGGGAGTGCCTGTATTCCAATCTATCATGTAGACGTCTCTCTTTTTGAATCCTTGTAGCTTCACTTCTCCAGATAGGATATCTATCACCATGCATTGCCAAATGGTGAAGACTACTAGGTTTTTCTCATCACAAAATTAACTTATGCTCAACAGGTTGCATTTGAGCCGTTTGACATAGTTAACTTTGGAAATGGTTATATTTCCTCTGTGCAGCTCTCCAAATCCTTTTATCTATCCTCTAGAGCTATCTCCAAAGGTTATATCTGGGCCTCTTTCTTTGATATAATTTGATAGCACCTTCTTATTCCCAGTCATGTGTCTTGAGCATCTAGAATCTAAAAACTATTCTTCTCCTCCCATTGATGAGTTTTAGGAGATGTGGTAGTAGTCCTTCTACCTTTTCTGCAATCAAACAAGTAGATATTTAAGTACCCAAATCTGTATGGGTCCTCGGGGGTTAGTAGGTTTCCTCGAGAATTGATTTCTCCTTGGATTATGAAAGTTATGTTGATTGCCCCTAGAAGGTGTGTGTTGTCTAGGCCTATATCCCTGGGTAAGATTCTATATTGGATATGCCTCGTGAAATCTGTGGTGTGGGCCATTTCAAAATCTTGGCTGAGACCATTTGTTAAATCTTTGGGGTCTCCACACCTATTCATTTTGAAAACTTGGATAACCTTGAGGTTTCCATTTACCTCTCCCATTTTGAAATCTATTTTTAGGGAGCCTCTGATAATAATTAGCATAATGTCTTGGCTGCTGCTTTTGCCTTGGCCATTGCCTAGTCTCTTGTTGAGGTGGCTGCCTTATGTACCTTGGCTGCTGCCTAAACCTTTGATTTGACTGCTGCCTATTTTGAAATACGGGTTTATAAGTAGGTTCAACAGTTGGGACAAGTGTTTCTCCCTTGATGAAAGTAGTTTTTGAATTAGAGGGAGCGTTGGGGTCATATCCAAGGCCTGATCTGGAATAAAGTGGCCTTTTGTTCAAACACAGTTCATCCAAGGTTACAGATGCCTTTAGAGATGTTATCTCTTTAGCCTGTGTACTATTTAACTATTTTACCATGGCTATCTCATCTTTGACATGAGCATGATGAAAGTAGTTTTTGAACTAGAGGAGTGTTGGAGTCATATCCAAGGTCTGATCTAGAATAAAGTGGCCTTTTGTTCATACACAGTTCATCCAGAGTTACAAGTGCCTTTAGAGATGTTATCTCTTTAGCCTGTGTACTATTTAACTGTTTTACCTTGGCTATCTTAGCTTTGACATGAGCAAGTGCAGATGACTTTTTACTATTTAAAACCGTTAGCTTATGTATCTCAGCTGCAGTATTTTTAGCTGAGTTTTTCGAAGAATTTTCAGATCGTTTTTCGAGCTCAGCTATAGTATTTTTTAAATTTTGTGGACTCTTGATTGAGCTGTCAAAATCACTTTTCAGCTGGACTCTCTCATATTTCAGCTGTTCATTCTCAGTTGTGACAGTTTGGTGAGCTGATTTTAAGGTTTCAAAATCTTTCAATAATTAATTAATAGATTTATAAATATCCATGTCTTCAGATATGTCAGAGCTGAAACCTTCAATATTTTGAGGTTTAGAAGTTACCTCTTCATCATCTAGGTTGGCCATCAGACAGTTGTATTCATCATCATCATCAGAGAAGAATCTACCGCTTGATTCTACTCTTTCTTCGATCTAATGTTCAATGATGAGGTTTTTCCTCTTGTCCTCCCTTCTGTTCACGTCCTTGATTTCATCCTTCTTAAGATCAGGATAGTCAAATTATATATGTCCTGTCTTATGACAGTTGTAGCATTCAACCTTCCAGTTTCCAGCCTTTTGATTTCTCATTGGATTGTCTTTGTAATTCTTCTTGTATTTGGAGTAGTTTTTCCGGAAGTTGCTGAATCTTTGCATTATGAATGTCATATCTTCCTCAAAATCTAGAGGATTCGGAGGTTTGACTTCAGATAGGATCTTGGCAGGGGAGTCTGCTGCAAATGCTATTCCCTTCTCTGCTGGCTCAGTTGATGATGAACATGGAAGCTCGGACTAATAAGCCTAGAGATCAAAGAACAGCTCTTGGATCTTTATCTTGTTGAGATCCTTAGATTCTCTCATTGCCACAGCCTTCATGCTCCATTCTCGGTTGAGGGATCTTAGAACTTTTAGGGCCATCTCCCTGTTGCCATATGTCTTCCCGAGTGAGTTGATCTCATTAATGATCTCATTGAATCTTATGTCCACTTGGTAAATTGATTCACCATTCTTCATTTTGAAGTTTTCAAACTTTTGAGTAGAAATTGACAACTTATTTTCCTTTATCAGCTCAATTCCCTCACACATTATAGCTAATGTGTCCCGAATTTTTTGGCATTTTTACAATTCTTTATCTTGACCATGGTTGATTTGTCAAGAGTCTGGTACAGCACATCTCTGTCCCGATTGTCAAGATTGGCCAGCTTCCTTTCCTTAGGGGTCAGCTCTGTCCTTTTCTTGGGAATCTTATTTGGATTTCCAGCTGCAATTTCTCCAGGGGAGTTGTCCTTATCAAAGATGAAAGAACCGTCTTCTATGATGCACCACATATCGTCTGTAAAACCCCAAACTAGGCGAATATTACAGTGCCGTGGACCCCCGACTGGGACCCACTAGGCGAATGAAAATTAATGAATTAAGTGATATAATTGTAGTACCGAACCACAGTATATCAATAATTACTCCGATGAGGAGTTTCAAGTACAAAACACCCAGGATAAAACAGAATATATGTATATTTTATATGAAGATAAAATATACAACACCAATTAAAATGAGTATTTAAAATGGAAGTCTGCAGCGGAATTCAAATGAAGAAAACATGAAGACTGAAAGGAATGGGCCCCCCCTACTAGTATCACTGGGACTCCTCGCCGTCAATGTTCTCTTCCCGTGCCTTAGCCTTGTCATGACCTGAAAACAACATCCCACAACGGGGTCAGTTACACAGAACAACAATCCTCAAGAGTTGAACAAAATACAACAATCACATGAATGAATTACTGAATTAAGTTGAATGACGAGCATCAATGTACGCCCGAATGAACTGAGTAATAGCATAAATAGCCGAGTGTCCGGAGTCCCGCGTATACACCCGCTATTGGCCCAATTAGTCTCATGGTTCAATGTGTCCGGAGTCCCGCGTATACACATTACCATGCGCACAATCTAATGTGTCCGGAGTCCCGCATATACACATGACCATAGTGTGCCCGAATAAAATTCCACACATGCTCCAACTGGCCATGCAATATAATTCCGGAAGATCACCAGAACAAAATGACCAAGGTGAGGAGTAATGAATAGAATCTGATAAGGATCAAGAACGACTCACCGAGATGAAATAATGATACAACGAGTGATAGCTTCAATGAAATGATTTTGGAACCTTCGTTCCTCGTGAGTTACATGATGAGTTGATAAATACAAGTCTCGACATGAACGATATATTATAAGTGAATTACATGTATGAATGAACAACAACATAAGGAATTGGATATCCTTTTAACCGAGTAAGAATTTACTTACTCAATACCAGTGTAGAAATGTCCTTCCTCGAACAATGTCCTAACACGAGATGTCGGTCGCTCGAACAACATTGAATGACAATTACCAACAATGCTCAATATACGTATCAAACACGATTATAACAGACTCAAACATCGATACAACAAAACCAAGTTCATTGGGGCATTACAACAAACACGTTGTAAACAATCTTCGATTATTTACAATAAACCTCCATTATATCCATACCAAACCTCCAAGGAGTGATTCAATCCATCAAAACATCTTCAACACACTTAATAATCCAAAATGATTACACAATTCGAGATTACATCGACATTTAATCGAAAACCCCCAAATCCAAATCGATATTCAAAGTGTTCTTGAATAATCCCTATTAATCCGATGATAATCCTTAACAATTCATAATCACAAGTATATCACTTCATATATCATGATTATCACATCCAAAACATCATATCCCAACTCAAAATCGAAATCGAAGATGTTGAAGAATTTCCCTTTGAAGATTCAAACACTTCGATCCGGTGAATACGTGTTAAATCAACTATCCAAGCTTCACAAACGAACGAAAATGATGATATCTGAACACACAAGTGTTTGATGATGAAAATCTCTCCCACAAACCCTTTCTCTCGGAACCAAGGTGAAGAAGTGGTGAAATGATAAAAACCCATTGGTCCCCTTAAATAGGTCGCAGGGACGCACGACCAAAACCGCACGACCAAGTGTCCGTGCGTGCAGTGCGTGAAGCTTCTGCAATCGCTCTAGCGCCTGGCGCCGTGCAGCGATAACATGCGGCTGCTCGTGCGGCCACGACTCAAATATCGGGCCTCTGCCCGATCCGGCCCGCAACACGAGCACCACGCCCGAGCAGTTGCTCGTGTGGCCTTCTCGTGCGGCCCTGACTCAACTGCTGGGCCTCTTGCCCAATCCAGCCGCACACACGAGCACCACGCCCGAGCAGTTGCTCGTGTGGCCTGCTCATGCGGCCCTGCCTCGCCCGCTGGGTCTCCTGCCCAGTCCAGCCGCACACACGAGCACCACGCCCGAGCCGTTGCTCGTGCGGCCCTGACTCGACTACTGGGCCTCCTGCCCAGTCCAGCCGCACACACGAGCACCATGCCCGAGCAGTTGCTCGTGTGGCCTGCTCGTGCGGCCCTGCCTCGGCCGCTGTTCAGCCTATAATGATGCACCGAGTACAATAAATCACAGAATTCGAGAAGTACGGGGTCAAAAGTACGAGTATGACAAATATTACGCCGAACGACGAACACCATTGAACGAGTATGAATGATGATTGATTATTAATGAATGAAAATTACTGAGTGACAAATACTGATTGATAATTACTGAATAATAATGACTGAAATACAACCGGGTATTACATACTCCTCCCCTTAAAAAGAGTTTCGTCCTCAAAACTAAGGGTCAAACAACTCGGGATAACTCTCCCGTATACTATCTTCGGTTTCCCAAGTAGCCTCTTTGACTCCGTGTCTAGACCACTGAATCTTGACCGAAGGAATCATCTTGTTCCTCAACTGTTTGATTCGTCGCTCTAAGACTCGTATAGGACGCTCCTCGTATGAATGATCATCGGCGATCTCGATTTCGTCGAACTGAAGTATGTGACTCGGGTCGGCAACATACTTACGTAACTGAGATACGTGAAGCACATTATGAATTCGGCTCAACGCCGGAGGTAAGGCCAATCGATAAGTAAGACTGCCTACTTGATCCAAAATCTCAAACGGTCTAATAAATCTCGGACTCAACTTCCCCCGTTTCCCAAAACGGAAGATACCTCGACTCGGGGATACCTTGACCAAAACGTGGTCACCCGCCTCGAACTCTAATAGCCGACGACGATTATCTGCATATGATTTCTGTCGACTCTGAGCGGTCAACAAATGACTCCTGATCAAAGCTACCTTCTCACGGGCGGCTATAAGCATATCGGGCTCGATGCCGATTGATTCTGATAAGTCATCCCAACACAAAGGAGATCGACAAAGACGACCGTACAAGGCATCGTAAGGTGCCATCTTAATCGAAGCATGCCAACTATTATTGTACGTGAACTCGATCAATGGTAGTTGGGCTTCCCAATCATCTTTCCAATCGAGAACACATGCCCTCAACATGTCCTCCAAAGTCTGAATAGTCCTCTCTGATTGTCCGTCGGACTGAGGATGAAAAGTTGTACTGAGATTAAGCTGAGTTCCCATAGCACGATGAACTGATTTCCAAAAATGAGACACGAACCGTCCATCACGATCGGAAACGATACTCTTAGGAGTACCGTGCAGTCTCACTATCTCTTTGATAAACAACTGGGCAAGTCTCTCGGGACCCCACATATCCTTAATCTCAAGGAAATGAGCTGATTTATTTAAGCGATCCACAATTACCCAAATTGTATTCATAGCACGATGACTCATTGGCAAACTCGTGATGAAGTCCATTGAAATATCCTCCCACTTCCACTCTGGAATAGGGAGAGGTTTCAGCATACCCGCCGGCCGCTGATGCTCTATCTTGACTTGCTGACAGGTTAAACATCTCGAAACAAATTCCGCGACTTCTCGCTTCATATTACTCCACCAGTAATTTTGTTTCAAGTCTTTGTACATCTTGCTAGACCCCGGATGAACGGAATAAGAGGTAGCACGGGCTTCTCTCAAAATTGAGTTTTTCAACTCGTCGTTTTCCAGTGCGCACAACCGATTCTTAAATCGCAAAAGTCCATCCTCATGGACCACAAATACAGGGGCTTTCCTCTGAGTCACATCATCTCGAATGCGTAACAAAAATGGGTCCGCACCCTGATTCTCCCTGATCACCTCCTCAAGTGGAGATGAAATCTCTAATGTACAAATTTTCCCTTGTACTCGCTGTAACAGACCTCGATCTCGGGTCTCAGAAATTCCTGCTGATGTTTATTATGAACTGTTAATCGAGCATGCATCTGCTCCTGAACGGACTTACGACTCAAGGCATCAGCGACAACGTTCGCCTTGCCCGGGTGGTGAAGTATCTCAATATCATAATCTTTGATTAGTTCCAACCACCGTCTCTGTCGCATATTTAACTCCTTCTGAGTAAATATATACTTTAAACTCTTATGATCGGTGAATATCTGGCAAGTAACGCCATAAAGATAATGACGCCAAATCTTCAATACGAACACCACGGCTGCTAGCTCCAGGTCGTGGGTCGGATAATTAACCTCGTAAGGTCTCAATTGCCGTGAAGCATAAGCAATAACTTTCTCGTTCTGCATTAGTACACATCCGAGACCCTGTCCGGACGCATCACTACAAACTACAAATCGTTCTGTCCCTTGCGGTAAGGAAAGGACAGGTGCTGAAATTAATCGGCTCTTGAGTTCCTCAAAACTCTGCTGACACGCGTCGGACCACGTGTATTTCTTATCCTTCCGTAAAAGGTTCATCATGGGTTGAGAAATTTTAGAAAATCCCTCCACAAATCGCCTATAATAACCAGCTAATCCGAGGAAACTCCGGATTTCCTTCACATTCTTCGGAGGTTGCCAATCTCGGATTGCCTCCGTATTCTGAGGGTCGACACGAACTCCGTCAGATGATATTACATGTCCGAGAAATGTCACTTCGAACATCCAGAACTCACATTTGGAAAACTTTCCATAAAGTTGCTCTCGTCTCAATACGTCGAGAACCTGACGAAGGTGAGATTCGTGCTCCTCTCGGTCACGAGGATAAATCAAAATATCATCAATGAAGACAACCACGAACTGATCCAAATAGTTGATGAAAACTCGATTCATTAATTCCATGAATACCGCAGGTGCATTAGTTAGTCCAAACGGCATTACCACAAACTCAAAATGACCATAACGTGTTCGAAACGCCGTTCTAGCAATATCCGACTCTCGGATTCGCAACTGATGATATCCAGAACTTAAATCAATCTTGGAAAATACTGAAGCTCCCTGAAGTTGATACAAAAGATCATCGATACGGGGTAGAGGATACTTATTCTTGATCGTCACCCGGTTGAATTCCCGGTAGTTGATACACAAGCGAAACAAACCATCATTCTTCTTGACAAATAACACTGGTGCTCCCCACGGGGACGCACTCGGTCGAATATAACCCTTCTCGGTCAAATCCTCTAATTGATTCTTCAACTCCTGAATTTCGATCGGGGCCATCTGGTATGGTGCCTTCGATATTAGAGACGTACCAGGCTCCAACTCAATCGTGAATTCCACATCTCTCTGTGGAGGCAAACCAGGCAACGCATCTGGAAATACATCGGCATATTCTCTCACTACAGGAATATCCGTCAACATTACCTATGGTTTCTCGGTCTTGGTCATATAGCACCAATAACCGACACACCCCTGACTGAGTAATTTCACTGCTTTCATCAAGTTGATGACCCTCCCAGAACAGCTGGAATTACCTCCCTGAAATACACATTCGACCCCATCGTTTGAGATGATAGTGACCATACGCTTACGGACACGAATGACGGCATCGTGACGATCTATTCAATCAATACCCAGGATGACATCGTCTCTCAATAAATCTACCACGATTAGGTTTGCTAACCAATCACGGCCATGAAACTGAATCGGACAATCCTTAATCTCATGATTCCCGATAATTCTTCTACCATCAGGTAGGCCAATGACATAAGGCTCACAACTAGTAGCAGTACCCAGACGTAGTCTACTCAAACATGACTTGGAAATGAATGAATGAGATGCACCAGTATCAAAAAGGGTACACACAGGTTGAGATAGAATTTTGAGTGTACCTGAGATCATTTGGGCTTCCGGATGCTACCGTTTGATAGCTGTGGGCTCTGCCTTTGTTAGCTCCCGTCGTCTTAAACGATGCGGACTGAGTAGCCTGATTTGGAACCGCTGACTGTTTCGGGGCCTGAGATGACGCCGGATTAGGTTTGGAGTCCTTTTGTGACTGGACGAACCGACCACAGTTGAAACAGGTAATGGCCGAACTGGCCGCTCGTGACTGAGATTCCGCGGGACTGGGCGCCATCGGAGGTCACTCGGTGAAAGTAGAGCCCGCTCGAGGCTTCTTGAAAGTTGCTTGACTGCCTTCAGGCTGATTTCGATTCTTTGACTTCTTGCCAGCAAATGAAGGTTGTTGCTTAGCAATCTCCTTAGCAGTAAGCTCATAAGTAAGAGCTTTCTCGATGAATTCGGCCAGGGTGGTGCAATTGTGATTAAGCAACTACATCCGCATACGAGTTTTCAACCTCTTGCTAAAATACTTGATCTTGTCTGCCTCGGAGTGAATAATAGATGAGGCGAAAGGGAGAAGCTACTCAAATTTCCCAGCAATGGCGAGAACATCGTCGTCCACTGAGAGGTCGGGAGTGAGTAATTCCGATAACTTGGCCTTCCTGAGTGGGGCCGGATAGTATCTTTCCATCATGAGAGTTTTAAATTGCTCCCAAGTACAAGGTCCGTCGGTGGGCTTCAACGATAACCACCATGAGTGAGCGCTCTTACACAGATAGTAAGCCGCAACTGAAACTTTATGCCCTTCGGTGCAATCCACCACAGCAAATAACTTCTCGAAATGTTCAAGCCAATGAACAATATCCGCCGGCTCAGATGAGCCCTCAAAGGTAGGTGGTCTCTGGCGAGAGATGTCGCCAATAATACTGCTCACACCCCTCTCCTGCCCCTGAGGTGGCGGCGGAGTAGCTGAGTTCTTCCTCGTCTCCATGAGGCGTGCCATTTGAGTCATCAGGGCCATCATGCCCTGCATAAAAGCGATTGGATCAACCCGAACAACTTCTGACTGAGCTGTGTCCCGGGTACAACTCCCTGATAGTGAATGATTACATCCAGGAGAATGAGTGGCAGCGTCACTGCTTGATGAATTAGCAATATTCCTTGCATTAGCACGTGTATTCATACGAGCTCTCGGGTTTCAGCCCGCACCACGGCCTCTTCCCTCGCGTCCTCTTCCAGCTCTTTCCATACTGAAGTGGAAAGTCAATGATAATTATATCTCGCATGAACATCACATTATGATTATGTTATGAAATGATGAAAATGAGCGTACGCACTCAAATACAATGATTACATGAATGATCAACTGAAGTGACGTGATTATCTGATGCAATTCTTGAAATGATTATCTTGAACAAGTTAACAAGATTAATGATATGATCCTCAAGATCAACAACTGAATAATGAAAGGAACTGAGTGATTAATGAATTACAATGATCGACTTGATCAAAAATGAAAATGATAAATGAGGAAATCTTACTGTTCTTTGGTCTGAAGTGCTCGGCTCTTGCACGGGTTACACGTGCCGCGAAAGTCCAATGATACTAGTCTGACAAACGATGATTTCATTGAGATATGACTCGGAAGGTAATATTCAAAACGACACTCTGATACCACTCTGTAACACCCCAAACTAGGCGAATATTACAGTGCCGTGGATCTTCGACTGTGACCCACTATGCGAATGAATATTAATGAATTAAGTGATATAATTGTAGTACCGAACCACAGTATATCAATAATTACTCCGATAAGGAGTTTCAAGTACAACACACCCAGGATAAAACAGAATACATGTATATTTTATATGAAGATAAAATATACAACACCAATTAAAATGAGTATTTAAAATGGAAGTCTCCAGCAGAATTCAAATAAAGAAAACATGAAGACTAAAAGGAATAGGGCCCCTACTAGAATCACTGGGACTCCTCGCCGTCAATGTTCTCTTCCCGTGCCTTAGCCTTGTCATGACCTGAAAACAACATCCCACAACGGGGTCAGTTACACAGAACAACAATCCTCAAGAGTTGAACAAAATACAACAATCACATGAATGAATTACTGAATTAAGTTGAATGATGAGCATCAATGTACGCCCGAACGAACTGAGTAATAGCACAAATAGCCGAGTGTCCGGAGTCCCACATATAGACCCGCTATTAGCCCAATTAGTCTCACGGTTCAATGTGTCCGGAGTCCTGCGTATACACATTACCATGCGCACAGTCCAATGTGTCCGGAGTCTCGCATATACACATGACCATAGTGTGCCCGACTAAAATTCCACACATGTGCCAACTGGCCATGCAATATAATTCCGTAAGATCACTTGAACAAAATGACCTAGGTGAGGAGTAATGAATAGAATCCGATAAGGATCAAGAACGACTCACCAAGATGAAATAATGATACAACGAGTGATAGCTTCAATGAAATGATTTTGGAACCGTCGTTACTCGTGAGTTACATAATGAGTTGATAAATACAAGTATCGACATGAATGATATATTATGAGTGAATTACATGTATGAATGAACAACAACATAAGGAATTGGATATCCTTTTAACTGAGTAAGAATTTACTTACTCAATACCGGTGTAGAAATGTCCTTCTTCGAACAATGTCCTAACATGAGATGTCGGTCGCTCGAACAACCTTGAATGACAATTACCAACAATGCTCAATATACGTATCAAACATGATTATAACTGACTCAAACGTCGATACAACAAAACCAAGTTCATTGGGGCATTACAACAAAAACGTTGTAAACAATCTTCGATTGTTTACAATAAACCTCCATTATATCCATACCAAACCTCCAAGGAGTGATTCAATCCATCAAAACATCTTCAACACGCTTAATATTCCAAAATGAATACACAATTCGAGATTACATCGACATTTAATCGAAAACCCCCAAATCCAAATCAATATTCAAAGTGTTCTGAATAATCCCTATTGATCCGATGATAATCCTTAACAATTCATAATCACAAGTATATCACTTCATATATCATGATTATCACATCCAAAACATCATATCCCAACTCAAAATCGAAATCTAAGATGTTGAAGAATTTACCTTTGAAGATCCAAACACTTCGATCCGGTGAATACGTGTTAGATCGACTATCCAAGCTTCACAAACGAACGAAAATGATGAAATCTGCACACACATGTTTTTGATGATGAAACTCTCTCCCAAAAACCCTTTCTCTCGGAACCAAGGTGAAGAAGTGGCGAAAATGAAAAAAACCCGTCGGTCCCCTTAAATAGGTCGCAGGGACACACGACCAAGTGTTCGTGCGTCCGATCGTGCGTGAAGCTTCTGCCGGCAACTACTCGTGCGGCCCTGACTCAAACACTGGGCCTCCTGCCCAGTCCAGCCGCAACACACGAGCACCACGCCCGAGCAGTTACTCGTGTGGCCTGCTCGTGAGGCCCTGACTCGACCGCTGGGCCTCCTGCCCAGTCCAGCCGCACACACGAGCACCACGCCCGAGCACTTACTCGTGTGGCCTGCTCGTGTGGACCTGCCTCGCCCGCTGGGTTTCCTGCCCAGTTCAGCCGCACACACGAGCACCACGCCTGAGCAGTTGCTCGTGTGGCCTGCTAGTGCGGCCCTGACTCGACCGCTGGGCCTCCTGCCCAGTCCAGCCGCACACACGAGTACCACGCCAGAGCAGTTGCTCGTGTGGCCTGCTCGTGCGTCCCTGCCTCGGCCGCTGTTCAGCCTATAACGATGCACCGAGTGTAATAAATCACAGAATTCGAGAACTACAGGAGCAAAAGTAGGAGTATGACAAATATTACGCCGAACGGCGAACACCATTGAACGAGTATGAATGATGAGTGATTATTAATGAATAAAAATTACTGAGTGACAAATACTGATTGATAGTTACTGAATAATAATGACTGAAATACAACCGTGTATTAGATCTTCATGGATGGATAATAAGTGTTCCTGTATTCTTATCTTCCAAAGGTCATATTCATCAACAGAAAATATAGGTAACCTAGAGTGCATGTGTTCCATTATAAATGAGAGATTAAAATATATATCCTCTGATATATGGATCTGGTTCTATAAAAATTGAACCAACCTCTATAATACCACTTGTAGATCACAAGTCGTCAGGAATAAGTCTAGAGGGGGGGTGAATAGACTTATTGAAACTCTTTTCCTAAAGTCAGGTGAGTTTCTCAGCTGATAGGTACATATGACTTAAAGTTGTCTGCAGACAAGTATACGGAAGACAGCTGATGACGATAACAGATAACTAAATGATCTCTGCAGATAACTAATCAATGAAATAGTTTAATATGTACGCATCAGGTAAATATGATGTTCACTACAGTAAAAAACACGCAGGCACTTATAGTGGTCTCAGAGGTGGGGTAATCCTCTACTAATCCACTTCTCTCCAAACCAGTTTTGATCACTTAAATGTATTGTTCACATCGTACTCTGCTCACTTCATATCTTCGGATATTTATAGTGCGATCCTTTGAGCTTCCTTTCATAGCTGTTGCACTAGTGGAATCAAATCCGTCCATTGAAGAGTGGACTTCTTTGTTTATCTTATCAATCCATTACAATGCTGGATTCCTTTTTTAATTCCGACCATTGTGAAGACTTTATTGTTGTAGTGATGTATTCCTTGATTAGAATAAGTATAAAGTCTTCAGAGCGTGGATCTTGATGAATCTTTAATTCCTTGCTTTCCGGGAATCATTCCTGTTTGTCTCCCTACGTCCGCATGTGACTTTCCGTGTTTGTTGACTTTTCAACGAATGCTGACGTGGACTGAGTTACTTGGCTGATAACTTTGAATGATAACTTATGTGATCTCTCTTGGTCAAACTGTCTGATGTGAAGTCAACCTTCTCTGATGTCAGACTTCTCTGATATATCTTCTCTGAGATGAAGTTCTCTGTCATAGTGAATCTTCTTTGATCTGACGATCTATTTGAAGTCTTCTGACCTGATGAATGTTATCTGATCTGATGGTCAAACTTCAGTTGACTGGACTTCGTCTGTTAACTTGACTGCAGATTAGTCAAACTTCTATGATATTCTTGTTTACAATACTTCTCTGAAAATAAGTTGCCTAATGATAAGTCATCTGTGGTCAAACTTCTCTGATCAGTTGAGTTGACCAAGACTCGGCTGATAAACACTTGTCTGAAACTCAACTACTACAGTGTTTTGGTCAAACCTCTGTGATGTTTCTGTTGACCAAAAACTCATCTGATATTTGAACTTGCCTGAAGTCTGTTCTATACTTTGCCGTTTCAAGACTTGGCCTAACTTATAAGGCTTACAGAAGATAATCATTTGGTTCTTCTTTATAATTTGCCAAGTACTTAAACATACATTTGAATAATCAATTTAATACAGAGATGACATCATCAAAATCTAATAGGCATTCCTAACAATATTTGGGTAAGACATGTCTTGATCGTGGGTCTTTCTCCCGGATCATGTCATAATCGCGATTATCCCGCAGTCTACGACCCAGGTCCCTCGGAACACTCCGTTCCTAGGTTATGGGAATAGATAAAAATGGTAGCCTCGCTCATGAACTGCATCCATGCTGCTTGATCCAAGATTCAATCTAACTGTCTCGACTCGATTTGGGATTCTAGAGGTGGCTCCTACAATTCAAGAGGTGGCCCCCGGATATTAGGTCGGCACTCTATTTCGTATGGGTTTAAGAGGTGGCCCCCGTCCGTCGACGTGACACTTTGTCCCGATTGGGTTCGAGTACGGTCCTGTGTGTGGCACTTTGCTTGTATAGCACTTAGTTCCCAGACAGTCACAATTATCAGTTAACCGCATCACGGTGTATACACTAACGTACAATTATGTTTATATAGTCAATTAGTAGTAACCCTTAGTATAATTTGATTATACGATCGGATTGGAAATTGTTTGTGGCATAAGCATTTACGAGATTATGGACTTGGTTGAAGGCATATTGTTTGGATTAAATATTTTCATGGAGGAGAATCTTTCCCCAAATTTAATTTTGGAGTTTTAGGAAATATTATATTGGGTCATTTCGAACTGAGTTTGAACGGTCATGGGATTTTATGGGGGCATAAAGTATGGTTATATGATCCCTTAATTAGGAGAGTTTCCAAATTTTCAGTTTCGAAAATGATATTTCCGAAATTACGGTTATACCCCGAAACTTGACAAAATTGATTTTTATGACTATAAGGTTAAGATTTTGACACGGATGGTGACGAAATTTACGAGGGAGTTCATAATGAACTTGCAATTCCAGAGTTGAGTGGATATTCAGAATTTTCAATTTCTGACCAAAATTCCAGAATTTTCAATTTTGCCCCGAATTTATTTAAAATATCATTTTGACCCCTAAATTTAATTTAGCTGCGATTTTTATAAAATTGTACGGACATAATACTTATACTTTAGCAATCAATATTTTCAGTCCAGAGTCTTAAAAATTTGTCATAGGCTTCAATTTTTCAAGAATTTACTATTTGACCCCAATTTTAGTTAATGTCATTTTAGCCCCAAAGCTAAAATGACTTCCGAACTTTACAAAATTTTAAAGGCATATCATTTACTTTTAGATGAATCATATATTTGGTCCAGAAAGGTGAAAATTTGTCTTGGTCCTGAAATGTTAAATAGTTTATGTTTTGACCCCAAATTGTATCTAAATTACGATTTTTAACCCGCAGATGTCGGAAACGAGTTTGTTTTTTTAAAAAAGTTTATGGGCAGAGACTAAACATCTTATTAAGTCTGATTTCATATTTTAAACCGAAAATATACGAAATTACCTAATAGGCCCATTATTTTTTTAGAAATTACACAATTTTACCTTATGACGATTTTTAACTCGTAGACTTAGGAAACGATTTTCGATTTTCGTGAAATTTGGAAGGTAGATTATTAATCATATAATTGTGTTATATGTTCTGTCCCTAAGTTAAGTTACACACTTATATCAAGAATGTCCATAATTTTTTTTAATTTTACATAATTACGTTTTATACTCGTTTTGTCAATTCAACTTTTGTTAGACCACAATGTAGACATCCAGCCTCACATGCATAATTATATATTACACATAAATCACTTCAATGTTAAAATTTCCAGAATATTCGTTTTGTCAATTCAACTTTTGTTAGACCACAATGTAGACATCCAGCCTCACATGCATAATTATATATTACACATAAATCACTTCAATGTTAAAATTTCCAGAATATTCAACATATCATGCATGATCCTTTTTTATCATTTTGTAAGAAATTTAATCACATCATTTTAATCATAAATATTTGTTCATTTCTCAACACAAACAAGTTACAAAACCTCATGCATGCTTGTAACATATGAAGTGCAGAATATATAAACCACATAAGAGAACATGCATCTTCATTTGAAGTCATTTCACGTATAAATTTAAAAATAATTTTTACACCCACCTTGTTTATAGATATTGTGAAGGGATCTAAGTATTTCAGTTAGTCGAATCGATCTCCCCGCCTCTCCTAATTTAGGCCAACACATCATCATACCATGAATATTTATTTTATGATAAGCTTTAAGTTAGTACATATGTAGGATAACTTAGATATATGTTATAGAAGTTAACATAGGAAGTGGACTTTACCTTGTTATGCTTGAACCTTTCTTCTTCTTCCTTCTCTTTTATCTTCTTTTCTCTTCTCTACCTTTCGGCCTTTGCCTCTCTCTAGGATGTGCAGATTATTTTTTTTGTTGCGTGGAATGTAAAGGTGGTAGTGTTATGTGTGTGTATTTATATGGTAATTTTAGGGCTTGGAAAGGTGTGGGGTGCATTGAAAGGTAGGGACATGTGTAATGGGTAATTAAGGCTTATTAGGAGACCTGACATCCTCTTCCACCTTCTTATGGCAGCCCCATATATTATATGTATATATTTTTATATTTTTTTAATTAACTGTAGGTTAGTTTATTAGTGTAAAGGGTTGAGTTGTTAGTGGGTTTAGGTTTAAAGTTAAAGATGAGTTGGATCAACCTTTGGTCTTGGGCCCTAATTGAAGTTTTAATTCAATTACTATGGTCCATAAGTGAGTCTATTGATAATTAAGTATTGGTATATAGCCAATAGGTAAATTAATATCTCACTTTAAACTTTAATTAATTTATTATTTAATTTATAATACAATTTCGAAATACTTGAGTAAAATAAAATAAAAATAAGTAAATATAGATTACATTGAGCTACATGAAAAATGTTATTTTATTAAAATTCATCATAATATAGTAAGTCGGACATGTAATATGCTACCGAACTTATGGGATTTTACACATATCATGATTACGAAAAACTATGGTTTAACATAACACCATAAAGGTTACTTTTCCATTCTTAACATTACTAAGCGTATTAGTCGTAGCCTTAAATGGAAGACGAAGAAGAATAGCATGCTCATTCTTGGGAACATCTTCTGCATGAAGTATAACAAAATTGATGGGCACAATCAAACCACCATCATTAACTACGATCCCTTCAATAATCCCCATAGGGTACCTAAGAGTACCATCGGCAAGCTGTAAGCACATACGGATTGGATTCGAATCCCCAAGCTCAAGTTTTTGAAAAATAGAAAATGGCATCAAGTTAATTCGCGTCCCCAAATGATATGCTCTCATTACAATATTTTAAGACAATTTTCACTAGAAAACTCCAAGTATCTTTTTTCAGGGGGGCAAGTGGGGGTGAACTAAAGTGCTAGTCACATTCTAAAATCTAAATATTTTTATTATCAATAGATTCTCTATTCTTAGACATCAAAAACTTGAAAATTTATGCTTAAACCATAATTTTTCTAACAATGTCAAGCAATGACAAATTAATGTTCACTTTAAAAAGACTAGAGTAAAGTACAATCAAATTATTATCTTGCTTTTATGGGTTTAGACCGTTTGGATACAACATATGAGGCTTTTAGGGATTTTGATGTCTTGTGGAGCACCGTTTTTTTATCCTACTTGCCAGTATCTATTTTCTAGGACAAGTCTTTATGAATCTCAAATGGAACCTCACTAGGCTTACAAGGTGGCTCCTCACAATGAGTAAGGGCTTGGACTTGGTTGCCCACCACCTTACTGCTTTTAAGCACAGTTATTGCTTTAGATTATTCTGGTTGGTTATGAAATTTTTCGCTATCATTCCTTTGGACCATTTCACCAATTTCCATCGTAATTTAGCTCATGACTGTCTTCATCCTCCTTATAGTAGCATCAACAGAGTTTAACTTTTTGCATTAACTTTTCCCTCAGAAGAAACGTACACATCCAAGGTTTAAATTTTTGGCCCTTAGGTAACCAGATCGGTAGCTTGCCCAGTAACTTATTTATAAGAAATAGTCATCCCTTGGGAACCCGAATATGAATATTGATCAAAATTTTGGTTCTTTGGGGAAGGTGGCATGTTGAAAGGTAACTCAATAAGAATTCTCTATATCGCCTTAGTTTTTCTTGACTTTAAAACTTTTCATGCGGGGTCAAAAATTACAATATAGGCACAAAAGATGCATTTTCCTACGGAGGAGGTGCCTAAAGTTTAGGTGGTTTATCCATCCCAAATTGTAGGTGTTGGAGTATGGATCGTTCTTTGGGGTGGCCTTTCTTGGTACCGTTACACTACTTGCTCTTTATAGTCCTCTTGTGTTTCTAATACTTGATTGCACATGTTGTATCTATGTCCATACACTCCGCAAGTACTGCAAGTCTCTCCTGCGGGTTTGGGTGGCAATTTGTCTAGCATTTGGTTTTGATCAAGCTTTTTCACTAGATCCCACAATATTTTCTGGACCGTAGATGTCGAAGTCACTTCATTTACCAATTCCTACTTGTTTCCTTGCTCTTTTATTGAGAGTGGGTAATCATTGTTTCGAAAGCATCTTACATCTCTTGGGCTGTTCTCACCCCAATATCTCATCCTGCGGTATTGTCAACCATATCTTCGAATTAAAGACAATCCATCATAGAAAAATTAGTTGAGAAGATCCAATAAGAAATGATGATAACATTATATCAAGTACTCTTGGAAATGCTCCCAAGCCTCATGAAATGCTTCACTCTCACCTTGGCTAAACGAGGCAATCTTGGAACTAATATTTGTTTTTATGAGAATATATCCCCATGAGCGGGTCGGACACCATGTCCCATGTCGTTAAAGAGTTTGGTGCGAGGGACATTAGATACATTTTGTAATATCCAGATAAATTGTTGAGTATCTTCATCTGTATTTTATCCCTGTGTTATTCGAATTTGTGATATCGATAATCGAAGTATGATCTTTTCTGTATTCGTATTCACATACATGATAATATCAACTTGTAAAAAATCACATGCAACTACGCCATAACATACGCTAGCTAGTAAGCGTAACGTACACTATGTACTATGGATAGCGTACGCTATGAATGAAGTATATCGTACGTAAGACAGCCAATAATTGATCAAGGTGGATAGCACATGGGCCAGTTGGTGGAGGGCCCAGATAAGATTCCCGCGGCATGAACCTGGATAGTTTTGGGTCAACGGGGATTAACGTACGCTAAGTGATGTATATAGCGTACGCTAAGTATGACAGATTATGTACGTAACAATGTTGATGTAGCATACGTAAGAGAGCACAGGAACGAGGAAGTAAGCTATCATTGGACGATAACGTACACTAAGGATAGTAGATAGCGTATGCTAAGTGGATAACGTACGTTAAGCACTAAGGCTAATGTACGTAAAGCTCAGGACAGTATAAATGGGACGGCACCTCATTTCATTTCACCTCATTTACTTTCACTTCTCCTTCGTTTCGTTCAAGTCCAGAGAGTTCCCCTTGATACTTAAACACTTGTATATCATCTCTACTTGATCATTGGGGATTGGAAGCACCTTGGATTGGTAATCAAGCTTCTGGTGTTGGATTTTCGTCAAGTGTTCATCATTGTCTTCTACATTAAGGTATGTTGATACTTTCCAAACTCTAATCCTTGTCTTAAGAAATGATAAGAACATGATTCTGAGATCATTGGATTAGTGAATTACACATTAAGTTGAACACCATGTTGTTAAGAGCTAAGACGAACTTATTTGAGACCTTTCTTGAGAAAGTGGATTATTAACCATGCATCTTGAGTTGAACCTATGATATAGTTTCTGAGATTAGTTACACATATTAGATGATGATTCTGTGTTACTTGCTTAACAATGTGTTGTTAATACGATCACTTATAACAGGGATATTCAAGGAGGTGAATTCTTAGGATTTTCACCAAGAATGATCCATGTGTAGTATATGTATTTTTCAAGCACAATTCATGATTCGTAGTAACTTCTGAAGATGATGATATTTGTGTTGATGTTTTAGAAATGATCAAGACTCGTACTGAATATCACCTTTGTTAGGTGAAGCGTAGGAGAAGGATTATTGAAAGGTTTTGTTATTTGTTAGCTATTTGTTCTCAATGAAAGTTTGAATGAAGTGAACGTAGCAACCATAGATTATTCGAACTACATATGGGAACAAGTTATCGATATTTGTATATGGCGTTGTGATGATATGTGTATCCTTGAATTCGAAGATGTCTAACACCATAGGATCATTCAGATTCGCATGAGTAATGTATGTGTGAGTATAACGTACGTTAAGCACTATGCATTACGTACGTCATATCATCAGATGAGACAGTCGTCTGATCAGAGAATTTCCAAATTCATGTTTAGCGTACGTTAGGCTTTGGAGCTTATGTACGCTAACGTACATACTTAACGTACGTTATGTTGGGTATGTAACGTACATTATGAAGAGTACAGTCAGTATTCGTAATGTTGAACTTTTGGCCGTAGTTTAGAATGTTAGATGTTAGTATGTTAGTTACTCGACGTAAGATGAACCCTAGACTATTTCTTTTGTTTAAGGTCCGAGATTTACAACGTGATTGATAATAGGGGCGACCTTCGAGTGTATTCCTATCCGTCGAAGTATTATCCTTGTCATCAATTTGAGGCAAGTACTTTAATTATAACTATGTGTATTAATGTCGGTTATGCTATTGTTGTATTATGCATACTTGTTGTGATTGATTGTCCACTATGTGCTGGTCCGACGAGATCATCATGGGAATCTATGGATGTGTGCGCTGGATCATTAGACAGGTAATTCCACCATGCGTTGGTCCGACGGGATCATCATGGGAATCTATAGCTGTGTGCGCTGGATCATTGGTGTATCGTGAGTATGTTGAGATTGTCATGATGTGTTGCATGTTATTAATATTTCTCGTTGGTGAAACTTGTCATGATTATTGTTGAATAAATCGTTATTTTTTAATTATCATACTTGTACTAGCATCTTTGTGCTAACCCTTCGGGGGTGAACATTTGTGTTATGTTCAGGATCCAGGAGAGCGCGAAAACAACCACTAGAGCTGCATGATGACGAGGGTGCATAGTGATGTTATGGCCGGATTACTTTGTCGTATCTTTGTGTTGTTTCAATAAAGCACTCAAGTACGTTGTCTTTTGTTAGGATGGGTTTGGGTATGTATTAATATTCACCGTTGGGCGTTTGTATTTTCAGTATTGATTCGGAATCGTTGTACTTTAATTTTTGTGTCCATCGTTTGTTAGTGTTATTATTGTCGTTTTATTTCTTTAGCCTTGTAAATTCTTACGTAAAGGGTTTACGGCACTGTAATATTCCTGAATATATCGGGGGTGTTACAGAATATGGTAACGGAGCTAAGATTTTGGATATCTTGGCGGTTGGGTTAAATAGGGGTCGTATATGTCTTTTGAGATAACCGGTCGTACATAACATCACTATACTACCTACGTCTTCGTGCGAGTTGTGGTTGTAAGTTCCTAAACTCTATCTCGCCCTTTACATGATATAACTCTCTATACTTGAACGTTAGAACAATATTGTTCCCTGTATATTGAGTATTTATGTTTACAGTATGTTGAGAGGAGGACGTGGACGTGGTCGCGGTCGTGGACGCGGGCGTATGAATGCTGAGAGAGAAGCTTCACCTTCAAATCAGGCTAGCTACAGCTCAGGCGAGCCACAAGAATCTACTAACAACAAATCAGAACCTGCTGTTCCGGACATCCTTCGTCAGGTGGTCAACCAGATGACTCAGTTTGCTCAGGATGTGGACCGAATGCAAGTGGCAGTAGGATTGCAACCGGGAGAACGCAGCAAGGCATCCCAGACTTGGGAAATCGAGGAGACAGATGGCTCCAGGAGGTGGAGAAAATGCATCCGCCAAAGTTTGACAGTTTCTTGGAGATGCCGATGTGGGATCACTGGCTTAGAGAGTTGGAGAAAGTATTCGCAGGGATTAACTGCCCAAACGGCCGGAGAGTTCCCATAGCCCAGTACTTTCTGACAGGGGAAGCATCTGAGTGGTGGGAAGCCATCCGACCTATGGATCATGATGCCGACTGGGGAGAATTTAAATTGATGATGGAAGCACAGTATTGCCCTCGTATAGTGAGGGAAGCTAAAGCTCGAGATTTTTTCTCCGCGCAACCTGCAGACATGGCAGTATCTTAGGCGATGAAAACGTTCAATCAGCAGCTGGCGTTTGTTCGACACCTGGTCAGAACCGATGCAGAAATGATGGTCCATTTCGATATGAGAATGAAATCGGAGATACAGAGGTACATGTCAGGTTTTGAATGCACCACTCTCCTTCAGTATCAGGACAAAGCGTTGGCATATGAAATAAAGGAAGCGGCCATGGAAAAGTTCACAGAGTCCAAGAAATAGAAATTCTCTGGTAGTTTCATAGAGCATAAGAGTAGTGGGCCCCGCAAAGCCCAGTCATCATTTCATTCATTCAAGAAACCTCCGCATCCATCCAAGAGCAGAAAGAACTTCAGAGCGGTATCAACACCGACAGATGTGGTCAAGAACTATTTTAATTGTGGTCGCCCAGGACACCTTTAGCGTGATTGTTTCCGTTATCCAGTAACATGTTATGATTGCGGATAGGAATGGCATCGTGCGATGTTCTGAAAGGATGCCACGAAGTTAAATGGAGCTCGTACTTCGCAGCCAGCTCAGAGAGAAGCAAGTGTTCAGCAGAGCAGCAGAGTGTCCAGCTACCCCAGAATTTTGGTCGAGGACGAGGCATAGGATAGTTCGACCGAAAGGGGACATCGAGTGCTGGATCCGTTCCTCTATGCCTGTATGAGATGAGGAGGTTAGATGATCAGGATGTTGCTATCGCATCAGGTACCATTCAAATCCTTTCACAACTAGTTAGCTTTTTATTCGATACAAGAGCTACATATTCGTTTATATCAGTGTCTTGTGTTAACCGTTTGAACATTTCTGGTTTTCATAAATGTGAGCCTTATATTGTGGGTTTACCAAGTGGAGAGAGAATTGTGGGGAACTTAGAAACTAGAGATTTTCCTGTATCAATTGGAGGGAGGGAGTGGCCCTCAAATCTGATTGTGATAGAGATGCAAGGAGACGATCTGATTCTTGGAGACGATTGGCTTAATCGATATGGAGCTATTGTGAACTACCAGAAGAGGAATATCTCGATGATAGATGAAGATGGTTTCGAATTATTATTCGAGGGATGGAGACCGGGAAGCTCAGGGAAAGTGATCAAAGCAATGAAAGCTGTCAAACTGCTTAAACAGGGCTGTACTAGATACTGGTGTTACGCAATGAATAAGGAAGATGGAAAAGTAGAGCTTTCATCTATTTCTAATTCTCAGATGTGTTCCCTAACGAATTACCTAGACTACCTCCATGACGAGATGTAGAATTCACCGTCGAGATGGAACCAGGAGCTACACCAATTTCCAAGGTGTCGTATCGTATGGCACCTACTGAGATGTACGAATTGAAGAAGCGACTGGAAGAGTTAATGGACAAAGGCTATATTCAGCCAAGCGTTTCGCCCTGGGGTGCACTAGTTCTTTTTGTCCGGAAGAAAAATAGATCGCTTCGATTGTGTATTGACTATCGAGAACTGAACAAGATGACAATCAAGAAGAACTATCCATTGCCATGGATTGGTGATTTGTTTGACTAGTTGCAAGGAGCAACAATATTTTCTAAGATCGATCTGAGATCGGGATATCATCAGTTGAGGATTAAGGAATCCGATGTTCTGAAGTCAGCATTCAGAACTCGCTACGGACACTATGAGTTTGTAGTGATGCCGTTTGGTCTCACTACTGCACCTTACGTGTTCATGCAGTTGATGAATCGAGTGTTCATAGAGTAATTGGACAAATTCGTAGTTGTGTTTATTGATGATATTCTGGTTTATTCCAAGAACCCAGGAGAGCATGCACAGCACTTACGGATCGTTTTGGACCTCTTGAGAAACAAGCAGTTATATGCCAAACTTTCTAAGTGTGAATTATGTCTAAAGGAAGTGATATTCCTCGGTCATGTGGTATCAGCATAAGTAGTCCGAGTTGATCGCCATAAAGTCGAGGAAATCTTGGATTGGAAGCCTCCTAAGAACGTGAAGGAAGTCAGGAGTTTCTTAGGACTTGCTGGGTATTATCGTCGGTTCGTGGAAGGGTTTTCCAAAATTACCCGCCCACTTACTCGATTACTATAGAAGACCCAAAAGTTTGAATGGAACAAGTTGTGACGGACCAGTTTTTATGAATTAAAGAAGAGATTGACGACGGTACCGATTTTAGCACTACCACAGGGAACTGGAGGATTCATAGTTTATAGTGACGCTTCAAACCAAGGTCTCGGGTGTGTACTGATGCGGAATGAGAAGGTGATCGCCTACGCATTACGATAGTTGGAGCCCTATGAAGTAAATTATCCAATGCACGATTTGGAGTTGACAGCCGTGGTTTTTGCCTTGAAAATTTGGAGACATTATTTGTACGGGACTCACTGTCAGATCTTCAGGGATCTTAAGAGTCTCGAATACATATTCAGTTAGAAAGAGTTAAATATGCGGCAGAGGAGATGGCTGGAATTAAGTAAGGATTATGACTTGGAAATTCTTTATCATCCAAGCAAAGCAAATATAGTGGCTGATGCACTGAGCTGCAAACCTATTTCTATTCAAATGCTGGAGACTCTCACCTCCCAGTCCAGCATTCAACGAGAATTAATTCACGAAGGAATTGAAGTATGGTTTCAAAGAGTCCAAGGACAACTCTGTGTGATGGAATTAACTTCATCGTTAACCGAATAAATCAAATCTAAGAAATTAGATGATCCTCTGATGATTCGATTACGTGATGAAGTGGGCAAAGGGAAGGCTCCAGGATTTGTGATTTATGATGATAGAGTTTTGAGATTTCAAAGTCGACTTTGTGTTCCCAATGATGGTATGTTGAAGCAGACAATCATGAAGGATGTTTAATTTCACAGTACGCCTTATTCTATTCACCCAGGAACCAGTAAGATGTATAAGGATCTGAAGCAAAATTTCTGGTGTGGCAACATGAAGAGAGACGTAGCAGCTTATATCTCGAAATGTTTAATTTGTCAGCAATTTAAGATAGAACATCAACAACCCGCAGGAATGCTGAAGCCGCTACCAATTCCTGAATGGAAGTGGGAAGATGTGTTGATGGACTTTATCACTAGTATGCCGAGGACCAGGTCAGGGATGAACAGGATTTGGGTGATAGTTGACCGTCTAACTAAATCGGCTCATTTTCTGGGCATTAAGTACACTTGGGGACCAGGGAAGTTGGCACGAGTTTTTATTGCAGAGATACTCCGATTGGACGTAATGCTAAAGACCATTATTTCTGACCGAGACGGTCGCTTCGTGTCACATTTTTAAAAAGCAGTTCATAAAGCCTTGGGAACCGAGCTGAACTTTAGCACAGCTTATCATCCGCAGATAGACGGACAGTCTGATAGGACTATTCAAACAGTGGAAGACATGCTGAGAGCTTGTGCCTTAGATTGGTCGACTGAGTGGGAAGTTCATCTACCATTAATTGAATTCACTTGCAACAGTAGTTGGCATGCTTCCATTAAGATGGCACCTTTTGAAGCGTTATACGGAAGGAGATGTAGATCACCCCTGTGTTGGGACGATTCATTAGACTTGATCGGGACGGAACCGGAGTTGATCATACAGACACGAGAGAAGATAGTTTTGATTCGTGAAAGACTGTTGACCACCCAGAGTCGGCAGAAATCTTATGCAGATATACGCCGTCGCCATTAGAATTTTGTATTGGAGATCACGTTCTTTTAAAGGTTTATCCTACTCGGGTTTGGAAAGAAGGGAAAATTGAGTCCGAGATATATCGGACCGTTCGAGATTCTTGAAAGAGTTGGAGAGTTGGCGTACAGGTTGGCCTTTCCACCATTGCTGACTCAAGTTCATAATGTGTTCCACGTTTCTCAGTTACGGAAGTACATATCAGATCACAGTCATGTCGCTGATTTCGGCGAGATCGAAGTCACTCAGGATGGCACGTTTGAATAGAAACTGATCAGGATACTCGAAAGTCGAGTCAAGCATTTCAGAAATAAATCACTCATCTTGGTTAAGGTTCAATGGTCGCACCACGGAATTGAAGAAGCCACTTGGGAGATGGAAGATAGTATGAAGTCCAGATACCCAGAATTATTTTCGTCTTGAGTTTCAGGACGAAACTCCTTTTTAGAATGAGGGTATGTAATACCCAGATAAATTGTTGAGTACCTTCGTCTGTATTTGAACCCTATGTTATTCGAATTTGTGATATTGATAATCGAAGTATGATCTTTTCCATATTCGTATTCACATGCATGGTAATATCAACTTGTTAATTTTCACATGCAACTACGCCATAATGTACACTAGCTAGTAAGCATAACGTATGTTATGTACCACGGATAGCATACGCTATGAATGAAGCATAGCGTATGTAAGAGAGCCAATAATTGATCAAGGCGGCTAGCACATGGGCTAGTTGGTGGAGGGCCCGGATAAGATTCCCGCGGCATGAAACTGGATAGTTTTGGGTCAACGAGGATTAACGTACGCTAATAAGTGATGTATATAGCGTATGCTAAGTATGGTTGATTACGTACGTAAAAGTGTTGATGTAGCGTATGTTAGAGAGCACAGGAATGAGGCAGTAAGCTATCATTGGACGATAACGTACGCTAAGGATAGTAGATACCGTACACTAAGTGGATAACGTACGTGAAGCACTAAGGCTAACATATGTAAAGCTTAGGACAATATAAATGGGACAGCACCCCATTTCATTTCACCTCATTTCCTTTCACTTCTCCTTTGTTTCCTTCAAGTCCAGAGAGTTCCCCTTGATACTTATACACTTGTATATCATCTCTACTTGATCATTGAGGATTGGAAGCACCTTAGATTAGTACTCAAGCTTCCGGTGTTGGATTTTCGTCAAGTGTTCATCATTGTCTTCTACATTTAGGTATGTTGATACTTCGTAAACTCTAATCCTTGTTCTTAAGAAATGATATGAGCATGCTTCTGAGATCATTGTGTTAGGAATACTTGTTAGATTTTGATGATGTCATTAATTTAAAATCAAATGTTTATTACTTGGCAAAATGTAAGGAAGAACCAAATGAGTATCTTCCATAGGCCAAAATATGTTAAGTATAAAACTTGGCAAATTGTAAAGAAGAACCAAATGAGTGTCTTCTGTAGGCCAAAAGTTAGTTAGGCTGAAAATCGGCTAAGTACTAAAGTCTGACCTAGTCCATCGAGAAGTACTGACCGACTCGGTCAGAGTAGCTCTGGTCAACTAAATTTATCAGAGAAGTTTGACCAGACTGCAGCCGAGGTACCTCAGGGAAGTCACCTGATCAGACAAGTCACAAAACAGTGAACAGCCGAGAGGACCTACCTGCAGAAGATGTAAGCTGCACATCAGCTTACTTGACTACAGCCTAGTACTCCAAGTCCACGTCAGCATGCTTTGAAAAGTCAAATATTACGGAAAGATCACATGCAACGTGAAGAGACAAATTGGAGTGATTCCCGCAAGAGATATGATTTATTTAAATCATCCTGACCCACCGTGAAGACTTTAATCCTTTTATATTCAAAAGATTCAGCGCTCACATGCAGAAGTCCTCACAACGGTCGAAGATAAAATAAAATAATGGGAATCCAGCCTTGCAACGTTCAGAAAGATTAAACAATGAAGTCTCCCTCCAACGGACGGATTTGTTCAGATTTGCAACAGCTACAAAGAAGAAGCTCAGAGATTCTGACCTATAAATATCCAGAGATTTGAAACTGAGCAACAACCGGTGCGAACATACATTCTAGCGATCAAAGCAAACAAAGCAATCTCAAGCAATCAAATAGCATCGTGAAAAGAGCAGATCTAAAAGTTCATTCTTAAGGAAGCTCTTAAGTTGGAGAAGACAAACACTCTTGTCTATAATCTTGAGTACGGGGTACTTCACTGGTTGAAGTAAGAGACTGTAAGGGCATCGGAGGATCGAGGATCAAGAGGTGCAAGGCAGTCAAGTGTGTGTACAACGGCACGGATTTCCACTGGTTGGAAGCTGTTGTAGTGTGTTGTGAATCACTGTAATATTTATCACTGGTTGAAAATTATAGTGAATTCATCTCCAACTGGTTTGGAGAAAAGTGGATTAGTAGAGGATTACACCACCTCTGAGACCACTATAATTGCCTGTGTTATTCTTGTTTCTTGCATCATACTCTAACTGCTGCATACATTGTTAAGTGTTTCATTAAGATTAATTTATATTCGTCATCAGCTGACTTCCGCACTTATCCAAGAACAAACGACTCCAAGTCATTTGTTTGACTATCAGCTGAAGAAACTCACTCTTCGTGAAAAAGAGTTCAAGAGTTTCAACAAGTCTATTCACCCCCCCTCTAGACTTGTTCCTGGACGACTTGTGACCTACAAGTGGTATCAGAGACGATGGTTCATTTTTTTCTCACGAACCAGATCTATACTAGATATATATCTTATCTCTCACGTTATAATGGAACACATGCACTCTAGACTCCCTGTATTTTCAGTTGACGAGTATGATCTCTGGAAGAAAAGAATGCAGGCACACTTATCTTCAATTCATGACGACATGTGGTGCATCATTGAAGACGGTCCATTCATTTTTGAGAAGGACAACACAGCCGAGGAGATCGCAGCTGGGAGGCCCGAAAAGATTCCTAAGAAGAGAATGGAGCTGACCCCCGAAGAGAGAAAGCTGGCCAATCTTGACAACAGGGCCAGAGATGTGTTATACCAAACTCTTGACAAATCCACGATGGTCAAGATCAAAAATTGTAAGAATGCCAAAGAAATTTGGGACACATTAGCTCTAATGTGTGAAGGAACGGAGCTGATCAAGGAAAACAAGTTGTCAGTAGCTATCCAAAAGTTTGACAACTTTAAAATGAAGAATGGTGAATCAATAGACCAAGTGGACACAAGGTTCACTGAAATCATCAATGAGATCAACTCCCTGGGCAAAACCTATGGCAACAGGGAAATGGCACTTAAGGTCCTCAGATCGCTCAATCCCGAATGGAACATGAAGGCTGTAGCCATGAGAGAGTCCAAAGACCTGAATAAGATAAAGATTCAGGAGCTGTTCTCTGATCTAAAGGCTTATGAGTTCGAGCTTCCAAGCTCATCCTCAACTGAGCCTGCAGAGAAGGGAATCGCATTTGCAGCCGAGTCCCCTGCTAAGAGCTTATCTGATGTGAAACCCCCAAATCCACTAGATTTTGAGGAAGAAATGGCTTTCATAATGCAAAGGTTCAGCAATTTCAGAAAGAACTACTCCAAGTATAAGAAAAACTACAAGGAGAATCCAAGAAGGAACCAGAAGGCTGGGAGCTGGAAAGTTGAATGCTACAACTGTCACAAAATAGGACACATCCAAATGGATTGTCCCGAGCTCAAGAAGGACGAAACCAAGAAGGAGGTGGGCAGAAAGGAAGACAGAAGAAAAGCTCTCATCGGAGAAGACCAGGAGCATGTCGAATCAAGCGGCGGTTTCTTTTACGATGAAGACGAGGAGTATGATTGCACGATGGCAAACTTAGGCGATGAAGAGGTAACTTCTAAACCTACCGGTTCAAATAATTGCTCGGCCATGTCACAAGATATGGATTTACATGAATCGGTAAATCGCTTATTCAAAGATTTTGAAACACTTAAATCGCACACCAAGTCAGACAATGAGAGAAGACTCACCGCAAGATGAGAATAGGCGGTGAAAAATGATTTGAAAAACTCGGCTAGATTTAAATAAGGTTGAGACAACTACGGTGACTTGAAAACCAAGCAAGTGTCAATCTGAGTGAGATAGACCGGCTAAACATTTTACTTAAAGAAAAATCACCGCACTTGCTCATGCCAAAGCCGAGTTTACTAAGGCACGAGATAAATAAAACTCAAAGCGCAGGAAATAACCTCCTGAAGGCGTCTTCAACTCAGGCGGGTGTGTACTTATAAAAGGTCATTATATACCAAATCAGGCCTTGGATATGATTCTCACACTCCCTCTAGTTCTGAAACCAAGTTTATCAAGGGAGAAACAATGGTCTCGACTGCTGAGCCTGTGTATAAACCGATATTCAAAAACAGGCAACAGCCAAGTCAAACGTCTAGGCTGCAGTCAGGTTACACCAGACAGCCACCTAGACAGGCGACTAGGCAGTGGCCCAGGCAAAAGCAGCAGCCCAGACAACATGCCCACTATTACCAACAACTCCCTAAAAATAGATTTCATAATGGGAGGGGCAGATGGAAACCTCAAGGTTATCCTAATTACCAAAATGAACAAGTGTGGAGACCACAAAGATTTAATAAATGGTCTCAGCCTAGATTTAGAAATGGCCCACACTATCAAAATTTTGAGGAATATCCGGTATACAATCCAACCAGGAGATTTAGACCTCGACCACAGGCACCTTATAAGGGTTATAATAATAATAACAATTTCCATAATCCAAGGAGAAATCAATTCTCCAGGAAACCAACTAACCCCAAAGGACCCACACAAATTTGGGTACCTAAATCTCTGCTTATTTAATTGTAGAAAAGGTGGAAGGACTACAACCACATCTCCTCAAGCTCAAATTTTGGAGGTGAAGAATGGTTTGTAGACTCTGGATGCTCAAGGCATATGACCGGGAACAAGAAGATGCTGACCAAATACATCAAAGAAAGAGGTCCCGATGTAACCTTTGGAGATAGCTCTAGAGGACAGACAAAAGGCTTAGGAGAGCTGCACCGAGGAAACATTGTAATATCCAAAGTTCATTATGTCAAAGGGCTCAAGTACAACCTCCTGAGCATAAGCCAGTTCTGTGACGAGAAGAATCTAGTAGTCTTCACCATCTTGAAGTGTATGGTGATAGACATCTTATCTGGAGAAATAAAGCTACAAGGTTTCCGAAGAAGAGATGTATACATGATTGATTGGAACACAGGAACACCTAACTCCTGTTTTCTATCCAAGATGGCGAGAATGGATGGCTGTGGCACAAAAGACTATGTCACCTGAACTTCAAAGCCATCAACAAGATTAGCTCTCAGAAGCTGGTCAGAGGACTTCCAAATGAAGTATTCAAGAAGGAATCACTCTGTGATGCATGTCAGAAGGGAAAGCAGACTAAAGCATCGTTCAAGCCAGTTCAGCCTACAACGCTCACAACAAGGATCTTAGATCTACTCCACATGGATCTATTTGGTCCTATCAAACCAAGAACTTTAAGCGGCCGAAAGCATGCACTTGTAATAGTAGATGATTATTCAAGGTACACTTGGATCATTTTTCTATACAAGAAAAGTGAAACCCTGACCAAGCTACCTGAGCTGCTGAGAAGGATCCAGAATGAGAAATCCCTCTCTATAATCAAGATCAGATCAGATAGAGGAGGAGAGTTTCTCAACAAGGCGATAACTGATTTCAGCGATCAGAATGGGATCCAAAGATGAGCTCTGCGGCCTGGGACGCCCCAGAATGGTGTTCTTGAAAGAAGGAACAGAACTCGAAGGAAGCGGCAAGGTCCATGATTGCGAGCGGACCTACCCAAGAGGTTCGGGTGAAGGCTGTCAACACACTGCCACACCCGAGCAGAGTATGATAGTAGGGAGACATGGCAAAACTCCTATGAGGTTTGGAATAATAGAACTCCTCCGTTGCTTACTTTCATGTTTTTGGTTGCAAGTGTTTCATCCACAACAACGGTAAAACACGGCTAAATGCCTTTGATGCTAAAGCGATGATGGTCTATTTATGGGATATTCCCAAAGAAGCAAGGCATATAGAGTTTTTAACAAAAGAACCTTAGTTGTGGAGGAAACACCCCATGTTGTTTTTGATGAATCTACCGTTGAGTACAGGAAACAACTTGAGCAAATTGAGAACAAGCTCAAGTCAGCAACCCTTGAAGAAGTCATTATACATGACACTGGAATGGTGGACTCACCTGCAGATCAGCCTGATGACCCAACTGCAGCTGATGAATACCCAACTGCAGATCAGACAGGATCACCAAACCTATCTGATCCAGTTGCTGCGGAAGAAGATCCAGCCGGAGCTGATAAAGACTCATCTGCAGTTCAGAACCAAGCTGCAGATGACAAGGCGGTAGCTGATCCAGTTGTAGACCAGAACCCAGCTGATGCAGATAACCACCAGAGCAATCCAACAGGGGGAACAAACCCAGAAGAGGACGAGATCCCCAAATGGCTCAAGGATCATCCAATTCAGCAAATCATCGGAAAATTGACTGATGGAGTCAAGACAAGACAGTCAACTCTACCAGCAGGAATGGCGATGTTCTCATGTTTCTTGTCGCAAATTGAACCCAAGACTACAGAACAATCCTTGGAAGATTATTCATGGATTAATGCCATGCAAGAGGAATTGGAGCAGATGGAAAGAAACAAAGTTTGGGAACTAACAGACAGACCCGATCACAAGAAAGTTATTGGCACCAAATGGGTGTATAAAAACAAGAGTGATGAAGACGGAGCTGTTGTTAGGAATAAAGCCAGACTCGTAGCAAAAGGATATGCACAGTGTGAGGGAATAGATTTTGATGAAACTTATGCACCTGTTGCAAGATTAGAAGCCATCAGACTATTCCTCGCATATGCTGCATTCAAGGATTTTGAAGTCTACCAGATGGATGTAAAAAGTGCGTTTCTGAACGGAATCCTAGAAGAAGAAGTCTATGTAGAGCAACCCCCAGGTTTTGTCAAAGGAGACAAAGTTTATAAGCTGTTGAAGGCTCTGTATGGACTCAAGCAAGCACCGAGAGCATGGTATGAAACATTGTCTGTGTTTCTTGAGAAAAATGGTTTTTGCAAGGGAAAAGTGGACAAGACCCTATTTAGAGTGGAGCACGAAGGCCACATATTAATAGTTCAGATTTATGTGGATGACATCATATTCGGGTCAACCAATCCAGAACTATGCGAGAAATTCTCCAACCTCATGCAAGGAGAATTTGAGATGAGTATGATGGGAAAGCTTAACTTCTTTCTCGGATTACAAGTTAAGCAGATGGAAAAAGGAATTTTCATCAACCAAGCAAAATATACCAGAGATCTTATCAAGAGATATGGAATGGAATCAGCCAAACCCGCAAGAATTCCAATGAGCACAAGTACTCACCGGATACGAGGCAGGCGAGGCATATCGGTGGACTCAACCCACTCTGAGAGGACTCATCGGATCTCTTCGTACCTCACCGCAAGCAGGCCGGACATATCATATGCGATTGGAGTTTGTGCAAGATTCCGATCCAAGCCGAAGCAATCACACCTAGATGCATCCAAGAGAATAATTAAATACCTAAAGTCTACAATTAATGTTGGGTGTGGTATCCCAAGGATGACAACTTGAGCTATCGGGATAATCGGATGCATTTCGCAGGATGCAAAATCAACAGAAGAGCACTAGTGGAACGTGTCAATTCCTAGGAACGGTGATATCTGGTTTAGCAAGAAGCAGGTTTCTAACTCCATATCCACTACAGAGTCAGAATACCTAGCTGCAGTCAGCTGTTGTGCACAGATTCTATGGATCAGACAACAGTTAAGGGACTATAATATTATTGCCAACGAAGTTCCAATTTGGTGTGACAACAATAGTGCTATTGCAATAACCAACAATCCGGTTTTGCACTCAAGGACGAAGCACATTGACGTTAAGCACCATTTCATTCGAGACCATGTGCTTAACAAAAGGGTTAGAGTTGAAAGAGTCAGCACAGACTACCAAATAGCTGACATCTTCACCAAACCCCTGCCAGAAGAAAGATTCCTAGAGCTTAGCAGAGATCTTGGATTACTAGATTGGGAATCTAGTTCTGAAGCAAGTTGAAGGAAGGACGGACCCTCAGAATCAGCCTAAGCTGATGCAGGCGAGAAGACGAAGGCCAGACGAAGCAACTTAGCTGTACAGAATACCAGGCGAGAAGTCAAACTCACCTGTTGCAGAGTGGTCAACAGTCAACGAAATCAGACCAGCTAAGTTCTCTAAACTGATCTCTAAATTTTTAATTATTATCTGTCACATTTATAAATATTATTTTGGCTAACGAAATGGCATTTAAAAATACATTTTTATAAGCCAAGTGGCAATTTTAATACACACGTCAGACGCCTATTTAATTAACCTCTACGATGGCCAATCAGAATCAACCGTCAAATTTTAAATAGGGCCACCGATTCAAATTTGAAATTCAAAAGAATATCAAAAGGCGTACCACCGTTCAAATTTATAATAAACTAATACAAACGTCTTTTCATCTTCTTTATAAGGAAGAAAACCTTTCACTTTACTCTTTACGCTTACAGAAACCCTAGAATTTACAGAGCAAAAATACACACTAAAAAATCCTAAAATCCTTTTGCGTAAAATGACATCTTTTGAAGGCGTAAACTTGAAGACAGTGAAGGACTGTGTCATCTTCTCCATGGTCGTCGACTTGAAGGTTTATTAGAAGCAAATCTAGAGGACTTGATATGCTCAATTTGATCCGGCGATGAAGTGAATGGAATCTACCGTTTCGACATCAACCCGCAACATTTGTTCAAGGAAGATGTTGTTGAATTTTATCGTAATGCCTCTACGATTCAAAGACGGGATTAATAGCTCGGTCGGCGAATTCAGTCACCATAGATCGAGAGAAGATTCGTTCGTATTCGGGATGAAACATCGCGGTTTGGCGGTCGAAGCTCTTAAACAATCACCCGCAAAAAACATGGAAAACGATCAAAGTCGAGAATATCCCAGAGAAATTGAAGTTTACAGCAAAGAGGAATGAGTTGAAGAGGATTTATCGAGTTGCTTTGGACATCACAAACAAGATAGTGATGGGGATGGCAGGCAGCTATGACCAACTGTCATCATCCAAATTCATGGTGTTGGGTGCGTTAATTCAAGAAGAAGAAGTCGATTGGGCGGACTATATTTTCAGGCAACTTGTTCGCGAGGTGAACAAAGTCGAATGGCTTGAAGATGAGAAGAAGTTCAAAACTAAGTTGGCGTTCGGAACGCATCTTAGTTGGTTTTTGGAGAAAACCGGAGTGGCTAAGGGAAACATTGACCCTTTCCACCCAAACAAGAGGCTAGGTCACATGGACCATGACAAGAAGAAAGTTGGAGTCACTGGGAGAGCAGCCCAGTTGTTGAAGGATTTGCCAGACTCTACGTATTACCCAAGATACGATTTATCAGAGCAATCGGACCGACTGCGGTGAGGTCGAGGCTGCGATCGAGTCCGGAATGAGTCGACGATACACCAATAGCTATCGATTCAAGCGACGAGGACCCGGCCCGGAAGGACCCTCTCACTGCGGTCATCACACGAACCCTCTCCTAAGAGGCCTAGGAAGCTGCGATTCGGCGAGAGAAGCGATCGAGCATCACGCCACCCATCACCCAATCACCAATCCATCCAGACTTGCTGCACCAGAATCCGAAACTCGGATTGTACATTATTACACCTCCGGTGTACATATCCGAAGAAGAGGAAGCGAGTCTTGTTATCTCTATTCTGAAGCAGATTACACTTTCAACCTTTTAGAAAATAATACTTTTAATCTCTCTATTGAACAACTTCAGCTTGTCAAACCACAAGCAGAAAAACACTCTTTTGTAAATATTTTTAAAGAGTGGAAAACTCTCAAAACCCTGTCTTTTACAAATCTTCAAACCTTTGTTGAAACTAGTGGTTGGGAATATCCCCAAGCCACTGAGGATGTTCTGACTGAATTTTGCAAAGAGTCAGATTTAGCTTTACTCCTCCAGGATAACTGGTTCATGTCACATTTCAAGACAAACATGGACCACTTTATCCATTCTATAATGCTCAGTATTTTTAATGGTGTTTTTGGAGAGGAGGAGGAGGAAGTAGAAAAGGAGATTAGGATTGAAGAAGTTGATGGTGAGAATGAAATTATCAATTTGGAGGCTGAAGAAGATGATGAAGAAGAGAAAGAATCAGAAGAAAATATACCAGTGGAAAAACAGTCAGAGGAGATTGAGAAGACAGAAGAAGTGGTTGATGAAGGAGATGAAGAAGAAGGAGAAGAAGTAGAGCAGGAAAAAGATGAAAAAGAAAAAGATAATGAGGATGATAAAGGAGAAGAGAAGGAGAAAGATGATGATAAAAATGATGATGATGATGATGATGATAACAATGATGATGGAGGTGAAGGAGGAGCAGAAAAAGAAAAAGAAAAAGATGAGGAAAAAGAGAAAGAAAAATCTGGAGAAGAAGAAGGGAAAGAAGGAGAGAGAGAGGGAGCCAAAGAGCGAGCGAGCCGAGGCTACTCATGAAGCTGCAGACAGGATTGTTGTACTGCCCGGTACACGCCTAGACGCAGAGTGGCGAAGACTCAGTCGGGGACCCCGGAGAAAACCCAATCTGATCTACAGTGCGGCCGGGGAGCTGCAGTCTAGTGGTTCTCTTGCAGAGGGTTCAGGAGAGCACTCTCCATCAGCTCAGTTATCACCTACCATGACTGAGCTGATCAAGCAAATTGTCAGAGACACTATTGGGGAGCTGCTATCAACTCAGGTCACTCCTGACCTTCAGACCATAAATGCCCAAATTGACACCCTTCTTCAGAGAGAGATCCCTCAGCCTCCTCCCCCTACCAAAAACAGAATGCCATTTGGCATGTCTGATTGGATGAGCCGCATGGAACAGCAGTTGACTACCCTTATTGATGCTGGCAAACAGGGGGAAGAGAGGATTCAGGGGGAAGAGAGAGAAATCAGAAGCAAGAAGAAGCAGGATGTCCCTCAGATTGAAGGACCCTCCAGTCTAAAAAGAAAGGAAGCTGTAGATCGAGATGTCCAGGCTGACCAGCCTGTAGGAAAAAGAAGAAGGACCAGAAGCGGCTTTGAACCTACTCTTGAATGGGAAGGGATGGAGCTATGGTATGTTGAGGATTTCATCCCATTTGAAGCTCTTGAAATGTGGGGAGCTGCTAAGAAGAGGTTCATCAGAGATTATTATGTCTGGGAACTACTTCAAGATGACAAACTCTCCCCACAGGAAATCTTCATAAACTTCATGGAAGAAGTCCATCCGAATCTTTGGGCTGTTCTGAAGAAGCACGCTAAAGAGCAAAATGCCTTTCCTATGATTCCCTTATTCAGAGCTGAAGAAGCACCAATCCGCATGGATGGTGAACTTGATGAGTTACAACTTCAAAAGGAAATCAAGCTAGTGTGCCTCGAGAACAGATTCAGATCTCAGCAAGAGCAGGATTTCGCAGCACTTGTGGTGAAAAGAAAATATGGCCTTGCTCCAGTCAAGGTAAGACCTATCGGAGCCAAACCTTTCAAGCCTGCCAAGCAGCCTATTCGAAGAGGCAGAGGAAGAGGCATATGACTTTAGTTATTTCTCTTACTTGTAATTTTATTTTCTGTACTTAAAACATTCTTGTAAAATTTCAATGATAAGTCAGAAAAGTTTTTAAACAGTCTGTTGAATGACAATTTCCAGTTGTCTCAATATTAGACTGATTTCAGTTTTTGTCTCGCACTTAAGTGCAGACTTGGTCATTTGATTTCTTATTTAGTTTTGCCATCATCAAAATAGGGGGAATTTGTTAGGAATACTTGTTAGATTTTGATGATGTCATTAATTTAAAATCAAATGTTTATTACTTGGCAAAATGTAAGGAAGAACCAAATGAGTATCTTCCATAGGCCAAAATATGTTAAGTATAAAACTTGGCAAATTGTAAAGAAGAACCAAATGAGTGTCTTCTGTAGGCCAAAAGTTAGTTAGGCTGAAAATCGGCTAAGTACTAAAGTCTGACCTAGTCCATCGTAGAAGTACAACCGACTCGGTCAGAGTAGCTCCGGTCAACTAAATTTATCGAGAGAAGTTTGACGGTGCGGTACGAGGTACCTCGGGAAGTCACTGATCGGACAAGTCACAAACAGTGAAGCAATGAGAGGACCTACTGCGAGAGATGTAAGCTGCACATCAGCTTACTTGACTACAGCCTAGTACTCCAAGTCCACGTCAGCATGCTTTGAAAAGTCAAATATTACGGAAAGCTCACATGCAACGTGAAGAGACAAATTGGAGTGATTCCCGCAAGAGATATGATTTATTTAAATCATCCTGACCCACCGTGAAGACTTTAATCCTTTTATATTCAAAAGATTCGGTGCTCACATGCAGAAGTCCTCACAACGGTCGGAAGATAAAATAAAATAATGGGAATCCAGCCTTGCAACGTTCAGAAAGATTAAACAATGAAGTCTCCCTCCAACGGACGGATTTGTTCAGATTTGCAACGGCTACAAAGAAGAAGCTCAGAGATTCTGACCTATAAATATCCAGAGATTTGAAACTGAGCAACAACCGGTGCGAACATACATTCTAGCGATCAAAGCAAACAAAGCAATCTCAAGCAATCAAATAGCATCGTGAAAAGAGCAGATCTAAAAGTTCATTCTTAAGGAAGCTCTTAAGTTGGAGAAGTCAAATACTCTTGTCTATAATCTTGAGTACGGGGTACTTCACTGGTTGAAGTAAGAGACTGTAAGGGCATCCGAGGATCGAGGATCAAGAGGTGCAAGGTAGTCAAGTGTGTGTACAACCGCACGGATTTCCACTGGTTGGAAGCTGTTGTAGTGTGTTGTGAATCACTGTAATATTTATCACTGGTTGAAAATTATAGTGAATTCATCTCCAACTGGTTTGGAGAAAAGTGGATTAGTAGAGGATTACCCCACCTCTGAGACCACTATAATTACTGTGTTATTCTTGTTTCTTGCATCATACTCTAACTGCTGCATACATTGTTAAGTGTTTCATTAAGATTAATTTATATTCGTCATCAGCTGACTTCCGCACTTATCCAAGAACAAACGACTCCAAGTCATTTGTTTGACTATCAGCTGAAGAAACTCACTCTTCGTGAAAAAGAGTTCAAGAGTTTCAACAAGTCTATTCACCCCCCCCCCCCCTCTAGACTTGTTCCTGGACGACTTGTGACCTACACATTGGATTAGTGAATGACACATTAAGTTGAACACCATGTTGTTAAGATCTAAGACGAACTTATTCGAGACCTTTCTTGAGAAAGTGGATTATTAACCAAGCATCTTGAGTTGAACCTATGATATAGTTTCTGAGATTAGTTACACATACTGGATGATGATTATGTGTTACTTGCTTACCAATGTGTTGTTAATACGATCACTTAGAACGGGGATATTCAAGGATACGAATTCTTATGATTTTCACCAAGAATGATCCATGTATAATATAAGTATTCTTCAAGCACAATTCATGATTCGTAGTAACTTCAGAAGATGATGATATTTGTGTTTATGTTTTAGAAATGATCAAGACTCGTAATTAATATCACCTTTGTTAGATGAAGCGTAGGAGAAGGATTATTGAAAGGTTTTGTCATTGGTTAGCTATTTGTTCTCAATGAAAGTTTGAATGAAGTGAACGTAGCAACCATAGATTATCCGAACTACATATGGGAATACGTAATCGAGATTTGAATATGGCATTGTGATGATATGTGTATCCTTGAATTTGAAGATGTCTAACACCATATGATCATTCAGATTCGCACGAGTAATGTATGTGTGAGTATAACGTACGTTAAGCACTATATATTACGTACGTCATATCATTAGGTGAGACAGTCGTCTGATCAGAGAACTGCGAAATTAATGTTTAGCGTACGTTAGGCTTTGGAGCTTACGTACGCTAACATACAGACTTAACGTACGTTACGTTGGGTATGTAACGTACATTATGGAGAGTACAGTCAGGAATCGCAATGTTGAACTTTCGGACATAGTTTAGAATGTTAGATGTTAGTACATTAGTTACTCGATGTAAGATGAACCCTATATTATTTCTTTTGTTTAAGGTCCGAGCTTTACAACATGATTGATCGAAGGGGCGACCCTCGAGTGTATTGCTATCCCTCGAAGTATTATCCTTGTTGTAAATTTCAGGCAAGTACTTTAATTGTAATTGTGCGTATTAATGTCGGTTGTGTTATTGTTGTATTAATCATACTTGTGGTGATTAATTATCCACCATGCGTTGGTCCGACGGGATCATCATGGGAATCTATAGCTGTGTGCGCTCGATCGTTGGACAGGTAATTCCACTATGCATTGGTCCGACGGGATCATCATGGGAATCTATAGTTGTGTGTGCTGGATCGTTGGAATACCATGAGTATGTTGAGATTGTCATGATGTGTTTCATTTTATTTATATTTATCGTTGGAGAAACTTGTCATGATTATTGTTGAATAAATCGTTATTGTTTAATTATCGTACTTGTACTAGCATCGTTGTGCTAACCCCTTCGTGGGTGAACATTTGTGTTATGTTCAGGATCCAGGAGAGTGGGAAAACAACCACTAGAGCTGCATGACGACGAGGGTGCAGAGTGATGTTATGGCCGGATTACTTTGTCGTATGTTTGTGTTGTTTACTCGAGTACGTTGTCTTTTGTTATGATGGGTTCGGGTATGTATTAATATTCACCGTTGGACCTTTGTATTTTCAGTATTGATTCAGAATCATTGTACTTTTATTTTTGTGTCCATCGTTTGTTAGTGTTGTTATTGTCATTTCATTTCTTCAACCTTGTAAATTCTTACGTAAAGGGTTTACGGCACTGTAATATTCCTGAATATATCGGGGGTGTTACACGTTTAGGTTCGATCCTTGAAAGCATATGGGAAACATTTTGTAACACCTCCAATCCACTTAGGGATATTACACGCCGTAGACCCTTTCCTCAAGGATCTACCAGGCTGGTAAACAACGTCGAACATCTCAACAATGCCTTTAAGGCTAAAAATGACTCAGTAGACCGATTTGGTCTTTCATTAAATACATACAACTCAATACATGCCCACGCAGGGTCGAATACAAAATGCTCCCATACAACGGAGAAAATATACTGCAGCGGAAATAAAATACAACTGGATCAATACAACAACGTACGGTTCATCATGTGATTAGTATCGATCATCTTTCATCATCCTTCGTGCCAACCCTGTACCACGCTCCCTGAAACCTGAATGCAAAACAGACATCCACCCCCTGATTTCTCGGGGGTTAGCAAAATTCCACTATTTTGCTAGTGCAAGAACAAAGTGCAAAATACGACTCATACAATTCACATTACACGAATAACAATAACCAGGAATCATCAAAGATCCAAATGAAATGAAAAGTACTTCCCGAGGCAAGAGTTTGGGAAAAACATTCCAAAACCGAAAGATCACTAATCAATGGAAACAATTTATAAAACTGTTTAAAATGCCATCGAGAGTTTTAATAGAAAATAATTTAGGATTACCGAATCCTTCTCTTTCCAAAACTCGAAATACGAAAGGGGTCACTACCCCGGAGGTTTATTTTCCGTAAAATGACCTTTACAAAACTGTTGGGATTTTAGCCCCAAATTACATCAAATCACAGTACACGAGAACGATAGCAAGGTTCGTTTTCCAACATCAAAACCCCACAATTAAAAGACTAAAGCACATACGACAAAATACTCTAGTGCCATCCTAGCCAAGTAGGCCAATGAACAACTTACCTCTTACACACTTAGTCAATCCATGCAAATCATGAAAGCCGTTCAAAAACGCTCGTTTTCAGAAACGCCAGTCTCAAAACACATTTGTAAAATGCACCACAATTAACCATCGATCCACACCTCCGTGGACCCCTACCGAGACCCCGGCGGATCTAACCCATAGTGGTTAAAAGCAAAGCTCGTCGATCCACACCTCCATGGACCCCTACCGAGACCCCATCGAATCTAACCCGTAGTGAGCATACACACACACACGTTACTCATGCAATACTAATATGCTAAGAATGTAAGCTCATCAAGAATACTTACTAGATATGGCCACTTACTCGACACCATTATCAAACTCATCACAACACAACACGATTAACGCGGAATACATGATTCCATAACTTTAAACAACAGGGGTATCACCAAAGCTCTCAACGTTCAAAACAATCAAATCATAATCAATTCCCAAAAACGCACAGTTCATAAAACACACACACATTTTTAAAAAGAGCCCTTAACAAGGCCAAAACGAATCTCTTGGGAATTCATTGCAAATAACCAAACAAACACACCAAGACGACCACCGATCATCATATCCACAAAACGAGAAGCGTATGAACAAGGTACTTGCCTCGAATAATCACAACGCATAGAATCGTCCGAAGTAGGTTGGCACGAACTGGCTATGAAAATAACACCACACGAATCATCAATCACCAACGGAATTCAACATCGGAATCATCAAGCACCTATAATCCTCTGTAAGGAACAATAAAACATGATTACGACGAGAATCAAGGCCGAAAACAAAGGAAATCCCAACAACTATCAAAGGGAACTCATTCGGACATTTAATCAAACATTCAATGTTCGATAATTCCCAAGAACACTCGAATCATCAATCGAGTTGAACAAATCCGAAATATGGATATACAACCCATAGAACACGATTAATAAGGTTCAATAACATCAACTAAATCATCGAAATCGGACGAACAACAAAGATTAAAAAGAAATCTCGAAAGTTGTTGGGCTTTGGTCCAGCATCCTGCCTGCATGAGCTTAAAAATGCGCGAGGCGCGGCTTGCGATTCGACCTGTGAGATCTGCACTAGAATGTGGTTAAATGAATTGATTTGGACTACTCATACCAACAAGATGCATCTTCTTTTCTGGTAGCTATCTCATAGAAACTCCAAAGTTAAGCGTGCTTGACCTGGAGTAGTTATGGGATCGGTGACCCCCTGGGAAGTTTCTCAGGTGCGCATGAGTGAGGACAAAGCGCGCTAGAAAAGACTCGTGTTGGTATAGTGAGGACAGTCTTCATCATTCTCAGGGACCAACAATTGGTATTAGAGCAAGTCACGGGTACGAATTCCCTCGGAGTATCCTACAGTGGAGGCTGCCAGAATGTTGGAACTGAGAGGCGGGCATGCAGCAGATATTGCCACTTGGCCGAATCGAGATCTTTGGTGCGGTGGAGGTTGTCAGTCTTTGGAGGGCTATGTGATCAAATCTAGTATGCTGGAATTGAGATACTGGCGCAGCGGAAGTAAACGGAGGTGGAACATATGCTGATGTCAAGTGTTGGAGGACTGTGTGAATGAATCTAGCCGCTAGAGGGCTGTGTGATCAAATCTAGTTCGCGGAGGTTTCCAGACTATGGGGCCGAAATGCTGGCAGATACTGGGAGGGGGATTGTTGGGCTTTGGTCCAGCATCCTGCCTGCATGAGCTTAAAAATGCGCGAGGCGCGGCTTGCGATTCAACCTGTGAGATCTGCACTAGAATGTGGTTAAATGAATTGATTTGGACTACTCATACCAACAAGATGCATCTTCTTTTCTGGTAGCCATCTCATAGAAACTCCAAAGTTAAGCGTGCTTGACCTGGAGTAGTTATGGGATGGGTGACCCCCTGGGAAGTTTCTCAGGTGCGCGTGAGTGAGGACAAAGTGCGCTAGAAAAGACTCGTGTTGGTACAGTGAGGACAGTCTTCATCATTCTCAGGGACCAACAAAAGTCAACCCTAGGAGATTTCAAGAGATTACCTCGATTCGACGAAGAACACGGATCAAATGACGATATAATCAACAAGGATCTTCCAAAGTGCCTTGGAAAAGAGTAGAATCGGCCAAGAACACCTCCTACCGATCACTCCCGTCCGCAGCCGCACAAAAACGAGGGAAAAGTGAGAAAAAACGAAGTCTGGCCGAGCCAGGCCTATATATTGCCGGCAGGGTTACGGTCGTAACCGGCAGGGCCTTACGGCCGCAACCGGCATTCGTCAAAATCTGCCCAACACATGCCGATCGCTTATGGCCGTAACCGACAGGGCCTTACGGCCGTAACTCGGCACTTACGGCCGTACCTGGTAGGTTGTAACACCCCCAAAACCAAACGGGAATATTACAGCACCGTGGGCCCCACATTGGAACCCACAAGGCTAAAATCATTTTCGCAAACGTTTAAAAATGCCAGAAGACCCTTTGAAAGTACACACACACACGCAGCGGATAAAAACACAGTTCAAAGAACACCGAAAGCCATTTTGAAATATACCACGCAGTAGATAAAAACATAATTAAATACATTTGCAGCGGAATTATAAAAACCAGAAAGTAATACACAAGCCCAACAATCACGCCATAGCCAGTATCACCAGAAAGCTCATCCCTTCACGACCGCTACTAGCTCGAACTCCGAGTACCTAAAAGATAAAGCCCACGACGGGGTCAGGCATAATACTCAACAATGACAACGATCACATCACAAAAACAATTACATATCAATGTAATCTACAGAGTAAGAACATTCCCCATGTAATCTTACCGAAGTAACCTTACCAACCTGTCACAACCATAACAATTAATTCTTACCATATCCCACACCTCGTGTCCTTAAGCAATGAACGAATTCAAATGTAATCACCTGTACTGTATCCGAAACGATACCAAAATTCCCAAACTTATCATATCTCAATTATAGAATGATCTGGCCAAGACTAACTCTGCCGGTTGGGTCGCACAATCGGATCCCAATCGTGATAAAACCGATATCACATGGCACACCAGTAATCCAACTGTTCCGAGACAATAGCAAGTCCCGAATATCAATGCAAAACATGAATGTTGACACAATCAATAATGGTAAACAATTAATGCATCACAACAGAAATATCAATGACATGATATTTCCACACAAGATCGACAAAGGATCAACGACGAACGAGAATGCCATGATATGGTAACTCCAACAAGATCAATGAAGAATCAATAACCGAGAATACCGACAATACGGCAAATCCCAACAAGATCAATAAAAGTTTGACAACCGAGAATACCGACGACACGGTACGGATTAATGAAGAATCAATAACAAGATCAAAAGAGTCGACAACCAGAAATACCAACGGTACGATAAACTCCAATAAGATCAATAAAGGGTCCACAACTGAGAATACTGACGACAAAGTAAACTCTAGCAAGATCAATAAGGACCAACAACTGAGAATGCCAACGTTATGGTAAACTCCAACAAGAGCAATAAAGAATCGACAACCGAGAATACCGACGACACGGTAAACTCCAATAACATAAATCAAGGACTAATAACCACGAATACCAATGGTGAGACAACTCCCAAACGGAATCAATAAGGATCAATAACGAACGAGATTACCAATGACAGGGTGAACCCCAAACGAGATTAATAAAGAATCGATATCAAATGTGTTGACCATCGATATGGTAACTCCGAATGAGATTAATAAAGGTTCAACGGTGACAGATACACGAGAGAATAAAATCGTCAACCATATACAAATCATATATACGGGATTTCAAAGACAACCCGAATATCGAACAGATCCAATTATACATGGACTGTGAACGACTAATCAATAAGACTCAAGATGGATGTCACGATACGCCCGATCCAGACATGTGTCCATGTACAAGCCAACCACGGGTATTGATCAGGTACCCGTCTGGTCTCGTACCTAATCAGCCTCACGAAGTATGTCTCGTGTGCACGGTTCAATATGAGGTTGAAACCAACACATGCTACACGTGCCCGTACCGAAAATCCTACACATGAACGATCAGAACGTATCTGACTCCAAATATGCCACGATACAACATGACAACAAATCTCAAAGAATCACATATCCATCAAGGATCAGAAGACTTCCCAAAAGAGCAACAGTAACTCGATCATGAAAGACCGACACGACCACAATGTCGTATTTCCATCAGACAACAGTCCACATCATGCTCAGCAATGCATATAATATTAACACATAAACCCCAAGGCAGCAGCCAAGGGTCATGAAAGCATCTCACAGGAATAACCCGGAACATAGGTGTCATTTAGGTCTTATGCCCTAACACAGTTCATGCAATCACAAAATACCCCAAGGTCGCAACCAAGGGTCATGAAAGTATTCACACAGGAATACCCCGGAACATAGGTGCCATATAGGTCCTATCCCCTAACACATCGGCCCAACAAATTGCATCTCAAAGAAAGAGCACATCACAAAACGTAACAAACAATGATGCACACTCACCGCATGAAATATCAACACACACATGCAATAATGCAACAAGATGATTATCATAATCCAACAATATTAATTTACCTCAAGCTGGAGACGCTACCTTTCCACGACCAAAATCCCTGAACGAATATACGGTGTCCGAATAATCCAAATGAAGTACAATCCATTACTAACACCAAATCACCATCTCGAGCTCAATATCAACATAATAACTGGTCTTGAAATCTAACTTCTCATACAATAGACCAAATGTATTTCACGTTTCTGTTCCCTCTAAACGTCTTAAAATCATATACATTATGATTTATCTTAGTCCAAAAATAATATACATACCATCATCCCGACACTTCATATTCCATGATACCATTGTTATATGAATCATAAATGAAATGAAAACGAAATCATTTATTGACATTATGAACTGAGCAAGTTTAACTTGCCTTGATACCAATTCGACGAAGCCGCTATCGATCCCACCGTCTTCATCTACAAGCTCCTCAGCCCCGACCAAGACGATTCATGCATTCTCTAACCTCAACCGCATCGCAACGGTTAACATCAACGATCACTAAACCCAACCTAATGCAATAATCAATTAACGATGCGTTCAATAACAGTCAACAACTGAAATGACCAACTAATCAAACTCGATGGTTCAACGATATCTCGATCATACGAAACCATACTGTATCAACTCTTAACAATACGAACACAAGCCTAAATCCGGTGTTCAATGGTCCTAATGACGTCTTCAACATATATACTTCTCATAACATCATGAATCACAACAAACTACCAAGAACATCGAAAATACTACGATTCCATAATCATAACAACCAATCGAATCATTTGATCACCAATTCATTATCTTCCCTTAACAAAATTCTTGTAAATACCAAGAATAATCACAACAATATCAATTCAACCATCATTCATACAAAAACGTGTAGAATTTTCCAAGTTCTACTCATTGAGACATTTCATCGAACACTTTGAAGGCATAGTCCAATTTAATCGTTTATTCGAAGAAATACTCGAATTTGTTCCATAAAACTTCAAGAGTATTGAATGATTTCGAGTATACAATAAAGTTCTATCAATAATCTGAATCAAAACGAAGCAAATCGGCCAAAACACCAAGAAACCTCAAGAACATCCAAAAACCAAAAGTTCATGTGTTCTTACCTTCGATCCGGGTGGAGGATGATGTTAATCCATGATTTCAACTTCCAAAACATGTTGTTATAAGTAGATTCTACTCAAAACCATCATCTTTGCTGAAGAAATCGCGGAAGGAATGAAGAAAAGTGAAAAATGCCGGATGTGACTCGGTCCAGGCCTTATATAGGCGGGACCTGCCGGCACGTTACGTACGTAACAGGCGGGTCCTTACGTACGTAGCCGGCCGCGGCCTAACCTTCTGCCCAGTCTGGTCGGCACCCTTACGTACGTAACCGGTAGCTGGCTTACGTACGTAACTGGCCCTTACGGCCGTAACCGGCCACTGCCTTAAGTACGTAATCGGCCAGTCCTAGCCATCCCTGCGAATCACTGCCGACCGTGATCGGCCATCCATGCGAGTCACTGTCGACCATGCTCGGCCACCCTGCAAGTCACTGCCGACCATGCTTGGCCACTACAGGTCCTCTCGGCCACGACTCGGCCGGCCGCCCCATAACGTACGTAACACTTATTCCGTTGCGTGCGTAATACGTACGTTGACTTGCTATAGTATTATACTTGTATTACGTACGTAATACACCCTGTATAACGTACGTAACTCTATCCGTTGACTCATCTGTCCACATCCGTGCCGAAAGCTGCCGACACCGGGCCCCACTGTATGATTCCTCTTGTTATATACGTAATACTTTACGCATAACGTACGTAACACGTACCACTTAGCGTACGTTATCTCAAAGTCTTAACGTACGTTAACAGATCCATACTTAGCCATTTCCACCAATTCCTGTCCAACGTCTCGACATAACAAATATGAGCATACGACATACTGAACACATATACGAAATCCCCAAAATATTCTCATACAGTACGTCTGATGCACGATATCCTCAATTACAACTGTCGACCAAGTACGACAATCATACAAATACTCATACGGTATATCCGACATCGAAAAACACACCAAGCATGTAATATCCTAGAATCAAAATAACCTCGATAGACATACTGGCACGACTGTCACGGTTTCCAAAACTATCCACTCATATCGTGTCGGTCCCACTCTGTCCAGTACATCCTAGATAAAAGAATGCGAAAAATTCATAGTGGAATTCTAGGATATTACACAGGTCCTTACGGCCGTAACTGCATTCGTCCGAACACTGCCTCGCACCCGTACGACCGTAACTAACAGCCCTTATGGCCGTAACCGGCATTCGTCCAGCCATGCCTGCCGAGCACGTACGGCCGCAGCCGACACCTTATGGCCGTAACTCGGCCAGGCCAGGCCCTACTCCGGCCGTGACTCGGTCGTGGCTACTCCGACGGCCCGGACAACCCCAAAACCCAAACATGAATATAAACCGAAGATATAGTTACGAAGTACTCGCAAAAACGAATCCGAGCACTAAGAGAACACATGATTACGACTGCCCTAAGGCTCGAAATTCGACAACGGAAAGTAATTACCCCAAACTTTGGGAAATTATGAAAACGGCCCAAAACGTCCGAAATACACGATACACGATCGAAACACCAAACCAAAGCTCGAAACATGAATAATAACATTAAATGAACTTACGAGAAACTCGAAACAACAGTTTCGGACGAGATTCGCACGAATCGAACTCAAGTGCGGAAAAGCCGCTTAAAAACGCGAAACTCAACAAAACGACACCGAAACGAACTCAAATGACAAAAAGTGCAGAATTAATCATTCTCAGAATGACGATACGGTCATGAGCGAGTCATCAAAACGGACTTCTGCTGAAAAAAAAAAGAAATTACCCAAAATCGAAATTGCGGATATTACATACTACCCTCCTTAAAAGAAGTTTCGTCCCGAAACTTAAAATAAGTAGGAAGATGCAATACCCCACCAGAAAAACTCAACGAGACACACAAGAAACGTGTAACCTACGCCCAATGGTGAAACGTTACAAGCAACGCAAAGGAATATACGGTGTGAAAAACACGCTCCACGATGACCAACACAACGCCACCGGTAGAGACATATTAAAACCAACAAGTGACAAGCATGATCAAACAAATAATACAATCAAGTCGATTATCCGAACAATCACAAAACACAACGAACGAAAATAAATACGATTGACCAACCTAACGGTACATCAATCAAAATGCGAGCCAATCGCTGAACAAATACGGAAGTCCACCGCCCAAGGGTTGGAAGATCGAAAACGAGACTAATTTTCCGAACCTAAGGAAATTAGAAAGGAGTCTAAATGCTCAACAATCACGAAACGGGATCAACAAAAACTGAACAATCAACGATCGAACCACAATGATCCAGACAACAAAAATCGAACAATCATGTTCGGATCACGAAGAATAATAAGGTTCAACCGACAACTCCGAGGTTCACATCTCGACTCGAGACAAAACATGATCCGGTGAAAACAACAAGATGTGCACTCACATAAGATTCACAGGAAAGGGAATAGCAATTGAAAAGTCACAACGACAAACGAGTTATTCCGAAACAATACCACACTCGTTCGATCAACAAAAGCAAGGGGCAGGACATGGTCAGAAAATGTCAACGAATATAAATGAGTCGATAGAGTCGAAAATACATAAGTTCAAAATCCGATCCACTTCGAATAAAAGAACTTAATTTCCGAAGTTAGAAATAACAAGGTAAGGAAATAACATAACATACAACTGATAGACCACGCCCCTCAGGGACTCCTCGGAGCCGGTCCTGGTATCAATGCTCAAGTCCGTGCCTCGGAAGGCTCGGTAATCAACTCACAAAACTGAACATGGTGTCCCTCGAGTCCGCACTTAAAACGCATCACAGGCGAGGAAGGACGAATTGCACGTACATTCCCCCGGCACATCACGGTTGAAATGCCTTGGCTCGGCATACCGAAGATACATATGCTAGATACAATGGAACATAACACCGCAAAACAACATACCGGAGATGCCAACTCAGCATGACATATCAACACATACTAAAATCACAACAACCACGGCATCGTTCGATGATTACAACGGCCCGAACGATAATCAGCATATAATTACTAAACATCACGAAACAACCACGTATGTACACAATCATACAAACTCAAGTCCTAACCGCTCACACGGGTGCGATAGCAGGCAAATCACCATGAAACGACAACATTGAAGATCAATATCACACCTCTCACAGAGGGCTAACAAAACAAATGCGTGGCGAACGACTCAACGCTCACGCCACCAATTCAATCACAATTCGGAGGGCTAACACCCTAATGACAATACCAACATCATACACACCTTCTCCGACCACAAGCAGGAAATGATGGGTTATAAAAACGAAAACCATCTTTTGAAAATAATTTAGAAAAACACCGGTCTATCTTGAGTATCACCTTCCAAAAAAATACAAACGTGAAACATCGTTATCGAGACTTTGGAGAACCATTTCGCATTTGATAAAAATGAGGACACTTTCTCTTAGTGAAAAACATTCAGAATATTCGACCCTCGGGTCTAAGTAAAAGTGTTTCTAAAACATTGAAAATATCTCAAACCATTTTGGTCCTCCAGGTAGAAGAATTTTGAAACATATTGTGGCACCTTGGATGTACCACGACAAAATAATTCATTTTAAAAGTACGTCTCGAAATTTGTTTTCTAAGATACTAAAGGTTTTCAAAGATAATTCAATGGTAGAATGCCCAAAAATTTCAGGTAATTACACGGAACATTATAGCGCCGTGGGTCCCGCACCAGAACCCACCAGGATAAAAAACATTTACAAAAATGCCAAAAAGGCCGATGGCTGTAATATTTCAAAAACTCACAAAAGCCATTTACAAAATACTAAATACCGTCATAAGAATTTCGCCAAAACGATCAAGGCCATAATGCCAAAAACTCAGTTAAGGGAATAGGTTTTCGAAATAAAACTCAGTCGATAAAATACCGAAAGCCATTACAAAAGAACTCACGCAGCGGATAAAAGAAATACAGTCCAACATGCACAATCCAGCGACACTACTCCTCATATGCACGAAATATGAGAGTCAAATAACCACATATCACGAAATCAAAATCCATAAGAGGATTCCGTCAATTAACACATAATCATACTAGTATCTCGCATCAGACGAGGCACAAACACAAAGAAGGGAGACTTACATCTACAGGTCGCACAAAGGTGATGATCGCCCCACGATACTAATCACGACCAACCAACTCAGACGATGCGTCGCGACACGACTCAGTCAGATAAAATCCGACGAAGCAAGAATCAAACAACACGACTTGACCCGACAGCCTAGGTTTCCACAACCTAAGCTCCGATACCATTTATGTAACACCCCCAATCCACTCAGGGATATTAGATGCCGTAGACCCTTTCCTCAAGGATCTACTAGGCTGGTAAACAACGTCGAACATCTCAACAATGCCTTTAAGGCTAAAAATGACTCAGTAGATCGATTTGGTCTTTCAATAAATACATACAACTCAATACATGCCTACACAGGGGTCGAATACAAAATGCTCCCATACAATGAGGAAAATATACTGCAGCGGAAATAAAATACAACTGAACCAATACAACAACGTACGGTTCCTCATGTAATTAGTATCGATCATCTTTCATCATCCTTCGTGCCGACCCTGTACCACGCTCCCTGAAACCGGAATGCAAAACAGACATCCACCCCCTGATTTCTCGGGGGTTAGCAAAATTCCACTATTTTGCTAGTGTAAGAACAAAGTACAAAATACGAGTCATACAATTCACATTCCACGAATAACAATAACCAGGAATCGTCAAAGATCCAAATGAAACAAAAAGTACTTCCCGAGGCTAGTTTGGGAAAAATATTCCAAAACCGAAAGATCACAAATCAATGGAAACAATTTATAAAACAGTTTAAAATGCCATCGAGAGTTTTAATAGAAAACAATTTAGGATTACCGAATCCTTCTCTTTCCAAAACTCGAAATACGAAAGGGGTCACCACCCCGAAGGTCTATTTTCCATAAAACGACCTTTACAAAACCGTTGGGATTTTAGCCCCAAATTACATCAAATCACAGTACACGAGAACGATAGCAAGATTTGTTTTCCAACATCAAAACCCAAAAATTAAAAGACTAAAACACATACGACAAAATACTCTAGTGCCATCCTAGCCAAGTAGGCCAATGAACAACTTACCTCTTACACACTTAGTCAATGCATGTAAATCATGAAAGCCATTCAAAAACTCTGGTTTCCGGAAACGCCAATCTCAAAACACATTTGTAAAATGCACCACAATTAACCGTCGATCCACACCTCCGTGCATCCCTACCGAGACCCCGTCGGATCTAACCCGTAGTGGTTAAAAGCAAAGCTCGTCGATCCACACCTCCGTGGATCCCTACCGATACCCCATCGGATCTAACCCGTAGTGAGCATACACACACACACGTTACTCGTGCAATACTAATATGCTAAGAATGTAAGCTCATCAAGAATACTTACTAGAGATGGCCACTTACTCGACACCATTATCAAACTCATCACAACACAACACGATTAACATGGAATATATGATTCCATAACTTTAAACAACACGGGTATCACCAAAGCTCTCAACATTCAAAACAATCAAATCATAATCAATTCACCAAAACACACCGTTCATAAAACACACATACATTTTTAAAAAGAGCCCTTAACGAGGCCAAAACGAATCTCTTGGGAATTCATTGCAAATAACCAAACAAACACACCAAGACGACCACCGATCATCATATCCACAAAACGAGAAGCGTATGAACAAGGTACTTGCCTCGGATAATCACAACGCAGAGAATCGACCGAAGTAGGTTGGCACGAACCGAGTACGAAAATAACACCACACGAATCATCAATCACCAATGGAATTCAACATCGGAATAATCGAGCACCTATAATACTCCATAAGGAACAATAAAACATGATTACAACGAGAATCAAGGCCGAAAACAACGGAAATCCCAACAACTATCAAAGGGAACTCATTCGGACATTTAATCGAACATTCAATGTTCAATAATTCCCAAGAACACTCGAATCATCAATCAAGTTGAACAAATCCGAAATATGGATATACAACCCATAGAACACGATTATTAAGGTTCAATAACATCAACCAAATCATCGAAATCGGACGAACAACAAAGATTAAAAAGAAATCTCGACAGTCAACCCTAGGAGATTTCAAGAGATTACCTCGATACAACGAAGAACACGGATTGAATGACGATATAATCAACAAATATCTTCCAAAGTGCCTTGGAAAAGAGTAGAATCGGCCAAGAACAGCTCCTACCGGTCACTCCCATCCGCAGCCGCACAAAAACGAGGAAAAAGTGAGAAAAAACGATGTCTGGCCGAGCCAGGCCTATATATGGCCGGTAGGGTTACGACCGTAACCGGCAGGGCCTTACGTGTAACACCCCCGATATATTCAGGAATATTACAACGCCGTAAATCCTTTACATAAGAATTTACAAGGCTGAATAAAGGAAATGACAATAACAGATACCAATTTATGAAATTGCTGAAATAAAATACAACCGTCTGGTTCAAAATAGAGAATACAAATATCCAATGAAGAGTTATTATTATTACATCATTAAAATCCAAACATTATAAACTGACGACGTACTCGAGTACTTATTGAAATAACCAACAAACAATGCATAAACCCTAGGAACATCACTCTGCACCCTCGTCGTCATGAATCTCCAGTGGTTGTTTCCCCGCTCTCCTGGATCCTGAACATACACAAATGTTCACTCATGAAGGGGTTAGCACAACGATGCTAGTACAAGTATAATAATCATATAACAGTGATATAATCAACAATTATATCATAACAAGTTTCTCCAACGAGAAATATTCACAACACATATCATATCATAACAGTTTCAACATAGTGATGGTATTCCAACGATCCAGCGCACACAGCTATTGATTCCCATGATGATCCCGTCGGACCAAAGCATGGTGGAACTACCTGTCCAACGATCCAGCGCACACAGCTATAGATTCCCATGATGATTCCCGTCAGATCAAAACATGGTGGACATTTAATCACAACACATAATACACAATACAATCACAATATACTTGTCAAAATATAGACAATTCTAATTAGAGTACTTGCCTCAGTTCGTTGACAAGAATAAACTTCCACGAATATCAAAATACTCGAAGGTCGTCCCCTTCGATCAATCACGTGTTAAGCTCGAACCTTAACAAAAGAAATAGCATAGAATTCATTTCATGCCGAACGAACGTCTAACAATTCAACAATTACGGTAGAAAGTCCTTAATATGCAATCTGTCTGGATAGCTTAACGCACGCTACGAATCCTATGTAGCTTACGTTAACGCTACTCATTAGCGCACGCAGTACACACAGCCTAGCGTATGCTAATCAGGCGTGGTCAGTGCCTCACTGATCAGCCGACTGACTCAGCTGATGACTTAACGCATGCTAAGTCCCAATCGTGGCGTACGCTAAACGTACTCGATAGCGCACGTTAATTCACATAGCTTAGCGCATGCTAAGAGTGCATGGCAGTTCACTGGAGGGCAGCAAATTATACAAATGGTGATGAAGTAAGCGAATTCCTCAGTAATTAATGTTTGTTATCCGGCTTCATGTTATGTTCATAACCTTTAAGAATGATCTCATGGATAATAACAACTTCGAGGTGCAAGTATACGTATAATCATCATAACACCATAATCCGTCTTGATTACAATTCTCATGCGAAGTTGGTGATCTCCGGTTGATGTATTAGATTCTACTATCGTTATACATATTCAGACTTCATCTTGAGGTGAACTAACAATTCCAACTTATACGAAAGAATATTTCTTAAGATGATTCTTCCTTTAAGTTCTTATAACCGAAATAATATCACCTCCAATTCATGATCACAAAGATAACATAACTCATACGGATTGTCAACTTCAGAATGTTTCTCTCATCATTTGAAGTATTAGGGTTCCGACTTCAAGGTTCTAACAATAATATCATAATCGTAGACATTCCAATCTTCTAAACATGGTGTTGTTGAATAATTCACCAATGAAATCCAATATCTCATTAACATGATCACCTTATTCTCCATAACACGAATCTAGAGTTGAAGATAGAATCAACATACCTTAATATGACGAAATCACTGAACCACGAGGTAGAATCCGACTCTGGTTGGTTATGTGCCACTCCAAGGTGTTACCTCTCTTCAATGATCACTCACAAGTGATAACCAATATTCAAGAATCACTATGATGTGTTCTAAGTGTGTTAGAAGGATGATTATAGCTCTCTGGACTCTCAAGAATGAAGAATGGACGAAGGAAATGTAAGACAAAACGGGTGGTTGTCTCATTTATAATATTCTGCACTTTAGCTAATTAGCGCACGCTACAATACATACTTAGCGCGTGCTAATAAGCGTTGACTCCAAATCTGTCCAGGTTCGTCCGCGGGAATCTTATCCCGGACCCATGTCCTGGCTGGCGCATGTGCTAGCCACCTACCTCAACAATTCAGTGTCTAGCGCACGCAACTCCTACATACGTAGCGTGCGCTAGTAATAGCCGATAGCGCGCGTTAAGCTACATTCTTAGCGTGTGCTATCACGAGTTTGCATGAGAAAATTTGCATGTTGTTATACTCAAGTACAAGGATGCCAATGCAAGAAATATCATACTCCAATAATCAAAACCACAAATCTGAATAATACAGGGTCTGGATACAGATGAAATACACAGTAATAAATCCGGATATTACATACTCTCCTACTAAAAAGGAGTTTCGTCCCAAAACTCAAGACGAAAATAATTCGGGATATCTGGACTTCATACCATCTTCCGTTTCCCATGTGGCTTCTTCCACTCCGTGGCGTGACCATTGAACTTTGACGAAAATGATTGGTTTGTTCCTCAACTGCTTAACTCGACTCTCGAGTATCTTGACCGGTCTTTCTTCAAACGTCCCATCTTGAGCAACTTCGATCCCGCCGAAATCAATGATATGACTAGGATCTGGTATATATCTCCGTAGCTGGGATACGTGGAACACGTAATGAACATGGCTCAATGACGGCGGCAATGATAATCTGTATGCCAACTCTCCAACTCTCTCAAGGATCTCAAATTGTCCGATATATCTCGGACTCAACTTTCCTTGCCTTCCGAAACGAAATATTCCTCGAGTAGGAGAAACCTTTAAAAGTACGTGGTCTCCCGTACTGAACTCCAAAGGGCGACGACGTACGTCTGTGTAAGATTTCTGGCGACTTTGGGCGGTCAATAGTCTATCACGAATTAAAGCTATCTTCTCTCGAGTCTGCACGATCAACTCTGGTTCTGTCCCGATTAAGTCTGATGAATCATCCCAGCATAAGGGCGATCTGCATCTTCCCCCGTATAATAACTCAAATGGTGCCATCTTAATGGAAGCATGCCAACTATTGTTGTAGGTAAATTCAATCAACGGTAGATGAACTTCCCAATCAGTTGACCAATCTAAAGCACAAGCCCTCAGCATATCTTCCACTGTTTGAATAGTCCTCTCGGATTGTCCATCAGTCTGTGGGTGATAAGCTGTGCTGAAGTTCAATTCGGTTCCCAAGGCCTTATGAACTGCTTTCCAAAAGTGAGACACAAAACGGCCGTCTCGATCAGAAACAATGGTTTTCGGCGTACCATGCAATCGAACTATCTCCGAAATAAATACTCGCACCAACCTCTCTGGTCCTCACGTGTCCTTAATGCCTAGAAAATGAGCTGATTTGGTTAGACGATCAACTATCACCCAAATCATGTTCATTCCGGTCTTGGTTCTCGGCATACTAGTGATAAAGTCCATCGATATGTCCTCCCACTTCCACTCAGGAATCGGGAGCGGCTTCAACATCCCGGCAGGCCATTGATGCTCGATTTTAACCTGCTGACAAGTCAAGCATTTCGAAACATATTCCGCTACATCTTTCTTCATGTTTCCCCACCAGAAATTCTGTTTCAAGTCCTTATACATCTTACTGGTGCCCGGGTGGATAGAATAGGGCGAACTGTGAGCTTCCTTCATGATTGTCTGTTTCAGAACATCGACATCGAATACGCAGAGTCGGTTCTGAAATCTCAAAACTCCATCATCATGGATTACGAATCCGGGGGCCTTCCCCTTGATCACTTCATCACGTAACCGAATCATCAGAGGATCATCTGCCTGTCTAGATTTTATTTCTTCGGTTAATGACGAAGTTATTTCCATCACGCACAGTTGTCCTTCGACTCTTTGTGACCACACTTCAATTCCTTCTCGAATCATCTCTCGTTGAAGGCTAAGTTGGGAGGTCAGAGTCTCCAGCATCTGAATAGAAATAGGCTTGCAGCTGAGTGCATCGGCCACTACATTCGCCTTGCCTGGATGATACAAAATCTCTAAGTCATAGTCCTTAATCAGTTCTAACCATATTCTTTGCTGCATGTTCAATTATTTCTGACTGAAGATGTATTTGAGACTCTTGTGATCCGTAAAGATCTGACAGTGAGTCCCGTACAGATAATGCCTCCATATCTTCAAAGCAAAAACTACTGCCGCTAGCTCCAAATCATGTGTTGGGTAATTCACTTCATAAGGTTTCAGTTGTCGTGAAGCATAAGCAATCACATTATCATTATGCATCAATACGCACCCGAGTCCTTGGTTCGAAGCATCACTGTAAACTATAAATCCTCCAGTTCCCTGTGGAAATGATAGAATCGGTGCCGTCGTCAATCTCTTCTTCAATTCATCAAAACTAGTCTGACACGACTCGTTCCACTCAAACTTTTGAGTTTTCTGCAGGAGTCGAGTAAGTGGGTGGGAAATTTTGGAAAATCCTTCCACGAACCGACGATAATACCCAGCAAGTCCTAAGAAACTTCGGACTTCTTTCACATTCTTTAGAGGCTTCCAATCCAAAACCGCTTCGATCTTCTGCGGATCTACTCGGACTCCTTCCGCTGATACCACATGACCGAGGAACATTACTTCCTTTAGCCAAAATTCACACTTAGAGAGTTTAGCGTACAGTTGCTCGCTTCTCAAGAGTCCTAATACAATCTGCAAATGCTGTGCATGCTCTTCCGGGTTCTTAGAATACACCAGAATGTCATCAATGAACACGACCACAAATTTATCCAAATATTCGATGAACACTCGGTTCATCAACTGCATGAATACAGCAGGTGCATTAGTGAGACCAAATGGCATCACTACAAACTCATAATGTCCGTAGCGAGTTCTGAATGCTGACTTCAGAACATCAGATTCTTTAATCCACAGCTGATGATACCCTGATCTTAGATTGATTTTAGAAAATACTGTTGCTCCTTGCAACTGGTCGAACAGGTCATCAATCCGTGGCAACGGATACTTGTTCTTAATCGTCATCTTGTTCAGCTCTATATAGTCAATACACAGTCGAAGCGATCCATCCTTCTTTCGGACAAAAAAGACTGGTGCTCCCCAGGGTGAAACGCTTAGCTGAATATAGCCTTTGTCCAGTAACTCCTCCAGCTGCTTCTTTAGTTCATACATTTCAGTAGGTGCCATACGATACGGTGCCTTAGAAATTGGTGTAGCTGCGGGTTCCAGCTCAATGGTAAATTCTACATCCCTTCGCGGAGGTAGTCCAGGTAACTCGTCAGGGAATACATCTGGAAATTCATTCACAACAGGAATGGATGAAAGTTCCATAATTTCGTCTTCTTTCTTCATTGCATAGCACCAATACCCGGTACAGCCCTGCTTCAACAATTTGACAGCTTTCATTGCTTTGATCAACTTTCCTGAGCTTCCTGGTTTCCATACTTCAAACAGTACTTCTGAGCCATCGTCGGCGATTAGCAAAATATTCCTCCTTCGATAGTTTACAATAGATCCATATCGGTTAAGCCAATCATCTCCGAGTATCAGGTCATCTCCTTGCATTTCTATCACAATCAGATTTGAGAGCTACTCTCTGCCTCTAAATGATACAGGGAAATTTATGGTTTCTAAGTTCCCGACAATCCTCTCTCCACTCGGTAAACCAACAACATAAGGTTCACAAGCATGAAAACCCGAAATATTTAAACGATTTACACGAGATAAAGATATAAAAGAATGCGTATCTCCTGTATCGAATAAAACGCTAACTGGCTGGGAAAGGATGCGGGCCGATGCACGATGCGGCAATGACATCACGATCGTCTGTCCTCCTCAACACATACAGACGTGTGGGAACAGAACCGGAACTCGATGTCCCCTTTCGGTCCCATTGTCCTCTGCCTCATCCGCGGCCAAAATTTTGAGGCATCTGAACACTTTCTGCGTCACATTGGATACTAGCTTCCTTAAGGCCATTTGTCATGAACGGGTTCCATTGTACTTGGTGGCGTCCTTGCAAAACGTCGCACGGTGCCCTTCCTGTCCGCAGTCAAAACATGTAACTGGAGTGCGCAAACAATCACGCCAAAGGTGGCGTGGGCGACCACAGTTAAAGCACTTCCTAGCTGTATCCGTCGTGGCTGACATTGTTCCATAATTCTTTCCGCTCTTAGATGGGTGCGGAGGTTTCTTGAAAGAAAAAGAAGACTGGGCCTTGCGGGGCCCACTGTACTTGTGCTCTGTAAAAGTACAAGAGATTATTTGTTTCTTCGACTCCATAAACTTCTCCATTGCCGCTTCTTTTATTTCGTACTCCAACGCCTTATCCTGGTATTGGCGGAGAGTGGTACATTCAAAACCGGACATGTACCTCTGGATTTCTGGTTTCATCCTCATTTCAAAATGAATCATCAACTCATACATTACGACGGATGTCGAACAAATGCTAACTGCTGGTTAAACGTCTTAATCGTCTGGGATACGGGTTCGTCTGATGGCTGAGCGAAGAAAAACTCCCGAATTTTGGCTTCCCTCACAGGACGAGGGCAGTACTGAACTTCCATCATCATTTTAAATTTTGTCCAATCAGCATCATGATCTGCAGGTCAGATAGCTTCCCACCACTCGGATGCCTCCCCAATCAGAAAGTACTGGGCGATAGGAGCTCTCCTGTCGTCTGGGCAATTAATTCCAGCAAAAAATTTCTCCAATTCCTTCAACCAATGATCCCAAGTGGGAGTCTCGGAAAAGCCGTCAAATTTGGGCGGTTGCATGTTCGCTACCTCTTGCAACCATCGGTCACCTCGATTTCCCATTTCTGGGATCCTTTGCTGTCCATCTCCCTGCTGGAGTCCCACCGCCATCTATATTCGGTCCACGACATGAGCGAACTGAGTCATCTGATTCACCACTTGGCGAAGGATTTCTGGTACAGCAGGTTATGCTTCGTTATTGATGGATTGTTGCGGCTCGCCTAAGCTATGACTAGCCTGATTAGAAGGAGACACCTCCCTTTCAGCATTCCTTCGTCCGCGTCCACGACCGCGACCACGTCCACGTCCGCCTCTCAACATACTGTAAGCACAAGTACTTAATATACAGGAAACAACATTGTTCTAATGTTCAAGTATAAAAAAGTACAACATGTAAAGAACGAGATAGAGTTTAGGAACTTACAACCACCATTCGCATGAAGACGTAGGCAGTACAGTGATGTTATTCACGACCGGTTATCTCAAAAGACGTAAATGACCCCTATTTTAACCCAATGGCCAAGATATCCATAATCTTAGCTCTGATACCATATTCTGTAACACTCCCGATATATTCAGGAATATTACAGCACCGAAAATCCTTTAAATAAGAATTTACAAGGCTGAATAAATGAAATGACAATAATAGATACCAATTTATGAAATTGCTGAAATAAAATACAACCGTCTGGTTCAAACCAGAGAATACAAATATCCAATGAAGAGTTATTATTATTACATCATTAAAATCCAAACATTATAAACTGACGACGTACTCGAGTACTTATTGAAATAACCAACAAACAACAGACAATAAACCCGGCCGGAACATCACTCTGCACCCTCGTCGTCATGCATCCCCAGTGGTTGTTTCCCCGCTCTCCTGGATCCTGAACATACACAAATGTTCACCCCCGAAGGGGTTAGCACAACGATGCTAGTACAAGTACAATAATCATACAACAGTGATATAATCAACAATTATATCATAACAAGTTTCTCCAACGAGAAATATTCACAACACATATCATATCATAACAGTTTCAACATACTGATGGTATTCCAACGATCCAGCGCACACAGCTATAGATTCCCATGATGATCCCGTCGGACCAAAGCATGGTGGAACTACCTGTCCAACGATCCCGCGCACACAACTATAGATTCCCATGATGATTCGGATCAAAACATGGTGGACATTTAATCACAACACATAATACACAATACAATCACAATATACTTGTCATAATATAGACAATTCTAATTAGAGTACTTTCCTCGGTTCGTTGACAAGAATAAACTTCCACGAATATCAAAATACTCCAAGGTCGTCCCCTTCGATCAATCACGTGTTAAGATCGAACCTTAACAAAAGAAATAGCATAGAATTCATTTCATGCCGAACAAACGTCTAACAATTCAATAATTACGGTAGAAAGTCCTTAATATGCAATCTGTCTGGATAGCTTAACGCACGCTACAAATCCTATGTAGCGTACGTTAATGCTACTCGTTAGCGCATGCAGTACACACAGCCTAGCGTACGCTAATCAGGCGTGGTCAGTGCCTCACTGATCAGCCGACTGACTCAGCTGATGACTTAACGCACGCTAAGTCCCAATCGTGGCGTATGCTAAACGTACTCGATAGCGCACGTTAATTCACGTAGCTTAGCGCACGCTAAGAGTGCATGGAAGTTCACTGGAGGGCAGCAAATTATACAAATGGTGATGAAGTAAGCGAATTCCTCAGTAATTAATGTTTGTTATCCGGCTTCATGTTATGTTCATAACCTTTAAGAATGATCTCATGGATAATAACAACTTCGAGGTGCAAGTATACGTATAATCATCATAACACCATAATCCGTCTTGATTACAATTCTCATGCGAAGTTGGTGGTCTCCGGTTGATGTATTAGATTCTACTATCGTTATACATATTCATACTTCATCTTGAGGTGAACTAACAATTCCAACTTATACGAAAGAATATTTCTTAAGATGATTCTTCCTTTAAGTTCTTATAACCGAAATAATATCACCTCCAATTCATGATCACAAAGATAACATAAATCATACGGATTGTCAACTTCAGAATGTTTCTCTCATCATTTGAAGTATTAGGGTTCCGACTTCAAGGTTCAAACAATAATATCGTAATCGTAGACATTCCAATCTTCTAAACATGGTGTTGTTGAATAATTCACTAATGAAATCTAATATCTCATTAACATGATCACCTTATTCTCTATAACACGAATCTAGAGTTGAAGATAGAATCAACATACCTTAATATGACGAAATCACTGAACCACGAGGTAGAATCCGACTTCGGTTGGTTATGTGCCACTCTAAGGTGTTACTTCTCTTCAATGATCACTCACAAGTGATAACCAATATTCAAGGATCACTAAGATGTGTTCTAAGTGTGTTAGAAGGATGATTATAGCTCTGTGGCCTCTCAAGAATGAAGAATGGATGAAAGAAATATAAGCCAAAACGGGTGGTTGTCTCATTTATAATATTCTGCACTTTAGCTAATTAGCGCACGCTACAATACATACTTAGCGCGCGCTAATAAGCGTTGACTCCAAATCTGTCCAGGTTCGTCCGCGGTAATCTTATCCCGGACCCATGTCCCGGCTGGCGCATGTGCTAGCCACCTACCTCAATAATTCAGTGTCTAGCGCACGCAACTCCTACATACGTAGCGTGCGCTAGTAATAGCCGATAGCGCGCGTTAAGCTACATTATTAGCGTGCGCTATCACGAGTTTACATGAGAAAATTTGCATGTTGTTATACTCAAGTACAAGGATGCCAATGCAAGAAATATCATACTCCAATAATCAAAACCACAAATCCGAATAATACAGGGTCTGAATACAGATGAAATACACAGTAATAAATCCGGATATTACATTACGGCCGTAACCGGCATTCGTCAAAATCCGCCCAGCACCTTCCGATCGCTTACGGCCGTAACCGACAGGGCCTTATGGCCATAACTCGGCACTTACGGCCGTACCCGGCAGGTCCTTACGGTCGTAGCCGGCATTCATCCGAACACTGCCTGGCACCCGTACGGTCGTAACTGACAGCCCTTACGGTCGTAACCGGAATCCGTCCAGCCATGACTGCCGAGCACGTATGGCCGTAACCGGCACCTTATGGCTGTAACTCGGCCAGGCCAGGCCCTGCTCCGGCCGTGACTCGGCCGTGGCTACTCCAACGGCCCGGACAACCCCGAAACCCGAACCTGAATATAAACCAAAGATACGGTTACGAAGTACTCTCAAAGACAAATCCGAGCACTAAGAGAACACACGATTCCGACCTCCCTAAGGCTCGAAATTCGACAACGGAAAGTAATTACCCCAAACTTTGGGAAATTACGAAAATGGCCCAAAACTTCCGAAATACACGATACATGATCGAAACACCAAAACAAAGCTCTTAACATGAATAATAACATTAAATGAACTTACGAGAAACTCGAAACAACAGTTTCGGATGAGATTCACACGAATCGAACTTCAGTGCGGAAAAGCCGCTTAAGAACGCGAAACTCAACAAAACAACACCGAAACGAACTCGAATGACAAAAAGTGCAGAATTAATCATTCTCAGAATGACGATATGGTCATGAGCAAGTCGTCAAACTGGACTTCCGCCGAAAAAAAAAAGAAATTACCGAAAATCGAAATTGCGGATATTACACATTTCACTGGGAGTTGATCTGATTGCAAGCCTTGAAGATGCAAAGTTTTGCATTCGGTGTAAAATTCTCGGATGAAGTTTAGTGGGTCTTTGTTTGGCATTCTCTAGAAGGATGGCAATTGAGGAAACTAATGATTTTTTATTTCTTAGTTACTTGCCGGCACTCAATATGATACATGATGTAAAATCACTTATAACCGGCGGTGGAACTTCCATCGTTCTGTTCTCGTTCAAGGTTGGTTGTTGCGGTTGTAGTCTTCATTGGTCTTCCTCGGCAATGTCGCATGTACATTAACAAACTGAGACGTAGTAAAAAATAACCAATAAAAATAAAATTGCAATTAAAAATTAAACAAAGGAAAATGAAGCAACACTAAATTCATTTTTTGCAAAAATCTATTCAATAGCACTCATTAAACTTCCCCGTCACTGACGAATTTGTCTTTAAAGTTTAGACTTCTATTACTTCGATTTGTAATAGCAGTAAATTAACTTGAGTCAATCTCTCGATAAATTTTAGAAGGAGATTAAAATGAATAAAAGATATTGGGTTAATTTCCCCAATTAGGATTATTCAATACAATTCTCTCAAATTAGAGTGATTTAATTGCTGATCCACCCAAACTCTAGGTGAATTGGGTCAGATCTCCCAACTTCCTAGAGTTAGGATTATAGCCACTCACGGTGGAAGAAATCAAAACCAAACGAGGGAAAACATGAAATAAGGCAGGTTCTATGGAGAAATTAAGGTAGAGAGACTAGATATAGAAAAGAATAGTAATTGAAGATCAAGAGTAGGAAATACTTACAAATGAAGTCAAGAACATAAATTGAACCATGCAAAATCCTTGAATTCATAGTAGACAATTGCAATTACAACTAAGGCTGGGAATCAAGATGGAATTGAAAGAAAAAACTAATCTAGGGCTGACTAGACCATCGATTACCTTGTGTCTCGGGGCTCCAACGACCCATTTTTAATTCCGATCTGGTTTCCTCGAACCATTTCCATTTTTACCTAGAAAAGTACATAAAAATACCCCAAAATCCCTAAATTCACAAAAATTATCAAAAACACAAAAATAACATAAAATCCAAAGAATTTATCCTAAAATCCCCAAAAATACGAGATTAACCAAAACAACAATAAAATGCTAAGGCAATGGTCAAAATATTCGGCAAGTTGCAGACATTTACACATGGGATTTAAATCCTTGAGCGCAAGCTTTCCGAAAATAGAAAATGACATCAAATCCATTTCCGACTTAGCTCAACCACGACTTAGCTCGATCGTTCAAGGTGTATGAGAGGCATTTCCTTTTAAGTCGATCTTCTTGCGATCGTTAAAGAGGTAGCATTTGCACTACGGTGTACATTAGTACTCCCAAATAATGTTGAGCATATCTTCATTAGGCATTCCATAGACAAATGGTAACTGTTGAAAACAATGAACTCTGATCTCATAATTCCTAGCTAGATTGCCAAGGACAATGCATGATGTAGAATCAAGAATAACCGGCATAGCAAAGTTTCACATGTAAAGCGGTGGGAATAGAGATGGATTGACCATTTTGTTGTCAAGCTCGAGAGTAATAAAAATTCATCGATTGGCTCTATTTCAGTCTATCTGGTTGCGGGTGTGATCTTTCACGGTCTTCCTCATCCTCTAAAAATGCTAGTAAAAACAAACAACAAAAATGTAGTAGAAACTACGCTAAGATAATTTTTTGCAAAAATTCTGGCTAGCACTCATTAAACCTTCTCAACAACGATGTTAAATTTACTCGAAAATTTAGTTCTACTAAAATCGCCTACAAGAGAAACTGGTTGACTTATAGTAGAAGTAAACCAACTTTCATACTCTAAAAGAGATTTAGAAGGAGTCTAAAATGAATATAAATGCAATGCCAATAAATTTCATGCTCAAACAACTAAATCCTAACATAATTGGAGTTGTAATTATCACTAAGGAATAAAATCAAACATTTAAGGTGTGAAAATCGCAAAGAGTGGAAACAGTTGAAATTATAGTCCGGGTATAGGGGAAATCGCCCCAGTTCTAGTAGGAATTTAGTCCTAATTTTCAATTGAACCTTTATTAAATGCTATTCTATCGAATATATTTAATTATAATTATGGGAATTTTGGGGCAAATTGCCCTTCAAGTCAATTTTTCTAAGATTGGGACAAGACATATAATTCTCCCAAACTAGAGTGATTCAATCTTCAATCACGCTTAACCCATAGGTGAATTGGGTCAATTGACCCCGAATACATAGAATTAGGGTTGTAGATCATCAACATGGTGGAAACCAAAAGGGAACCAAAAACAGAAGAGAAACTGCATAAAAATGAACAAGTTCCATGGATAAATAAAGAGAGGGGGGAGATTATATTTAGAAACTTACAAAAATTTAGGAACAACGTAAAGGAAACTTACTTGTAGGCAATGATATTGAAGAGAAAAATGGAAACTCAACCTGAAATAAACTTGATTCCTTCGAAGAGAAGTGCAATTATAACAAATTGACGAAATAAGCTGAAATTGAAATACAATTGCAAAACTAGACCTAAATTGTTAATTTATAACAAAGAGGAAAAAGAGAAAAACTAGAGAGCTAATATTTTCTAAAATTGTAATACAAAAAAAAGAAAGAACGTCCCAAATTGAATGAATCTAACACCCTAATATAGATCAGCCCTGTAGCCCAACAAGAATATGCAGCCTCTGTCGATTCGTGAATTAGAAATATGGAAGTATTTCAATTGACTTTTCCACTAAGATACCTACTGTTCAAGGATGGAAGGATACAATTTGGGTCATTATCGATAGATTGATGAAGTCAGCTCATTTCATTCGTATCCAAGAGAAAATGGGAGTAGAATAGCTTACTACAATCTTTGCTCGAAAAATAGCATAATTGCATGGTGTTCTGATGTTAATATGTCAGATCGAGACGATTGTTCCATCTACGATTTATTTAAGGTTGTTCATAAGTCTATGGGTACTCAACCGAACTTCATTATTACTGATCATCCATAGACGGATAGTCGGACTAAGCGAACCATTCAGACGTTAGAAGATATGTTGAGGGCATGTGTACGTGATAGGGAAAAATGTTGAATTCGAGATCGTGGACTAATCAAGTTCTCTTATAATAAGAGTTGGCCCACGAGTATTGGGATGACACCTTTTGAAGCTTTATGTAGTAATAGGTTCAAGTCACTATTATGTTGGGATGATTTATTCGGCATGGTTGCGACTGAACGGGATTTGATAAAGGAATCATTGAGATGATTGTTATTATCCAGAAACATATGTTTGCAACCCAAAACTGACAGAATTCTTATGCCATGGATCGACATCATCCATTGGAGTTTCTGGTCGGTGACCATGTTTTGGTTAAGGTATTGCCGATGTAAGGTGTTCGTCATTTTGGCCAGAAAGGCAGGATTAGTCCTAAATTTTTCATACATTGAGATTTTAGATAAGTCGAAGGCCTTGCATATTGTTTAACCCTACTACCGTTGCTCAAAGGAATTCTTAATGTTTGTCATCTTTCACAACTAAAGAAGTATGTTTATGATCCGAGCCATAAACACAGTTATGAAGAGCTAGAGATTTTAAAGGTTGATACTTTCTGAGAGATTTCGATCACAATTCTAGGCTATCATATGAAGCAGATATTTAGGAATAATATTATATAGCTCATCAAGATTAAATGGTCGTATCATGTTGTTGAAGAAGCAACATAGTTTACGAACTAAACTATTTACAGGGGGTATGGCATACCGAAGGCATTACATATACTTTTATTGTACTTTTTACTAATATTTGACTTTCGAATATCTTGCACTGTATCAGTCTAGCTGTATGATTACATGTTTTTGAGTTATTGACAATGATTTTTGACCATATTTTGGCAATAGACCACGCATGGCAATTATTTTGATCTTTTGTGTAGGATGGTTGATGTGGGAACGCGACTATGTTATGAAACTCTAACATCCACCACTTGGAGAATATAGTGTCCGCTATAGAGAAAGGCGTCATGTATCTTATGCCCTCTATGTTATGTAATGTGAGTATCAGACAAAAGGAATCAAATTTGGACATGTGGGGCATCGTGATCGAGCATGCTTGGAAAGGCAAGTCAACAGTTCGTAGCGTACTTAATAAAGTGAAGTAACGTATGTTATAAATGTAACACCCCCATCCCGGCTCGGGACTGTTACAGCACCGTGGATCCATTTCGAGAATCCACAAGGCAAGACCTGACCAACACACATACACCAACAGAGACCAATCCAGTCAAACGTAAAACTAAAACAACAGACATCAACCGGCAAGGTTGACGACATAACACATCCGCGACAATACGACCGGCAAGGTCGAACATGACCGGTCAAATCAAACTCAACTTATAGATAACATATTTCAAGACAATACCCAAGCCCACACACGGGCGTAACATCAATAAAAAGACAACACTCGCGAGTACTTACATAAAACAAGACCCCAACATCTCAAACAACATTGGCAATCCGAGAGAATATCACTACTGCTCGTCATCCTCGTGCTCGTCCTGCGCCGTAAGGCCATTAAAACCTGTACCTGAATACACAAACAGCCAGTGCAAGTACTTGATAATAGGAATATTTATAACGTGCAATAAATAAAATGTTGCAATGACTGATTATATTAGTATATCAAGAAGAAGAATATTCTCACCAAGTACCATCGCCTGAACAGTATTGTGACAACTACATCATTCACAAAAACACATCAACATCATCATCACAATCCAATAGCATAAGCAGTACTATATCACGTCATTATTCCAGAATAATACGTATATCACATTTTAAAGAAAAACCATATGGGCTATACCGATACGAGGTTCAACACCCCATCGTATCCTAGAGGCCTCGTCAGATCATCCCTGGTTGTATAACCGGGTCGAGCGGCACGTGGTTCAGCACCCCAACGTATCCCATAACCCTCGTCAGGGGAATTCCCGGCTTTACTCGATCACAAAATACAGTTTCACAACATTGGTACAACTTTCAAAATATCGATTTCCAAACATATCATCTCACATTTCACAGTATGTTGTCACATAACTTTATCGACGCAAGTCTCAAATCATTATTCACAACTTTCAGCAACATTCCTTTTCAATCACATTTGAAATAACTTATCGAGGCATCCTCAATAAGATAATAACCAAGATCAGTCATCCAGTATTTGCAGAAAATCTTTCTCGAAACACATTCGATTCCTTTTCAAAAACCTTTTCGAAATCTTTTCGAAACATAGTTTATTTTGAGAAATCCTTTTTCAAAACATTTTTCACAATATCAACGTAGAGTTGCTTAATTCAGAGTATGAACAAACCATTTGAAAATCACAGTATATACATATTCGATTGCAACTTATACATAAAACATGATCAAATACTTGTCTGGCATCCTAGCGAATGGAAAAGTTCGATGGACAAGAAGATGGATGTAACACCCCCGATATATTCAGGAATATTACAGCGTCGTAAATCCTTTACATAAGAATTTACAAGGCTGAAGAAATGAAATGACAATAACAGATACCAACTTATGAAATCACTGAAATAAAATACAACAGTCTGGTTCAATACCGAGAATACAAATATCCAATAAAGGGTTATTAATACATCACCAAAATCCAAACATCATAAACTGACGACGTACCCGAGTACTTATTGAAATAACCAACAAACAACAGACAATAAACCCGGCCGGAACATCACTCTGCACTGTCGTCGTCATGCAGCTCCAGTGGTTGTTTCCCCAGTCTCCTGGATCCTGAACATAAACAAATGTTCACCCCCGAATAGGTTAGCACAACGATGCTAGTACAAGTACAATAATCATATAACAGTGATATAATCAACAATTATATCATAACTAGTTTCTCCAATGAGAAATATCAACAACACATATCATATCATAACAGTTTCAACATACTGATGGTATTCCAACGATCCAGCGCACACAGCTATAGATTCCCATGATGATCCCGTCGGACCAACACATGGTGGAACTACCTGTCCAACGATCCAGCGCACACAGCTATAGATTCCCATGATGATTCCCGTTAGATCAACGCATGGTGGACATATAATCACAACACATTTACACAATACAATCACATCATAACTGTCATAATATAAACAATTCTAATTAGAGTACTTGCCTCGGTTCGTTGACAAGAATAAAACTTCCACGAATATCAAAATACTCGAAGGTCGTCCCCTTCGATCAATCAAGTTTCTAAGCTCGAACCTTAACAAACGAAATAATATAGAATTCATCTCATGTCGTACGAATGTCTAACAATCCAAAATTATGGTAGGAAGTCCTTAAAATGCAATCTGTCTGGATCGCTTAACGCACGCTACGCATCCTATGTAGCGTACGTTAATGCTACTCGTTAGCGCACGCAATTACACACAGCCTAGCGTACGCTAACCATGCACGGTCAGTGCCTCACTGATCAGCCGACTGACTCGCCTGATGTCTTAACGCACGCTAAGTTCCAAACGTGGCGTACGCTAAACATACTCAATAGCGCACGTTAATTAACAAAGCTTAGCGCACGCTAAGCGTGCATGGCAGTTCAGTGAAGGGAAATACATCCCGTCGTGGAGGTAGTCCAGGTAACTCGTCAGGAAATACATCTGGAAATTCGTTAACAACAGGAATGGATGAAAGTTCCACAATTTCGTCTTCTTTCTTCATTGCATAGCACCAGTATCCGGTACAACCCTGTTTCAACAATTTGACAGCTTTCATCGCTTTGATCAACTTTCATGAGCTTCCTGGTTTCCATCCTTCAAACAATACTTCGGAGCCATTGTCAGCGATCAGCGAAATATTCCTCCTTCGGTAGTTTACAATAGCTCCATATCGATTAAGCCAATCGTTTCCGAGTATCAGGTCGTCTCCTTGCATTTCTAACACAATCAAATTTGAGAGCCACTCTTTGCCCCAAAATGATATAGGGAAATCTCTAGTCTCTATGTTCCCAACAATCCTCTCTCCACTCGGTAAACCAACAACATAAGGTTCACAGTAATGAAAACCAGAAATATTCAAACAATTTACACAAGATGAGGATATAAATGAATGCATAGCTCCCGTATCAAATAAAACGCTAACTGGCTGGGAAAGGATCTGAACAGTACCTGATGCGATAGCAGCATCCTGATCATTTGTCCTCCTCATCTCATACAGACATGGGGGAACAGATCCGGCACTCGATGTCCTCTTTCGGTCCCATTGTCCTCTGCCTCGTCCGCGGCCAAAATTCTGAGGCATCTGAACACTTTGCTACGTCTGTTGGATACTAGCTTCCTTCTGAACTAGTTGCGATGTACGGGTTCCATTGAACTTGGTGACATCCTTGAAAAACGTCGCACGGTGCCCTTCCTATACGCAATCAAAACATGTAACTGGAGTGCGCAAACAATCACGCCAAAGGTGACCTGGGCGACCACAGTTAAAGCACCTCCTAGCTGTATCCGTCGTGGCCAACATTGTTCCAAAATTCTTTCCGCTCTTAGATGGGTGCAGAGGTTTCATGAAAGAATAAAAAGAAAACTGGGCCTTGTGGGGCCCACTGCTCTTGTGCTCGGTAAAAGTACCAGAGACTTTCTGTTTCTTGGAGTCCGTAAATTTTTCCATTGCAGCTTCCTTGATTTCGTACGCCAACGCCTTATCCTGGTATTGACGGAGAGTGGTACATTCAAAACCGGACATGTACCTCTGAATTTCTGGTTTCATCCTCATATCAAAATGAATCATCATCTCTGCATCTGTTCTGACCAGATGTCGAACAAATGCTATATGCTGGTTAAATGTCTTAATTGTCTGGGATACGGGTTCGTCTGATGGCTGAGCAGAGAAAAACTCCCGAACTTTGGCTTCCCTCACAGGACGAGGGCAGTACTGAGCTTCCATCATCATTTTAAATTCTGTCCAATCAGCATCATGATCTGCAGGTCGGATAGCTTCCCACCACTCGGATGCTTCCCCTATCAGAAAGTACTGAGCAATAGGAGCTCTCCTGTCGTCTGGGCAATTAATTCCAGCAAAAATTTTCTCCAATTCCTTCAACCAATGATCCCAAGTGGGAGTCTCAGAAAAGCCGTCAAATTTGGGTGGTTGCATCTTCGCTACCTCTTGCAACCATCGGTCACCCCGATTTCCCATTTCTGGGATCCTTTGCTGTTCATCTCCCTGCTGAAATCCCACCGCCACCTGCATTTGATCCACGACCTGAGCGAAATGAGTCATATGGTTCACCACTTGATGAAGGATTTCTAGTATAGCAGGTTCCAGTTCGTTATTGATAGATCGTTGCGGCTCGCCTGAGCTATGACTAGCCTGATTAGAAGGCGACGCTTCCCTTTCATCATTCCTTCGTTGGCATCCACGACCGCGACCACGTCCACGTCCGCCTCTCAACATACTGTAAGCATAAATACTCAATATATAGGAAACAATATCGTTCTAATGTTCAAGTATAAAGAAATACAACATGTAAAGAATGAGATAGAGTTTAGGAATTTACAACCACCGTTCGCATGAAGACGTAGGCAGTACAGTGATGGTATTCACGGCCGGTTACCTCAAAAGATGTATATGACCCCTATTTTAACCCAATGGCCAAGATATCCATAATCTTAGCTCTGATACCATATTCTGTAACACCCCCGATATATTCAGGAATATTACAGCGCCGTAAATCCTTTACATAAGAATTTACAAGGCTGAATAAATGAAATGACAATAACAGATACCAACTTATGAAATCACTGAAATAAAATACAACAGTCTGGTTCAATACCGAGAATACAAATATCCAATGAAGGGTTATTAATACATCACCAAAATCCAAACATCATAAACTGACAACGTACTCGAGTACTTATTGAAATAACCAACAAACAACAAACAATAAACCCATCCGGAACATCACTCTGCACCCTCGTCGTCATGCAGCTCCAGTGGTTGTTTCCCCGCTCTCCTGGATCCTGAACATAAACAAATGTTCACCCCCGAAGGGGTTAGCACAACGATGCTAATACAAGTATAATAATCATATAACAGTGATATAATCAACAATTATATCATAACTAGTTTCTCCAACGAGAAATATCAACAACACATATCATATCATAACAGTTTCAACATACTGATGGTATTCCAACGATCCAGCGCATACAGCTATAGATTCCCATGATGATCCCATCGGACCAACACATGGTGGAACTACCTGTCCAACGATCCAGCGCACACAGCTATAGATTCCCATGATGATTCCCGTCGGATCAACGCATGGTGGACATATAATCACAATACATTTACACAATACAATCACATCATAACTGTCATAATATAAACAATTCTAATTAGAGTACTTGCCTCGGTTCGTTGACAAGAATAAAACTTCCACGAATATCAAAATACTCGAAGGTCGTCCCCTTCGATCAATCACGTTGCTAAGCTCGAACCTTAACAAAAGAAATAATATAGAATTCATCTCATGCCATACAAATGTCTAACAATCCAAAATTACGGTAGGACGTCCTTAAAGTGCAATCTGTCTGGATCGCTTAACGCACGCTACACATCCTATGTAGCGTACGTTAATTTTACTCATTAGCGCACGCAATTACACACAGCCTAGCGTACGCTAACCATGGACGGTCAGTGCCTCACTGATCATCCGACTGACTCGCCTGATGACTTAACGCACGCTAAGTTCCAAACGTGGCGTACGCTAAACATACTCAATAGCGCACGTTAATTAACAAAGCTTAGCGCACGCTAAGCGTGCATGGCAATTCACTGAAGGGCAGTAAATTGTACAAATGGTGATGAAGTAAGCGAATTCCTCAGTGATTAATGTTTGTTATCCTCATACATGTTATGTTCATAAACTTATGAATGATCTCACGGATAATAACAATTTCGAGATACAAGTATACGTATAATCATCATGACACCATAATCCATCTTGATTACAATTCTCATGCGAAGTTTGGTGATCTCCGGTTGGTGCATTAGATTCTACTATCATTATACACATTCGGACTTCATCTTGAGGTGAACTAACAATTCCAACTTATACGGAAGAATATTTCCTAAGATGATTCTTCCCTTAAGTCCTTATAACCGAAAATGATATCACCTCCAATTTATGATCACTAAGATAACATAAATCATACAGATAATCAACTTCAGAATGTTTCTCTTATCATTTGAAGTGCTAGGATTCCAACTACGAGGTTCCAACGATAATATGATAAGCATAGACATTCCAATCTTCTAAACATGATGTTTGTTGAATAATTCACTAATGAAATTCAATACTTCGTTAGCATGATCATCTAATTCTTTAGAATCCAAATCTAAGGCTGGAGATAGATTGAACATACCTTAATATGACGAAAGCACTGAACCCAAAGGTAGAATCTGATTCCGGTTGGTTATATGCCACTCCAAGGTGTTACTTCTCCTCAATGATCAATCATAAGAAGTATCCAATGTCCAATGATCAAGTAGATGTGATATAAATGTATCTGAGGAAGATGATATGCTCTCTGGTCTCTCAAGAACGAAAGATAAACGAAAGAAATGAGAATAAAATGGAGTGTTGGCCCATATAAAAACTTTCTGTACAAAACAGATTAGCGCACGCTACCATGCATCCTTAGCGCGCGCTAATAAGAGTTGACTCCAAAATTGTCCAGTTTCGTCCGCGGGAATCTTATCCGGACCCATGTCCCGGCTGGCGCATGTGCTAGCCGCCCAGCTCAATAATTGAGTACCTAGCGCACGCAACTCCTATATACGTACCGTGTGCTAGTAGTAGTCGATAGCGCGCGTTAAGCTACATTCTTAGCGTGCGCTATCACGAGTTTGCATGAGAAATTTTGCATGTTGTTATACTTATGTACAAAGATACCAATGCAAGAAATATCATACTCCAATTATCAAGACCACAAATCCGAATAATACAGGGTTCGAATACAGATGAAATACACAGTAATAAATTCATATATTACAATGGATTGGGCGATTAGCCAAATCTACGATCTAAAACGGATAATATTGTACGATTAACGTGTTAAGATTTATATAACTATTAGAACTCTACTCTCCAGTTTAGCCGATTTAAGGGTGAGAACGTAGTTACACATACACCTCGCGTATTATCGGGGTATAAGAGGGCTATTTTTCGAACTAGGAGCTATTAAGCGGTCATTTGACCCATTTGGGATTCAAACCGAGAAGGTTATACACTTTTGAAGAAAATATTAAAGTACTAGGGCCAAAATATAATTTTTAAAACTCTTTTTAAAAGTTTAGGGGTTAAATCTAGAATAACTAAGAACTTGAATTGAGGTCAAACTGAAGATTTAGGAAATTTCAATCAAGTCTAACTTTAATTCCCAAATGGCATAGCCCTAAACTTTCAAAGTTTATGTTTTCACCCTAAAACTTTATATGGCTACCTAATCCTCGTTTTAACGTCCCTCATCTATCGTAACCTCATCAGAACTTCTTTGTCATCGATTAACATTATTTTTACAGGTAAAAACACTTCACTTGCCCAGGTCGGCACACCCCGAACACAACCCACACACACGAACATACAAACACCCCCTACGGACACACGCACACACACCAGCACACACACGAACACCCACACCCACACACTACCTCACACACACACACACAGAGAGCACACACACAGTCACACACAGCACACACACGCACCATAATACTCAACCAAGTCCAACAACTAAAACTATAAAGATGAAGCTCGTTAGGAGTGCTTCCTAAAGGTGTAAAGTGTTTCAAGTTCCGGCGACCCGAATGGCCGTACGGGGACACGACGTCGAGCGGCGGTTCCGGACCAGTTCCGGCTATTGTGACCTCATTTGTAAAACTCGGCGGATATTAGTGATCTACTCGCTGAAACGATCAAAAGGATAGATAGATTATGAAGTTTTACGGGAGAAATTTTCCCTTGGTGACGAACCCTTCTCGGCCTTCCTCCTTGACTCTTGTTTTTTTCCTTTATCTCTTATGGGATGCTCACCGCAGGTGATATCCCTTCTTATCTCTTTTTCTCTCTCTTTTGATGTGGCAGTTTACGTACATAATTATATATATATATATATATATATATATATATAGGGGTGGGTTCAGGTGAGAATGCAATTTAAGTAAAGAAATAAGCACTACTAGAAAAAATACGCTCTAAATCGGGTAAAATAGACATTTTAAATCAGTTAAATAGCCGTTATAGATTCAACCGATGTAGAAAGTCTGGACTTTCTACATCGATTTTCGGAACCGATCCAAAAAGTTTGCTTTCTACATCGGTTATTTAACCGATCTAGAATATCTATTTGAACCGATCTAGAAAGTCTTATTTTTCCAAAAAAATGACCCTAACCCAGCTCAGGTCCGACCCAACCACAGCCCGGCCTCGACCCAACCACAGCCCGGCCCGGCCCGAGAAATATTAATTTATTTCAATCTGTTTCCATGAGGGTTTGAACCCTTGACCTTGTGGTTGGGGAGTGAAGTCCCAACCACTAGGCTAAGGTGCGTTGTTTTAGAGACTTGCATTTATTAAATTTTTAATATAATTTCTCGAGTGGGTTTTAAATCGGTTCTAAAATAACCGATCTAGAAAGTGCACTTTCCATATCGGTTCTAAAATAACCGATTTAGAAAGTCCACTTTCTAGATCAGTTCTAAAACAACCGATTTAGAAAACGATCGTATCACTTTCTAGATCGGTTATTATAGAACCGATCTAAAATGTCCGATGTGAAATGGTATTTTTCTCCTAGTGAAGAATGAATTTCATCCATAGATCTTGTTAAATAGATGTCCTAGATTTATTCTCACAAAAATTTGATGCATATAATATAATATTTTAATGCATCGATATTTTGATGCATATAATGCATATTTTAATGCGTTGTAATTTTGATGCACGAAAAACATCTATTTCATGCATAATTAGTACAAAACGCATGCATTCGCAATTCGCAGGATAAGAACCAATCGCATTTAATATATATATTACTAATCATGTAGGTAAATATATATATATATATATATATATCATTATAATTGTCAGGATTATTAATATTATTATTATTATTATTATTTTTCGTCCTGATAATTCATCAATAAGTCCGGCGACGTACAAAATATTATATACATAAAACATATGGAAAAACCACATGGGCTATATCTGTAATATCCGGATTTTCAGTATAAATTTTTCGCGTTATTTTATCTGAGATATACTGCATAGCTTGGTGTCTATACAGTATGGATAAAATAAATTGAGAACTGAGAAAGTTGTATTGGTATAATTGTCGTAGTTGTTTGACAATTACATTGAGGATATCGTGAATGCGGTTATTTTAATTTTGACATCGGGTCTATCATATGAGAATATTATTGGATTGAGTATATGTATTCAGTATGTGAGTGTACGTATCCAGTATGTCGAGACGGACGAGAAGAGTTGGAAATGGCTAAGTATAGCCTGATTAGCGTGCACTAATGTTCAAGTATAGCGCACGCTATCGTTCATGGTTGGCACATGATAGAGGCAGAATGTAGCGCACGCTAGTGCACATCAGACCAGAGGGAATCTGTGTGTGGTCCCGGCTACTTTCGACGCATGTTCCGATAGGGTCAATGGTTGTTTGTCCTGAAGGATTAGCGCATGCTAAAGCATGAGGCTTAACGCACGCTAATTGTAGATCGGTCAAAGGGAATCTTATCCTTGTCAGATGCTTTCGGCATGTGGGTCACGAGCATCTTTGTGGTAGGTGTAGACTGTAGCAAGTCAGCTGATATTAGCGCACGCTAAATGCAAGGACTTGCGTACGCTAGGCAGTGTAAGTTACGTATGCTAATGCATGGGCATTACGTACGTAAGCACATGTACGAAGCCAGACAGTAGCCTCTGGACTGCGATAGCGCACGCTAACAAAAGTCAGTTAGTGCACGTTAAGGCTGTTGCACACGCTAAACATGAGATGTTAGCGCACGCTAGTAATGTATTCTATATAAGGGGACAAACGGGTATTATGAAGCATTTCGTCCATTTCTTTCCTTTCATTCGATAGGGAGAGCTTTGGGAGGTACTTGAGGTCCAGAAACACTCCGAGATGATGATCTTTATCAAGATTAATATAGAGAGCATGGATTAAAGCCTTGTTCTTCAGGTTATTCATGATACTTGGAATGAAGTGCAAGTGTTCTTCTTCTTGGTTCATCTAATCCAGGTAATTTTCGTATCCCTTTGATAGTAGTTCGTTTCTAAGGACAATTACTTATGAGAGAACATGTTGGATAATCATGTGGTGATTTTTATGAGACCTAATGGGATTATGATAAGAGTTTTCAGATGTTATTTAAGATTCATCATGTTTATGGTGATTCGTTTAACTTTATGAGGTTGAATTCCGGATTGAGTATGATATGATCCTTGTTATCGAGTTGGTTTGATTGTTGATGTTGTTATTGATATATGGACATTGATATGATCCTTGTGATAGTTATGGTGTTGTTTATCTTCAACAGATATGGAGATTTATGTCTCCCTTCATTTCGGATTTTGATGTTAAGATGATATAAGGATATATAATGGTTTTGATTATAAATATGGATAAGATGATTAAAACCAACATTATGTTGATTTTAGGTTCGTATGTTCTTGATAAGATGTGGATCATGATGATGAGATTGAATTTGGAAAAAGTTTTTGTTAATCTTGGAGTATGATTTCCTTTTCATTCGGATTCGTAGTCTCAAGGTGTTAGTCGATGCTTGGAATGCATGCCACTGTACAGCATTAGCGCACACTAAGCTTACTGGCTAGCGCACGCTAACGGGAGCAACTTAGCGCACGCTACGTTATGCGTTTAACATACGCTAAGTAGGCAGACAGTGCAGTATTTTTGTGTTGTGATTATGAATTCGTGATGGTTTGATTTGGTTTGTTCAGACTGCATTTATTCGAAGTTTTTGTTGAACCGTTGAGTTCGATTGGTTGGTTATGTGGGTTGTTGATTATTATCGGATGTGTTGTCATTTGATTATTGCATTAGGTTACGATAATTGATCGTGGATTACGACTGTTGTGTTGCAGTTAAGGCTGAGGAGTTCGTAGTTTCCTTTTGATCGGGGCTGAGGAGCTCGTAGAAAAGGCAATGGGTTCGGTAACAGCTTCGTGGTATCAGTATCGAGGCAAGTTTATACTTGTTCAGTTTATAATATTTGATGAATGGTTTCGTTTTAATTTCATTTATAATTCGTATAGCAATGTTGTTAGAAATGTAAGTTGTCAGGATAATGGGTTGTATATCGTGCCCTGGTTTGTATTAAATCATAAGGTATATGATTTACTTGTGTTCAAGGAAGACGTGAGTTATCTTTGGTCAAGGATATAGAATATCAGGTATCGAGGATAGTTATCGTGATGACATAAGTATCGGGATAAAGGTTTATTGGTATTGAATGGATGGTACCTCATTCGAGATTATTCGTATAACTGTGTATTCGTTCAGGGATGTTGGTTTGTGGAAAGGATATTGTCTTCGGCTTTGAGGTAATGTAAGTATTGTTCAGCTATGAGGATAATTATTCTGGTGAATTATTATATATGTTGTACGATGATGTTTCGTATATTGGGATTCGTATTGATTATTTCGTTGAGGGATGATGATCCAAGGGCTGATTGTATTGAGATCGTTGATCGTGTTGATCATTTGTCAGGGATGATGATCCCAGGATTGTTGTCTTGGATATTGATTAGTCATTTCGACTTTTCTTTGTCAGTTTGTCTTGTTCACTTCGGTGAGTCTTTTGATCCTTATTGGATATGTGATTCTTTGAGTTTCGTTGTCATGTTGCATCGTGACATATCTGGAGTCATATCTGCATGCCGATTGGTTATTGTGTAGGATTTTTAGCCGGACACCTGATGGTTATGCGTGGATGTTTCCTCATTGAACTGTGCACACGAGACGTAGTTCATGAGGCTAATTAGGTACATGTTCCACGTATATCCTGGATTCCGTATACGGGGTGGACATGTGCACGGACACATTTCCGGATCGGGCGTACTGTGAGGTCCATCTTTTGAGCCATATTATTGGGTCGTTCATAGTCCATGTATGATTGGATATGTTCGACAGTTTGTGACTGGTTGTTCATACGCCCGAGGGGTACGTTCGACAGTCAAAGTTATTTCTTTGAGATCCATTATTGTTGATCATTTGGAGTCTACCTTGTTGAGGGTATTCTCGGTTATAGTTGATCCTTTGTTGATCGTGTTGGGAGTTTACCATGTTGAGGGTACTCTCGGTTATCGTTGATCCTTTGTTGGTCATATTGGAGTTATCATGTCGATGATATTCTTAGAGATGTATTGGTTGATCATTGTTATTGATCGTATGAGCATTCAGACTGTACGTCGATATTCGGGATTTGTTATTATTATCATGTGGTAGTTGATTTACAGATATGTTGTGTATTATTGGTTTATACATGTTGAGATTTGATTGTGTAATCCGACGGACAGGATTTGGCACAGATTGGATTATTTCCGCACTTATGAGTTATGATGATGTTTTGAAGATTATCGGTATTTTTGGAATACAGTAGAGATGATTGTTGTTGAATTCATTTCGTCATTTGAGAATACGAAATGTGGAATATGTCAAGGATTGATTTAGTATGGATTGCTATGAATTGGTAAGGTTATAACGGTAAGATTACATTGGTAGTATTCTTATTTCGTTAATAAATTGGTATGTAATTATTTATGATCATATGATCGATATCATTGTTGAGTATTGTGGCTGACCCCATCGTGGGCTTTATTTTTAGATACTCGGAGATCGAGCTAGTAGCGGTCGTGAAGGGGTGAGCTTCCCCGGTGATACTGGCTGAGGCATTTATTTGAGTATTGAGTATTCTCTTCTGGTTGTTTTATTCCGCTGCAAATATATATTTTGAACTTTATTTTTATCCGCTGCGTGTGTATTTTAAAATGGCTTTTCAGTATCTTTACCAACTCGTGTGTATTTTAAAATGGCCTTTGGGCATTTTGCGAACTTGGGTTATTTCGTCAAACCTTTTTTTCCTAACTATTTTATTGGTACGTTTAAGGGGTGGCTTATCGTATACATTGAACTGTCGTGATTCGGCATTGCACCTTGTATGTTCAAATGGTATTTTATGACGGTATTTGAGCACTATGCTTTTGAAAATATTTGAGTATTTAAAATATTACCGTCATCGATCTTTTGGCATTTTTAAACGTTCTTGAGATGGTTTTTAGCCTGGTGGGTTCCGGCGCGGGACCCACAGCGCTGTAATATCACGGATGGTTTTCGGGGGGTGTTACAATATCGATACGAGGTCCAGCACCCCATCGTATCCCAAAGGCCTCGTCAGACCATCCCCGGTTGTGTAACCCAATTAAGTGGTGTAACACTCCCAAATCCCATTGGGTTATTACAGTGCCGTGGACCCCACACCAGGAGATCCACCAGGCGAACACGACTGAAGACACAACAATATGACCAAAAGGGAAATCACAGTCCCTACTATGACATCCGACATAATATTCCGATATAGAATTTCAACGACAAAAGTGGGCCTACATGGCCAAAATAAAAATACAACAAAATCCACGAGCCTTGCATGGTTAATACAAAGTGACAACAACTAACAAAACTAGAGTACTCCAAACTGTTTGACCGACATGAGCACCAAAACATCTCGGACTAATATCGCTCGAATACCTCGTCGCCATCGTCATGCCCCTGTGTCACAACTCTCTCCTCGCAAGCACCTAAAACATGTAAACATGTTCTGCCCCCACGGGGTCACTCATCCAGATAATGAATATCAAATACATGTACAACATGATATGCGTCCAAAGGCAGAATAAACAGTACAACAATGTTAATACGAGACGCTCACAAACCAAGGTAAGAATCGAGCATTCGTGAAATATTATCCCCACGGCATACGATCGGTACCTGCTCAACAGGTTAGAACACAAGTGCCCAACGGTGAATCATCAATATAGGACACAACAATGAACTACCCGAAGTTAAACCAAACCGGAACTGAAATAAATATGAATTACAATGCCCGAAGGCTCCAACGAAAATACCAATACGTCACAATGGCCTGAAAGTCACTCAGCCGAAACTGTCAATCATCACAATGGCCCGAAACCAAACAGCCCGAAGCTGTATTATCTGAGGGTCGAAGCCACGACACGAAGCCGTATCACAATGAGGGCCAAAGCCACGGCACGAAGCCGTATCACAATGAGGGCCGAAGCCACAGCACGAAGCCATATCACAATGAGGGATGAAGCCATGGCACGAAGCCGTATCACAATGAGGTCATCCAGTGACCGTGACCTACTGAACTGTAGGTGTTGGAAAACCAATCGCGAAGGTTCAAGCCCCAAACTTACCCATAATGAGATCAACCAGTGACCGTGACCTGCTGAATTGCAGGTGCTGGGAAACCAACCGCGAAGATTCAAGACCTAGACTTACCCATCGAGCACTAGCCGAGACTAGCCTCCAAAACACAATTAATCACAAATGGCAATGATCCCAAGATTTTCGAATTCACAAGAATAATAGTGTGCTGCCTTGAGTCGGCCAACACGACAACAATAACTCATGGATGGGCACCGTCCTCGGCAGTCCCAATTCAAATACCTCAACTGCCTAAGGAATGGCCAATCGATCACAACGACATCCACAGATGGGATCCATCCTTGACAGTTCCAATTCAATACATCGATTACCTTAGAATGGTCAATCGACAACAACGATACAACAGATGAGAATTATCCTCGATAATCCCAATTCAATACATCGATTACCTTAGAACGATCAATCGATAACAATGACACAACGGATGGAAATAATCTTCGGTAATCCCAATTCAATATGTCGATTACCTTAGAACGGTCAATCGACAACAACGACACAACAGATGGGAATTACCTTCGATACTCCCAATTCAATACGTCGATTACCTTAGAATGGTCAATCGATAAGAACGACACAACAGATGGGAATCATTTTCGATAATCCCACTTCAATAAATCGATTACCTTAGAACGGTCAATCAATAACAACAACATAACGGATGGGAATCATCTTCGATAATCCCAATTCAATATGTCGATTACCTTAGAACAGTCAATCGATAACAACGACACAACAGATGGGAATTACCTTCGATAATCCCAATTCAATACGTCAATTACCTTAGAACGGTCAATCGATAACAATGACACGTGGGAATTACCTTAGATACTCCCAATTTAATACCTCGATTGCCTTAAAATGGCCAATCGATCACACGAAACGATTAGAACAGATGTCCCATTGCCTTTAATCGGTTACCAAAGATTGAGATGATAATCGAACAAGTCAATGCCTTCACTCGACCAATTACAGCATCAATCACAAAATACCAATGTCAATAACAATGATCACAACAATGTATTAAACCGACATCAATATCAACAACAACAGCCGATACATCGATACCGCGAACCGGCTATTGACAATAACATCAACAACGAGTATCTCAAAGCCCTGAATGGCTTTTATTGGACAATAACAACATTTGGCATAATTTGCTGAAGGGTATCGTATCAAACAACCCCCAGATATCAACAGAATCATAGAGAGACCAAGTCTAGAAATGATACAACACATTCATACACATACATGATATCTTATTTACTAGTACAAGTGTAAAACTTGCCTCAAACTGAAGGCGGGGAAGTCCTTCCACGATCAACGTCCTCCCACGAAACAACGCACGGCGCCTTCCGACGATCACAAACACATGAACAGCCTTGAATTGAATGCAATTTATCCAATAACAGAAAATCAATAGAAAACAACACCAAGGACAACCCGATTCGATCACGAATCGATTAAACTCCACAAACGAGTACCATAGTTCTCAACTATGAATTCTAACTTCCTCCAATCCTCCTCAATGATCAAATAACATGATCATCATGCTCTTAACACTTGTAAAAACAATTCAATAAGAATCACTTAAGAACAACATCAAATTGATCCTCCGACAATGATAATGTCATCAATATTATCACTATCACCTCAAGAACATCACCAAAACAACAAACATGAATTCAGCACGATAATAAATCACCAATTCATCATGAATTCGGATTAATCAACAAGATTAAATGGTCGTATCATGTTGTTGAAGAAGCAACATAGTTTAGGTAAACTATTTCCACGGGATATGGCATACTGAAGGCATTACATATCCTTTTATTGTACTTTTTACTAATATTTGACTTTCGAATATCTTGCACTGTATCAGTCTAGCTATATGATTACATGTTTTTGAGTTATTGACAATGATTATTGACCATATTTTGGCAATAGACCACGTATGGCAATTATTTTGATCTTTTGTGTAGGATTGTTGATGTGGGAACGCGACTATGTTATGAAACTCTAACATCCACCACTTGGAGAATATAATGTATGCTACAGAGAAAGGCGCCATGTATGTTATGGCCTCTATGTTATGTAATGTGAGTATCAGACAGAAGGAATCACATTTGGACATGTGGGGCATCGTGATCGAGCATGCTTGGAAAGCCAAGCCAACAGTTCGTAGCGTACTTAATAAAGTGAAGTTAACGTATGTTATAAATGTAACACCCCCATCCCAGGTCGGGACTGTTACAGCACCGTGGATCCATTTCGGGAATCAACAAGGCAAGACCTGACCAACACACATACACCAACAGAGACCAATCCAGTCAAACATAAAACTAAAACAACAGACATCAACCGGCAAGGTTGACGACATAACACATCCGCGACAATACGGCCGGCAAGGTCGAACATGACCGGTCAAATCAAACTCAACTTATAAATAACATATTTCAAGACAGTACCAAAGCCCACACATGGGCGTAACATCAATAAAAAGACAACACTCGCGAGTACTTACACAAAACAAGACCCCAACAGCTCAAACAACATTGGCAATCTGAGAGAATATCACTATTGCTCGTCATCCTCGTGCCCTTCCTGCGCCGTAAGGCCATTAAAACCTGTACCTGAATACACAAAAAAGGCATCTACCCCCAAAGGGGTCAGCAAACAGCCGGTACAAGTACTTGATAACAGGAATATATATAACGTGCAATAAATAAAATGTTTCAATGACTGATTATATTAGTATATCAAGAAGAAGGATATTCTCACCAAGTACCAGCGCCTGAACAGTATTGTGACAACTACATCGTTCACAAAAACACATCAACATCATCATCACAATCCAATAGCATAAGCAGTACTATATCACGTCATTATTCCGGAATAATACGTAAATCACATTTCAAAGGAAAACCATATGAGCTATACCGATACGAGGTTCAACACCACATCGTATCCTAGAGGCCTCGTCAAATCATCCCCGGTTGTATAACCGGGTCGAGTGGCACGTGTTTCAGCACCCCAACGTACCCTAGAGCCCTCGTCAAGACAATCCTCGGCTTTACTCAACCCATCGAGTGATACGAGGTCCAACACCCCATCGTATCCCAGAACCCTCGTCAGGGGAATTCCCGGCTTTACTCGATCACAAAATACAGTTTCACAACATTGGTACAACTTTCAAAATATCGATTTCCAAACATATCATCTCACATTTCACAGTATGTTGTCACATAACTTTATCGACGCAAGTCTTAAATCATTATTCACAACTTTCAGCAACATTGCTTTTCAATCACATTTGAATTAACTTATCGAGGCATCCTTGATAAGATAATAACCAAGATCAGTCATCCAGTATTTGCAGAAAATATTTCTCGAAACATATTTGAATCCTTTTCAAAAACCTTTTCGAAATCTTTTCGAAACATAGTTTATTTTGAGAAATCTTTTTTCAAAACATTTTTCACAATATCAACGTAGAGTTGCTGAATTCAGAGTATGAACAAAACCATTTAAAAATCACAGTATATACATATTCGATTGCAACTTATACATAAAACACGATCAAATACTTGCCTGGCATCCTAGCGAATGGAAAATTCGATAGACAAGAAGATGGATTGGGCGATTAGCCAAATCTCCGATCTAAAACGTATAATATTATACGGTCAACGTGTTAAGATTTATATAACTGTTAGAACTCTACTCTCCAGTTTAGCCGATTTAAGGGTGAGAACGTAGTTACACATACACCTCGCGTATTATCGGGGTATAAGAGGGCTATTTTTCGAACTAGAAGCTATTAAGCGGTCGATTGACCCATTTTGGATTCAAACCGAGAAGGTTATACACTTTTGAAGAAAATATTAAAGTACTAGGGCAAAATATAATTTTTAAAACTCTTTTTGAAAGTTTAGGGGTTAAATCTAGAATAACTAAGAACTTGAATTGGGGTCAAATTGAAGATTTAGGAAACTTCAATCAAGTCTAACTTTAATTCCCAAATGGCATAACCCTAAACTTTTAAAGTTTATGTTTTCACCCTAAAACTTTATATGGCTACCTAATCCTCGTTTTAACGTCCCCCGTCTATTGTAACCTCACCCGAACTTCTTTGTCATCGATTAACATTATTTTTACAGGTAAAAACACTTCACTCGCCCAGGTCGGCACACCCTGAACACAACCCACACACACGAACATACAAACACCCCCTACGGACACACGCACACACACCAACACACACACCCACACACTGCTTCACACACACATATACACACACACAGCGCACACACAGCGCACACACAGTCACACACACGCACAGCACACACACACCATAATACTCAACCAAGTCAAACAACTAAAACTAAAAAGATGAAGCTCGTTAGGAGTGCTTCCTAACGGTGTAAAGGGTTTCAAGTTCCGGCGACCCGAATGGCCGTACGGGGACACAACGTCGAGCGGCGGTTCCGGACCAGTTTCGGATATTGTTACCTCATTTGTAAAACTCGACGGATATTAGTGATCTACTCGCTGAAATGATCAAAAGGATAGATAGATTATGAAGTTTTACGGGAGAAATTTTCCCTTGGTGACGAACCCTTCTCGGCCTTTCTCCTTGACTCCTGTGTGTTTTTTCCCTTTCTCTCTTCTGGGATGCTCACGGCAGGTAATATCCCTTCTTATCACTTTTTCTCTCTCATTTGATGTGGCAGTTTACGTGAATATATATATATATATATATATATATTGGGGTGGGTTCAGGTGAGAATGTAATTTAAGTAAAGAAATAAGCACTACTAGAAAAAATACTTTCTAAATTGGGTAAAATAGATATTTTAAATCGGTTAAATAACCGTTATAGATCCAGCCAATGTAGAAGGTCTGGACTTTCTAAATTGGTTTTCAGAACCGATCTAGAAAATCTGCTTTCTACATCGGTTACTTAACCGATCTATAATGTCTATTTGAACCGATCTTGAAAGTTTTTTTTTTTAAAAAAAATGACCCTAATCCAGCTCAGGTCCGACTCAACCAGAGCCTGGCCCTGACCCAACCACAGCCCGGCCCGGCCAGAGACTCAACCCGAGACCGGGCCCGACCCAGTCTTGAAATATCAATGTATTTCAATTTGTTGCCATGAGGGTTTGAACCCTTGACATTGTGGTTGAGGAGTGAAGTCCCAACCACTAGGCTAATGTGCGTTGTTTGAGAAACTTTCATTTATTAAATTTAAAATATAATTTCTCGAGTGGGTTTTAAATTGGTTCTAAAATAACCGATCTAGAAAGTGCACTTTCCAAATCGGTTCTAAAATAACCGATTTAGAAAGTCCATTTTCTAGATCGGTTCTAAAACAACCGATTTAGAAAATGATCATATCACTTTCTAGATCGGTTATTATAGAACCGATCTAAAATGTCCGATGTGAAATGGTATTTTTCTCCTAGTGAAGAATGAATTTCATCCATAGATCTTGTTAAATAGATGTCCTAGAATTATTCTCACAAAAATTTGATGCATATAATGCAATATTTTAATCCATTGATATTTTGATGCATATAATGCATATTTTAATGCATTGCAATTTTGATGCACAAAATACATCTATTTCATGCATTATTAGTACAAAACTCATGCATTCGCAATTCGCAGGATAAGAACCAATCTCATTTGATCCTAGATATATATATATATATATATATATATATATATATATATATAGATATATATATATATATATTACTAATTATGTGTAATATCCGGATTTATTACTGTGTATTTCATCTGTATTCGAACCCTGTATTATTCGGATTTGTGGTCTTGATAATTGGACTTTGATGTTTCTTGCATTGGTATCTTTGTACGTAAGTATAACAACATGCAAAATTTCTCATGCAAACTCGTGATAGTGCACGCTAAGAATGTAGCTTAACGCGCGCTATCGGCTACTACTAGCGCACGCTACGTATGTAGGAGTTGCGTGCGCTAGGCACTCAATTATTGAGCTGGGCGGCTAGCACATGCGCCAGCCAGGACATGGGTCCGGATAAGATTCCCGCGGACGAACCTGGACAATTTTGGAGTCAACTCTTATTAGCGCGCGCTAAGGATGCATGGTAGCATGCGCTAATCTGCTTTGTACAGAAAGTTTATATATGGGCCAGCACTCCATTTTATTCTCATTTATTTCATTTATCTTTCGTTCTTTAGGGACCAGAGAGCATATCATCTTCCTCAGATACACTTATATCACATCTACTTGATCATTGGACATTGGATACTTCTTATGATTGATCATTGAGGAGAAGTAACACCTTGGAGTGGCATATAACCAACCGGAATCATATTCTACATTTTGGGTTCAGTGATTTCATTATATTAAGGTATGTTCAATCTATCTCCAGCCTTAGATTTGGATTCTAAAGAATTAGATTATCATGCTAACGAAGTATTGAATTTCATTAGTGAATTAATTAACAAACATCATGTTTAGAAGATTGGAATGTCTATGCTTATCATATTATCGTTGGAACCTCGTAGTTGGAATCCTAGTACTTCAAATGATAAGAGAAACATTCTGAAGTTGATTATCCGTATGATTTATGTTATCTTAGTGATCATAAATTTGAGGTGATATCATTTTCGGTTATAAGGACTTAAGGGAAGAATCATCTTAGGAAATATTCTTTCGTATAAGTTGGAATTGTTAGTTCACCTCAAGATGAAGTCCGAATGTGTATAATGATAGTAGAATCTAATACCCCAACCGGAGATCACCAAACTTCGCATGAGAATTGTAATTAAGATGGATTGTGTTGTTGTGATGATTATACGTATACTTGTATCTCGAAGTTGTTATTATCTGTGAGATCATTCATAAGTTTATGAACATAACATGTATTCGGATAACAAACATTAATCACTGAGGAATTCGCTTACTTCATCACCATTTGTACAATCTACTGCCCTTCAGTGAACTGCCATGCACGCTTAGCATGCGCTAAGCTATGTGAATTAACGTGCGCTATCGAGTATGTTTAGCGTACGCCACGTTTGGAACTTAGCGTGCGTTAAGTCATCAGGTGAGTCAGTCGGCTGATCAGTGAGGCACTGACCGTGCATGGTTAGCGTACACTAGGCTGTGTGTAATTGCGTGCGCTAACGAGTAGCATTAACGTACGCTACATAGGATGCGTAGCGTACGTTAAGCAATCCAGACAGATTGCATTTTAAGGACTTCCTACCGTAATTTTGGATTGTTAGACATTTGTACGGCATGAGATGAATTCTATATTATTTATTTTGTTAAGGTTCGAGCATAGAAACGTGATTGATCGAAAGGGACGACCTTCGAGTATTTTGATATTCGAGGAAGTTTTATTCTTGCCAACGAACCGAGGCAAGTACTATAATTAGAATTGTTTATATTATGACAGTTATGATGTGATTGTATTGTGTAAATGTATTGTGATTTTATGTCCACCATGCATTGATCCGACGGGAATCATCATGGGAATCTATAGCTGTGTGCGCTGGATCGTTGGACAGGTAGTTCCACCATGTGTTGTCCGACGGGATCATCATGGGAATATATAGTTGTGTGCACTGGATCGTTGGAATACCATCAGTATGTTGAAACTGTTATGATATGATATGTGTTGTTGATATTTCTCGTTGGAGAAACTAGTTATGATATAATTGTTGATTATATCACTGTTATATGATTATTATACTTGTACTAGCATCGTTGTGCTAACCCCTTCGGGGGTGAACATTTGTTTATGTTCAGTATCCAGGAGAGCGGGGAAACAACCACTGGAGCTGCATGACGATGAGGGTGCAGAGTGATGCTCCGGCCGGGTTTATTGTCTATTTTTTTGTTGGTTATTTCAATAAGTACTCGACTACGTCGTCAGTTTATGATGTTTGGATTTTGGTGATGTATTAATAACCCTTCATTGGATATTTGTATTCTCGGTATTGAACCAGACTATTGTATTTTATTTCAGTGATTTCATAAGTTGGTATCTATTATTGTCATTTCATTTCTTCAGCCTTGTAAATTCTTATGTAAATGATTTACGGCGATGTAATATTCCTGAATATATCGGGGGTGTTACAGAATATGGTATCGGAGCTAAGATTATAGATATCTTGGCCATTGGGTTAAAATAGGGGTCATATACGTCTTTTGAAGTAACCGGCCGTGAATAACATCATTGTACTGCCTACGTCTTCATGCGAATGGTGGTTGTAAGTTCCTAAACTCTATCTCATTCTTTACATGTTGTATTTCTTTATACTTGAACATTAGAACGATATTGTTTCCTGTATATTGTGTATTTATGCTTACAGTATGTTGAGAGGCGGACGTGGACGTGGTCGCGGTCGTGGACGCCGATGAAGGAATGCTGAAAGGGAAGCATCGCCTTCTAATCAGGCCAGTCATAGCTCAGGCGAGCCGTAATGATCTATCAATAACGAACCGGAACCTGCTGTACTAGAAATCCTTCGTCAAGTGGTGAACCAGATGACTCTGTTCGCTCAGGTCGTGGACCGAATGCAGGTGGCGGTGGGATTTCAGCAGGGAGATGGACAGCAAAGGATCCCAGAAATGGGAAATCGAGGTGACCGATGGTTGCAAGAAGTAGCGAAGATGCAACCACCCAAATTTGACGGCTTTTCTGAGACTCCCACTTAGGATCATTGGTTAAAGGAATTGGAAAAAAAATTTGCTGGAATTAATTGCCCAGACGACAGGAGAGCTCCTATTGCTCAGTACTTTCTGATAGGGGAAGCATCCGAGTGGTGGGAAGCTATTCGACCTGCAGATCATGATGCTGATTGGACAGAATTTAAAATGATGATGGAAGCTCAGTACTGCCCTCGTCCTATGAGGGAAGCCAAAGTTCGGGAGTTTTTCTCCGCTCAGCCATCAGACGAACCCGTATCCCACACAATTAAGACATTTAACCAGCAGCTAGCATTTATTTGACATCTGGTCAGAATAGATGCAGATATTATGATTCATTTTGATATGAGGATGAAACCAGAAACAGAGGTACATGTCCGGTTTTGAATGTACCACTCTCCGTCAATACCAGGATAAGGCATTGGCGTACGAAATCAAGGAAGCAGCACTGGAAAAATTTACGGAGTCCAAGAAACAGAAAGTCTCTGGTACTTTTACAGAGCACAAGAGCAGCGGGGCCCACAAGGCCCAGTCTTCTTTTCATTCTTTCAAGAAACCTACGCACCCATCTAAGAGCGGAAAGAATTATGGAACAATGTTGGCCACGACGGATACACCTAGGAGGTGCTTTAACTGTGGTCTCCCAAGTCACCTTTAGCGTGATTGTTTGCGCACTCCAGTTACATGTTTTGATTGCGGACAGGAAGGGCACCATGCGACGTTTTGCAAGGATGTCACCAAGTTCAATGGAACCCGTACATCGTAGCCAGTTCAGAAGGAAGCTAGTATCCAACAGACGCAGCAAAGTGTTCAGATGCCTCAGAATTTTAGCCGCGGACGAGGCATAGGACAATGGGACCGAAAGGGAACATCGAGTGCCGGATCTGTTCCCCCACGTCTGTATGAGATGAGGAGGACAGATGATTAGGATGCTGCTGTCGCATCAGGTACTGTTCAGATCCTTTCCCAGCTAGTTAGCATTTTATTTGATACGGTAGCTACGCATTCATTTATATCCTCATCTTGTGTAAATCGTTTGAATATTTCTGGTTTTCATTACTGTGAACCTTATGTTTTTGGTTTACCGAGTAGAGAGAGGATTATTGGGAACTTAGAGACTAGAGATTTCCCTGTATCATTTGGGGGCAGAGTGGCTCTCAAATCTGATTGTGATAGAAATGCAAGGAGACGACCTGATACTCGGAAACGATTGGCTTAATCGATATGGAGCTATTGTAAACTACCGAAGGAGGAATTTTTCGCTGATCGCTGACGATGGCTCCGAAGTACTGTTTGAAGGATGGAATCCAGGAAGCTCAGGAAAGTTGATCAAAGCGCTGAAAGCTATCAAATTGTTGAAACAGGGCTGTACCGGATACTGGTGCTATGCAATGAAGAAAGAAGACGAAATTGTGGAACTTTCATCCATTCCTGTTGTTAACGAATTTCCAGATGTATTTCCTGACGAGTTACCTGGACTACCTCCATGACAGGATGTAGAATTCACCATTGAGCTGGAACCCGGAGCTACACCAATTTCTAAAGCGCCGTATCGTATGGCACCTACTGAGATGTATGAACTGAAAAAGCAGTTGGAGGAGTTACTGGACAAAGGCTATATCCAGCCAAGCGTTTCGCCCTGTGGAGCGCCAGTTCTTTTTGTCCAGAAGAAGGATGGATCGCTTCGACTTTGTATCGACTATCGAGATCTGAACAAGATGACGATTAAGAACAAATATCCGTTGCCACAGATTGATGATTTATTTGACCAGTTGCAAGGAGCAACATTATTTTCTAAAATCGATCTGAGATCAGGATACCATCAGCTGAGGATTAAGGAATCTGATGTTCCGAAGTCAGCATTCAGAACTCGTTACGGACACTATAAATTTGTAGTGATGCCGTTTGGTCTCACTAATGCACCTGCTGTATTCATGAAATTGATGAACCGAGTGTTCATCGAATATTTGGATAAATTTGTGGTCGTGTTCATTGATGACATTCTGGTATATTCTAAGAGCCCGGAAGAGCATGCGCAACATTTGCGGATTGTATTAGAACTTTTGAGAAGTGAGCAATTGTACGCCAAACTTTCTAAGTGTGAATTCTGGCTAAAGGAAGTAATGTTCCTCGGCCATGTGGTATCAGCTAAAGGAGTCCGAGTAGATCCTCAGAAGATCGAAGCAATTATAGATTGGAAGCCTCCAAAGAACGTGAAAGAAGTCTGAAGCTTCTTAGGACTTGCCGGATATTATCATCGATTCGTGGAAGGGTTTTCTAAAACCTCCCGCCCACTTACTCAACTCCTGCAGAAAACTCAAAAGTTTGAGTGGAACGAGTCGTGTCAGACTAGTTTTGATGAATTGAAGAGGAGATTGACGACAGCACCAATTTTATCACTTCCACAGGGGACTGGAGGATTCATAGTTTACAGTGATGCTTCGAACCAAGGACTCAGATGCGTATTGATGCAGAATGATAAGGTGATCGCTTATGCTTCACGACAGCTGAAACCTTATGAAGTGAATTACCCAACACATGATTTAGAGCTAGCAGCAATAGTTTTTGCTTTGAAGATCTGGAGACATTACCTGTACAGGACTCACTGTCAGATCTTTACTAATCACAAGAGTCTCAAATACATCTTCAGTCAGAAAGAGCTGAACATGCGGCAAAGAAGATGGTTAGATCTGATTAAGGACTATGACTTAGAGATTTTGTATCATCCAGGCAAAGCGAATGTGGTGGCAGATGCACTTATCCGCAAGCCTGTTTCTATTCAGATGCTGGAGACTCTGACCTCCCAACTTAGCTTTCAACGAGAGGTGATTAGAGAAGGAATTGAAGTGTGGTTACAAAGAGTCCAAGGACAACTGAGCGTGATGGAATTAACTTCGTCATTAATCGAAGAAATCAAATCTAGACAGGTAGATGATCCTCTGATGATTCGGTTACGTGATGAAGTGATCAAGGGAAAGGCCCCCGGATTCCTAATTCATGATGATGGAGTTTTGAGATTTCAGAACCGACTCTGCGTTCCTGATATTGATGTTCTGAAATAGACGATTATGAAGGAAGCTCACAGCTCGCCCTATTCTATCCACCCGGGCACCAGTAAGATGTATAAGGACTTGAAACAGAATTTCTGGTGGGGCAACATGAAGAAAGATGTAGCAGACTATGTTTCGAAATGCTTGACTTGTCAGCAGGTTAAGATCGAGCATCAACAACCTGCCAGAATGTTGAAGCCGCTCTCGATTCCTGAATGGAAGTGGGAGGACATATCGATGGACTTTATCACTGGCATGCCAAGAAGCAAGACAGGAATGAACATGATTTCGGTGATAGTTGATCGTCTAACCAAATCACCTCATTTCCTAGGCATTAAGGACACGTGGGGACTAGAGAGGCTGGCACGAGTATTTATTTCAGAGATAGTTCGACTGCATGGTACGTCGAAGACCATTATTTCTGATCGAGATGGCCGTTTTGTGTCTCACTTTTGGAAAGCAGTTCATAAGGCCTTGGGGACCAAATTGAACTTCAGCACAGCTTATCACCCATAGACTGATGGACAATCCGAGAGGACTATTCAAACGGTGGAAGATATGCTGAGGGCTTGTGCCTTAGATTGGTCAACTGATTGGGAAGTTCATCTACCGTTGATTGAATTTACTTACAACAATAGTTGGCATGTTTCCATTAAGATGGCACCATTTGAGGCATTATACTGGAGAAGATGCAGATCACCCCTATGCTGGGACGATTCATCAGACTTGATCGGAACAGAACCAGAGTTGATCGTACAGACTCGAGAGAAGATAGCCTTAATTTGTGAAAGACTGTTGACCGCCCAGAGTCGACAGAAATCTTATGCACACGTACGTCGTCGCCCTTTGGAGTTCAGTACGAGAGACCACGTACTTTTAAAGGTTTCTCCTACTCGGGGAATCTTTCGTTTCGGAAGGAAAGGAAAGCTGAGTCCGAGATATATCAGACCATTTGAGATCCTTGAGAGAGTTGGGGAGTTGGCATACAGATTGGCATTACCGCCGTCATTATGCCATGTTCATAACGTGTTCCACGTATCCCAGTTACGGAGGTATATACCAGATCCTAGTCATGTCATTGATTTCGGCGAGATCGAAGTCGCTCATGGTGAGACGTTTGAGGAAAGACCGGTCAAGATACTCAAGAGTCGAGTTAAGCAGTTGAGGAACAAACCAATCGTCTTGGTCAAAGTTCAATGGTCACGCCACAGAGTGGAAGAAGCCACATGGTAAATGGAAGATGGCATGAAGTCCAGATATCCCGAGTTATTTTCGTCTTGAGTTTTGGGACGAAACTCCTTTTTAGTAGGAGAGTATGTAATATCCGGATTTATTACTGTGTATTTCATCTGTATTCGAACCCTGTATTATTCGGATTTGTGGTCTTGATAATTGGAGTATGATATTTCTTGCATTGGTATCTTTGTACATAAGTATAACAACATGCAAAATTTCTCATGAAAACTCGTGATAGCGCACGCTAAGAATGTAGCTTAACGCGCGCTATCGGCTACTACTAGCGCACACTACGTATGTAGGAGTTGCGTGCGCTAGGCACTCAATTATTAAGCTGGGCAGCTAGCACACGCGCCAGCCGGGACATGGGTCCGGATAAGATTCCCGCAGACGAACTTGGACAATTTTGGAGTGATGCATGGTAGCGTGCGCTAATCTGCTTTGTACAGAAAGTTTATATATGGGCCAGCACTCCATTTTATTCTCATTTCTTTCATTTATCTTTCGTTCTTGAGAGACCAGAGAGCATATCATCTTCCTCAGATACACTTATATCACATCTACTTGATCATTGGACATTGGATACTTCTTATGATTGATCATTGAGGAGATGTAACACCTTGGAGTGGCATATAACCAACCGGAATCAGATTCTACCTTTGGGGTTCAGTGATTTCGTCATATTAAGGTATGTTCAATCTATCTCCAGTCTTAGATTTGGATTCTAAAGAATTAGATGATCATGCTAACGAAGTATTGAATTTCATTAGTGAATTATTCAACAAACATCATGTTTAGAAGATTGGAATGTCTATGCTTATGATATTATCGTTGGAACCTCGTAGTTGGAATCCTAGTACTTCAAATGATAAGAGAAACATTCTGAAGTTGATTATCCGTATGATTTATGTTATCTTAGTGATCATAAATTGGAGGTGATATCATTTTCGGTTATAAGGACTTAAGGGAAGAATCATCTTAGGAAATATTCTTTCGTATAAGTTGGAATTGTTAGTTCACCTCAAGATGAAGTCCGAATGTGTATAATGATAGTAGAATATAATGCACCAACTGGAGATCACCAAACTTCGCATGAGAATTGTAATCAAGATGGATTATGGTGTTGTGATGATTATATGTATACTAGTATCTCGAAGTTGTTATTATCCGTGAGATCATTCATAAGTTTATGAACATAACATGTATTTGGATAACAAACATTAATCACTGAGGAATTCGCTTATGTCATCACCATTTGTACAATCTGCTGCCCTTCAGTGAACTGCCATGCACGCTTAGTGTGCGCTAAGCTACGTGAATTAACGTGCGCTATCGAGTATGTTTAGCGTACGCCACGTTTGGAACTTAGCGTGCGTTATGTCATCAGGCGAGTCAGTCGGCTGATCAGTGAGGCACTGACCGTGCATGGTTAGCGTATGCTAGGCTGTATGTAATTGCGTGTGCTAACGACTAGCATTAACGTACGCTACATAGGATGCGTAGCGTGCGTTAAGCAATCCAGACAGATTGCATTTTAAGGACTTCCTACCGTAATTTTAGATTGTTAGACATTCGTACGGCATGAGATGAATTCTATATTATTTCTTTAGTTAAGGTTCGAGATTAGCAACGTGATTGATCGAAGGGGACGACCTTCGAATATTTTGATATTCGTGGAAGTTTTATTCTTGTCAACAAACCGAGGCAAGTACTATAATTAGAATTGTTTATATTATGACAGTTATGATGTGATTGTATTGTCTAAATGTGTTGTGATTATATGTCCACCATGCGTTGATCCGACGGAAATCATCATGGGAATCTATAGCTGTGTGCGCTGGATCGTTGGACAGGTAGTTCCACCATGTGTTGGTCCGACGAGATCATCATGGGAATCTATAACTGTGTGCGCTGGATCGTTGGAATACCATCAGTATGTTGAAATTGTTATGATATGATATGTGTTGTTGATATTTCTCGTTGGAGAAACTAGTTATGATATAATTGTTGATTATATCACTGTTATATGACTATTGTACTTGTACTAGCATCGTTGTGCTAACCCCTTCCGGGGTGAACATTTGTTTATGTTCAGTATCCAGGAGAGCGGAAACAACCACTGGAGCTGCATGACGACGAGGGTGCAGAGTGATGTTCCGGCCGGGTTTATTGTCTGTTGTTTGTTGGTTATTTCAATAAGTACTCGAGTACGTCGTCAGTTTATGATGTTTGGATTTTGGTGATGTATTAATAACCCTTCATTGGATATTTGTATTCTCGGTATTGAACCAGATTGTTGTATTTTATTTCAGTGATTTCATAAGTTGGTATCTGTTATTGTCATTTCATTTCTTCAGCCTTGTAAATTCTTATGTAAAGGATTTACGGCGCTCTAATATTCCTGAATATATCGGGGGTGTTACATTATGTAGGTAAATATATATATTTATCATTATAATTGTTAGGATTAGGAATATTATTATTATTATTATTATTATTATTATTATTATTATTATTATTATTATTCGTCCTGATAATTCGTCAATAAAACCAGCGACGTACAAAATGTTATATACATAAAATATATGGAAAAACCACATGGGCTATATCGATACGAGGTCTAGCACCCCTTCGTATCCCAAAGGCCTCGTCAGACAATCCCCGGTTGTGTAACCCAATCGAGTGGTGTAACACCCCCAAATCCCATTGGGTTATTACTGTGCCGTGGACCCCACACCAGGAGATCCACCAGGCGAACACGACTGAAGACACAATAATATGACCAAAATGGAAATCACAGTCCCTACTATGACATCCGACATAATATTCCGATATGGAATTTCAACGGCAATAGTGGGCCTACATGGCCAAAATAAAAATACAACAAAATCCACGAGCCTTGCTCGGTTAATACAAAGTGACAACAACTGACAAATCTAGAGTACTCCAAACTGTCTGACCGACATGATCCCCAAAACATCTCGGACTAGTATCACTCGAATGCCTCATCGCCATCGTCATGACCCTGTGTCTCAACTCTCTCCTCGCAAGCACCTAAAACATGTAAACACGTTCCGCCCCCACGGGGTCACTCATCCAGATAATGAATATCAAATCTATATACAACATGATATGCATCCAAAGGCACAATAAACAGTATAATAATGGTAATACAAGATGCTCACAAACCAAAGTAAGAATCGAGCATTCGTGAAATACTATCCCATGGCATACGATCGGTACCTGCTCAACAGGTTAGAACACAAGTGCCCAACGGTGAATCATCAATATAGGACATAACAATGAACTACCCGAAGTTAAACCAAACCAGAACTGAAATAAATATGAATTACAATGCCCGAAGGATCCAACGAAAATACCAATATGTCACAATGTCCTGAAAGTCACTCATCCGAAACTGTCAATCATCACAATGGCCCAAAGCCAAACAGCCCGAAGCTGTATCATCTGAGGGTCGAAGCCACGACACGAAGCCGTATCATAATGAGGGCCAAAACCATGGCACGAAGCCGTATCACAATGAGGGCCAAAGCCACAACACGAAGCCGTATCACAATGAGGGCCGAAGCCACAACACGAAACCATATCACAATGAGATCATCCAGTGACCGTGACCTACTGAACTCTAGGTGTTGGAAAACCAACCGCGAAGGTTCAAGCCCCAAACTTACCCATAATGAGATCACCCAGTGACCGTGACCTGCTGAATCGCAGGTGCTGGGAAACTAACCGCGAAGATTCAAGCCCCAGACTTACCCATCGAGCACTAGCCGATACTAGCCTCCAAAACAGAATTAATCACAAATGGCAACGATCCCAAGATTTCCGAATTCACAAGAATAATAGTGTGCTGCCTTGAGTCGGCCAACACGACAAAAATAACTCACGGATGGGCACCGTACTCGGCGGTCCCAATTCAAATACCTCGACTGCCTTAGGAATGGCCAATCGATCACAGCGACATCCACGGATGGGATCCATCCTCGACAGTTCCAATTCAATACATCGATTACCTTAGAATGGTCAATCAACAACAACGATGCAACCGACGAGAATTATCCTCGATAATCCCAATTCAATACATCGATTACCTTAGAACGGTCAATCGATAACAACGACACAATAGATGAGAATCATCTTCGATAATCCCAATTCAATACGTCGATTACCTTAGAACGGTCAATCGATAACAATGACACAACGGATGGGAATTACCTTCGATACTCCTAATTCAATACGTCGATTACCTTAGAACGGTCAATCGATAACAACGACACAATAGATGGGAATCATCTTCGATAATCCCAATTCAATACATCGATTACCTTAGAACGGTCAGTCGATAACAACAACACAACGGATGGGAATCATCTTCGATAATCCCAATTCAATATGTCGATTACCTTAGAACAGTCAATCGATAACGACACAACAGATGGGAATTACCTTTGATAATCCCAATTCAATACGTCGATTACCTTAGAACGGTCAATCGATAACAATGACACGTGGGAATTACCTTCGATACTCCAAATTCAATACCTCGATTGCCTTAAAATGGCCAATCGATCACACGAAATGATTAGAACAGATGTCCCATTGCCTTTAATCGGTTACCGAAGATGGAGATGATAATCGAACACGTCAATGCCTTCACTCGGCCAATTACAGCATCAATCACAAAATACCAATATCAATAACAATGATCGCAACAATGTCTTAAACCGACATCAATATCAACAACAACAACCGATACATCGATACCGCGAACCGGCTATTGACAATAACATCAACAACGAGTATCTCAAAGCCCTGAATGGCTTTTATCGAACAATAAAAACATTTGGCATAATTTGCTGAAGGGTATCGTATCAAACATCCCCCGGATATCAACAAAATCATAGAGAGACCAAGTATAGAAATGATACAACACATTCATACACATACATGATAACATTAATCTCATTTACTAGTACAAGTGTAAAACTTGCCTCAAACCGAAGGCGAGAAATTCCTTCCACGATCAACGTCTTCCCACAAAACAACGTACGGCGCCTTCCGACGATCACAAACATTCAAACAACCTTGAATTTAATGCAATTTATTCAATAACACAAAATCAATAGAAAACAACACCAAGGACAATCCGATTCGATCACGAATCGATTAAACTCCACAAACGAATACCATAATTCTCAACTATGAATTCTAACTTCCTCCAATCCTGCTCAATGATCAAATAACATGATCTGATTAACACTTGTGAAAATAATTCAATAAGAATCACTTAAGAACAAAATCAACTTGATCCTCCTACAATGATAATGTCATCAATATTATCACTATCACCTCAAGAACATCACCAAAACAACAAACATGAATTTAACACGATAATAAATCACCAATTCATCATGAATTCGGATTAATCAACAAGATTAAATTAACCATTTCAAAATTATGATAAGCATTACATAATTCATCATAATTCCTTACTAAAATGGTTAAAATCCCCCAGGAAACACAACAACAACATCAATCATATCAAGATTATGCTAATCATATAACAATATTAACATAATCTTTCCTAGACATGATTAAAACCTCCAAACATCCTAAACATCAAGAACAACTCCTCCTCAAGACAAAATCATCATGTTCTTCATCACAAGTTATAAAAACTCATCAAGAATGATGATATGCTCCAACAAAGAATCAATACACGAAGTAAACGGCAACAACAACAACATCATACTCGGAAATCACTTGAAGAACAAGAGATTAAGAAAACTTACCCAAGAAGAACAAGAAGAACTCTCCAAATACCAAAGGAGCACCAACAAGCTTCCAACTTCAAGCTTCAACCAAGCTAGAATGATCAAACATACATTGGAAGAGGCTAAATATGAAGAACAAGTCCAGAGGGACGGTTCTAGGGATAGAAAGGAAGTTTTGGTTCGTGAATAAATGAAATACAAAACCAAGATATATAAACTGACAAGCTCATTATGTACTCTATACACCAAGCCTAACATACGTAAGGACCATTACGTACGCTATATCAGTAACTTAACTTACGTAATGCTAGTCCAGAACCGACTGACCAAAAATATGAAGACCTTAACGTATGTAAACAACCACCTTTTATGTACGTTAACAAGCTGCATGAATTACATACGTAGATCTCACCTCCTAACGTACGTAAGGATCCATTGACTGCAATAGTGAGATCTGATCGAAAGATAGCCAGCCCTACCAGTCGAAAGTTGACATTACCTATGTAACCCTCACGGTGTAACGTACGTAATCGCAACACAATAGCGTACGTAATGCAACACATGTAGCGTACGTTATGGCTATATACTTAGCCAAAATTCCAAACTCAACAAGCAACATCTAAACGACAAAACCAAACCGACGACAAGTATAAATATTTCGATCCCGAAATATCTCAATACAATATACATTGTATCAGTCCAAAACAACAACACTTGTATAATTCCAAATGAATACGTACAACTCAACAGTGAAACGAAATACCCCCGGATATTACATACTCCCCCCTTAAAAAGAGTTTCGTCCCCGAAACTCAGGGTGCACAACTCGAGGTACGAACTATCCATCAGGATCTGGAAACAACATCTCCAGGAATACTCGTCACTACGAACAACTTCGCCTGCGTACTTGGGCCAACCCCTCGGGTCCCTGTGTTTCTCCCGCCCGAACATGGCGAAAAACTAGTGATAAAAACACTCAACCAAGTGCTAGATCAGTCGAATCATAACTCCTCCGCTGGAGACCAGCTAGAAAGTCGTACCACTCGCATGACTCGGAACACCGGCATACACACCCCACGGGAGCCGCCCATTGAACATGTCTACAATCATCGGTGTACACTTACCTGTTCTCGTCGGAATCGGATGCCCATGCAAATACTGGCTCACGCCACGCAAAGATAATAACAACACATACATAGTCCTCGGGACCATATCAATCGCACGACCAAGTCCTCATGACTTGACGTCTCGAATCACAATAAATAATTACCCAGATTATCACGAAATCTCGGGTACAACACCAAAAGGAAAGAAAAACACATCAAACGACCTCAAATCTCAAGATTATCAAATACTATCATTACAAGATATATCAACAACAAATGATTCACAACCACAATACCATAATACAAATTAAGTCAAACATCAATCTGAAAACAATGAAGAAGTACAAATCAAGGCTACATCTCAAATGTACCCGAAATCAACATCCTCCACATCATCGAGCTCCTCGATCTCATCGACTTGAGGAAGATCCAAATCTGAACTCGCTGCTCCTCCTCGGCTGTCCTTTCCTCTGGCTCCAGAAGCCCGATAGGACCCCTCGAACGAAGTACGGACTAGAGTAAAAAAATCTCTCGAGGCTCGTGATCTCTCTTGAGATCGACTGGCACTAGAACTCCTGCAGTATTTCTAAAGGTGTCCCTGCCTCCCATATGAACGACAAACAAAATTCGGCACTGTACAACGAGTACTAACGTGCCCCACTGAATCACAGTTAAAGCAAACAACAGTCGAACCCGTCGCCTGATAAGAAGATGCTTTCCCAGCACAAAGACGACTAGAAGACGACCGCTTGGACGACGGAGCCCCATGTCCGTCTGAGCGAACCGGAATCCTAGTCCTCTCACCAAAAGAAACTGAAGAGTGCTTCCGAGCAAGCTCCTTGATCAAAAGCTCTGCTCCAAGAGCCTTCTCGATGAATTCACCAAGTGAGTTACAATTATGGTTGAACAACTGCATCCTCAATTTCGGGTTTAGCCTCTTGCTAAAATACTGGATCTTATCCACCTCAGTACGGATAACAGATGAAGAAAACTAAAGAAGTCCCTGAAACTTCTCAGCAATGACGATAACGCCCTCGTCCTCGATGGATTTGTGGTTCAAAACACTTGGCTTCATGAGGTGGAGCTGGATAATACCTCTCTAACATGAGAGAATTCGCTCCAAACACAGTCACGATCGATGGGCTTCACAGAAAGCCACCATGAATAAGCACCCTTACTCAAATAGTAAGCAGCTACTACCACCTTACTCTCTTCTGGACACTGAACCATGTCGAAGAGTTTATCAAAATGTTCAATCCAATGAACAATGTCAGCTGGTTCCGACGAACCCTCAAAAATAGGCAGCCTCTAACGAGAGATATCACCGACAATATGACTCACTATCCCAGCCTATCCATAAAACGACACTTGGGATCCCTGCTGTGATGGACCATGAACCATCAAGGTGTGCATGGTCTTGATTATCTGCGTCATCTGATTCATCTGGTCCATTATGCCACTCATAGGCAAGGAAGGGTCGATGTGTCCACTCTCAGTCTGATCGACTTCTCGAGTATGACGTCCTGAAGGGAAATCGGTCACGTAAGTAACACCACCGACCGAACTTTGATCCATCTCGGCTTCTGCATGCGTATAAACATGAGGTTTTGGGTTTCGCCCTGCCCTGCAGCTTTTACCCCCTTTGCCACGTCCTCGGATTCCTCTTTCCATACTGAAAGAATAACGTTCGATCATGATCATAACTCAAATACGTCTCAACGGCCAAATCAGAATGCTAAGTCAATAGCCAAACCCGAGTATATATACTCAACACATTCACATCAATCATGCTAATCATAGATAATATAGATCTCAAACGTTCCAAAACAAATAATCATGAGTGAATCATAACACAAATGTTACATACAGGTTTCAACAAAACATGTATAATCAATTACATAATGAATGTATGAACATAAAGAGAATCGAGTCCTTACACAGGTCATATGAAGTTTCGAGGTCTTGCGATACTAGTCTTCATTGACAACGACTCGATGAAAGAATGACTCATATAGTCGTCCAACTATCACGACTCACAAAACCCGACTGTCGAGATTGTCATAACCTGATAGCCCTACTACTACCACGTCGGTAGAGCCACATAACTCACATATCAGGGTATCTTACAACCCAATGCTCTGATACCATCTTCTGTAACACCCCAAAATCCCATTGGGTTATTACAGTGCTGTGGACCCCACACGAGAAGATCCACCAAGCGAACACGACTGAAGACACAACAATATGACCAAAAGGGAAATCACAGTCCCTACTATGACATCCGACATAATATTCCAATATGGATTTTCAGCGACAAAAGTGGGCCTACATGGCCAAAATAAGAATACAACAACATCCACGAGCCTTGCTCGGTTAATACAAAGTGACAACAACTGACAAAACTGGAGTACTCCAAACTGTGTAACCGACATGAGCACCAAACATCTCGGACTAGTATCGCTCGAATGCCTCGTCGCCATCGTCATGCCCCTGTGTCTGAACTCTCACTACGCCATAGATGGCCTACGGCAATGGATTTTGTTGGTGTTAGCACAAAAATGTTGTAGTAGCTCTAATATTTTTACCAACTGCAACATTGCTTTTTTGATGTTGCTGTATATGTTTACAAAGTGTTGCCTTAGTAGCAAAGTGTTACATGCTATAACTGTAATACCCGATTGTAATTCAGTCGTTATCATTCAGTAATTATCGTTCAATAATTGTCACTCAGTTATTTTTACTCATTAATGATCATTTGTCACTCATATTCAATCATTGTAATCACCGTTCAGAGTAATTGTATTGTATATCAATCGTCATTCATCAACAATCTTGTTGGAGAATCGTGTCGTGTTTATCATCTTTGTCATCTTCATAGTGGGATGTGTGTGAGGAGTAGCGCACGCTATGAACTCTCTTTAGCATGCGCTAATTGAGTTCAGGTAGCGCACACTACCTCTCAACACTAGCGCACGCTAATGTAGTTCGAGTAGGCAGTCCAGAAGGCACTGGACTGCAGTTGGGCTGTAAGCAGCGCACGCTACGAATGGTAAGTAGCGGGCGCTAGTAGGTCGGAGTAGCAAACGCTATGCAGTCGGTGTAGCACGCGCTAAGGCCGGATCAGGCAGAGTCCAGGGGCTACTGGACTGTTTAGGAATAATTCCTAGCGCACGCTACGAGTAGATTAGTGTATGCTAATCGTTGTCTGTAGTGCATGCTGATTTTTGTGAGTAGCGCGCGCTATCCCGATCAGATCAGAGAACAGGAGGTTCTGGACTTCAGTACTGGGCACCAGATAAATCGTTAGCGCACGCTAACATTTTGAGTTAGCGCACGCTAGGTATACAGTTGTAGCGCACGCTACAAAAGGTACGTAGCGCACGCTACCGTTGCGATCAGAGGGTACTGGACTACCCAGTACACCCGTTAGCGAACTCTACGCACAGGAGCTAGCGCACGCTAACTGGGATTTGCTATATATTGGACAGTGCGGTCAATTTCGTCATTTCATTATCCCACTTCATTCCTTCGGCGGTTTTGGGAGATTACGGGCGATTTGGAGAGTGTTCTTCGAGGTGCAATCAACTATCAACATCTTCAAGCTTATCATTCGGATTAATCATCATTCCATCATCCCCATCAGATCAAATCAAGGTATTAACCTCTTGGATCTAGTATTTCGGATTTTGGGCCTTTTCCATCCGATTTCTTCGTGTAAGCTTGGATTGTTGTTGGAATATGCTAGATATGGATTATCTACCTTGGATAAATGTATTCCTATGGATTTAATAGCATATATTTTGGATTTTACGAATTGTTGGGGGTTGGAATCAAGAACACTTTGCGGTTGACTTTGATATTTTTGGGGGTTTTCGATTAGATGTTGTCGTTAACTCGAATTGTGGATTCCTACGGGATTATTGAAATCATTGAAGTTGTTTTGTTGGTTTGAAATACTCATTTTAGAGTTGGTTTCGATATATTCGGGATTTGATATTATCAAAGGATGTGTGTTGCTAAGTGTTCGCTAGAATGCCTCAATGAGTTTGGATATTGTTGTAACGACGTTTGAGTCGGTTATAATTGTGTTTGATACGTATATTGAGCATTGTTGGTAATTGTCATTCAAGGTTGTTCGAGTGACCGACATCCCTTTTGGACGTTGTTCGAGGAAGGACATTCTCCACCGGTAAGTTAATTCTTACTCGGTTAAACGAATTTTCATTCCTTTCGTTGTTGTCTATTCATAATCATAATTCATTCATAATGTATTAACCGTATTGAGAATTGTAATTGTCAAATAATCACTTTATTCACGAGGAACGACGGTTCTAATCATTTCATTGAGCTATCATTCATTTCACTATCATTTCATCTCGGTGAGTCATTCTTGACTTTGTCGGATTGTTATTAATTATTATTCTTAATGGTCATTCTTGCCCATATGATCTTCTGGGTTCATATTGCGTGGCTGGGTGGGGATGTGTGGAATTTTTAATCGGGCACGTGATAGTCATGTACTTGGGTTCACCGACATATTGGACTGTGCACACGGTAATATACCTCTGTGAGACTAATTAGGTACAAGGGCGGGTGTGTCCGGACACTCATCTTGTGCACTTGCACATACCATTACGGGCGTACTATGATGCCTCTCTTCAGCGTCATTTCATAATTAAGACATATCATGATTGTGTTTATTCAACTCTTGAGGATTGTTGTTCTGTGTAACTGACCCCGTTGGGGGATTTTGTTTTCAGGTCATGACAAGGCTAAGGCACGGGAAGAGAACGCTGACGGCGAGGAGTCATAGTCCTTTCATTCACTCGTGTTTTCTTTATTTTATTTCCGCTGCAGACTTCCATTTGGATATTCATTTCATTCAGTGTTGTATATTTTATCTTCATATAAAATATACATGTATTTGGTATTATCTTGAGTGTGTTGTAATGAAACTCCTCATCGGAGTGATTGATGATATATTGTGGTTCGGTACTACAATTATATTATTTAATTCATTAATTTTCATTCGCCTGGTGGGTGCCAGTCGGGGGACCACGGCACTGTAATATCCGCCTAGTTTGGGGTGTTACATATTTGGTATCGGAGCGTGGTTTTGAATACTACCTTTCGAGTCATGTCTCATTTGAAATCATCATTCATCAGACTAGTATCATTGGACTTTCGCATCACGTGTGACCTGTGCAAGATCCGAGCCCCTCAGACCAAAGAATAGTAAGATTTTTGATGCCATGGTATAATTTCTGGCAATAAGAATCACTCATTCATCATTCAACAGTCAACAATCCTCATTCATCATTTTCATTTGTGATCAAGTCGATCATGTTAATTCATTAATCACTCAGTTCATGTCATTGTTCAGTTGTTGATCTGAGGATCATATCATTCATCTTGTTAACTTGTTCAAGATAATCATTTCAAGAATTTATTCAGATAATAACGTCACTTCAGTAGATCATTCATGTAATCATTGTGTTTGAGCGCATATGCTCATTTTCATCATTTCATAACGTAATCATACTGTGATATTCATGCGAGATATGTAGTTATCATATGACTTTCCACTTCAATATGGAAAGAGCTGGCAGAGGACGTTGGGGAATAGGCCGTGGTGCGGGCCGAAACCCGAGAGCTCGTGTGAATACACGTGCTAATGCAAGGAGTAATGCTAATTCATCGAGCAGTGACGCTGCCACTCATTCACCTGGACGTAATCATTCACTATCAGGGAGTCGTACCCAGGACACATCTCAGTCAGAAGGTGTTCGGGTTGATCCACTCGCTTTTATGCAGGGCATGATGGCGCAAATAACTCAAATGGCACAACTGATGGAGACGATGCATAACTCAATTACTCAAAATCAACAGGCTCCTCCGCCACCACCTAAGAGGCAAGAGAGGGGTGTGAGCAGTATAATTAGCGACATCTCTCGCCAGAGACCACCTACCTTCGAGGTCTCATCTGAGCCGGCGGATATCATTCACTAGCTTGAGCATTTCGGGAAACTGTTTGCTATGGTGGACTGTCCTGAGGGACACAAAGTTTCAGTTGCGGCTTACTATCTTGGTAAGGGCGCACATTTATGGTGGTTATCGTTGAAGCCCACCGACGGATCTTGTACTAGGGATCAATTCAGGACTCTCATGATGGAGAGGTATTATCTGGCCCCACTCAGGGAGGCCAAGTTGCCAGAATTACTCACTCCCGACCTCTCAGCGGACGATGATGTTTTAGCCATCGCCGAGAAATTTCAGGAGCTACTTCCTTTCGCCTCATCCATTATTCACTGTGAGGTGGACAAGATCAAATATTTCAGCAAGAAGTTGAAGCCTCGTATGCGGATGCAGTTGCTTAATCACAATTGCACCACTCTGGCCAAATTCATTGAAAAAGCTCTTACTTATGAGCTTACTGCTAAGGAGATTGCTAAGCAACAACCTTCATCTGCTGGCAATAAGTCTAAGAATCGTAATCAGTTTGACGGCAGCTAGGCCACTTTCAAGAAACCCCATGCGGGCTCTACCTTCTCTGAGCGACCTCCTATGGCGCATAGACCCGTGGAATCTCAGTCACGAGCGGCCAGTTCGGCCATCACCTGTTTCAACTGTGAAGAACAGGGTCAATTAAGCACCAAGTGTCCGAGGCAGACTGTCACGTGCCATAACTGTGGGATTGCTGGGCATAAGGCCCGTTTTTTCCGAAGAGACTCTAAACCTACTCCGGCGTCATCTCAGGCCCCGAGACATTCAGCGGTACAGAATCAGGCCACTCAGTCCGCGTCGTTCAAGACGACAGGAGAAAATAAAGGCGGAGCCAAGAGCTATCAGACGGGAGCGTCTGGTTTGGGGGCCGGCAAGCCCCGAATTTATGAGATGAAGAAGACCGACGATCCAGAGGCCCGGATGATCTCAGGTATACTCGATATTCTATCTCAACCTGTGTGTACCCTTTTTGATACTGGTGCATCGCATTCATTCATTTCCGAGTCATGTTTGAGTAGACTACGTCTGGGTAGTGCTACTAGTTGTGAGCATTTGTAACCATCCAGCAACTTCGAGCAATAAACTAGCATTGTTTAAGGGAGCACTGTGCACTACAAAGCCTTCTTTACTTAGCACTTTCCCTAGTCCTTTCCCCAAACTAAAGTATTTCACCCTCACTATCCTTCTTTGTAAGGCATCAGAGCAAGTCACGCTGGCTTAGTGTCGGACGGATCACACTAAGGCCGCACCACTTAGTCGAGAAAAATCTATGTGCGTGACATTATGCTATTTTACGTTGATAATGTTCATAAAGTGTATGGTACCAAAGACATGTAACTTACGCTACCTAAAAATCATATTATATGGTTGATGATACCTTATTCATTTTGCACGAATCATCTCCACTTTATAATCCTTAAACACTTCTCCCTCCTTATCATTACATTCCAGCCTCTTCAACCATCCATAACGCATGAACTTGGTCCATTCTTGTATTATTCAAGCATGGAAATGATTCTAAAAGCTTTGCCTACATCAATTGTCATTTGAATTCATCTTCAGTTTAATTTTCGCCAGACTTAGTTTATCATTCGGGTTTGTGAAGATTTAATGATGACTAAGTCATATCCGATGTATTATTTTAGGATTATATTTAAATTCCCAAAGTTGTAATAACCGTAGAAGTTGTTTGGATGAATAATATCATAGTGGAATGTTACCTTGCTTGATAACTTAAAGAACTAGTTGAATATGTCGTTGTCATAGATATTAGAATGTTGAGTACGTAGTATTGTTGGATGACCTTGTATTATCATTGTGTCTTGGTTGAATTTATCATAATTGGAAGAAAGCAAGACTTGTTAATCGGTTACCATTGTTAATGACGTTACTACGATTCTTGTTAATTGGATCATTGAGAATATTGATTCAAGTTATGAATTTGACGATGATAAGAACATCTATGATCGGACTATGTTAAATTATGAGATAATTTATAGGTTAATCAATTGATGATTACGTCCCATATAATCGTGGTATTCCGACAAGATTATTTAAGGTAGATCACGGAGTTTTTCGAGTCTTGTCATGTTCCGATGATGATGATGATGATGATGATGATGATTGAATGCGTAATTGATTGATCGTACTTTTACTACCTCGGCTTGTTAGATTGTGTTCTGGCATTGTGATGTCAGGATTGCCTCTATCCAAGTTTGCTACTTGGTTGGACAATGATAATGGGTTTTATGAAACTAAATCAGAATTATGTATTTTTACTTTTATAACTGTGATTGTTACTGAATTAGATTAAGAAAATGGCCACGACCCACAACCATATTCATTTTTCAGAAAGAAATATGGTTGCTGGATAGAAATTCGATACTGATTATATCCGGGAGGAATTTGGGAAGGCTGTTATTTTTGAAAGGAGAGTGACGATTGAGACCATAACTGTAACACCCCGAAAATGGCGACTATTACAGTGCCTGGACTCCCACCGGGACCCACCAGGCGATATCACAATCATGAACATTAAAATCCCATCAAGTGGTATCAAACCACAATATTAATCCAAACCCCGATGTGGAGTATAAATTATACATATATCAACTCACGCAACCATACACAGGATCCAAATTCGGTATAGACCATATGAAGATGGAAAATACCTTACAAATTATCTTACATTTACCCGAAATAAAATAAAATGAAAAATCACAGTAAGACATAACCGAACATCAAAAGACTCGGGCCCCCAGACTTAGCATCCTTCAAAACCCTTCGCCGCCATCGTGCTCTTCCTGTGCCTTGCCTTTTCCTCGCCCTGAAATACAAGTATTTCGCCCAACACAGGGTCAGCCATACATGATAATAATTCTCATGGCATTATACAATTCATATACATACAGATCTCAAGAAACAACCGACTACTGAATATACCCCGCAGGCGTATAAACAGTCAGTCCCAACTGTCAAACATATCCAACATACGAACGACCAAATAATATGGCTCAAGACGGACGTCACAGTACGCCCGATCCGAAAATGTGTCCGTGCATATGTCCACCCATATACGGAATCCAGAATATACGTGGGATGATGTACCTAATTAGCCTCACGAACTACATCTCGTGTGCACGATCTAATGCGGAAATATCCACGCATGACCATCAAGTGTCCGGCTGAAAATCCCATACATAACCAATCGGCACGCAGATATAACTCTAGAGATGTACGATGCAACATGACAATGAAACTCAACGAATTACACTTTTATCAAAGAATGGAACAACTCACCGAAGTGACGACAAAGCTCAACGAGACCAACGGTAACAAGAGCGATACGTTTGGGATACAAACCCGCCACAAACGGTAGCACAATCAAAAACATCACCACATCATGAATCATAGATTCACGGAACATTTCATATACATGAAGCATAATAATCACAAGAATTCAACCATCATTATAACCAAGCAAGATAACTTGCCTCAATTCCGTAGATGAATAATCCTTCTTTGAACAATCAAACGAACGGTATCTTCATCTAACAATACTCACTTGAACAAGCAACTATGAATGAAACATAATTCATTCAACCAAACATTCGTACGATAATGGTATTAATTCATAGAAACAATATTCATAATTTTACTCGAATAGTTCAACTATTCTATTAAACATTCTAACGCTCCAATTATGAATAATCATACACCAAGTTTATTGGATTCGTCCACATATTATAACATTAATAACAAGCATTTGAAGTCAATAACATTATCAATATAATGTTATGACGATTAAACACACTCTCATTCCATCAACACTTCCGATTAACATTGAACATGTTAAAAGTTTGCGTTTCGTTACATTCTTCATCATCTATCCAATGATTACGTTAAGTCAATACAGAAATGAAATAATAACTTTAAGTTTTAAGCATAATAAGAACATCATCCTAATTTACGTCATCCTAATACACGAGGATCAACGTAATAGAATTCGGCTATTAATTCTACCACATCATTATCACCCATAATTGTTATAATCGTCCTAAAAACACTATCAACAAATTAATGTAGTGATCATTACCCGACGAAAGGCGAGCTGTTGATAGATACACCGTATTACGTACGTTAACCTAGGAGAGTTACGTACGTAATGCTGCGTACATAGCGTACGTAAGGATAACAAGCTAACGTACGCTAAGGCAACAATAAGTAAAAATGAAATCCCCCAAATAACATCTAACAAACAACTATAGTATGAATGATAGAGATTTCAATTTACCATAATTCATCAATATATACATTACAATAAATATAGATATGGTATGACAATGCTCGATTAAAACGAAGAATACAGTAGTAAAGGTGAGGGTATTACATACTCCCCCCTTAAAAGGAGTTTCGTCCTCGAAACTAAGGGGAAAACAACTCAGGGTATCTTTATCGCATGCTATCCTTAGTATCTCACGTAGCCACCTCGACTCCATATCTTGACCACTGAATCTTGAATAAGGGAATCATCTTGTTCCTCAACTGTTTGACCCTCCTCTCGAGTATCCGCACAGGACGTTCTTCATATGAATGGTTATCGGCTATCTCGACCTCTTCGAATCGAATAACGTGGATCAGGTTAGCAACATACTTCCTCAACTGGGATACATGGAATACGTTGTGAATTCGACTCAAAACTGTTGGTAACGCCAAACGATAGGCTAGGTCGCCTACACGATCCAAAATCTCAAACGGACCAATATTCCTCGAGCTCAGCTTGCCTTTCTTCCCAAAATGGAAAACACCTCGAGTAGGGGACACTTTAACTAGTACATGATCACCAACCTCAAAATCGAGTGGTCGCCGACGATTATCTGCATACGATTTCTGGCGGCTCTGAGCCGTTAATAGATGACTCTTAATCAGAGTAATCTTCTCGTGGGCTGCTAACAACATATCGGGATCCGTACCAATAGATTCAGACAAGTCATCCCAACACAGAGGGGACCTACAACGGCGGCCATGCAATTCCTCATAAGGTACCATCTTGATCGAGGCGTGCCAACTGTTATTATATGTGAATTCCACCAACGGTAGTTGAGATTCCCAATCATTCTTCCAATCGAGAGCACATGCCCTCAACATATCCTCCAGAGTTTGAATAGTCCTCTCAGACTGATCGTCGGTCTGAGGATAAAATGTCGTACTGAAGTTAAACTGGGTACCCAATGCACGATGAACCGCCTTCCAGAAGTGTGACACAAACCGTCTGTCCCGATATGATAGAATACTCTTGGGGGTACCATGTCGCCTCATAATCTCTTTAATGAACAACTATGCCAACCTCTCAGGACCCCATGTATCTTTAATCTCTAAGAAGTGGGCTGATTTGGTCAGTCGATCCACAATCACCCAAATTATATTCATGCCTCGACGGCTCATCGGCAAACTAGTACTAAAATCCATCGATATGTCTTCCCACTTCCACTCGGGAATCGGGAGTGGTTTCAACACGCCCGCTGATCGTTGATGCTCAATCTTGACCTGCTGGCAGGTCAAACTCCTCGAAACGAACTCTGAAACTTCCCATTTCATGTTACCCCACCAATAATACGGCTTCAAATACTTATACATTTTGTCCGATCCCGGGTGTATGGAATACGGGGTAGCATGAGCCTCATTCGGAATAGTGTTCCTCAACTCTTCATCCGCCGGTTCAAATACTCGGTTTTTGAAGCATATCAGTCCGTCCTCGTGAACCACAAATCCAGGGGCCTTCCCCTGATCGCAAGGTCTCGACTGTCTAGATGCATAGGCGATCACTTTCCCATTTTCCATCAATACGCAGCCAAGGCCCTGTCTCGACGCATCACTATATACCACGAATCCTTCTGCTCCTTTAGGTAGAACCAAAACAGGTGCTGAAATCAATCGACTCTTGAGTTCATCAAAACTTTGCTCACATGCTTCCGACCATAAATATTTCTTATCTTTCCTCAACAGATTAGTCATCGGTTGAGAAATTTTGGAAAAACCTTCCACGAACCGTCGGTAATAGCCTGCTAGATCCAAAAAATTATGAACTTCCTTCACGTTCTTCGGAGGTAGCCAGTCTCGGATGGCTTCTGTCTTCTGTGGGTCTACTCTCACTCTATCTGCTGATATTACATGTCCAAGAAAAATAACTTCAGGCATCCAGAATTCACACTTAGAAAATTTTCTAAAGAGTTGTTTTCGTCTTAACGCATCGAAAACCTGGCGAAGGTGACACTCATGTTCTTCATAAAAACCCAATTCATCAACTCCATGAACACTGCAGGTGCATTAGTCAGTCTGAATGGCATGACAACGAACTCATAATGCCCATAGCAAGTGCGAAAAGCTATCTTCGAAATGTCAGACTCTCGAATCTGCAATTAGTGGTAACCGGATCTCAAGTCAATTTTGGAAAATACAGTGGCTCCCTGGAGCTGATCCAGAAAATCATCGATACGAGGTACTGGATACTTGTTCTTGATTGTTACTTTGCTCAGTTCATGGTAATCAATAAATAAACGCAGCGATCCGTCTTTCTTCCGTATAAATAACACTGGCGCTCCCTAAGGGGACGCACTAGGTCGAATATAGCCTTTCTCAGTCAACTCCTCAAGCTGGCTCTTTAACTCCTGAATCTCGGTCGGTGCCATATGATATGGTGCTTTCGAAAGTGGGGACGTCCCTGGCTCCAACTCAATGGTGAATTCTACCTCTCGCTGTGGGGTAATCCTGGCAGCTCATCTGGAAATACATCTAGGTAGTCTCGAAGTACCGGAATATCGACCAACTCGACTGGTCGGTCGGTTGCCTTGGTCATGTAACACCAATAACCAATGGACGCCTAGTCCAGTAGTTTCATTACTTTCATAGCGCTGATGACTCTCCCGGAATGACTAGGATTATCACGCTGAAAAATACACTCGACGCCATCATCTGATGTGACGGTCACGATTCGCTTATGGACGCAAAGGACGGCATCATGACGATCCATCCAGTCGATGCCCAAGATCACATCATCTTTAGGTAAATCAACCACAATCAAGTCTGACAACCACTCACGGTCGTTCATGCGGATCGGACAGTTCTGTACTTCATGATTCCCAACAATTCTTCAACCATCGGGTAGACCAATGACATAAGGTTCACAATCGGTAACATGATCTAATTGCAAAAGACTCAAGCAAGAGGCAGATAAAAAGGAGTGTGAAGCACCAGTATCAAAAAGAACACAAACGGGGTGAGAGTGGATTTTGGGAATACCTGCGATCATGCTGGCTTCGGGATCATCGGCCTTCTTCATCTCGTAGACTCTGGGTTTTGCAACTCCGGTACCAGGTGTACCAGCTTGATTTCCACAGCCCATCCCTTTGTTTGCCCTGGTAGTCTGATAAGGAGCGGACGGAGGTACACGGTCCTGGACAGAAGACTGTACTATAGCAAGAGATGCTACTGGAGCACGCCCGGGTCCACCCCTGCAATAGCAAGGACGATGTCCATTCTTCCCATAAGTGTGGCAGGCAACGGCCGGCTTCGGGCATTTGGAGCTGATGTATCCCTAATCCCCACAGTTATGACACACGATAGATGAGATGATTGCTCGTGAGTGCGATCCAGTCGGCTCTGACGCCATAAGTGGCCGCTCAGGAGGATTTGGTACAGGCTGGGGCTTCCTGAATGTCCCCCGATTACTGTCTGCCTGGGTCTGGTTCCTGGATCTCTTGTTGGAAGACTGAGGCTGCTTCTTGGAAATCTCTTTCGCAGTAAGTTCGTATTCCAGAGCCTTGTCGATAAACTCTGGTAGGGTCGTACAGTGGTGATTGAGCAATTGCATCCTCATTCAGGGTTTAAGCCTCTTGAGGAAATATTTGATTTCATCAGCTTCCAAACGGACAACTGACGTAGCAAAATGGAGAAGTGCCTGGAATTTCTCGGCAATAGTTAACACATCATCATCCTCAGATGGATCGGGATTCAACAATTCTGACAATTTGGCTTTGCAGAGTGGTGTAGGATAGTAGCGATCTAGCATAAGATTCTTGAATTCCTTCCAAGTACTCGCACCATCAGCAGACCTCACAGAAAGCCACCAAGTATGGGCACTCTTGCTAAGGTAGTAAGCCGCCACGGCAACTCGATTCTCTTCTGGGAAACTCAAAGGTTGGAGATTGCTGATGCAATATGTCGCTAATGATCTGGCTCACGATACCGCCTTGCACCGGAGGTGGAGGCTGCTGCCACTGCTGTTGTCCAGTAGTATTCCTATGCATAGCTTCCATCAGCTGACCCATTTGGGTCATCTCGTCCATCATGCCTTGCATCACAACCTAAGTATCGACATGTACGTCCTCGTGTACAATGTGGTGTGATTGGTCCCTAGAAGGCGAATCACTGCCCGCGGAGCTCTGCTCCAAATTCGCGCGCCTATTTGCTCGTGGTATCGGGATTCGGCCCCTTCCGCAGCCTCGTCCCCCTCTGCCACGGCCTCTCAGATTTCTTTCCATACTGAAAGAATCAAATCATAATGATAATCATAAGTACTGTTCAAGATATCAATCAAAATTCATGCTAAGTTAATAGCAACAAGGAATTACATATTCAAGAAAACAGTTCGTAATGAATCATTGGCACTGCGGGTTCTACACACTCAATACCATATTGACATCATGTCGAACCAGTTCCAATCACACAATCAATTTAGATTTCCTCAGAAAATCAAACAGATGAATCTTACCACACATTATCAACATACCAAGATCAGTAAAGAGATCAATTCGTCATCAATATTAAATCATGGCTCATGAAAACATACCGTATTCGACGGGTCAGGCGCCTGCACAGGTCACACGTGGCACGAAGGTTTCTTGATGCTAGTTCGATCTACAATGACTCAAAAGAAAATATTCTCTGATACCATCATCCGTAACACCCCGAAAATGGCGGCTATTACAGTGCCGTGAAGCCCCACCGGGACCCACCAGGCGATATCACAATCGCGAACTTTAAAATCCCATCAAGTGGTACCGAACCACAATATTAATCCAAACCCCGATGTGGAGTATAAATTATACATATATAAACTCACGCAACCATACACATGATCCAAATTCGATATAGACCATATGAAGATGGAAAATACCTTACAAATTATCTTACATTTATCCGAAATAAAATAAAATGAAAAATCACAGTAAGACATAACCGAATATCAAAAGACTCGGGGGCCCCGAATTAGCATCCTTTAAAACCCTTCGCCGCCATCGTGCTCTTTCCGTGCCTTGCCTTTTCCTCGCCCTGAAATACAAGTAAGCCGCCACAGCAACTTCAGGCACAGCAACTTCAGGCATCCAAAATTCACACTTAGAAAATTTTCCATAGAGTTGTTTTCGTCTTAACGCATCGAGAACCTGGCGGAGGTGACACTCATGTTCTTCATTGTCATGAGAGTAAATCAGAATGTCGTCAATAAAAATGACTACAAAACGATCCAAATAATTAATAAAAACCTGATTCATCAACTCCATGAACACTACCGGTGCATTAGTTAGTCCGAATGGCATGACAACGAACTCATAATGCCCATAGCGAGTGCGAAAAGCTGTCTTTGGAATGTCAGAGTCTCGAATCCACAATTAGTGGTACCCGGATCTCAAGTCGATTTTGGAAAATACAGCGGCTCCCTGGATCTGATCCAGCAAATCATCGATATGAGGTAATGGATACTAGTTCTTGATTTTTACTTTGTTCAGTTCACGGTAATCTATACAAAAACGCAGCGATCCGTCTTTCTTCCGTACAAATAACACTGGCGCTCCCCAAGGGGATGCACTAGGTCGAATATAGCCTTTCTCAGTCAACTCCTCAAGCTGGCTCTTCAACTCGTGCAACTCGATCGGTGCATACGATATTGTGCTTTCGAAGGCGGGGACGTCCCTGGCTCCAACTCAATGGTGAATTCTACCTCTCAATGTGGGGTAATCCTGGAAGATCATCTAGAAATACATCTGGGTAGTCTCTAACTACCGGAATATCGGCCAACTCGACTTTTCGGTCGGTTGTCTTGGTCATGTAACACCAATAACCAACGCACCCCTGGTTCAGTAGTTTCATTGCCTTCATAGCACTGATGACTCTCCCGGAATGACTGGGATTATCACCTTGAAAAATACACTCGACGCCATCATCATATGTGACGGTCACGATTCGTTTACGTACGCAAAGGACGGCATCATGACGATCCATCCAGTCGATGCCCAAGATCACATCATCTTTAAGTAAATCGACCACAATCAAGTCTGACAACCACCCAAGGTCATTCATGCAGATCGAACAGTTCTATACTTCATGATTCCCAACAATTCTTCAACCATCAGGTAGACCAATGACATAAGGTTCAAAATCGGTAACATGATCTAATTGCAAATGACTCAAGCAAGAGGCAGATAAAAAGGAGTGTGAAGCACCAATATCAAAAAGAACACAATTGGGGTGAGAGTGGATCTCGAGAATACCTGCGATCATGCTGGCTTCGGGATCGTCGGCCTTCTTCATCTCGTAGACTCTGGGTTTTGCAACTCCGGTACCAGGTGTACCAGCTTGATTTTCACGGCCCATCCCTTTGTTTGCCCCGGTAGTCTGATAAGAAGCGGACGGAGGTACACAGTCCTGGACAGAAGACTGTACTGGAGCAAGAGATGCTACTGGAGCACACCCGGGTCCACCCTGCAATAGCGAGGATAATGTCCATTCTTCCCATAAGTGTGGCAGGCAACGGCCGGTTTCGGGCATTTGGAGATGATGTTCCCTGGTCCCCATAGTTATAACACATGATAGATCAGCTGATTGCTCGATAGTGGGATCCAGTCGGCTTTGGCGCCATAGGTGGCCGCTCAGAAGGATTTGGTACAGACTGGGGCTTCCTGAACGTCCCCCTATTACTATCTGCCTGGGTTTGGTTCCTGTATCTCTTGTTGGAAGACTGAGGTTACTTCTTGGAAATCTCTTTCGCAGTAAGTTTGTATTCCAGAGCCTTCTCGATAAACTCTGGTAGGGTCGTACAATGGTGATTGAGCAACTACATCCTCATTCGGGGTTTAAGCCTCTTGAGGAAATATTTGATTTTATCAGCTTCCGAACGGACAACTGACGTAGCAAAAGGGAGAAGTGACTCGAATTTCTCGGCAATAGTTAACACATCCTCGTCCTTAGATGGATCGGGCTTCAACAATTCTGATAATTTGGCTTCGCAGAGTTGTGCAGGATAGTAGCGATCTAGCATAAGATTCTTGAATTCCTCCCAAGTACTCGCACCATCAGCAGGCCTCATAGAAGGCTACCAAGTATGGGCACTCTTGCTAAGGTAGTAAGACGCCACAACAACACGATTCTTTTTTGGGCACTCCACCATCTCGAACAGTTTCTAGAAATGCTCTAACCAATGTACAATGTCAGCAGGCTCAGAAGATCCTTCAAAGGTTGGAGCTTGATGACGCGATATGTCGCTAATAATCCGGCTCACGATACCGCCGTGCACCGGAGGTGTAGGATGCTGCCCCTGCTGTTGGCCAGTAGTATTCCTCTGCATAGCTTCCATCAGCTGACCCATTTGGGTCATCTGGTCCATCATGCCCTGCATCACAACGTAAGGATCGACACATGCGTCCTCGTGTCCTGTGTGGTGTGATTGGTCCCTACAAGGTGAATCACTGCCTGCGGAGCTCTACTCCACATTCGCGCGCCTATTGGCTCGTGGTATCGGGATTCGGCCCCATCCGCGGCCTCGTCCCCCTCTGCCACAGCCTCTCAGACTTCTTTCCATACTGCAAGAACCAAATCATAATGATAATCATAAGTACAGCTCAAGATATCAATCAAAATTCATGCTAAGTTAATAGCAACAAGGAATTACATATTCAAGAAAACAATTCGTAGTGAATCATTGGCACCGCGGGTGCTACACACTCAATACCATATTGACATCAAGTCAAACCAGTTCCAATCACACAATCAATTTAGGATTTCCTCATAAAATCAAATAGATGAATCTTACCACACATTATCAAGATGCCAAGATCAGTAAAGAGATCAATTCGTCATCAATATTAAATCATGGCTCATGAGAAACATACCGTATTCGACGGGTCAGGCGCCTGCACAGGTCACAGGTGGCATGAAGGTTTCTTGATGCTAGTTCGATCTAAAATGACTCAAAAGAAAAGATTCTCTGATACCATCTTTCGTAACACCCCAAAAATGGCAGCTATTACAGTGTCGTGAAGCCCCACTGGGACCCACCAGGCGATATCACAATCATGAACTTTAAAATCCCATCAAGTGGTACCGAACCACAATATTAATCCAAACCCCGATGTGGAGTTTAAATTATACATATATCATCTCACGCAACCATACACAGGATCCAAATTCGATATAGACCATATAAAGATGGAAAATACCTTAAAAATTATCTTACATTTATCCGAAATAAAATAAAATGAAAAAACACAGTAAGACATAACCGAATATCAAAAGACTCGGGCCCCCCGAATTAGCATCCTTCAAAACCCTTCGCCGCCATCATGCTCTTCCTGTGCCTTGCCTTTTCCTCGCTCTGAAATACAAGTATTTCGCCCAACACAGGGTCAGCCATACATGATAATAATTCTCATGGCATTATACAATTCATACACATATAGATCTCAAGAAACAACCGAGTACTGAATATACCCCGCAGGCATATAAACAGTCAGTCCCAACTGTCGAACATATTCAACATACAAACGACCAAATAATATGGCTCAAGACGGACGTCACAGTACGCCCGATCCTAAAATGTGTTCGTGCACATGTCCACCCCGTATACGGAATCCAGAATATACGTGGGACGATGTACCTAATTAGCCTCACGAACTACATCTCGTGTGCACGATCTAATGCGGAAATATACATGCATTACCATCAAGTGCCCGGCTAAAATTCCTACACATAACCCATCGGCACGCATATATGACTCTAGAGATGTCACGATGCAACATGACAATGAAACTCAACGAATTACACTTTTATCAAAGAATCGAACAACTCACCGAAGTGACGACAAAGCTCAACGAGATCAACAGTAACAAGGGCGATACGTTTGGGAATACAATTCCGCCACAAATGGTAACACGATCAAAAATATCACCACATCATGAATCATAGATTCACGGAACATTTCATATACACGAAACGCATAATAATCACAAGAATTCAACCATCATTATAACCAAGCAAGATCACTTGCCTCAATTCCGTAGATAAATAATCCTTCCTTGAACGATCAAACGAATGGTATCTTCGTCTAACAATACTCACTTGAACAAGAAACCTTGAATGAAACGTAATTCATTCAACAACACATTCGTACGATAATGGTATTAATTCATAGAAACAATATTCGTAATTTTACTCGAATAGTTCAACTATTCTATTGAACATTCTAACGCTCCAATTATGAATTATCATACACCAAGTTTATTAGATTCGTCCACATATTCTAACATTAATGACAAGCATTTGAAGTCAATAACATTATCAATATAATATTATGACGATTAAACACACTCTCAATCCATCAACACTTCCGATTAACGGTGAACATGTTAAAAGTTTGTGTTTCTTTACATTCTTCATCATCTTTCCAATGATTACGTTAAGTCAATCCAGAAATGAAATAATAACTTTAAGTTTAAGCATAATAAGAACATCATCCTAATACACGAGGATCAACGTAATAGAATTCGGCTATTAATTCTACCGCATCATTACCACCCATAATTGGTATAATCGTCCTAAAAACACTATCAACATATTAATGTAGTCATCATTACCTTCTTGAGTTATCAACACACCCGATTATCTTGAATATATAAAGGTTATACTTGTGTTCTTTATATTCCATTATCTTCCCTTAAGAATTTGTTCAAAACATAATTATATCATTGAGGGTTTTTTAAACTCTAAAGACATCATCAAATTCTTCCGAATGAGTTGTTAAACCTTCTCCAATATATGGCTATAACATCATAAGGTCCTACTAACAATTGAGAGCATATCCATAACTCTAATCTCCAGATTTTAACATGATTACCTAAGGGTTCTATATTGAACATGTTATCCCACATCTTCATCAATCATTCAAGGAATGGTTCTAACAATATTATCATGTTCCAAACTAAATTTGTACATAACTTCAATGTTCATCATGATCTACCAGGCTATTCTCCTACTAACATCAGCAATTATATGGAACAACAAGAGTAAGATAACCAACCTCAAGAAAAGATGAAGAATAGCACCAAATCTTCTAAGAACACACTCCTAGCTTCTAGTTACCAATCTATAATCCAAGTGTTGTAGTTCTAACACGAGATTGAAGGGCAAGAATATGATTTAAGGGGGGCAGGGAATCGATTTTGAGGGAGGGAGGATGGAAAAAGGTCGAGCAGAAATGAAAGGCAACCCATACCTTTATAACCTGAATCCAGCATTACGTACGCTAGGGATGAAAATTAACATCCGTTATAAACCTTACGCACGTAACGCTATGACAATTACGTACGTAACAGATTCTCATATGTTACTGACTCAAAATACACATGTCCTTACGTACGTTACCAAAATAGATGTACGTAAGGCTCAAGTACATTACGTACGCTAAGGCAGGGTCATTACGTACATAATGGCCGTTGACTTAGGCTGTCACAATCGATTCCCGACCACCTACCCACGCTCGGTCCCACCCGCCGAGAGGCGAGCTGTTGATAGATACATCACATTACGTACGTTAACCTAGGAGAGTTATGTTAATGCCGCGTACATAGCGTACGTAAGGATAACAAGCTAACGTACGCTAAGGCAACAACAAGTAAAAATGAAATTCCCCAAATAACATCTAACAATCAACTATAGTATGAACGATAGAGATTTCAATTTAACATAATTCATCAATATATACATTACAATAAACACAGATATGGTACGACAATGCTCGATTAAAACGAAGAATACGGTAGTAAAGGCGAGGGTATTACAATAACGGCCCCAACCCTGGTGGTATTCTTGTTCTCGAGGTCGTGATTAATATAATACTTATATGGTACGTGCTTACTTGTGAATTCTAATGCGATTACGTGTTGCAAAGATTTTGCCTGTTTATTTGTTAAAAGTCTTATAAAGATGTTTATCGTCGTCTGACTTCAGGTTGTAATGGCACGATTCATCGTGTCATGCAAAATAATTTTCTATTTGCAGGACATTTTGGAGAGTCCCGTCCATGCATGTGGAGGTGTTGGGGTATCACATGGATGTTAAACTGCTGTAACGGTTATCTTTGTATATAATTTGTGCTTCTGTCTGTTGTAATACATAAGAGTAATGTGGCTATAATCTTCTATTTTTAAAAAAAAAAACATGATTACTTAATTTATTAGGGTGATAAATGACGTACTTTGTAAAACACGTGGGCGTAATCCGCCACTAACCCAAATTCGGTTGACATGTGTGAGTCGTTCACCTTCAATGTAACACATGTGAGCCTCTCATGCTTTGTTGATAATCATAATAACTAAATTATAATTAAGGTTAATAACTTCCTAAAATAATGTGATCTACTTAATAACTTCCTACAATAAAGTGATTAGCAATAACGCCTTAGAAATAGTACGTTTCCCATATAATGGTTGCAATAAGATGAGACTGCCCAATTCTGTATTAAAAAAAAAAAAAAAAAAAAAAACTGATAAACTCGGATCAAGCAAATCTACAACAACCTCAAAGCCACAGAATTTATTTTCATAAGAAAAAGAAATTCTTAAGAAAGAACACTTTAATTTCTGCGAGTCATACACTTATTATTGGGCTTAATTAGTGTTTATTTGACATCTCGATTTAATTGGCATGTGAATCATCCCAATCAAACTCCTTTACTAATGATGTCTTGATGTTGTCATTACTAAAAAAAATACTGTCGCTCTTTGCTACCCAAAAGCAGAAGCCGGTCTCACATTTTGCTCTCCATTTAGATTTAAAGACATCGAAGGCTTTTTGTTTTGAACCCCACCATAGATGGCAGAAGTACAAAGTGTTCCATGTAATATTCTCACAAAAACTCCAATGGAAATATTGATTCGCCGTAAGTGTGTGATATCCCAACTCGTTGTTCTTAGATGCGCAATGCAACTTCAATTGACCACAATTCGGTGGGAGCATATTAATTACATAGATATCATAATGATCGGTTATAATGCATGAGGCTTTTTCTCGTGCTAATACTTGGAGAAGATTGGTGGTGCACAGAGAAAAAAATAACAAGGAAATGATGATGTTAGTTGTGTAGCCCATTAACTCATTATAGATCACTCAATATGGGGTGGGGGAGGTTGTGTGTGTGCGCGCCTGTGTGACCATTTTTTCTTGATGAAGTTCGCTTTTTATAGGTGACGGCCCATTGTAATCAAAAGAAATCTGTACAAAAAAATTTAGTCATAATCTGAAACAAATTGTATGAATTCTCAAAACTGCAAAAAAAGACGTTTTATTAAATCTATCGGGATAAGATAAGATTACTCTTTTTTTTTACCAAATAAGATAAGATTACTGTAATCTTGATGAAACTGTTAATGGTGTAACAATGATTGGATCTTATTTTTTGGGTACGCGGGCTCAACGTAATGGACTTGATGATATTAGAAGACATGTATAACCAACTAAGATATGTGACAAGAATTTAAATATATAATGTTAAGTTCATACACGGATTGTTATTAAATATGCACTAAATGTTGGACTATTAGAGGTAGATGCTAAGTATTTTAGGATGCAAGGAACATATTTCACAAGTAGGAAAAAACTTTTAACTTAAATAGAAGATGATGGAAGAGGAGAAAACTGTTGGCAAAATTAAAACGAATACTTGAAAAACCCTGCAAAAAGTGTTAGAGAAACAAATATTTGTTGATCGCGGAAAACGAATGAAAATCGATGTTGAGTCCAGAAGATCTGTCTACTTAAAGCAGATTCGTCTTCGCCATGGTGTATAACGTCTGCCTACCAGGATAAAACAACACCCCGATGCGATGAATCGATGATCTCTGCACCCTCAGCGAACTAGAATAAATCTGTATACTACCACCGACACGAAGAAGAGGAAAAACGAAGAAGAAAATTTGGACTGAAAAACTGCTCTGAAATCGTATGGAAGGGGTGAAAAATGAAGACCCCTCAAGCTGGGTATTTATAGGTAAAGAAGAGAAGAAACCATGTGCTGGAGAAACTCTAAACCGATTAGGATTGGTATCTTTGATACTTATCCTAATCTATTAATATATTACTCCGATAATTACCAATTAATTTGATAGTTATCCTAATATATTAATTCGATAATATCAATTAATTTGATATTTATCCAGATCCGAAAATACGAATTTTTATAATTGAGGCGGTTTAGCAAAATGAATTTTCACTAAATAAAATTGTAGTAAAAAGATAGCTTCGAGACGCCGAGACATTTCGCCCAAATCGCCCTTCGACCCGGACCGGACCGGACCGGATCGAGCCAGCCGGCCGGCCGGACGACGGCGGTGGCGCGCGCGTGTATGTGTGTGCACAAGGGGCGCCTAGTCACATATCTACTCATGTCTCACTTTGAACAAGAGTGTGTTCACATCACCTTATATACTCACAATTTTTTCTATATTTTTCCAATGTGGGATAGAATCCCAAACCCATTTCCAAAGGGGTTCACTTTAGAACATTATATCTCATTCATGCCTCAATCATTTTGAGTGTGCTTACATATTTTGGAAACCTCGTACCGAGTACTACGTATTCCAATAAAGTCCAGACTTTAACCCATAGTCGAGCCCACTCAAAATTGCCTCTCAAATGTGCTGCTCAAAACAACCCATTTCCTCTTTATTTCGAACAATCTCCCACATGAATGAGATTGATGGTCTAACAGCACACGGCAGACATGGAGTTTGACTTGGTGATAGTTATTGCAGTTAGGCATTGTATAGGATAGGTAGAGTATGCACCTTGAACCTTCCCTCGAAAAGATATTTTCTCCTTACTGCCTAGACAGTATGACTAGATGCCTTTGAACAGTCCGACCGCTTGTGTAAGTGATCGTATATCCTTCACAAGTGCCCTCCCCGATTTATTCGGTTCTCATTATTGTGCCCCTTTTGGCCGTGGACACCATCCTCGTTCTGCGAGAGTTTCTAAAGAATTGTGCCTTGTAATTCTCCTTTGAAGGGGCCCCTCTTCTCTCCAACATAGGTGATTATCTTTAAGTGTTTTGAGTAAACCCGTATTTTACTCCACCCGAATATACATTGTCAACTTAAGAATCATTAAAAGCATAAGATTAACCTCTCCGTATGGGTATTACTGTTTTCATCCTAGGAATGGTCGGTTCGGGGTAACCCCCACAGTGATCATGCCCAGTTTTATGAATTGGTTGTCCCATTGAACCTAGATCTTGGGATCTCCAGTCAGCTTAGGTTTGGTATCCTCCATGAAACCATTAGCTCAAGGCAATAGACCCATTCCTCTTGATGATTTATCAACAAGGTCTCTTGATAACCCTTTGATTAGCGGATCCACAATGTTATCCTTTGATGAGACATAGTCAATAGTGATAACTCCTGTTGATATCAATTGTCATGGTATTATGTCTCCTCCTTATATGAGGAGACTTATCATTGTACATTGCACATTGTGCCCTGCCAATCGTAGATTGACTATCGCAATGAATACATATTACGGTCATAGACTTTGCCCATTTTAGAATATTTTCTAGAAAATGGTGTAGCCATTCTCCCTCTTCTACACATTTATCTAAGGATATAAACTCGGATTCCATCGTTGACCAAGATATAAGTGTCTGTTTCAAAGATTTTAATGCCACTGCTGCACCAGCTAGTGTGAATACATATCCACTTTTTGACTTGGAGTCTTTTATATCAGATATCTAATTTGCATCACTATATCCTTCAAGTACTGCTGGATATTTGGTATAGTGTAGCCCATACTCACGAGTATCCCTTAAATATCTTAGTACCCTTGTGATTGCCTTCCAATGATGTTTTCCGGGGTTGCTCGTGTATCTGCTTAGTCTACTAACTTCGTAGGCTATATCTGGTCTTGTACAGCTCATCAAGACATCAGACTTCCTATTATGCGAGAGTACTCAAGTTGAGATACTCCTTCACCCTTATTCTTGGATAGTATGAACATCATATCCACTGGGGTTTTGGCTGTGCCAGAGTCATCTTTGTTAAATCTTTCAAGGATTTTATCCACATAGTGGGCTTGACTCAGCATGAGACCTTTAGATGTTCATGTGATCTTAATCAGTAAAATTATATCTGCGTGTCCCATATCTTTTATGCCAAATTTTGACCTTAACTTGTCCTTAGTGGATTTGATTATTATTTCATTACTGCCAGTAATGAGCAAGTCATCTACATATAGACACAAAATGACATAGCCGTCTTCTGTGTCTTTCACATATATAGACTTATCAGATTCCTTAATTTTGAAGCCACCACTCAACATAACATGATCCAATTTTTCATGCCACTGTTTTGGTGCTTGCTTCAATCCATACAACGATTTTACCAGCTTGCGGACTTCCATTTCTTGTCCAGGAGCAATGAACCCCTCGGGTTTTTTCATATATATATTTCCTCTTCTAAGTTCCCCTTAAGAAAGGCAGTCCTAACGTCTATTTGATGAACTTCTAAACCCCGTAATGCGGCGATAGCAAGTATCATCCTGATGGAAGTTATTCTCATCAGAGGAGAGTAAGTATCAAAATAGTCTAGGCCTTTACGTTAGTTATAGCCCTTCACTACGATCATAGCCTTATATTTATCAACTGCTCCTTCTTTCAATTTCTTCTTGAAAATACACTTATTTCCTAATAGTTTACACTTTGGAGGTAATTCCACTAGTTCCCAAGTATGATTCTGTAATATACAATCAATCTCTTCTATGATAGCTTCCTTCCATAGAGGTCCATCCGTCAGGTTCTTTGTAAGTCTGAGGTTCCTTTTCGAGCATGTAGGTGAAGAAATCTGGTCCATAAGATTTCTCCGTCCTTTTGTCGTTTGCTCCTTCTAGGTTCATCCTCATTATCTACTTTTTGGTCTTCACTATCTTCATCCATTAGTTCAGAAGTCTGTTCGAATGAGATAAGACATTCACTTGCAGAGAATGATGCATTTCTTGATTCCATTATTGTATTTTTGTGAATCTCAGGCACATTGGATTCATGCACAAGAAATCGGTAGGCATTGCTGTTGTGTGCATATCCAATGAAAATGCAGTCAAATGTTTTTGGGCCTATTTTGACTTTCTTATGTGTAGGTATCAGCACCTTTTCTAGACACCCCCTGTCATGCCCCCAACAACGGGAAGGACAAGGGCACGACGTACCAGTCGATCGATCAATAAAAGTGTAGCAATAAATAGCGGAAGCTAAATAACGATTAGATAAAATTTTCAAACAACGATCTTAACCCGATATTCTAAGATTCGTTGTAACAAAAGTTGATAATCAAATTACAGTGATCATAAGTTTGCAGCGGAAAATAACAGACGATTCAAAGTACGAAACATAGTACATTATTACAAGTCGGAATAAAAGCAAAAATTCTAAGTCCAGGCGGCGGTCTTCTAAGTGGTCTCTTCCACAAAGCCTCTATCGTCTTCTGCTGGTTGATCATTCTCTGGTTTAAAAGGGAAAACAATGGGGTGAGACAAACGGTTTCAGTGAGTGGGTGATCGTGTGCAAGTGTGGCATTCTTTCCTTTGAAAATTTCAAGTGATGCACGACTTTGTCAAGTTATAAGAAAAGTGAAAAAGGTTTCAAGGATATGCTGTGATTTATCGAAAGATAATCGTTTAGTAGTGAAATAATATAATCATGCCCCTGTGGACAGATGTCAAGTCAATCAATCAATCAATTAGTCGCTCAATCAATCTAACTTTGAATCCTGCCGACGTGGACTTTGGATTCTAGGCTCTCCTTACTCCTAGAAGTATAGGTCGTCGCCCCAAGATTTGGACCGTCGCCCCAGTAGCTGAGCCTTCGCTCTCACACTTAGCGTGTGCTTCTTTATCTCTTATCTGGGCTCGGTATGTCCTTAGCTGTGGGTCAATACCCGTATCACACCATAATCGCGATTATACCCCAAGTTCTACGACCTAGGTCCCTCGGAAAACTCCGTTCCTCGGTTATGGGAATAGGCAACAATGACACCCTTGTTCATGAACCGCAGCCGCGCTGATCGATCCAAGACTCGGTCTAACCGTCCTGACTCAATTTGGGATTCTAGAGGTGGCTCCTACAGTTCAAGAGGTGGCCCCCGGATTTTTGGTCCGCTCTCTGTTTTATATGGGTTCAAGAGGTGGCCCCCATCCATCGACGTGGCACTTTGTCCCGATAAAGTTAGAGGGCGGACCCATCCGCGGCACTTTGTTTGTATAGCACTTAGTTCACGGACAGTCACAATTATCAGTTAGTTGCATGGCACGAGTAACACTTAAACATTCGATCAGTGAGATTAATTGCGTCTTTTGATTATGCATGTGTTATAGTTACTCATATTTGTGGCACGGGTAATGAGGAATAGGACTTGTATATTAATTTGGGAATATTACCGATGAATTTTTAACAGGTTTTAAGGGTTCAATTCAGAGATGTTGGACTAGTAGGTTCAGCGATACGAAGTCGAGAATTTTTCTGAGGTTGGTTGAAAGGACGATTCTACCCTTAGGTTTGAGCCTAAGTATTTCAGGAGTATGAAATGAATTCGGATGGTCGTAAAAATTTATAAGGGAGTCGAAATTATTTACTCGACTTCAGATTTAAGAAGTGGTTCGGAAATTCAGTTTTGGAACTGAAATTTCCAGAAATTACGAATTTGCGCCAAAATTTAACAAATTCGCTCCGAGGCCTATAGGGCTTTGAATTTAGCTCAGAAGGTAACAAAATTTTATGAGATGGTTCAAAGTGAACCTGGAATTCCTGATTTGTGAAAAATTCCATAAGATTCGGACTTGTCCAGAGTTTTTTATTTCTTTTATTTTGACCCCGGAATTGTTTGAAAATTACATTATTGACTATTGAGTTTAGATAATGAACTCCTATTTGTTCGAAACTTTACGGACAATTTATATAAGTTAAAATATATGTTATTTATGGTCCAGAATAGTTTATTCTCAAATTTTAAGATTAGTCCGTAATTTTCCTTTAATTACAATTTATGCCCTAAATTCCGTTTACTTATTTTCAAGTCCCGTTTTGCCACAAAAATTTTATCCAAACACCATAACAAAATTATATAACACAAAATTCCAGATTTTGGTAGAGTTTTTACTAAAATTTCGAAGAAGACATGAAATCTACAATTTTTCACATAGTTCGAAATTTATCTATCAAATCCATTGTAATTTAAATCCAAAAAAAATATAATGCATGTTAATATAGCGATAAACATACATCTCAAAGACATGCATTGATACAAATTTTTCAGATTCATGCATACTTCACAATACTCATGATTTTTGAATTAAAATTTAAGGAAAAAACAAGAGATACATTTCTAAGTACAAAAATCATAGCATATATTTTAACATGAATATCTTAACATGTTTCTCAACAATAAATATTGGAGATTTCATATTTACACATGTATCACAAAATAAAGAAAAAAATTATTTACTTTAGGAGTTTTGAAAGGATTTTCACCGACCTCGATTTCTCGTTGCTACGGTTGGTTCTATGTCTTGTAAGTTAGAAGATGATCTTCTTTTCACTTCTATAAAGTTTCGGCCATGACCAACACTACACCATGGAGGTGTATTTTATTTGCATGATGGAATTTAAGTTAGTATATGAAGGTTAATAACTATAAATTATAGAAAGAGATGCAGGGAGTTGGGTTACCTATTCTTACTTGAATTCTTCTTCTCCCTCCTCCTTCAAAATTTTCGGCCCTCTCTATCTCCTCTCTCTATGTGCAGATTTTCTTTGTGTTGAAAATGTAAAGGTGGTGGCTAGGTAATAGTGTAGGTATTTATGGGGTGTTATTAGGGCTTGGGAAGGGTAGATGCATGGAAGATTAGAGACATGTGTCATGGGTGAGGGTGAAGGCTATAGACACCACATTACTCTTCCTCTTTTTCTTCCCCTGGCCTCCCCTCATATGTATATTTTATATATATATATATATATATATATATATATATATATATATATATATATATATATATATATATATATATATATATATAAATATGTGTGTGTGTGTGTGTGTGTGTTAATTTAAGTCTATAAGTTATCATTATTGTAGTAGTTGGTGAATTAATTAGTTGAGTTGGGCTTTAAATTGTAAATTCAAGTCTTAGGAATTTTATTGAGTTGGGTATGAGTCCATTAGTGAGTTTATATATAATTAGCTAACAATTGGAAAGAAACACCAAACCTTTAGAATATATACATAGCGACCTATGTGATTTGAAGTTTGCTCAAACTAGAGGTGGAAATAAATATTTTATTACTTTCGTGTATGTATATTTTCTTAAAAGCAAAGACGAAGCTACAGATAAGTTCATTCTTTATAAAACGGAAGTTGGTGCTAAGATAAAGTTTTGAGGAGTGACCGTGTAGGTGAATACATGGAACCATTCAGCGAATATTGTTCGCAACATGGGATTATTCATGAGGTCACTGCCCCATATGCACCATAGTCAAATGGAGTGGCGGAACGTAAGAATCGCACTCTAAAAGAGATGATGAATGCAATATTGCTAAATTCAGGTCTGCCGCAAAATGTGGGGAGAAGCCATCTTAACGGCGAATTATCTCTTAAACAAGATATGTCGTAAGAACGGGGACAAAACTCCTTATGAATTGTGGAAGGAAGTCATGCCTTCCTACAATTACAGGAAAGTGTGGGGGTGTAAAACCCCCTAAATTTGATAACTTATCATGTACAGCGTACTAAATCATGATGTGCTTTTATAAATATAATTTACAAAATTAATGAGTGGAATAAGATAAAATTAGACGTAGATTATATCAAGTCTTAAAACAAATGTTATTAAAGTACATCATGATTTAGTACGTTGTACATAATAAGTTATCGAATTTAGGGGGTTTTACACCCCCACACTTTCATGTAATTGTAGGAAGGCTTGACTTCCTTCCACAATTCATAAGGAGTTTTGTCCCCGTTCTTACGACATATCTTGTTTAAGAGATAATTCGCCGTTAAGATGGCTTCTCCCCACATATTTTGAGGCAGACCTGAATTTAGCAATATTGCATTCATCATCTCTTTTAGAGTGCGATTCTTACGTTTCGCCACTCCATTTGACTATGGTGCATATGGGGCAGTGACCTCATGAATAATCCCATGTTGCGAACAATATTCGCCGAATGGTTCCATGTATTCACCTCCACGGTCACTCCTCAAAACTTTATCTTTGCATTCAATTGATTCTTAACTTCCGTTTTATAAAGAATGAACTTGTCTATAGCTTCGTCTTTGCTTTTAAGAAAATATACATACACGAAAGTAATAAAATATTTATTTCCACCTCTAGTTTGAGCAAACTTCAAATCACATAGGTCGCTATGTATATATTCTAAAGGTTTGGTGTTTCTTTCCACTTGTCGGAATGGAGATCGAGTTACTTTTGCCTCTACACAAGTTTCACACTTGTGTTTTAAATCAATTTTAAACTTTGGTATGTGATCTAATGCAATTAATTTATGCATTACATTAAAGTTAACGTGTCCTAATCTATCATGCCATAAATTAGGAGACTCAAGCAAGTAAGCAGAATAATTCTTCATTTTATTATTCTTAACAGTCATAACATTGAGCTTAATCATCCCATCACACTCATAGCCCTTGCCAATAAACACACCACTTTTTGACAAAATAACTTTATCAGACTCAAAAACTAATCTAAATCCATTCTTCGTCAACAAGAAACCAGAAATAAGGTTCTTGCAAATATCGGGCATATATAACACACGTTTAAGAGTCACTTCCTTTCCATACGTCATCTTCAAGATCACCGTGCCTTCATCTAAGATAGTTGAGGTTGCAGAATTTTCCGTATACAGCTTTTCGCCGGCATCTGTTTCTTCCAAGGAGAAAAACATTGTCTTGTTGGCACATATATGCCTAGTTGCTCCAGTGTCAACCCACCACTCCTTGGGATTTGATCCAACTAAGTTTACTTCGGAGATCATATCACATACGTCAAGATTTACCACTTGTTCGGTAATCACATTGTAACACCCCGAGATATTCAGAGTATATTACAGCGCCGTGGACCCCTACATGGGACCCACCAGGCTATAAACAAGAAAACTCCGCTCGACTAACCATCTCGGTTAGCGAGGACACACATTTAAATGATATGACATAAAAAGATACGCCCGGAGTAACCGGCGAAATAAGCATCAACCGACAATGTAACAATTTTAAAGTAGTACAAACGGAGTTTGAAATGAAAAGCTTATGTACTCGCGAGTACAATCTATAAGTTTAAAATTGTGAGAACAACCAAATCGAAATGGACAAAAGAAATAAAGAGACCCAAATGCACATGTCAACGACCCTGGCCAACATCCTCGTACTGTCCCGGTGCCCACTCGTCCGGATAATCATAACCTGAAATCCATAACAAGAATTTCCCCAAAACGGGTCCCCAAAGGGGTTAGCAATTACGCTAGTACAAGTAATCAAGGCAAACCAATCGCTTACACATTTCATAGTACATGCACCAATATCAATTTCAAAAGTCAAAACCAGACATGTCTTTTCCGGAAACAAACAGTCAAACAATTTGCCTTGGGAACAGAGTAATATCATAGATTCCCGCACGAGGCCTCTAAGGACCCTCCCGAGCTGGCCACATTATAAAACAAAACACGCACGTGCATCGCCTTGGGAACAGAGTAATATCATGGATCCCGCCCGAGGCCTCTAAGGATCCTCCCGAGCTGGCTAGCTAAACAAACTCGTAAATCCAGGACTCAACCCTTTGGATTCCCTCCGTGATCCCGTCGGACCAACCCGAGGTGAGTAATTCACACACAAAATACATTACCATTCCACGTTAAGCATAAAGGTTTCCAAAAATACTTGCCTTGAATAATTGATGACGCAACGAGCGGAACGGATAATCACCGATGAACGCTATGAACCAACGGAACCGAACCTAACGATTCGAAGAACATAATCACAACCAACTCTAGACGAATACGGAAATGGAATACACCCGAAAACCCGCCTACGATTCATGTATATTCGTATAAAAATAACAACGAGGGCGGACCACAACCAAACCCTCTCGATTCCGCAAAACTATGAAAATATACCATGAATCCGTAGGAAAACTAATGATATCAACAAGATGAATCATATTCATCTTGAATCCAACAACAAAACGGAACGAATCGGAAGAAAATCCCAAAACCCCCAAATTATCCAAAAGTAGGGTTCTAAGAGATTTTACCTTGATTTGACGATGAACAATGAATGATTAGAGATAGGTTGATGATATGAAGCTTGAATATACTTCTACAATGGCATTTGGGCGAAAATCGGGCAAAACTAGCTCTCCAGGTCGTTCCGTCGCGAAGAGAAGTGAGAGAGGTGAGAAATGAGGAAAAATACGGCTGCTGTCAGTTTATATACTGGCCGGTGTTACGGCCGTAACATCCATAACATACAGACGTAACATATTAACATTACGGTCGTAACTCACCTGCCTTACGGCCGTAACTGTTCCAGGAATGAAACTGGGCAAAATTTACGAACGACACATACGGCCGTATCAAGACACCATTACGGCCGTATCAATACTTACGGCCGTAACTCAAACATGATACGCCCGTAATTCAGGACTGGACCAGGAGGCAAGAAACGAAGCATTGTTACGGCCATATGAAGGAAGATTACGGCCGTAAATCTCGATTATTACGGACGTAACATATACGACTTACGGCCGTAACATGGCCTGTGACAACAGGCCATAGTCTGAACCACTACCGACGAGGGGATGATCGGAAATAGAACAAGGAAAATAACAACGTGTATCCACGACCAACGGATGCACTCACCACGGATTTAAGTCAGAAATCAAAACGTTACGATGAAGCGTGATTCCAAATGCCCGGAGGTTCAGGAACAACAAAGATAACAAGAATACCCTAAACTTAAGGAAATTACGAAACGGCCCAAATGTTCAAAAACCGCGATACGACGTCGGATTAACAAACCGAAACTCCCAACACGAACAACTCAACTATACGAACTCGTGAAACCAAAGAAATTACAAAAGCGAACGAATTCCCCGAGAATCGAACGTCCATGCCATAATACATGACGTAAAATAGAATAATATCAAAACATCACCAAGATCATCCCAGATGGAGAAACTTCAAGAATAACATAGATTCAAAATGTCGACAAGGTTACAAGCGAACTACAAAAAAAAAATAAAAATACACCAAAACGGGAATATCGGAAAATGAAGAAAAATGCGGATATTACATTCTACCCCTCTAAAAACAAGTTTCGTCCCGAAACTTAGGAAACAGACAACTCGGGGTATCTAGCACGCATACTATCCTCGGTTTCCCAAGTTGCCTCCTCGACACCATGCCTTGACCACTGAACCTTGACCAAATGGATGGTCTTATGCCTTAGTCGTTTCTCGCGATGCTCCAAAATCTTCAAAGGACGTTCTTCAAAAGTGACATCCTCGGCGACATCAATCTCTCCATAATCGATGACGTGACTAGGATCCGGGACATATTTCCTCAGCTGGGAAACATGAAAAACACTATGAACATGACTCAAGGCCGGAGGTAATGCCAAACGGTATGCCAACCCACCGACTCGCTCGAGAATCTCAAAGGGTCCAATAAATCTCGGACTCAACTTCCCTTTCTTCCCGAAACGAAAAACTCCTCTCGTCGGCGACACCTTCAGCAAAATGTGGTCTCCCGCCTCGAATTCTAAAGGTCGACGATGGACATCGGCATATGACTTCTGTCTACTCTGGGCAGTCAACATCCGTTCCCGAATTAAGTCTATCTTCCGCCTCGTCTCTAAAACGACATCCGGCTCCATCCCGATCAAATCGGACGCCTCATTCCAACAAATCGGTGATCGACATCGCCGCCCATAAAGTGCCTCAAACGGTGCCATCCGAATCGACGCGTGCCAACTGTTGTTGTACGTGAATTCGATCAATGGCAAATGCTCCTCCCAGTCATTACTCCAATCGAGAGCACAAGCACGCAACATGTCCTCAAATGTCTGGATAGTGCGCTCCGACTGCCCATCTGACTGGGGGTGAAAAGAGGTGCTCAAACGCAAACGAGTACCCAACGCCTTATGCACCGCCTGCCAAAAGTGTGATACAAAACGGCCATCACGATCCGAAACAATAGATTTCGGAGTACCGTGAAGCCTCACAATCTGCGCGACAAACACACGAGCCAGCTTCTCCGGGCCCCAAGTATCCTTGATGCCCAGAAAATGCGCCGACTTGGTCAGACGATCAACAATCACCCATACCATATTCATGCCCGACCTCGATCTCGGCAAACTCGAAATGAAATCCATCGATATATCTTCCCATTTCCATTCGGACGGAAGTGATCGCAATAACCCGGTCGATGCTCGATCTTGACCTGCTGACACGTCAAACATCTCGCTACAAACTGTGCGACCTCCTCCTTCATATTATTCCACCAGAAATTCCTCCTCAGGTCTTTGTACATCTTACTCGAACTAGGATGAATGGAGTAAGGCGTAGCATGGGCCTCCCGCAAAATACTCTGTCTCAACTCTGTGTCGTTCGGCACACAAAGCCGACTCTGGAATCTCAAAATACCATCCTCATGAATCACAAACCCAGGAGACTTTCCCTTAAGAAAATTCTCTCAGATTTGAGTAATCATCGGATCCTCTAACTGCTTCAGCTTAATTTCATCGATCAAAGATGACGAAATCTCTAAAGCACAAAGTTGCCCGACAGCCCCAGGCAACAAAATCTCAACATCAAACTCAATCAAAGCCCGCCGAAGCTCAGACTGAGACGTAAGGACCTCGAGCGTTCGAAACGCAACCGGTTTCCGACTCAAGGCGTCGGCCACGACGTTCGCCTTGCCCGGATGATAAAGGATTTCGAGGTCATAATCCTTAATCAGTTCTAACCACCTCCTCTGCCTCATATTCAACTCCCACTGGGTAAATATGTATTTCAGACTTTTATGATCGGTAAAAATCTGACATGCAGAGCCGAAAAGATAGTGACGCCAAATCTTAAGCGCAAAACGCATTGCCGCTAACTCCAACTCATGAGTAGGGTAGTTCAGCTCGTACGGCCTCAACTGTCTCGACGCATAGGCAATGGTCTTGCCGTGCTGCATCAATACGCACCCAAGACCCTGACCCGATGCATCACTATAAACGGCAAAACCCTCGTTGCCACATGGCAATGCCAAAATCGGGGCTGAAGTCAAACGCCTCTTCAGCTCCTCAAAACTCGACTGCCTTTCGTCATTCCAGACGAACTTCTCGGATTTCTGGAGCAACTGTGTAAGTGCTCGAGCCAGTTTCGAGAAACCCTCGACGAACCTACGGTAGTATCCAGCTAAACCCAAGAAACTACGGATCTCCTTCACATTCGTGGGCGGTGCCCAATCCAACACTGCCTCAATTTTCTGCGGATCCACACGAACTCCCTCGGCCGAAATCACGTGACCTAAAAACATCACTTCCTTCAGCCAGAACTCACATTTCGAGAGCTTCGCATAGAGTTGCTTGGTCCTCAAAATGTCTAACACTATCCGCAAATGATGGGCATGTTCTTCCTCGTTCCTCGAATAAATAAGAATATCGTCAATGAAAACGACGACACACTTATCCAAATACTCGATAAAGACTTTGTTCATCAACTGCATGAACACCGCCGGTGCATTAGTTAACCCGAAAGGCATAACTACAAACTCATAATGTCCGTATCTCGTCCAAAAAGCTGTTTTTGGCACATCGGACTCCCTCACCCGGAGCTGATAGTACCCCGATTTCAAATCAATCTTCGAGAATACCGCAGCTCCCTGCAACTGGTCGAACAAGTCATCAATTCTCGGCAAAGGAGACTTGTTCTTTATGGTCACCTTGTTTAGTTCGCGATAGTCGATACACAAACGTAGTGAACCATCATTCTTCCGCACAAACATGACCGGTGCTGTAATATCCGCGTTTTCTATTTTTAGCAATTTCTATTTTTGGTGCACATTCGTTTCGGACAACTCGCTTGGCACTGTTTTGTAATTCTGAACCTATTTTGTTCTTGGAGTTTTTCCGTTTAGACGGGTCTCGATAATGTTTTTACGTAATTTCATCTTGTGTTATATTCTGCCTCATGTGTATTCGATTCTCGTTAAACTCGTTCGATTTCGTCGTTTTCTTACTTTCATGAGTTCGTATGCTTGAGTAGAGCATGTTGTGAGTTTCGGATTGTTAATCCGACGTTGTGTCGTGATTTTTCGGATGTTTGGGCCGTTTTTGTAATTTCCCAGAAGTTTAGGGAATTTGTGCCTTGTTCGACTTTGGTTGTGTACCTCAGATCGTTTTTGGATTCCGTACTTCCATTTCGTGTTATTGTTGCCCAAATATCGATCCCTATTGCTTTTATTCTCTTTCCGGATCATTTTTCGTCATTTTGGGACCCGAGGGGGGGTGTGGGCCGCGTCACAAGGATTGTGCGCCGCGGCACACACATCACCCAGCTGTTGTCCGAGCAAACTGTACCGTGTGCCGCGGCACAAGGATTGTGCGCTTGGCACACAGTCGATGCCGCGGCACACTTATGCAGGCGCGGCACACCCGTGTGGCACTTGCCAAGCCCAGAATGCAGCGTGCAGCGGGGCAGTCCACAGGCGCGGCACACGCCGAACTGCGCGCGGCTTTCGAATGAGCCGCGGCACAACGAGCGGTCGGCCGATCATCAGGCGCGATTTTTGGCCTGTGCGCGGCCGATTCACCGAGCCGCGGCACAACGCTGATCGGCGCTATATCTGCGTTTTTTATTCAGCGAATTCACTCATTTCTTCCTTCCTTCCACCGTACGCGAGAGAGAGAGGGTTGAGAGGGGGATTTTCCTCCATCTACCATTTGATTGTGTGTTTTTCTTCATCTTCCTTCGATCGTGTAGCTCGGATTGTGGATCTAGCACGTGTTCTTCGGATCATAGGGCTTGAATCTTCAAGAGGTAAGAACTCCTTTGACCCTAGTATGATTTTGGGGAGGGTTTGGTGGTGATCTTGTGTTTAAATTCAAATTAACCGATGTTGCTATTCGATTTTGATGGTATTCGCGTGACCCTTGGTTTTCTTGTTTTTGGTTGGGATGAAATCCCATTGTTACACCGTTGACCGATTTCATTTCCTTATGCACTCTTGGTGTCCGATGAATTGTCCCAACGGGTAGAATTAGGATTAATTCTTACCTTTCCGCATTATTGAGACTTGTTGTATACCGTTATTGTGCTAGGAGCGGATTTGGGAGGATTGTTCGGACCAAAACCTATTCCTTCGTTGTTTCCCTTGTTTCATCGTGTTTAAGGCAAGTACATGTATTACATTACGTTATGTATGTTGTGATTTTCGAAATGAATGATAAATGGTGATTTTTGGGTGCGTGAGTTGTGTTCCTTCCACCCGAAGTGTCCGACGGGATGTGTGGGGGTCGATACTAAGGGGTACGGCCGTGGAAGTGGACTTGGGTGCGTGTGTGATTGAACTTCCACCCGGAGTGTCCGACGGGATGTTTGGGGGTCGATACTAAGGGGTACGGCCGCGGAAGTGGTATCCCACCCGGAGAGTTCGACGGGATGTCTGGGGGTCGATACTAAGGGGTACGGCCCCGGGATACCAGTTGTGATTTTGTGACATCGTGATGATTGGAAACTGATTTTGATTGCCAATGTAGTATTCCGGAATATATATGTGGCAAATGACTTATGGTTGAGATGATTGTGTAAAACCGTTTTTGTATATAATGTTGTGTAATTGTGTACTTGCACTAGCTATTCGAATGCTAACCCCTTAAATGGGGGAAATGCGTCTTATGCATTTAGTCTTGGGAGGCGAGGCGAGGCACGGGACACGCACGCGAAGGATGGGCTGGCTTGATGATGTGGCTCGAGTCTGCATTTTTATGTTTTGTCATTGCATTGTCGAGTATTGAAGTTGGACTGTCTGTTTTGAAACTTGGTTTAAGTCCGCTGCGTGGGAAATGAATTGGTATTTAACCTCTGTTCGTGTATTACGTTATAAATGTTTTGGCCGAGGCCACGACCTTATTTACTTTTGAGTGCCTCATTCGGGATTACATTGTGGTTTTTATGTCATGTGTTAGCCTGGTAGACCTCACGAGGGTTCTACGGCGTGTAATGTCCCAGTTGTGAATTGGGGTGTTACATTTATGGTATCAGAGCTTAGGTTTTGAATACCTAGGCTGTCGGTTAATTTTGGGTCTGTTAGTGGCGTCATTTAGAGTCAGTCGTTGAGCCTAATATCATCATGCTACCATCTTTTCGTGCGACCCGTGGCTGTAAGTCTCCTCGAACTCTTATATTCTTGTAATTCATTTTCTTGCATTGTTCGGGATTGTGAATTGTGATACCAACTTTGTCAATTGTGAATCTTTCTGATTTTGTCCTTTTCATTCTTCCTCTAGTATGTTGAGAGGTCGTGGTGGTAGACCAACTAGGGGACGCGGCCGAGGCTGTGGTCGGGGTGCTGATAATGAAGAGGGCTCACTTTCTCAGTCCTCTGCGGGCTCAGCCTCTCACTCAGTGCCGTCGGGTAATAATGCCGGCCAGCTCTGCCGTACTTGCCAGATTAGTAGCTCGGCTTGCTCAGATAGCTCGGGCGGACGCTGAATCCGCCCCCGACACCTGAAGAGGAGGCTAGTAAATGGCTTCAGACGGTGACTAAGATGCACCCTCCTCGTTTCTCCGGAGCTTCTGACTCCCTCGGTTGGGAGAATTGGCTCTTTCAGTTGTCCAGGACCTTTGATGCCGTAGCTTGCCCTGAAGACAGGAGGGTACATATCGCCCAGTACCTCCTGGATAAGGAAGATGCGGAATGGTGGGAGGCCGTTGTGCCCAGAGACCGTCGAGCTACTTGGGAGGAATTCAAGGCTGCTATGGAAGCAGAGTATTGTCCGCCGCCAGTCAAGGAGCGCAGAATTGTGCAATTCTTCACCGCTACACCTCAGGATGTGCCTATTTCTCAGGCCATCATTTCTTACAATCAGCAGTTGGGTTTCGTAAGAGATCAAGTGAGAACAGAGGCTGATAAAATCCGTTACTTCAATATGCGCATGAAGCCGCATATTAGGCAGAGTATGGCACCGCTCATGTGTGCCACTTTGAAGGAATACCAGGATCGCGCCCTAGCGATCGAGATGGCGGTTCCGGAATCAGAGTTGGTTTCGGAAGCTAAGAAGCAGAAGACTACCGGTGGGCTCTCGACCGGGAAGGGTGGTCAGTTTTCGAGGTCTCGTTCTGCTCCCATACCGGGGAAGAGGCCACTCCATCAGACTGGTGTATCTCAGGGTAACCGTTCAGTTCAGACCGTTGCTTCTGGTGGCAGGGTTTGTTTTAACTGCAACCAATATGAGCATTTGATGAAGGATTGTCCTTTTCCTCCAGTTACTTGCTACACTTGCGGGCAGACCGGGCATCGGGTGACTCATTGTGAGAGAGCCACCAAGGCCACTAGAGTTCCGACTACCACTGCCGATCAGAGGGATCACAGCTCTCCGGCTACTCATGTTCCGCAGAGTTCGGGCCGTGGTAGGGGTCGGGGTCAGCCGGATCACCGTACAGCGTCGAGTTCGGGTTCAGTTCACCCCCGATTGTATCAGATGAGGCGCGCAGAGGAGGCGGACATTCCGGTGGCGTCAGGTACCACTCAGATCCTTACTCATCCAGTTTCCGTGCTTTTTGATTCGGGTGCTACCCATTCCTTTATTGCATCGGATTGTGTGAATCGTATTGGCTTTAACTGCTTGTTTGAATGTGAACCGTTTGTGGTGGGTACGCCTAGCGGGGATCGTATGGTTGGGGACCGGGAAGTTAGGGATTGCCCCGTAAGGATCGGGAGTCGAGACTGGCCCTCGAACCTCATTGTTATCGACCTCAAGGGTGAGGATTTAATCCTCGGGGACGATTGGTTAGAGCGTCACGGTGCTATCATGAACTATCGGACTCGTACTATCTCGATCGTGGCCGAGGATGGCACCGAGCATACTCTCGTCGGCTGTAATCCGGGTAGATCGGGGAGTGTGATTAGCGCCTTAAAGGTGATGAAACTTCTGAACCAGGGTTGTGTCGGCTATTGGTGTTACGCTCTGCAAGCGGAGGATGGTGGAATTGACATGTCGTCAATTCCAGTTGTTTGTGAGTATCCCGATGTTTTCCCAGACGACTTGCCGGGATTACCACCGCAGCGAGAGGTGGAGTTTCCTATCGATCTTGAGCCGAATGCAGCCCCTATTTCTCTAGCACCGTACCGTATGGCACCGTCGGAGATGTTAGAGTTGAAGAATCAGTTGGGAGAATTGTTAGATAAAGGGTATATTCGACCGAGCGCATCGCCTTGGGGTGCACCCGTACTCTTTGTTAAGAAAAAGGATGGGTCGCTTCGTTTATGCATCGATTATCGAGAATTAAACAAGTCGACCATCAAAAATAAATATCCGTTGCCCCCGATCGACGACTTGTTTGATCAGCTTCAGGGGGCGACGGTCTTTTCGAAGATCGATTTGCGATCGGGTTACTACCAGTTGAGGATTCGGGACATCGATATACCGAAAGCTGCCTTTCGGACGACATATGGCCATTACGAGTTTGTGGTTATGCCTTTCGGGCTAACTAACGTCCCAGCAGTGTTCATGCAGTTAATGAACAAGGTTTTTATTGAGTATTTGGACAAATTCGTAGTCGTTTTCATCGACGATATTCTTATCTATTCTCGGAGTCGGGAGGAGCATGCCCTACATCTCCGGATTGTATTAGACACCTTGAGGGCTGAGCAGTTGTACGCGAAGTTCTCTAAGTGTGAGTTTTGGCTCGAAGAAGTGACGTTCCTCGGGCATGTGATTTCAGCAGAGGGAGTTCGGGTAGATCCGCAGAAGATAGAGGCAGTGATGGCTTGGGAGCCGCCTAAGAATGTGAAGGAGGTGAGGAGTTTTCTGGGTCTTGCCGGCTATTACCGCAGATTCGTTGAGGGATTTTCTAAGATCGCTAGACCACTCACTCAGTTGCTCCAGAAAACTCAGAAGTTCGAGTGGACTGCAGTCAGGCAGGACAGCTTTGACGAGTTAAAGAGACGTCTGACTACCGCACCCGTTTTAGCATTGCCTCAGGGGAACGAGGATTTCGTAGTGTATAGCGATGCTTCGGGCCTTGGTCTAGGATGTATTTTGATGCATAGAGACAGAGTGATTGCTTATGCGTCCCGCCAATTGAAACCTTATGAAGTAAATTATCCCACGCACGATTTGGAGTTAGCTGCGGTCGTTTTCGCCTTAAAAATCTGGAGGCATTACCTCTATGGGTCATCGTGTAAGATTTTTACGGATCACAAGAGTCTGAAGTACATCTTCAGCCAGAAAGAGTTGAATATGAGGCAGCGTAGGTGGTTAGAGCTAATTAAAGATTACGACCTCGAGATACTTTACCATCCGGGTAAGGCCAACGTAGTGGCTGATGCGTTGAGCCGAAAACCGATGGCTTTGCAGATGTTAGAGGTACTTACGCCGCAGAGTAGGATCCAGCGAGATTTCATCTGTTAGAATATTGAGGTTTGGGTTCAGAGAGTCCAGGGTCAGTTATGTGCGTTGGAGATCACTTCGTCCTTGACTGATGATATCAAGGCGAAACAGTATGATGATCCATTTTTAGTCCAGCTGAGGGAGAATGTGAGGAAAGGGAAAGCCCCTGGATTTGTGGTTCACGATGATGGAGTTTTGAGGTTTCGCGGCAGACTTTGTGTACCGAGTGTTGTTGAGCTGAGACATAAGATCTTGAGTGAAGCTCATGCTACACCTTACTCCATACATCCTGGTATGAGTAAAATGTACAAGGATGTGAGGAGCAACTACTGGTGGAGTAATTTGAAGACGGATGTTAGCGAGTTTGTGGCGAAGTGTTTGACCTGTCAGCAGGTTAAGATTGAACATCAGCGACCCGCGGGGTTGCTACGACCACTTCCCATTCCGGAATGGAAATGGGAAGACATCTCTATGGACTTCATTACCGGGATGCCTAGGACTCGGACCGGAATGAACATGATTTGGGTTATTGTTGATCGACTAACCAAATCAGCTCACTTTCTGAGTATTAAGGATACTTGGGGACCGGAGAAGCTGGCCCGAGTGTTTATTGCGGAGATCGTGAGATTGCATGGGACTCCTAAGAGTATTGTTTCAGATCGTGATGGCCGTTTTGTATCACATTTTTGGCAGGCGGTTCACCGAGCTTTGGGGACCGAGTTGAGACTAAGTACGTCTTACCACCCTCAGACTGACGGACAGTCGGAGCGGACGATCCAGACATTAGAGGATATGTTGAGAGCCTGTGCCTTAGATTGGAAGAATGATTGGGAGACGCACTTGACATTGATCGAGCTCACATACAACAATAGTTGGCATGCCTCGATCAAGATGGCACCATTCGAAGCATTGTATGGAAGGAGGTGCAGAACAACGTTGTGTTGGGACGATACATCCGAGCTAATCGGTACCGAGCCCGACATGATAGTTTAGACGAGGGAGAAGATTACCCTGATTCGTGGTAGATTGTTAACGGCCCAGAGTCGGCAGAAGTCTTATGCCGATACACGTCGCCGACCGTTGGAGTTTGAGGTGGGAGATCACGTCTTGCTTAAGGTGTCGCCGACTCGGGGAGTTTACCGCTTCGGTCGGAAGGGTAAACTTAGTCCGAGATATATCGGTCCGTTTGAGATTTTAGATAGAGTCGGAGAGCTTGCGTATCGATTAGGCTTGCCGCCGTCCCTGAGCCACGTGCATAACGTATTTCATGTTTCCCAACTTAGGAAGTACGTATCGGACCCTAGCCATATTATTGATTTTGGAGAGATCGAGTTGGGGCCCGACATTACCTTCGAGGAGAGGCCGATTCAGATCTTAGAGCGTCGAGTTAAGCAACTCAGGCACAAAACCATTCCTTTGGTCAAAGTGCAGTGGTCGAGGCATGGATCCGAGGAAGCCACGTGGGAAACGGAGGAGAGTATGAGGTCGAGATACCCCGAGTTATTCGTGTTGTAAGTTTCGGGACGAAACTTATTTTTAGGGGGAGATAATGTAATATCCGCGTTTTCTATTTTTAGTAATTTCTATTTTTGGTGCATATTCGTTTCGGACAACTCGCTTAGCACTGTTTTGTAATTCTGAACCTATTTTGTTCTTGGAGTTTTTCCGTTTAGACGGGTCTCGATAATGTTTTTACGTAATTTCATTTTGTGTTATATTCTGCCTCATGTGTATTCGATTCTCGTTAAACTCGTTCGATTTCGTCGTTTTATTACTTCCATGAGTTCGTATGCTTGAGTAGAGCATGTTGTGAGTTTCGGATTGTTAATCCGACGTTGTGTCGTGATTTTTTGGATGTTTGGGCCGTTTTTGTAATTTCCCAGAAGTTTAGGGAATTTGTGCCTTGTTCGACTTTGGTTGTGTACCTCAGATCATTTTTGGATTCCGTACTTCCATTTCGTGTTATTGTTGCCCAAATATCGATCCCTATTGCTTTTATTCTCTTTCCGGATCATTTTTCGTCATTTTGGGACCCGATGGGGGGTGTGGGCCGCGGCACAAGGATTGTGCGCCGCGGCACACACATCACCTGTTATTGTCGAAGCAAATCGTACCGTGTGCCGCGGCACAAGTATTGTGCGCCGCGGCACAGTAGTCGATGCGCGGCACACTTATGCAGGCGCGGCACACCGTGTGGCACTTGCCGCCTAAAACCGATCAGACCGCGTGCCGCGGCACGATCCCGGCAGGCTGCGGCACACGCCGAACTGCGCGCGGCACACTTCGAATGAGTCACGGCACAACGAGCGGTCACCGATCAGGCGCGATTTGGCCCGTGCGCGGCACAGATTCACGAGCCGCGGCACACAATGCGGTCAGCGCTATATCTGCGTTTTTTATTCAGCGAATTCACTCATTTCTTCCTTCCTTCCACCGTACACGAGAGAGAGAGGGTTGAGAGGGGGATTTTCCTCCATCTACCATTTGATTGTGTGTTTTTCTTCATCTTCCTTCGATCGTGTAGCTCGGATTGTGGATCTAGCATGTGTTCTTCGGATCATAGGGCTTGAATCTTCAAGAGGTAAGAACTCCTTTGACCCTAGTATGATTTTGGGGAGGGTTTGGTGGTGATCTTGTGTTTTAATTCGAATTAACCGATGTTGCTATTCGATTTTGATGGTATTCGCGTGACCCTTGGTTTTCTTGTTTTTGGTTGGGATGAAATACCATTGTTACACCGTTGACCGATTTCATTTCCTTATGCACTCTTGGTGTCCGATGAATTGTCCCAACGGGTAGAATTAGGATTAATTCTTACCTTTCCGCATTATTGAGACTTGTTGTATACCGTTATTGTGCTAGGAGCGGATTTGGGAGGATTGTTCGGACCAAAACCTATTCCTTCGTTGTTTCCCTTGTTTCATCGTGTTCAAGGCAAGTACATGTATTACATTACGTTATGTATGTTGTGATTTTCGAAATGAATGATAAATGGTGATTTTTGGGTGCGTGAGTTGTGTTCCTTCCACCCGGAGTGTCCGACGGGATGTCTGGGGGTCGATACTAAGGGGTACGGCCGTGGAAGTGGACTTGGGTGCGTGTGTGATTGAACTTCCACCCGGAGTGTCCGACGGGATGTCTGGGGGTCGATACTAAGTGGTACGGCCGCGGAAGTGGTATCCCACCCGGAGCGTTCGACGGGATGTCTGGGGCTCGATACTAAGGGGTACGGCCACGGGATACCAGTTGTGATTTTGTGACATCGTCATGATTGGAAACTGAGTTTGATTGCCAATGTAGTATTCCGGAATATATATGTGGCAAATGACTTATGGTTGAGATGATTGTGTAAAACCGTTTTTGTATATAATGTTGTGTAATTGTGTACTTGCACTAGCTATTCGAATGCTAACCCCTTAAATGGGGGAAATGCGTCTTATGCATTTAGTGCACCGGAGGGCCGAGGAGGCACGGGACACGCACGCGAAGGATGGGCTGGCTTGATGATGTGGCTCGAGTCTGCATTTTATGTTTTGTCATTGCATTGTCGAGTATTGAAGTTGGACTGTCTGTTTTGAAACTTGGTTTAAGTCCCCTGCGTGGGAAATGAATTGGTATTTAACCTCTGTTCGTGTATTACGTTATAAATGTTTTGGCCGAGGCCACGGCCTTATTTACTTTTGAGTGCCTCATTCGGGATTACATTGTGGTTTTTATGTCATGTGTTAGCCTGGTAGACCTCACGAGGGTTCTATGGCGTGTAATGTCCCAGTTGTGAATTGGGGTGTTACAGGTGCGCCCCAGGGCGAGGCGCTCGGTCGAACATACCCCGACTCAAGAAGCTCACTCAGCTGCTTCTTCAAATCTGACATCTCTGAAGGTGCCATGCGATACGGCGCCTTCGAAATAGGAGTCGTGCCCGGCTCTAACTCTATAGCAAACTCGACCTCACGATCCGGTGGCAATCCCGGTAACTCATCAGGAAATACATCAGGAAACTCACTAACGACTGGAATCGACGAAAGCTCGACTCCGCCATTCTCCGCCTTCAAGGCGTAGCACCAATAACCAGTACACCCCTTTCGCAGGAGTTTCATCGCCTTCAAGGCGTTAATAATAAACTTCTGGTTTCTCTTTCGCCCCGTGAAAGATTGTTCAGTGCCGTCCTCGGCTAACATGGTAATGATCCTCGTGCGGTAGTTCATGATCGCACCATGCCGCTCGAGCCAATCATCCCCGAGAATCAAATCCTCACCCTGAATATCAACAACAATAAGATTAGAGAGCCAAGCTCTCTCACAAATAAACACAGAACAGTCTCGGACCTCTCGATCGCCAACGATCCTATCACCGCTAGGAAGTTTAACGATGAAAGACTCGCAAGGCGAGAAACAGTCGAGACTCAAGCGGCGCACACACCCCAGCGATATGAACGAATGTGTAGCACTAGAATCGAAAAGCACACTGACAGGATGAGAATGGATATGAACGGTACCTGTCGCCACAGTAGCTGCTGGATCACCGGCCCTCCTCATCTCGTAGATACGCGGCTGGGCAGAGCCGACACTGGAAGCTCCTCCCCTAGTGGGATGACCTCAACCCCTACCTCGGCCGGCACTCAGTGGAGGTGGCGGGGCAAATGAGCCCTGGTTCACACTCGGCTCCATAGGTGCTGGTTGAGAAGAACGGGCGCCGCGAAGCTGTCTGATCTGATCACAAAAGGGGGCCTTGTGGCCCAACTGTCCACAAGTATGACAAGTAAACTTCGGACGAGGACACTGCCGGTTCCTATGGCCCTGCACACCACAGTTAAAGCATGTGGGTTCACGAGCGGAGGTTCCGGCGGCACCTCGAAAGCTCCCAGAGAAACGAGCCGAACCGCCCGTAGAAATATTTGCAGACTGAGACTTCTGCTGGCCTCCACTCTTGGGTCCAGAAAAATTTCCGACCGACTCGCTTGCTCTCACGAGCCAAATCACTAGCCGTCACCGACATATCATAAGCGAGGGCCCTACTCTGATAATCCTTCAAAGTAGTGCAGACGAGTCCAGACATATAGTCCCGAATGGACAGCTTCATTCTCCTGGAAAAATGAAAAAAAATTTCGCTCTCTTCGACAACTTGGGTCTTCACATAGCCCAATTCCTTGTTAAAATCGGCAATGGATTGAGATACGGGGATATCCCGTGGTTGAGCATCATAGAAAGCATGCACTCGAGCCTGTCTGACCGGCCGCAGACAATATTCAGTCTCCATCAGCTCCTGAAATTCTGCCCACGAAGCAACATGATCTTTGGGCCCCACGGCTTCCCACCAATCCATAGCGTCCCCAGTGAGAAAGTACTGGGCAATAGGGACCTTGCGGTCCTCGGGACAGTTGGTGGCAACGAAGACTTTAGATATCTCCTTGATCCACCCCTCCCAGCCGATCGGGTCTGATGCTCCCGAAAACTGAGGAGGATGCATCTTGATGACATCTTGGAGCCAACGATCTGCTCCGCCCCGATTAGCATGGGCCTGATCGGGGTTTTGAACCACTTGAGCTATCGCCGCCATTTGGTTTACCATTTGCTGCATAACGGCCGCAATACCAAGGTCGGCGCGCTCCTGAGAAGAAGCATGACTATGACGGTCACCGGTACTGCCGGCTCCCGAAGAATGCGACGTGGCCACCCCACCGGCTGCCCCACGTCCTCGGCCGTGTCCACGACCACGACCACGGTTTCCTCCGGCATCCATACTGGTGTTAAGAGATAACAGAAGTATGTTGATGATGAGTAAGGGAGGAAAAAGCAAATACGATTCGAAAAGCGGAAATACAATGCAAGAAAACAAAGGACTGAATAAGAAAACTTACGAGCACTGGAAGTACCGAGATGCTGGCAGCGGTGTGACAATGTGCAAAACAAAACGTGACTAGACCCAAATAACCAACAAGCCTAGGTATCCATAAACCTAGAGCGCTCCGATACCATTTTCTGTAACACCCCGAGATATTCAGAGTATATTACAGCGCCGTGGACCCCTACATGGGACCCACCTGGCTATAAACAAGAAAACTCCGCTCGACTAACCATCTCGGTTAGCGAGGACACACATTTAAATGATATGACATAAAAAGATACACCCGGAGTAACCGGCGAAATAAGCATCAACCGACAATGTAACAATTTTAAAGTAGTACAATACAGAGTTTGAAATGAAAAGCTTATGTACTCGCGAGTACAATCTATAAGTTTATAATTGTGAGAACAACCAAATCGAAATGGACAAAAGAAATAAAGAGACCCAAATGCACATGTCAACGACCCTGGCCAACATCCTCGTACTGTCCCGGTGCGCGCTCGTCCGGATAATCATAACCTGAAATCCATAACAAGAATTTCCCCAAAACGGGTCCCCAAAGGGGTTAGCAATTACGCTAGTACAAGTAATCAAGGCAAACCAATCGCTTACACATTTCATAGTACATGCACCAATATCAATTTCAAAAGTCAAAACCAGACATGTCTTTTCCGGAAACAAACAGTCAAATAATTTGCCTTGGGAACAGAGTAATATCATAGATTCCCGCACGAGGCCTCTAAGGACCCTCCCGAGCTGGCCACATTATAAAACAAAACACGCACGTGCATCGCCTTGGGAACAGAGTAATATCATGGATCCGGCCCGAGGCCTCTAAGGACCCTCCCGAGCTGGCTAGCTAAACAAACTCGTGAATCCAGGACTCAACCCTTTGGATTCCCTCCGTGATCCCGTCGGACCAACCCGAGGTGAGTAATTCACACACAAAATACATTACCATTCCATGTTAAGCATAAAGGTTTCCAAAAATACTTGCCTTGAATAATTGATGACGCAACGAGCGGAACGGATAATCACCGATGAACGCTATGAACCAACGGAACCGAACCTAACGATTCGAAGAACATAATCACAACCAACTCTAGACGAATATGGAAATGGAATACACCCGAAAACCCGCCTACGATTCATGTATATTCGTATAAAAATAACAACGAGGGCGGACCACAACCAAACCCTCTCGATTCCGCAAAACTATGAAAATATACCATGAATCCGTAGGAAAATTAATGATATCAACAAGATGAATCATATTCATCTTGAATCCAACAACAAAACGGAACGAATCGGATGAAAATCCCAAAACCCCCAAATTATCCAAAAGTAGGGTTCTAAGAGATTTTACCTTGATTTGACGATGAACGATGAATGATTAGAGATAGGTTGATGATATGAAGCTTGAATATACTTCTACAATGGTATTTGGGCGAAAATCGGGCGAAACCTAGCTCTCCAGGTCGTTCCGTCGCGAAGAGAAGTGAGAGAGGTGAGAAATGAGGAAAAATACGGCTGCTGTCAGTTTATATACTGGCCGGTGTTACGACCGTAACATCCATAACATACGGCCGTAACATATGAACATTACGGCCGTAACTGTTCCAGGAATGAAACTGGGCAAAATTAACGAACGACACATACGGCCGTATCAAGACACCATTACGGCCTTATCAATACTTACGGCCGTAACTCAAACATGATACGCCCGTAATTCAGGACTGGACCAGGAGGCAAGAAACGAAGCATTGTTACGGCCGTATGAAGGAAGATTACGGCCGTAACTCTCGATTATTACGGCTGTAACATATACGACTTACGGCCGTAACATGGCCTGTGACAACAGGCCATAGTCTGAAACACTACCGACGAGGGGATGATCGGAAATAGAACAAGAAAAATAACAATGTGTATCCACGACCAACGGATGCACTCACCACGGATTTAAGTCAGAAATCAAAATGTTACGATGAAGCGTGATTCCAAATGCCCGAAGGTTCAGGAACAACAAAGATAACAAGAATACCCTAAACTTAAGGAAATTACGAAACGGCCCAAACGTTCAAAAACCGCGATACGACGTCGGATTAACAAACCAAAACTCCCTACACGAACAACTCAACTATACGAACTCGTGAAACCAAAGAAATTACAAAAGCGAACGAATTCCCTGAGAATCGAACGTCCATGCCATAATACATGACATAAAACAGAATAATATCAAAACATCACCAAGATCATCCCAGATAGAGAAACTTCAAGAATAATATAGATTCAAAATGTTGACAAGGTTACAAGCAAACTACAAAAAAAAATAAAAATACACCAAAACGGGAATATCGGAAAATGAAGAAAAATGCGGATATTACACACATATGATGCATTACCATCCTATATCTTTGGTTTCTTTGCCAGCCTGCAGTCATCCGCAATATGACCCATCTTCTCACAATTGTTACACTTTCCAAGGAATTTCTCTTTCTTTTTCGTAATTCCTTATTTAGGTCCCAGCTTGGTTCCCTTTCCGTTGTTGCCTTGCTTGGATGTCTATCCAGTTTCCACAACGTTGACATTTGCCGAAGCGGCATTTACCTTCTTCTCTGATCCTCTGTTATCTTCCTCAATGCAAAGTCTCATGATCAGATCTTCCATGCTCATATCCTTGCGTTTATGCTTTAGATAATTCTTGAAGTCTTTCCAAGTCGAGGACAGTTTCTCAATCACAGCAGCCACTTGGAAGGATTCGCTAATGACTATTCCTTCAGCATAGATTTCGTGAATGATCACTTATAGCTCTTATAACTGACTGGCCACAGTCTTGGAATCCACCATCTTATAATCAAGAAACCGCCCAACAATACATTTTTTGGCACTGGCATCATCCATCTTGTACTTATGATCTAGTGAATCCCATAATGCCTTGGCTAATTTAGTAGTGTTATACAAGTTTTATAGCGAATCAGGAAAGCTATTCATTACATAATTCCGACATAGATAGTCGAAAGTGTTCCAAGCATCAATGGTCATCAAAGTGTGTTGATCACTATCTTCATCATATTTTGGCGTATCCTCCTTGAGGAATCGAGACAAGCCTAGAGTGGTTAGATAGAACATCATCTTCTGCTGCCATCTCTTGAAATTCTGCCCGTTGAATTTCTCTGGTTTGTCAGCATGGTTGACTGGAACGGAAACCGAATTGCTTATTGGAACCGAAGCATAGTGGTTCACTGAAGCCGATCCAGTTATCAGAGGCGCACCTCCAGTCGTGAAGCCGATCCATTTTTATGAGGCACACCTCCAGAAACGTCTGTAGACAGAGTTGTTTTTTGAGTCGGGATTAAAGCATCCATTATGTCTTAAACTTTAGAAAATAAATCTGTTTAATCAAGTAAACAAATATTTGTTGATCCCGAAAAATGAATGAAAGTCGATGTTTAGTCCAGAAAATATGTCTCCTTAAAGCAGATTCGCCCTGACCACGGTATGTAACGTTTGTCTCCCAAGATAAAACAACATCCCGATGCAATAAATCAATGATCCCTGCACCCTCAGTGAACTAGAATAAATCTATATACTACCACCGACACGAAGAATATGAAAAAATAAAGAAGAAAATTTGGACCAAAAAACTGCTCTGAAATCGTATGGAAGGGGTGAAAAATTCGGACCCCTCAAGCTTGGTATTTATAGGTGAAGACGAGAAGAAATCATATGCTGGAGGAACTCTAAACCGATTAGGATTGGTACATTTGATACTTATCCTAATCTATTAATATATTACTCCGATAATTTATCCAGATCCGAAAATTTGGATTTTTATAATTGAGGTTGTTTAGCAAAATGAGTTTTTGCCAAATAAAATTGCAGTAAAAATATAACTTCGAGACGCCAAGAGATTTCGCCCAAATCGCCGAGTCGAGCCGAGCCAGAAGGACGGACGGAGGGATGGACGGCGGCGACACGCGTGTGTGTGTGTGTGTTTGCGCGAGGGGCGCCTAGTCACACATTCACTCATGTCTCAGTTTGAACAAGAGTTTATTCACATCACCTTGTATGACTCACAATTTTTCCCATATTTTTCCAATGTGGGATAGAACCCCAAACCCATTTCTGAAGGGTTCACTTTGGAACATTATATCTCATTCATACCTCAATTATTTTGAGTGTTCTTAGATATTTTGGAAACCCCCTATGAAGTACTACGTATTCCATTTAAGTCCCGACTTTAACTCATAGTTGAGCTCACTCAAAATTTTCTCTCAAGTGGACTGCTCAAAACAACCCATTTCCTCTTTATTTCCAACAAAAACTTGTATTACTTGAAGATTTGTTTTCTTGAAGCTTAATTACAAATGACTACAACTACATCCAATTATACTACTCCACATCCACAATGGATGGTGGAGATTTAATACATCCAGTGGCCATTGTTCGTTCTCTACAACTCTCCTTTCAAATATCTATAAATTTATATTCTTAAGCATTCTCTAGAATGTATTATATTTCTAGAAACCATCTAGAACATTATTTTTAAATACTTCTCTAGAACACTCCTAATTATTTTGGGTCTTGTACATTAACTCTAACACAAACATCATAATACATATTTAAGTTAGGCCCAAAATTTAAATCAAGTTTATATCCTAAGATCCCCCCTTAAACTTGATTTCCAACTCCGAGCATTCTTCTCAATTATTTAAATCTTTATGCTTGAGAGGCTTTGTAAGAATATACACAACTTGATCTTGTGACCTCACATACTTCACTTGGACCGCCCTATTTGCAACATATTCTCGAAAAAATGGTAGCGAGTATCGATGTGTTTGGTTCGATCATGATAGATGAGATTCTTAGCAAGTGCAATCACCCACTTATTATTAACATAAATCTTAGTTGCATATTCTTGTGCCATGTGAATTTCCTTCAATAATCTTGGAATCCAAATGGTTTGACATACACATGAGGTAGTGACAATATATTATGCTTCACAAGTCGAAAGTTTCACAATGGATTGCTTCTTTAAAGACCACATGGAAGGCGTATCTACCATGTCAAGTACAAATCCGGTTGTGCTCTTACGAATATCAATGTCTCCGCCCCAATAGCTATCACTATATCCAAACAACTTATAATATTTAGAAGATAAATAAGTCAATCCGAAACTAATCATAACTTACAGGTATCATAGAATCCTTTTGGCGGCCTTCAAGTGTATAGATGTTGGAGCTCCATGTTGAAGCTAATAAATCCAAGTACGGAAAAAATATCGGGTCTCTTATATGTTAAGTAGCACAAACTCCAAACCAAACTTTCGAAAATAGCCAGATCCACTTTTTTCCCTTCATCAAACTTGGAAAATTTCATCCCATAGACCAGTGTGTCAATCGGCTTGCACCTATCCATCTTAAATTTCTTGAGAATTTTTTTCACATAGACTTCTTGGTTTATCACTTTGATTAACTTCAATTCCGAGGTAGTATGACATAAGTCCCATATCCGTCATCTCAAATGCACGGCTCATTTCTTTCTTGAAAGATTCAAACATACTTGAATTATTACCCGAGAACATCAAATCATCCACATATAAGCAGAAAATCAAAATATTCCCATTCTCATTTATTTTTACATAAAGGTCATGTCATAAGGGCACCCTAGAAAACCATTTTCTTGGAAGTACTTGTCTATTCTAGTATTCCAAGCTCTTAGGGCTTCTTTTAATCCGTAAAGTGCCTTTTTCAATTTTAAAACTTAATCATTTTTCCCTTTAATTATATAACCCGAGGTTGGTCCAAATATATTTCTTCTTCCAATTAGCCATTTAAGATGTTGCAATTTTCTTTACACGCAAGTGCACGTCATCGTTTACAAGTAATAAAGTGATAAGTAGAGTATCGTTCCCACGAGGATTTAATTTCTAACTACCGATTTTTGTGTATTCCAATTTTATCTGAACAATCGAATTCAGGATTTTGTAATTAATAACTAGAAGAATTACTAAAAGACTAGTATAAAACGATGGCTTGAATAAAATAAATCAAATGATGAATAAGTCTAGGGTTTTGAATCCACCTTAGTTTATCCGAATTTACTCTCGATTATCCGTAATAAATAATTTTCCCAATTTATTGAAGGCAAAGATTTCTAATATATTCTACCGCCTCTCCCGAGGTCAATAGATTTATCTAAAGGCGAATAATGCACTCTATCCCTAGGTGAATTAATTCGTCAATAGGTGAAAAGCATAAAATCTCCTAAAGGCCACGTAGTTCCTATGAGTATATTCCTATCTCACAGAATAAAACGGTCCTCACCAATAGTTCCTCACCAAATCTCCTCTCTCGATTCGAAGTGAATGATTAAATCAATACAACTATTGGCCAGATAATTGCAAGCATTAAACATAATTGGGAAACCTCAATAGAAAGGTAATAAATTGGATAATCTCAATCAATTCGTCAAAACAAAGGTTTCATCAAAACCCTAGATTAGGGCTTTAGCCTGACATACTAATAATCGAAAATACAGAATAAATAAATGAAAGCATAAAATTCAAACGCAGATGAAGCTCGGATTCCTCCGTTCTTCAGCTTCCGCCCTCTGCCCTTGAAGTCTTCTGCTTCCCTCTTCTTCTGCCGTCTCCAAGCTTAAGCTCTCAAAGATTAAAGATCCCAAGCTATATTAATTAGGGTCTTAAACCCTATTTATAGCTCAGCACATCCACAAATCGCGTCCGTATCAGTCGGTCGAAAACTGGCTTCGAAACGGCCCAAAATCCGCGCGGACATACAAAAACCGCCAAGTGGGCCGCGGCACAGGGCCTTCAGCTTTAAACCTAGGCGTCATTAATTTCTTTTGTGCCGCGGCTCACTGGCGTGCCGCGGCACAGTACTGAGTTACTCGCCTTGGTGGTGTCTTCTGTCTGCCGCGGCTCGGCTTCCTTGTCTGCGGCTCGGAGTCCAGTTGCCGTTTCGCCCGTTTTGCCTCGTTTTAGCTTAGGACTTCAATTTCATCAATCATACAAAATTAAGGCATTAAAAGCTCATTTAGACGATTTCACTCTCCAAAATACTATAAAATAATGATAAATAAGCGTATAAAAATACGCCTAGCAAATACCCCCAAACTTAAGCCTTTGCTTGTCCTCAAGCAAAAAGAATTAAATTCAATAAAAGAATGTCGTGAATCATCGTGCAACTCATAGTGTTCAACCTAATCAATACTATCCTGTAATTCTCTCTAAATAATACGAGTTTCATAAAAGCGAGCTGCACTCAGAATAATGATTCCGCAAAGTAATCAAGTTCAGTCCTAATCACTCGTTCATGAAGAAAATCCAGCTCAAAGATTAACAAAACGTGAGTCAAATTGACCGTCAATATGAAAGGATAAAATAAACAAGCTAGTGCGTCCCGTTCCACAGTCTAAAAGCATAATTTTCACGAGTTTCATAACAATTAAACCTCGGACAGTATTCCCTTATATATATGCTCAAGAAGTTGATTCGAGTTGGCCACTAGGTTAGGATCTCGGGATGTTTCATCGGGATAATTCTAGGGTGGAACTTCCATTCTCATGTATTAGGAAACCGTTTGACGTAAAAGACACTCATGGGGCACATGGATGCTTCTAGTTACTAAGTTCCCGTCTACAGCGGAGAAACAACTCGAATATATAATTTCCGCATGTCCGAATCCAGGTCGCCGTTTTACGCGAGAGTAAACAGCGGGTTACGTGAATACACCGGTTACTAGGCTCCCTATCATTGGCACATGTGAAATATCTAAATCACTAGTCTAATCAGGGTCGTCGTTTTATGCGAGAGTAAACAACGGGTCACGCGAATGCCCCCGGTTACTAGACTTCCCTTCATAGAACACATTATCTCGACTTTGGGAAAAACTGACCGATTCTAAACTCAATCTAAGTGCCAAAACGACTAAAGAAACAGTACGACTCACTATCCGGAAAATGTAACCAAACGTATTGACGGTGATTTTAAAACAAGTATGTATCGTCTCTTATCTGCCAAGACTTCTACAATCACGAAAAATTTTGGGCCTAAATGAATACTAAGCAGAACAGAAATAACTGACTACAACTCGACTAGAACTCGACCGCTTCTTCAGAGAGAAAAACAGTGTCGTGACATCAGTATCACACAAATAGAAGCACGAAAAATTCACGAATAAAGAAAAACTAAGACAAGCAAGGCTATCTAAAAAAATTTTACGCAAAGTAATGAAAAGTGCAACGAAATAACGTACAGCAATAAAATAACGTACAGCAATGAATGTAGCAACTGAAAGTAAATCCCCCCCCAAACTTAGGACCTACATTGACCTCAATGGACAAAAATGATATGCAATAAAAGTAAAAGGTCAAGTACTCCCCTCCAGTCTGCTCAGGAGCTGGTGCCGGCATCATCCGGTGAGCATGCACGCTTCTTGACCACATCATGCGGAGTGTGAATAAATGAGCTTGCATCATTAAAAAGGAAGTTAAGTACGAGCTCTCAAGTTTAACATGATGTAGTGGTTGGGGATAATGTAATTTGACAACACGATTCATTGCATATAATTTTGAAAATGCCTAGCTTACCAATTTTTCATTGCTGCAATTTATCAAACACCTTGTGTGCACAAGTTAAAATGAAGAACAAGAATTTTGATGGTTAATTCCAAATCCCAAAAATAATAACACAGATTATAATCCTGAATCACGACAACTATCATCAACAATTCGTTCATAAACATCAATTCCATCACAATATCAAATTCCCCATATTCCAACTCCATTTTAGAAACAAAAGTGAAGAACAACTAGCAATATAAAACTTCAAATCTTTTCACATCAAGAATCACTTATGATTTAGAAATCACAATTACCTGGAGAATTTGAGAAGGAGACAATAGAATGGTATCAACTGACCTCATTGTGTGAAAGAAGGAAGGAAGGGAGGGAAGAAGTATCTTATGCAGGCCGATCGATTGAATGAGCCCTACCTGGCTGCTCTTATTTTGCGACGGGGGCCGCGGCACAATATAAGTGAGCCGCGGCCCAAAGTACAGTAGGACTGGGACATTTTGTAATGTCGTCGGGTGCCGCGGCTCAGTTTTCGTGTGCCGCGGCTCAATGTGTTAGTGTTCCGCGGCTCAGGTTTAGTGTGCCGCAGCATAAAGTACAGGCTCCCTGGGTGTGTCTTGGCCATTTAGTGTGCCGCGGCTCAGGTTTAGTGTGCCGCGGCTCAGTAAGATCATGCCGCGGCACAGGGTACAGTTAGTTTAACCTCCCCTTGCGATTGATGTGTGCCGCGGCTCACAATACCTGTGCCGCGGCTCATACTTCAGTTTCTTCCCTGGGACTTTCCTGCACAGAATTTTGAGAAGAACTCATTAAAAGCGAGAGGCAGAAGCAAATTGAAGCACAAAAATGATGAAAAATAAGAATCACGAATGCAAGAAAAATAACGAAATGCAAAAATCTACAACTACGAACTCGGGTTGCCTCCCGAGAAGCGCTAAGTTTATAGTCTTCAGCCGGACCTATTGGAAAACATTAGTTCGCTTTTCGCAAACTCCATTTAGTTTCCGCCCCGTTCATCGAACCGTTCATATTTTTGTTAAAATTATGACCATTGGTCGTTAGCGATTCGACTTTCGGTTCGGTCATCAAATGTTGTTTGCGAAAAGGTTTCGACGTGAACAACTTTCCGAAACACCCGGTTTCTCCATGACTAATTGTCCGCTGGGCTTTCGGCTTACTCTCCTCCTTCACAAACGCACTCAAGACTGCAGCAGATTTTTCCTCATGCTCGAGGAACGCCACTTGTTCTACATCCTTCTTAATACTTGGACCATTTAACACAAAATCTGAATTTTCCCACCGACAATGTTTTCGGTGCTTTCCTCTTTCAACGGCATTTACACTTTCACTTTGTGACCTTTTATCAATACTTCCGGGACATGGAAACGATTTGAAGACTTGAAAAGTAACTTGCTCGTCTTGGACCCTCAGAGTTAACTCCCCCTTTTCCACGTCTATAAGGGTTCGGCCAGTCGCTAAAAATGGTCGTCCCAAGATGATTGGAATATTTTCATCTTCCTCCATGTCGAGTACGATGAAATTGGACGGAAAGATGAACTTATCAACCTTGACTAATACATCCTCGATCACTCCCCTCGGATACTTTATCGATCGATCCGCCAATTGTAAGGAGACTATTGTTGGCTTGGCTTCCCCAATATCCAGCTTTTTGAAAATTGACAGAGGCATGAGGTTGATACTAGCACCAAGATCGCATAGTGCCTTATTAAACAAAAGATTCCCCATGGTGCACGGTATGTTGAAGCTTCCAGGATCTTTCAATTTAGGTGGGAGCTTCTTTTGAAGAATTGCACTGCACTCCTCTGTCAAGGTGACCGTTTCAAACTCCTCAAGCTTTCTCTTCTTCGATAATCTCTCTTTCATGAACTTGACGTAACTCGGCATCTGTTCCAATGCGTCGGCGAACGGAATGTTTATGTGGAGCTTTTTGAACACATCAAGGAACTTAGAAAATTGTTTGTCCGCCCTTCTTTACTGTAATCTCTGCGGAAACGGAACGGGGGGCACACATGTCTTCGAGTTATCCGGCTTCAAATCCTTCGACTCCTCTGGCTTTAAATCCTTCTCTTCCTCAATTTCCTTCTTCTTTTCATACCGCTCGGGCTGATCCAGCACCTCTTTCCCACTTCTTAAGCTGATTGCGTTTAGACTCTCTCTAGGATTTGTCTCTGTTGTACTCGGCAATGCTCCCTCCGGACGAGCTGTCAACACATTAGTAATTTGGCCCAGCTGGACCTCCAAGTTCCGAATGGAAGCAGAATGATTTTGTAATGTAGCTTCCGTACGGGTCATAAATTGACTCGTATTTGCCGCCAATTTTGCAAGTGCTTCCTCGAGAGACACTTTGGGAGCGGAAGGGGGCTGCTGTTGATTCTGGGCGAACGGGGGCTGGTGTGAGTTCTGTCCGTTTCTCCATGAAAAGTTGGGATGATTGCGCCACCCCGGATTATAAGTGTTGGAGTACGGGTTATTCGGCCGATTCCCACTTCCCACAAATTGAGCCTGCTCCATCTGATTTTGCTCGAACGGGTTTCCAACTTGACATTCCGCGCTCGGGTGTGATCCGTTACACCAATTGCATGTCTCAATGGTAACGGGGGAAGGTGCGTGCGAAAATGCGTGGAGATGTTGGGTCAAAGCGGCGACTTGAGCTGACAAAGTGGAAATCGGATCATTGCTTGAAACTTCCATGACTCTCTTCGGTGTCAATCTTTCCGATGGCCATTGGTATGCGTTTGCGGCCATATCTTCCAAAAGCACGTGTGCCTTGGCCATAGATTTTCCCATGAAGGCCCCACCAGAAGCCGCATCCACGAGGGTGCGTGTAGAAGCACTCAAACCATTATAGAACGTATGAAGCTGAAGCCAATCAGGAATGCCGTGATGAGGGCATCTTCGTAGCAAATCTTTATATCGCTCCCACGCCTCGTGGAGCGATTCCATTTCGTATTGACAAAAGGTGGTTATTTCGTTTCTCAACCTCGCCGTCTTAGCAGGTGGGAAGAATTTGGCAAGGAAGGCTTGCGCTAACCTCTCCCATGTTGTAATCGACCCCGGCGGTAAGGAATTTAACCAGAATTTTGCTTTATCCCTCAAAGAGAAAGGGAAAAGCCTCAATCGGATGGCATCGTCGGTGACACCATTAGTCTTGAACGTGTCGCATATCTCAAGGAAAGAAGCAATATGGGCATTCGGGTCGTCATTCGGCAGTCCACAGAATTGGCTCGCCTGCACCATCTGAATAATAGCGGGCTTGATCTCAAAATTATTAGCTTGGATAGTGGGACGCCGAATTCCCGAAAAATTAGCGTTGATCTGCGGCATGGCATAATCTCGAAGAGCTAGTTCCGGTTGAACTTGCCGCACTTGGTTATCTCCTCCTTGGACTTCGATATTCTCGGCCATGTTGACCGTTGTCTGCAACTCTCTTTTCTCCTTTTTGTTCCTTCTTAGAGTGCGCTCGAGCTCGGTATCCAAAGGTAGTAGGCCTTCGTTACCGAGTCTTCTCATGCACTACACGAAAGGTCCTGAAAGGAAAAACAAATAAATGAAATTAAATACACCAAAATAAAAATAAAACGTTCAAATTAAGACTGGAAATACTTAAATCGATATTAGAAAATTAAAATCCCCGGCAACGGCGCCAAAAACTTGTTGCGATTTTCTTTACACGCAAGTGCACGTCATCGTTTACAAGTAATAAAGTGATAAGTAGAGTATCGTTCCCACGAGGATTTAATTTCTAACTACCGATTTTTGTGTATTCCAATTTTATCTGAACAATCGAATTTGGGATTTTGTAATTAATAACTAGAAGAATTACTAAAAGACTAGTATAAAACGATGGCTTGAATAAAAGAAATCAAATGATGAATAAGTCTAGGGTTCTGAATCCACCTTAGTTTATCCGAATTTACTCTCGATTATCCGTAATAAATAATTTTCCCAATTTATTGAAGGCAAAAATTGCTAATATATTCTACCGCCTCTCCCGAGGTCAATAGATTTATCTAAAGGCGAATAATGCACTCTATCCCTAGGTGAATTAATTCGTCAATAGGCGAAAAGCATAAAATCTCCTAAAGGCCACGTAGTTCCTATGAGTATATTCCTATCTCACAGAATAAAACGGTCCTCACCAATAGTTCCTCACCAAATCTCCTCTCCCGATTCGAAGTGAATGATTAAATCAATACAACTATTGGCCAGATAATTGCAAGCATTAAACATAATTGGGAAAACTCAATAAAAAGGTAATAAATTGGATAATCTCAATCAATTCGTCAAAACAAAGGTTTCATCAAAACCCTAGATTAGGGCTTTAGCCTGACATACTAATAATCGAAAATACAGAATAAATAAATGAAAGCATAAAATTCAAACGCAGATGAAGCTCGGATTCCTCCGTTCTTCAGCTTCCGCCCTCTGCCCTTGAAGTCTTTTGCTTCCCTCTTCATCTGCCGTCTCCAAGCTTAAGCTCTCAAAGATTAAAGATCCCAAGCTCTATTAATTAGGGACTTAAACCCTATTTATAGCTCAGCACATCCACAAATCGCGTCCGTATCAGTCGGTCGAAAACTGGCTTCGAAACGGCCCAAAATCCACGCGGACATACAAAAACCGCCAAGTGTGCCGCGGCGCACTAAACCTGTGCCGCGGCACAGGGCCTTCAGCTTTAAACCTGGGCGTCATTAATTTCTTTTGTGCCGCGGCTCACCTGGGCTGTGCCGCGGCACAGAGTACAGGTTACTCTGCCTTCGGCTGGTGTCTTCCTGTGCCGCGGCTCAGCTTCCTTGTGCCGCGGCTCAGAGTCCAGATTTGCCGTTTTCGCCCGTTTTGCCTCGTTTTAGCTTCCGGACTTCAATTTCCTGTCAATCATACAAAATTAAGGCATTAAAAGCTCATTTAGACGATTTCACTCTCCAAAATACTATAAAATAATGATAAATAAGCGTATAAAAATACGCCTAACATAAGACGATTTTATGTCCATCTCATCTAATTTTCAGTTATTTTGAGCCGCAATTGAAATAAATAATCGTATAGTTTCTAAACGAACAATGGGAGCAAATACCTCATCATAGTCGATACCGGACCTTTGTTTGCACCCTTTTGCTACCAACCTTGCCTTGTATCTTTCGATTTCTCCGTTGGTACTTTTCTTTGCTTTGTACACCTATTTGGTGACGATGGCCTTGTGCCCGTTTGGTAGTATTGCTAACTCCCAAGTATCATTTTTCATGATTGACTTCATCTCCACATTCATAGATTTTTTCCATTTCTTATCTTCTAACGCCTCTTGAACACTTATTGCTTCACAATCATTAATAAGACAAACAAGAGTCATTTCATCCGAATTTTGTGTTACCTCATATATATCTTGTAAGCTTCTATATCATGTAGTTCTTTCATTCGAGCTTTCCTATATGGTTGATGGACTTCCCTGGATGGATGGCGAGTGAGGTGGAGTGTGGTTCTTGAGTCGCTTGATCATCATGCTCCTCTTGTTCTTCATCTTTTCCAAAGAGCGTGAAAAAATTATAATTCTCATCCTCTTGAACGTTCCAATCCCAAGAGGCTTCTTCATCAAACTGAACATATCGACTCACAATGATTTTCTTTGTGATGGGATTATATAGCTTATATCCCTTTGAGTGTTTATCGTATCCGATAACACAAACTTCTCACTTTTGTCGTCAATCTTTAAGTTTTTTTGATCCGGCACATGAGCATAGGCTATGCTTATAAAAACTCGAGGGTGGGAAATGTTTGGTTTATTCTTCCGCCATGCTTCTATTGGATCTCATGGCTTGTATTTCATACCGAACTTATTTTTCTACGAGGGCCTTAAATTTTTTTCAGATGACCTAAATACTTCCTATTTTTCTTTTAGAAAAAAGACCAGATTTTTCTAGAAAGAAGAAAATAATTATTCTTTCCATATGAACTTGGTTTAATGGGTCCACAAAGATCGGCTTGAATTAATGCCAAGGGTCTTTTAGCTCTAAAATTTGATTCTTTTGGAAAACCTTTCCTAGAATGCTTTCCGAAAAGAGACCCCTCACATAATTGGTTTGGGTGAGTTATAACTGGTAACCCATCAACCATTTTGGTTCTTGATAACAAATCTAAGCCACCAAAATTCAAGTGCCCAAACCTCAAGTGCCATAACCAAGAATCATCTTTTATACGTGAATATAAGCATTTTGCTTCATCATTTTGAATCTCTAATAAAAACATTCGGTTTTTAGTCATTGGCACTTTGATTATTAACCTTCTTTCACTTCTTATAAAAAGATTATCATCTTTTATATTGATGTCATAACTTTTTTTTAGAAGTTGCCCCAAACTCAAAATATTAACTTTTAAATTAGGCACATAATAAACATCGGGAATAAGTTGGTGACTATCATTTTTTAGACGAATTAAAATCTTACCTCTTTCCTCAACCAGCACCTTTGATTCATCTCCAAATGTGACATTTCCATAGGCTTGCTTAATTTTCGTAAACATGGTTTTGTCGCCGGTCATGTAGTTGCTTGAACCGATATCTAACACCCACACACTCTTTCTTTCTTCTTCTTCAAGATCGTGTGCCATCAATAAGGTAAAATAAACTTCATCCTTGATAATATTAGCTTTTTCCTCTACTTCACAATAACTAGCCTTGCAATTGGATGCGTAATGACCAAATTTATCACAATTATAACATTTAACTTGGGCTTTTGCGTACCTTTGTTAGCCGTCTCTTCTACGACTGTTGGGTACCAAATCGGATATTTGCGCCGTTTGTGCGGAAGCGTAAATAAAATTGCAGGAAATAAATCACACAAGGATTTATAGAGGTTCGGCGATTAACGAAGCCTACGTCCTCTCTCGATGTATCTTTTTCCTTAGGCTTAAGATCAAAACCTCTACGCCTCTCTTCTATCGGTCGAGGGATTACCGTTACAAGCTCGTCTTCTATCGGTCCGAGTAAAACCGTTTTTCCTTCTCTATTGGATAAGAAATCAACCACTCTAGCTTTCTATGGGTACTAGATAAACCTCACTTAGATATCGATTGCGATTCTAACAATGCCAGATACTTGATCCTAATAACACCGAATCCAATCGATTCTTTTCTTTTACCTCTCGTGTATAATGTTGAATGTATAAACACTCAAACTAACAATATAAGCTCAATATTACAACAACAATGTAAGTATATGATTCTAAGATGTATATCTCGTTTGCTTGAAGTTGTTGTACTCAAACAATACCATAGGGATGGTATTTATAGGCATTTCCCATAAACTAGACGTTGCTGGCTGTTTTGACTTGCTAGCGTGCGCTAGCCTTCTTTTGTAGCGTGCGCTAGATATTTCGATTTGATCCGGTAACCGTTTCTTCTTTAGCGTACGTTATGCCTCCTTCCTTACGTACGTTATTTCACTTACTTAGCGTACGTTAACCATGATTGAGTAGCGTGCGTTAACGTAATATATCCGTTGCCTTTCCTTGTCAAACTATCCGTTTGATGCTTGACTTTGACTTGCTTTTCTCAACGTTCGGATTGACTAGATTCAAACAACTTAGCGTGCGCTAATCATACTGTGTAGCGTGCACTAATGATGACTTCATTGCATACGTTATTCTGTGTTTGAATTCTTCCACAACAGTAACATGGCTCGATAGCGTGCGTTAATACTTATGTGTAGCGTGCGCTATCGTTCAGCTTTTCTTCACTGCAGCTTACTTCAAAACTTGGCTGGGATGCAGCTTACTCCGCGTTAGCGTGCGCTAACTAATATGCCTTAGCGTGCGCTAATGCAGTCCAGATTGTAACTTTTTGCATCTTCGTCTGCTTCGTTGTTTTGCTTCGCCTCGATGTTGTTTTGTAGTTTAGCAACTTTAATCATCAAAACATAAATTAAATAATGTGTGGAATAAATATTCCAACAATCTCCCCCTATTTGATGATTACAAAACAACTCTTGAATTGGATAATCTGTAAAAAATAATATATGTATATTTCTACGAATCAAAGTTTTCGGCTTTGATCGTTTCGTTAGTTTCTCCAATCCTTTTCTTTTCGACATCTTCTTTATTTTTCAACTCCCCCTATTTGTATGCTTTTCTTCTCTTTTCGACTTGTGCGATTTTTCTCATTTTTATCTCAATTCATCTCCTTCTCCCCCTTTTTGTCTTCATCAAAAAGTAACAAAAATATAAAGGATACCAAATGAAATATAAATATGCATGATATCAATTTATGCATAAGGGTAAAACTCCCCCTGAAAATATTATTTCCTTCTACCCCTTTGTAAAATATCATTTGTCAAAATTTATTTTTGGGGATCCAACTGATAGTTGGTTTTTCTTTTGAAACGTAGACGATGTTTGAAACGTTTGTTCCTTTAGGAACCCAAATCCTTTTAGTTTTTATCGTCCGTCTTGGGCTTTTGCAATTAGAAATATGATGCCCGATTTTTAAACACTTTTCGCAATGGGGTATATTGAAATTAACGGATTCGTTTTTCGAACGTGATTTGAATCCTAACCCCTGTTTATTTAGAGTATATTTTTGAACACATAACATTTGTTCAAATTTATCGTTGCCGCACGAAAATTTCTTTGTCAAAATTTTTAGTTCATCTTGAACTTTTAAAAGATCATTTTTCAAAATATTTTCATTTTCAAGGCATTTCGAATGATCAATTTCGACAAATTTCCCTTTTTCAAGTATTTTGGAATTTTCAATTTCCAAAGTTTTATATTTAGACTTGAGGGACTTAATTTCATTTAAAGCATTTTGATAGTCCGTATGTAGTAACTCGAATGCTTCAAAAAGTTCGTCGTAAGAGTTACTTACTTGACTTTCGACGTCGCTATCGTCGAATGAACTCCGGGCCATGAGCGCGAGATTATTTTGTTCAAGAAAATCTTCATCGGGATCTTCGTCGCTCCATGTTGCGATTAGAACTTCCTTTTGCTTTACTCGACAGTTCTTAGCAAAGTGGCCTGGTTTACCACATAATCGACAAGTGTTGTCGAATTTTTTAGGTTCGCCCGCTTGAATGTCCTTCTTCCTCCGGTTTAATAAGTGTTGGAACTTATTAATATTTTTGGCATAATATGCCATTTCTTCGTCGCTTTCGTCCACCGGGGTTTCTTCTTTCTTTTTCGACATTTTAGCCTTGAAGGCTATCGACCTCTCCTTCGGTTTCGGTTTGGCATTTCGAGATTTTAGAACAATTTCGTAGTTGATAAGAGAACCAACGAGAGCACTAAAATCGAGAGTATTTAAATCTTTGGATTCCATTATTGCCGTAACCGTACCGTCCCATTCTCGAGGTAGTGATCGGAGAATTTTCTTTACTTTCTCACTACTCGAAAGTGGTTTTCCGAAACATGCTAATCCATTAGTAATGACCGAGAATCGGTCGATCATAATCGAGATGGATTCGTCATCCTTCATTTGGAATAATTCATAGTCGTGAAGGAGCATGTTTATCTTCGTCTCTTTGACTTGAGACGTACCTTCGTGTGTTACCTCAAGCATTTTCCAGATTTCTTTGGCACTATCACACGATGATATCCGGTTGTGTTCTTCCGGATTTAAGGCACAATAAAGAAGTTGAGTTGCCTTACAATTGAAATGGTCGTTTTTCCAATCGGAGTCGTCATATTCTTCAAAATTTTTAAGCGTACCGTTGGAATTCATTGGGATTTTTGGACCAAGACAAATCACTTTCCAAAGTTCGATGTCGTAAGCTCGAATGAATATTGACATCTTCTTCTTCCAAGTCATGAAGTTTGCGCCATCAAAGAATGGTGGTCGGTTGAGAGCAAGGCCTTCGGCTGGAGAGATTTGAAACGCCATTTTTGATCTTCTCCTCGGATGTTAAGCCGCGTATTGGAGAACCGCTCTGATACCAATTGTTGGGTACCAAATCGGATATTTGCGCCGTTTGTGCGGAAGCGTAAATAAAATTGCAGGAAATAAATCACACAAGGATTTATAGAGGTTCGGCTATTAACGAAGCCTACGTCCTCTCTCGATGTATCTTTTTCCTTAGGCTTAAGATCAAAACCTCTACGCCTCTCTTCTATCGGTCGAGGGATTACCGTTACAAGCTCGTCTTCTATCGGTCCGAGTAAAACCGTTTTTCCTTTTCTATTGGATAAGGAATCAACCACTCTAGCTTTCTATGGGTACTAGATAAACCTCACTTAGATATCGATTGCGATTCTAACAATGCCAGATACTTGATCCTAATAACACCGAATCCAATCGATTCTTTTCTTTTACCTCTCGTGTATAATGTTGAATGTATAAACACTCAAACTAACAATATAAGCTCAATATTACAACAACAATGTAAGTATATGATTCTCAGATGTATATCTCGTTTGCTTGAAGTTGTTGTACTCAAACAATACCATAGGGATGGTATTTATAGGCATTTCCCATAAACTAGCCGTTCTTTGTTTGTTTGACTTGCTAGCGTGCGCTAGCCTTCTTTTGTAGCGTGCGCTAGATATTTCGATTTGATCTAGTAGCTTCGTTTCTTCTTTAGCGTACGTTATGCCTCCTTCCTTACGTACGTTATTTCACTTACTTAGCGTACGTTAACCATGATTGAGTAGGGTGCGTTAACGTAATATATCCGTTGCCTTTCCTTGTCAAACTATCCGTTTGATGCTTGACTTTGACTTGCTTTTCCCAACGTTCAGATTGACTAGATTCAAACAACTTAGCGTGCGCTAATCATACTGTGTAGCGTGCGCTAATGATGACTTCATTGCATACGTTATTCTGTGTTTGAATTCTTCCACAACAGTAACATGGCTCGATAGCGTGCGTTAATACTTATGTGTAGCGTGTGCTATCGTTCAGCTTTTCTTCACTGCAGCTTACTTCGAAACTTGGCTGGGATGCAGCTTACTCCGCGTTAGCGTGCGCTAACTAATATGCCTTAGCGTGCGCTAATGCGATCAGTTGTAACTTTTTGCGTCTTCGTCTGCTTCGTTGTTTTGCTTCGCCTCGATGTTGTTTTGTAGTTTAGCAACTTTAATCATCAAAACATAAATTAAATAATGTGTGGAATAAATATTCCAACAACGACCTCTTGTCGGTTTGGTATTGTTTTTTCTCTACATTATTTTCTTGGTGATCTTGTCCTCACACTCGGCCTCGACCTCATCCACGGCCCCTAGATCGCCCTCTTTGACTATAACTTCCTTTGAAAGAGAGTTGTGTATAAAGTGCTTGCTCCAACGGATATTGCACTTTTTTCTTTTTTCTTTTTTCTTCGTGAGCGACTAGTGAACCATTAAGTTGGTCTAAATATTTTGACTCCTCGATGGCCACTAACACATGCTCAAAATTTGGGGTTAAAGAGCGATGAATTTTTTCTAACACTCTAGTATCTTCTAAATTTTCTCCATTCATCCTTAGATCATCTACTACCTTCTCAACTCTAGTAAAATAATCAGAAATAGACTCGGATTCCTTCATTTCAAGAGATTCAAGCTCACCTATAAGTGTTTGGAGACGAGCACGTTTTGCCTTATCGGTTTCTCGGTATGTATTTTGAAGAATCTACCAAGCTTGTTTCGAAGTAGTCGCATTTGCAACCTTCACAAGTTGACTATCATCCAAGCATTGATGAATGAGAGTCATCAACTTTTGATCCTTTTCCAAGCCTTCTTTAACGCATCCTTTTGGAGTGCATTAAGAGTACTTTCATTCTCTGGTTCATCGTAGCCATACACCACCAAATCCCACACCTTTTGTGAACCTAGCATCGCCTTCATTCGAACGCACCAAATACCATAGTTATCTTTTCTTAGGCGAGGAAATTGGAAGGATTGCATCCCGTAGACATACTTTGATACCAGTTTGTTGGAATATTAGAGGTAGAGGCCAAGTATTTTAGGATGTAAAGAAGAGATTCTATAAGTAGGAAAAAGCTTTTAGCTTAAGTAGAAGAGGATGGAAGAGGAGAGAACTTGTATTACTTGAAGATTTAATTTCTTGAAGCTTATTTACAAATGACTACAGCTACATCTATTTATACTACTCCAATCCACAATGGATGGTGAATATTTAATACGTCCCATGGTCATTATTCATTCTATAGAATTCTCCTTAGAAATATATATAATTTTATATTCTTAAGCATTCTCTATAATGTCTCTAGAAATATCACATTCTATAAACCTTCTAGAACATTATTTTTAAACACTTTTCTAAGACACTCCTAATTATTTTGGGCCTTATACATTAACTATTACACAAATATTGTAATACATGTTGGTGATTTTAGTGTCACCATTCATTTTGTGTAATTGGAACTAATATGTGAGCTAAGGGGTTTATAATTCGTATTCTAATATATGTTCGGGTATGTGCGGAGTGCACACATATATAAGATCGAATTATAAGCCGGTACGATTATGTCGGGGTCCGGCAGAGCCCCTCAGTGGTCCTGACTGCCAGTTCGTGGCGGTGGTCCCGCTGACCTAAGGATCTGAATTTTGGCACTAATGAAGTGCAAAATCCAGGAAATTCAGATGGTGTTGCTATACCAACAACACAAGAGCCTCGGAAGAGCAAAAGAGGCCGAATTGCTAAAAATTTCGGTTCCGACTTCCAACTCTATTTGGTAGAAGGGACAAGGGACGAAATTGGTTTTCAATACTGTTATTGTTACAGCATTGAGGATGATCCTAAGACTTTTCAAGAGGCCATGGAGTCTCGAGATGTTGTCTTTTGGAAGGAAGCTATTGATGACGAAATGTCGTCAATTCTTGAAAATGACACTTGGGTTTTATGTGATTTGCCTCCGGGTTCTAAACCACTTGGTTGCAAATAGATTTTCAAAAGGAAAATGACTGTCAATGATACTATTGACAAGTTTAAATCCCGGTTGGTCATTCAAGGGTTTAGACAAAAACCCGGTGTTGACTATTTTGATACTTATGCTCCGGTGGCGCGTATTTCTACTATTAGATTGTTAATTGCCTTGGCAAGTATTCACAATCTGATTGTCCATCAAATGGATGTTAAGACAGCCTTCTTGAATGGTGAACTTGATGAGGAAGTTTACATGAAACAACCAGAAAGTTTTGTTATGCCCGGTAAAGAGCATATGGTATGTAAACTTGTGAAATCATTGTATGGGCTGAAGCAAGCACCCAAACAATGGCATCAAAAGTTTGATGAGGTTATTTTGTCCTCTATTTTTAAGTTAAACCAATGTGACAAATGTGTTTATAGTAGATTTGATGAAACTACTAGTGCTGGAGTGATCATTTGCTTATATGTAGATGACATGCTGATTTTCGGTACTGACCAAAATCAAGTAGATGAAACTAAAGAATTGTTGTCATCTAAATTTTCCATGAAAGATTTGGGAGAGGCTGATGTAATTCTTGGAATAAGAATTAAGCGGGTGAACAAAGGTTTAGTAATGACTCAAAGTCATTATATTGAGAAAATTCTCAAACGGTTTAATTTCAGTGATTGTTCTCCCGTCAGCACTCCTATGGACTCTAGTGTGAAATTAATGCCTAACACTGGCATTCCCATTTCATAATTGGAATACTCTAAGGCCATTGGTAGCTTGATTTATGCCATGACAAGTACCAGGCCTGATATTGCTTTTGCTGTGGGAAAATTGAGCAGATACACTAGTAATCCTAGTGCTCAACATTGGCAAGCTTTGAATAGAGTATTTAAGTATCTCAAGGGAACCATGGATTATGGCTTGAGTTACTTGGGATATCCTTCGGTTTTGTAAGGACATTCGGATGCAAGTTGGATAAACAACTTGGAGGACCATACCTCGACTTCTGGTTGGGTATTCTTGCTTGGGGGAGGTGCCATTTCATGGGCTTCCAAGAAGCAAACTTGTATTACACACTCAACAATGGAATCTGAGTTTGTTGCGTTAGCTGCTGCTGGTAAAGAAGCAGAGTGGCTAAGAAATTTAGTCTATGAGATTCCTTTGTGGTCTAAGCCGATAGCACTGATTTCTATTTTTTGTGATAATGAAGCAGCCTTGGCTAAGGCATATAGCCAAGTTTATAATGGCAAGTCTAGACACTTAGGTGTTAGACACAGTATGATTAGAGATCTAATCATGAATGGTGTGATCTCGGTTGAGTTTGTGAAATCGCAACAAAATTTGGCAGATCATTTGACTAAGGGTCTGTCAAGAGACTTAGTGCACAAGTCTGTAATTGGGATGGGATTAAAGTCCATCTAATTCTGTAATGGTGAGACACCCAATTCCCTTCTAATATAACATTAGGAGTTGAATTCAATGAGGAAAGCTCACACTTATAGATTGGAACACACAAATTATTCATCCCATGTATGTGTTCGGTTCTGCAGTTGGCTAGGTTGAAGTTTAACTTCTTAATAATTCCTTTGATAAAATGTATGTGCAGATACATGAAGTAAAGGAATTACCTACGTGATTGTGAAGTGTAGCCGCATTTCAAGGGGTTGAGGACTTGGGCTTGATACAGTCATGAGAGGATTAGGACACTCGGCTTTATAATAGTGTCAAGTTGTATTTTGTTAGAGAAATTCAATAAACTTGTATGTATTTTACCTTCAGGTATTCAAATGGGTTGAAGGGTTCAATTCTTAGAACACCCTAATTCTCGAGTATTTGAAAGTGTATGATACTAAGATGGAAATTCAATCGTTGAGATATTTTCATTTATGTACTGGTTTGGTTTGATTGGATTAATGTTATATTGGTTCATGGGTTACACTAAAATGGGGGAGGATTGTTGGTGATTTTAGTGTCACCATTCATTTTGTGTAATTGGAACTAATATGTGAGCTAAGGGGTTTATAATTCGTATTCTAATATATGTTCGGGTATGTGCGGAGTGCACACATATATAAGATCGAATTATAAGCGACTCTGATTATGTCGGGAGTCGGGGAAGAGCCCCGACGGTGGTCATTGGCCAGATTCGTAGGCGGTGACCTAAGGATCTGAATTTTGGCACTAATGAAGTGCAAAATCCAGAAAATTCAGATGGTGTTGCTATACCAACAACACAAGAGCCTCGAAAAAGCAAAAGAGGCCGAATTGCTAAAAATTTCGGTTCCGACTTCCAACTCTACTTGGTAGAAGGGACAATGGACGAAATTGGTTTTCAATACTGTTATTGTTACAGCATTGAGGATGATCCTAAGACTTTTCAAGAGGCCATGGAGTCTTCGGAAATTTAGATTTGGGATTTAGTGATATTTCCGGAAATTTAGATTTGGGATTTAGTGATATTTCCGGTAAAATTGATTAATTTCGTCAATTTTGTTAAGCCACCCGTCAACCCTAATTTCGGACCACTAATGACGGCGCCGCTCTCAAAACCCTAAAATCGACCTACTTGTAACCCTAATCCGACATGAATAAATAGGGCTCTCCTCATGAGTCTGAAACAGACCATTTTCTGAGCTCTCTATCTTTCTGATAAACACAGAATTTCTCTAGCAATTTGGCTTACGTTTCTGTGCCTGGATTCGTAAGTGTTCCATTGGATTATCCTAGGCTGAATTTCTTGTAACCCGGGCATAGGGTAGAAATATTAGTTCGGAAAGTGTTTACACTGATGTAACCGAGCTGATCGGCCACCAAGAACCGGGTTAATCTTAGAAGTTTAGCTAAGAAAACCCAAAATATATGAAGTACTCTCTTTTCTTTCTTTCTCTAAAAAATGCTGTATTCTCAGAGTCTGAATCCCCTTTGAGGAACCCCCGCTCTCCCTTTTATAGGAGGGAGGATACCTTGTCATCTGAGATGATTCCTGATTCCTAGAGAGAATCCCGGATATCCAGGGATTCAAGCTGCGATTTCCTATCCCTGGATTTCCGGGATTGCGAGGTATGGGCTCTCAATCCCTGGATCTCCGGGATTGGCAAGGTATGGGTTCTCAGCCCCTGGATCTTAGGGATTACGTCGGGTGAGTCGGGATCTTCTTTCCCAAGAGTCCGATGGTTTTAGGTCGGCTCATCCCTATTCAAATCGGTAGTTTGAGAGGCCTTTGAGGTCGGCGACACATTATCGGATATCATAGGTCGGCGGGGCCTCCGAGGTGGCGCCCTTTATCTTAACAGATGTCACAGCTAAATGGGGCCTCCGAGGTCGGCGATCTTCTAAAGGACCTTGGGGTTGTAATCTCCTTATCTAAGAACCTAGGTCGGACCTTTATTGGTCCATATTTTAAACCGGGTTTTCAGTGAGCGTACATTCGACGTCCTATCATACACGATCCATTGGAAATTCCGGATCTCCATAAAAACCCTTATACCCCAACAATACATATTTAAGTTAGGCCCAAAATCTAAATCAGTTTACATTCTAACACTAAAATGATCGCAATTAACACATTGTGTTTATCGACACCGAACTTAACATATTGTTTGTCTTCGAACTATGCAATGGAAAAAATAAAAAAAAATAAACACAAAGTGTAGGGGGGTCTTAATAATAATTGTTGCTCGCGAGCCCAACTTTATATAAAAAAGTGCAAGTGCAATCAACAAGGTCTTGGGTAATCCTAAAAATTACACTTAGTATCAATTACTTTCCACAGGAAAAAAGCGTATCGTGAATCTCAAATTTTGATCAGACCCACTGTTTACTATGATCTTGTAAATCTTTTTATTTTTCTACACAATCAAAATATTGAGCAAAAAATCAACTAGGACATTGTAGAACTTACAATTTGTGATTTTGGATAAATGTGGAAAGTATATTCTAACTAACATGATATGCAACTATTAATTAATCTTCAGATTCATAACTCTATATGGCAAAAGCGAGAACCCTTTTGGCTTCTAAAGTCATAAAAGAAACCATATTTTAATATACACATGTTACCAATGAAGATCGTATCTTGGAATTGTCAAGGAGCGGCAAATGAAAGTTTCCGACGAAATTTTAGAGAACTGGTTAGGGTTAATCGACCCACAGTGGTTTTTCTCTTGGAAACAAGAGTCTCGGAGCATCAAGCTAGGAACATTGCACCTCAGCTTGGTTTTTCGAGATTTGAGATAGCACCCGCAGACGGGATGTCGGGAGGAGTATGTATGCTTTGGAACAAAGAAGAGGTGGACGTGGATATCTTGAATGTGGAGGACCAAGGAATTCATGCACTTATTGGTCCAAGACGACCAGAACAATGGCTTTTGTCGGTATTTACACAAAACCTAATAAAATTGATAAATTGCGGCTGTTTGATCAGTTGGAAAGTTTGTCAAGTCAGCTGCGAATTCCATGGCTAGTTCAAGGAGATTTCAACAAAATAGGGTATGCTCTTGAGAAAAGAGGTGGACGTACAACAATTATAACACGGCTGCTGTCTTGCCAGAATCATATGGCCCGCTGTGAACATCAAGACTTGGGTTTTTATGGTCCTCAATATACCTGGACGAACAGACGCAAAGAAGGGAGGAGAATCAGAGAACGCCTGGACCGTGCAATGGCAAACGATCTATGGGTGGATAAATATCCGGAATACGCAGTTATACACTTACCGCCTACTCATTCAGATCATCATCCCATTATGACAAATTGCTTTTGTTTAGATAGACCAATTGAGAACAAACCGTTTCGTTTTGAAGTGGTTTTCTCACGAAGAGTGTGAGCCAATATTGCGTCACCTTTGGTCTAACAGTGAGAATATTACACAGGAAATCATGATACCGTGGAACAAGGAAAAATTTGGCAATATTTTTGCGAAGAAGAAAGAATTATTAGCGCGCCTTGGGGGAATTTAGAAATCCCTGTCGAATAAGCCCAGTGTATTTTTAGATGATCTGGAAAAAAAGCTCACAAAAGAATACATTGCCGCCACAATAAGAGTTGCTGTGGTATCAGAAATCGAGAGTCAAGTGGTTAAAAGAGGGAGAATGGAACACGAAATTCTTCCATAAGTCCACGCTAAATCGTCGAAGAAGGAATAAGATTGTAATGCTGAAAATTGGCGAAGTGTGGGAAAAAGGCGAGGACGTATTGAAGGAACATGCAAGAACATATTTTCGACGCCTGTTCATGAGTGAGCTCGAAAATCAGCAGTCAAATATGGGGGGTTTACCCCAATCAAGATACCAAATCACCTTGGGGGACGAGGACAGACAGCAGTTAATAAAACCAGTGGATTTACGTGAGTTAAAATAAGTGGTTTGGGCAACGCACCCATACAAGGCACTGGGACCGGACGGAGTGCATGCCGTTTTTTACCAAAAGGGGTGGTCTCGGTCGGGCAGGCAGGTCTCGGTCGCCAGGTTTTGTCAGCAGTGTCGGGTTGCATGGGCCCCGGCTGAAGGTGCTTCGCCGAGGCCGCCCGTTAGCGCACGCTACCCGGAAGGCTTAGCGCACGCTAATGCCTACTTCTATAAATGTGACAGACCAGTCGCATTTTCACTCGTTTTTCATTTCCTTTCTTTCCTGTCCGCGGCTGGGGTTTCGGAGGAGGCGAAGCCATGTTGTTAAACAACAAATCCATAAAGTTCTTGAGTTCATATCATTGATTAATCATCCGTTATCATCCTTTGATCCAGCGAATCAAGGTTAGATTTCGTAGAACCCTATCTTTGGGAAATTTTGGGGTTTTTGGGTTGTTGTCCGATTCGTTCCAAATTGTTGATTAATCCATGATGGGTATGATTAATCTTAGTATTATTCATGTGGTTAACATCATTTAATCCATTGTTCTTCATCGAATCAAGGTATATTCCTTGATTTCCTTCGAATCGACTTTTTGGGGGATTTGTTATTGATTTCATTTTCCATCTGTTTTTGATGGATCGATTGTTGTTAAATGATATTGTTAAACATATCCTATTGATTGTATATCCATATTTTGGTTTGGAATTCCGTTTTCGTGTTTTGACGGGACGAATCGTGTTCTTGGCCGTTTTGGGGGAAACCCTTGAACTTTCGTCGTTTGTTCCTTGAATTCAGCGGCTTTGGGTCGTACTTTGGAATTCATTTTCGTTGTTATTGTTTTCGTTCGTAGTTTATTATTGCGGGTTTTCGTTCGGTGGAGTCGGCGAGTTCGTAGTCGGTTCGTGCCAACCTACTTCGGTCGATTGTCCGCGTCGCGGTTTTGAGGAAAGTATTTTCTTATACGAGTTGTGTCCTGCAAATTTACATGTTGGATTTACGATGGCCGGTTTATCCTCATTACTGTGATTTGTGGAGTTGATTTTGATTTGATTATTTTGAACGTTGAAGGTTTTAATGATGTTTCCATTGGTTTAATGTTGTGGAATTGTGTATTCCGTGTTAATTGTGTTGTTGTGTTTTGAAGAATTTGATAATGGTGTCGGATAAGTGGCCATACCTAGTAAGTATTCTTGATGAGCTACATTCTTAGCATATTAGTATTGCATGAGTAACGTGTGTGTGTATACTCACTACGGGTTAGATTCGACGGGGTCTCGGTAGGGGTCCACGGAGGTGTGGATCAGCAAGCTTTGCTTGTAACCACTACGGGTTAGATCCGACGGGGTTTCGGTAGGGGTCCACGGAGGTGTGGATCAACGGTTAATTGTGGTGCATTTTACAATTGTGATTTGATTATGGCATTTCCGGAAATGAGTGCTTTTGAATGGTTTTCATGATTGCATGCAATAACTAAGTGTGTAAGAGGTAAGTTGTTCGTTTGGATTACTTGGCTAGGATGGCAGTAGAGTATTTGTCGTCTGTGTTTAAATCTTGGGTTGTGGATTTTGATGTTGGCAAACGAACCTTGATATTATTCTCGTGTACTGTGATTTGATGAGATTTGGGATGAGATCCCAACGGTTTGTAAAGGTCATTTTATGGAAAGTGATTTTGGACCGAGACCCGTTCATTTTGCAATGGATATTTTCAACTAAGGACTTGAGGTCTAGCAAAGTTTCTATTTTTAAAATCCCCGAGATGAGGAATCTATTTTCGAACACTTCTTTGATGGTTTCTAATTAATAAAACTTCTCGGCAAGTCTTTTGTAATTATTTGTCGTACCCGATTCGCAATTTCTATTTGTTTGTTACATTTCGTATGATTTCATACTTGTACTAGCAAAACAATAGAGTTTTACTAACCCCCGAGTATTCGAGGGGTGGATGTCTGTATTGCATTCAGGTTTTGGAGCATAGCACAGGGTCGGCATGAAGGATGATGAAAGATGAACGATACTAATCACCCGAGGACCCGTTGATGTCGTATTGGTTTAGTTGTATTTTATTTTCCACTGCAGTATTCTTTCCCCGTTGTACGGGAGTGTGTTGTACTCGACCCCTGCGTGGGCATGTGTTGTGATTGAGGTGTATGTATTTATTGAAAGACCAAATCGGTCTACTGAGTCATTTTAGCCTTAAAGGCATTGTCGAGATGTTTAATGTTGTTACCATCCTGGTAGATCCTTGAGGAAAGGTTCTACGGCGTATAATATCCCTGAGCGTATTGGGGGTGTTACATAAATGGTATCGGAGCTTAGGTTGTGGAAACCTAGGCTGTCGGGTCAGTGGTGTCTGTTGAGTTTTGTCTCGTCAGATTTTTTCTGACTGAGTCGTGTCGCGACGCGTCGTCTGAGTTTGTTGGTCGTGATTAGTATCGTGGAGCGATCATCATCTTCGTGCGACCTGTGGATGTAAGTCTCCCTTCTTTGTGATTGTGCCTCGTCTGTGCGAGCTATTGGTATGATTATGCGTTAAGTGATGGAATCTTTATGCAGATTCTTGGTTTCATGACGCGTTTATGTGACTCCCATATTTCGTTTATGTGAGGAGTGTTGTCGTTATTTATGTCTCTTTGACTGTGATATTCGACTGTTGTTTCCGGTTAAAGACAGGTGTTGTCTTGGTTTTGAACAATTTGATGCCTGTATTGTGATATATGTAAGTGAATGTCGGTACATGTGAGTTTTTAGGCATTCTAGCCTAATAGATTTTCAAAAACCTTGAGTATCTTAGAAAATAAAATTCGAGACATACTTTTAAACGGATTGTATTTTTGAGGCGCCTACTAGTGCAACTATGTGTTTCAAATTCTTCTACCTTGAGGACCAAAATATAATTTCTATTATTCCAGTAATTTTGGAAATGCTTTGCTTAGACCCGAGGGTCGAATATTTCTAAAAGTCTTTCGCTAAAAGAAAATGTCCTCATTTTTACCAAACGCATGATGGTTTTCAAAGTCTCGACAATGATGTTTGTTCAACTTTTTGAAAGGTGATACTCAAGATCAACTAATGTTTCCCAAAATCTTTTTTTCCAAAGGTAGTTTTCGTTTTCAAAACCTATCGTTCCTGTTTACGGTCCGGGGATGTATGTATAATGTTCGCACTTTCGTTAGGGTGTTAATCCCCGAGTTTTGATTGAATTGGTGGTGTGAGCGCTGAGCCGTTCGCCACGCAATTATTGTATTAGCCCTCAGTGAGAGGTGTGATGTTGATCTGTAACGTTGTCATTTCGTGGTGATTATGTGCTGGTTATCGTTCGGGCTGTTGAGATCGCCGAACGGTGCCGTCGTTGCTGTGATGTTGATATGTGTGTTGCCTTGTGATAATAATCATCGTATGTGTTGCGTGTTATGATTTTCTGTTGTGCTGAGTTGGCATCTCCGGTTTGTTGTTTTGCGATGTTATATATATTCCATTGTACCTAGCAGTGGTATTTTCGGTATGCCGAGCGGAGGTGTTTCAAACGTATTGTGCCGGGGGCATGTACGTGCAATTGTCCTTCTCGTCAGTAACGCTTTTTAAGTGTGGACCCGAGAGACACAGGATCCAGTTTTGCGAGTTGGGTTCCGAGTCTTTCGGGGCGCGAACTTCAGTACATATATGAGGATCAGCTCTGAGAGGCCCATGGGAGATGTTTCTGTTGTTTGCTTTTTATGTTGTGACCTTACTACCGTTGTTGTGAGTTGCGGGAACGACATTTCTTTTATAAGAGGTCGAATGTAATTCCCGTATCATTTTTGACTTCTGCACTTTCTCTCTCTCAATTCTATCGACTTGCTCGTGTTCGTTGATACTTTATGAACTTGTTCTGTATTTCAGTTTCATCGTTCGAACGGGTTGTGACCTTGTTTCGGATCGATCTGTTTATCGTTGTGACTTTTATGAGTTCGGTTCGATTCTTGTGAACCTTGTTCGAAAGTAACATCTTCCAGTTTCTACCAGCTCTTTTAATGTCTTGAGTTGAATTGTGAACTTCGGAGTTATTTTCGACCGTTGTTGTTCGATCGTTGTTATCTGATCGTTGTTGTTCGGTCTTTGTTGTTCTATCGTTGTTGTTCTGTCGTTGTTGATCGATCGTTGTTGTTCGATCGGGGTTGTCTGACTGTTGTTGCCTGAACTGGTACCACGAAGAATTGTCGTTCACCGTTAGTTTGTCCTTTCGGATGTGGCCAGATGGGTCGCCGAGCCGTGCAATGCGAGACGGTAACTGAGAGATTTGGGGGATCGAGGTTGCATCCCTGCTCCGAAAAGACACGTAGATGCCTATTGTGGTATTGAGGATTTCGGCGTAGTCCAAATTGTTTCTGATTGCCCTTGTGGACCGTTTTGTGTTTAATTGCTGTTTTCTCGACTGTGCGTGTTTCTTGTAATAGGTGCTTAGTGTTTTGTGATTGTTCGGATAATTGACTTGACTGTATTATCCGTTTGATGATGCTTGTCACTTGTTGGTTTTATTATATCCCTAACGGCGACGTTGTGTTGGTCGTCGTGGAGCGTGTTTTCACGCCGTATATTCCTTTGTGTTGCTTGTAATGTTTCGCCGTTACGCATTTCTTGTGTATCTCGTTGAGTTTTCCTGGTGAGATATTGCTTTTTCCTACTTGTTTTAAGTTTCGGGACGAAACTTCTTTTAAGGAGGGTAGTATGTAATATCCGCAAATTCGATTTCCGGTAATTTTCTTTTTTTGACGAAAGTCTATGTTGACGACTCGATTGGGACCATTTCGTCATTCTGAGAATGATTAATTCTGCACTTTTTGTCATCCGAGTTCGTTTCGGTGCGGTCTTGTTGAGTTCCGTGCTTTTTGGCGATTTTTCCGCACTTGAGTTCGATTCTTGCGAATCTCGTTCGAAACTGCTGTTGCGAGTTTCCTGTAAGTCCGTTCAACTTTGTTATACGTGTTGCGAACTTCGGTTTGGATATTCGATTATGTATCGTGATTTTCGGGCGTTTTGGGCTATTTTGTAATTTACCTAAAGTTGTGGGTATCCGCATTCGTAATTGTTGTCTTGACCATTTTTCTTGGTCGCGGACGATTAATTGTTGCATGGTATTTCATTTCGGGTCGATGTAGTTGTCCGCGAGCATTTAGTCTTGTTCGTTCCGTGCGTTTTAGAAAATCGAGTCGTCGGATCATGGCCGTGAGCCTGTCGGACAGTGCGGCGGCAGCATCGGAAGTCTTTGAGCCGGCGAGCGGCGCGCGAGAACCGGCGTAGCGCACGCTACTGCCGGGAGTTTGCGTACGCTAGCTCGGCAGGTGTAGCGCACACTGCGGTCCGGCTAGCGTACGCTATCGGGCTGGGCAGTGGGGTTACTCGAGTACTGGACTCGGGGAGGATCGGCAGGTAGCGCACGCTACTGTCGGTCGTGGCGCGCGTTAATCGGCATGTGTAGCGCACGCTGTCGTCCAACTAGCGTACGTTACCTGGCCGAGCAGTTTCGTCCAGAGGGTTCTGGACAGGTTGGCTAGCGCGCTAGCGTCCGCGCAACGCACGCTATCGGGGTCGGGCGGGCAGGTCTCGGTCGGCAGGTTTTGTCAGCAGTGTCGGGTTGCGCGGGCCCCGGCCGAAGATGCTCGGCCGAGGCCGCCCGTTAGCGCACGCTACCCGGAAGGCTTAGCGCACGCTAATGCCTACTTCTATAAATGTGACAGAGCAATCGCATTTTCACTTGTTTTTCATTTCCTTTCTTTTCTGTCCGCGGCTGGGGTTTCGGAGGAGGTGAAGACATGTTGTTAAACAACAAATCCATGAAGTTCTTGAGCTCATATCATTGATTAATTATCCGTTATCATCCTTTGATCCAGTGAATCAAGGTTAGATTTCCTAGAACCCTATCTTTGGGAAATTTTGGGATTTTTGGGTTTTTGTCCGATTCGTTCCAAATTATTGATTAATCCATGATGGGTATGATTAATCTTAGTATTATTCATGTGTTTAACATCATTTGATCCATTGTTCTTCATCGAATCAAGGGATATTCCTTGATTTCCTTCAAATCGACTTTTTGGGGGATTTGTTCTTGATTTCGTTTTCCATCAGTTTTTGATGGATCGATTGTTGTTAAATGATATTGTTAAACATATCCTATGGATTGTATATCCATATTTCGGTTTTGAATTCTGTTTTCGTGTTTTGACGGGACAAATCGTGTTCTTGGCCGTTTTGGGGGAAACCCTTGAACTTTCGTCGTTTGTTCCTTGAATTCAGCGTCTTTGGGTCGTACTTTGGAATTCATTTTCGTTGTTATTGTTGTCGTTCGTAGTTTATTGTTGCGGGTTGTCGTTCGGTGGAGTCGGCGAGTTCGTAGTCGGTTCGTGCCAACCTACTTCGGTCGATTCTCCGCGTCGCGGTTTCGAGGCAAGTATTTTCTTATACGAGTTGTATCATGCAAATAGAGTTTACATGTTGGATTTACGATGGTCGGTTTATCCTCGTGACTGTGATTCGTGCGAGTTGATTTTGATTTGATTATTTTGAACGTTGAAGGTTTTAATGATGTTTCCATTGGTTTAATGTTGTGGAATCGTGTATTCCGTGTTAATTGTGTTGTTGTGTTTTGAAGAGTTTGATAATGGTGTCGGATAAGTGGCCATCCCTAGTAAGTATTCTTGATGAGCTTACATTCTTAGCATATTAGTATGGCATGAGTAACGTGTGTGTGTGTATGCTCACTACGGGTTAGATCCGACGGGGTCTCGGTAGGGGTCCACGGAGGTGTGGATCAGCGAGCTTTGCTTTTAACCACTACGGGATAGATCCGACGGGGTCTCGGTACGGGTCCACGGAGGTTGGATCAACGGTTAATTGTGGTGCATTTTACAAATGTGATTTGATTATGGCATTTCCGGAAATGAGTGCTTTTGAATGGTTTTCATGATTGCACGCATCAACTAAGTGTGTAAGATGTAAGTTGTTCGTTTGGCTTACTTGGCTAGGATGGCACTAGAGTATTTGTCGTCTGTGTTTAAACCTTGGGTTGTGAATTTTAGTGTTGGAAAACGAACCTTGATATTATTCTCGTGTACTGTGATTTGATGAGATTTGGGATGAGATCCCAACGGTTTGTAAAGGTCGTTTTATGGAAAGTGATTTTGGGTCGAGACCCGTTCATTTTGAAATGGATAATTTCAACTAAGGACTTGAGGTCTAGCAAAGTTTCTATTTTTAAAATCCCCGAGATGTCGAATCTATTTTCAAACACTTGTTTGATGGTTTCTAATTAATAAAACTTCTCGGGAAGTCTTTTGTAATTATTTATCGTACCCGATTCGCGATTTCTATTTGCTTGTTACATTTCGTATGATTTCTTACTTGTACTAGCAAAACAGTGGAGTTTTGCTAACCCCCGAGTATTCGGGGGGTGGATGTCTGTATTGCATTCAGGTTTTGGAGCATAGCACAGGGTCGGCATGAAGGATGATGAAAGAAGAACGATACTAATCACACGAGAACCCGTTGATGTCGTATTGGTTTAGTTGTATTTTATTTTCCGCTGCAGTATTCTTTCCCCATTGTACGGGAGTGTGTTGTACTCGACCCCTGTGTGGGCATGTGTTGTGATTGAGTTGTATGTATTTATTCAAAGACCAAATCGGTCTACTGAGTCATTTTAACCTTAAAGGCATTGTCGAGATGTTTAATGTTGTTACCAGCCTGGTAGATCCTTAAGAAAAGGTTCTACGGTGTGTAATATCCCTGAGCGGATTGGGGGTGTTACAGTTTTTTCTTAGAATTAATTAACTTTTAATAATTTTATTATTTATCAGATGAAGATGTAAATTTAGTCTTAATCGGATTGAATTACTGATTTACTCAAGAAATAACATGTGTATAAAATATTCTCTTTGTTGAATTTTATGTATTCATGTTGTAGGGCTTTCCGAGACGAGTTCAGCAGTCTTTCCGGATTCAAAATCAGAGTTAAATATCAAAAATTATCATCCGAAGAAGATTTGGGGCAAAAACGCAAAGTCAAAGAAATTCTGGGCTGAAAATGTAACTCACAAAGCAACCAGTGTGCAAAAAGCCGAAGCAATGTTACGGCCGTAACATCTGAAAGTTACGATCGTATGACCTCAATGTTACGGCTGTAACATCTGCAAGTTACGACCGTAACTCTTGACAGATTATTGATCATTGTCTAATTTTTTATACTTTTGGTCTATTATTGAGGGGATGGCTGGCATTGATCCGATCTATTGTAATAATACTGGAGTTTTGGGGCTATTAGATGACTTTAGGTGTATAAATAGACCCCTTAGATCCATCATTATTCATCATTCATCTTATTATTTTCTCACTTTGTAATACTTTTCTTTTTGTGTGAAGAACACACTTGTGCTCTTGAGTGATTTTTGTAAGTGTGGTTTAGCTTATGTTGTTGAGAGAGTTTATTGTTTCTTTCTCCTTTATCTACTAAGGGAGTTAGGATCAATTCTTTCCCCTTTTCAACTATTAATGACCACTAAAGCTTATAATATGTTGAATAAACCCTTAATGGGCTAAATTAATAGGTGCCGGAGCTGCTACAATTGCTTTAGCAGGAGCTGCTATCGGTCACTACGCCATATATGGGCTTCAGTCACACCTAAAAAAGTGTGTTCACAGCCCAAAAAGTGTTGGTAAAAGAAAAAAAATAGGCTACGGCTACACTTTGATCAAATTTTAGGGTGTTAAAAAAATGGCCGCTACCATAGGGGTCTACGCTAACACTTTTATAGTTTCTCGTAACACCGAAGAAAAGTGTAGCTGTAGACCCCTATGCCAACACTTTTTGGTTCTGTTCCTACACCTTAAGAGGTGTTGTTGTAGATCTATGCCAACACCGTTATCTATGTGGTGACACCATTAAAAGTATAGCTGTAGACATATGGCTACACCTGTTTAGTACTACTGTAACATAAAATTGTGAAACACTTCATATTTTTGGCAACACCTTTTATCATTATGGCTACACTTGTTTCTTAAACAATTTAATATCTTTGGCTACACTATGTTATTCTTTTGCCAAACGTATATTTTTGGGGTCAATGGCTACATTTTCACAGGTCTTTTACCAACACTCTAAATGCTAAAAATCAACATATGGTATTTAAAAATAGAATTACCCATTAAAAATAAATTCAAACATACCAATACATAAAAGGTTATCAAACAACCATCCAAATACATAAACCATCCGAAATAACTACATAAATCCTCAAGCCATTGTAATACATCTACTACATAAACCAACCATCCAAAATCAGACTTAAATACCATCTAGCCTTAAGTACCGTTTAAAAGCTAAGTACCAACAAGTAATGCCATCTCAATCGAAAAATATAACAAAAGCTACTTAGGTTCCTTTTTTCGAATAAGCCTCCCAATCAGGTAAGATGGGCCATGTTCCTTACCACCATGAACCAATTTATTAGCAGCTTCAGCACCTTCATTTTGTAGAACTTTCTCAACATCGGCCTGTAAAAGAACAGAACATTTGATTCAAAAATAAATACAATAAACAATATCATCAGCAGTGGAAAATGTTCATTTAATACTTACAATTTTATCCTTAACCGTTTTAAGCACCTCCTCGGGTAACTTGTATTCGCGGTCATCTTTTCTTTTACGAGTCGCTATATATACATCAGCATCAGATATTTTAACCGGCTCTTCCTCAGAATCAGCATCACCATCGCCACGAGTTTTTTCAAGTTTTTTAAGTTTTTCAAGTTGCTGAATTCAACAAATTTAACATGTAAAAACATCACTCATCCTGCTAGTACTAGAACTACATTAATATCTTCATAAAATTAGATCAAAAATGCATTACCAGGTTGTGGGAAATATGGGCGAAACTCGCGGAACCAGTAGTATGCGTATCCGTAATTTTTTTTCCGTGCCTCTGAATTCCTTTCTGCAATTTCCTATATAAAAAGGGAACATTTATCATCAACATTTTTCATACTAAATTTAATCTGAGTATACTGGAAAAAGTTGTGAGAAACTGCATAGAATATTTGAGCTGGAAAAAGTTGAAGGTGGCAACAACATTTAGACCACCACATGAACAATCTAAGGATCAGAGAAGGTAAATTATATTCTCTAGAAGTTTCACTATATACTGATTACATGACTATTCTATGTTTTATATGCAAGTAGCATTGCACTTTCTCTATGTCAATACTTCATTGAATTTAAATCCATTACCTGAACTTTTTCGTCACCACAATACTTCAAAAGAATCTTCCAATCTGAAAGAGGAACCTCCTCAGGCCTGTGTGCGAACCTCTCTTCATCTGTATGATAAGGTTTGTAATGGTCTCTCTTAATTCGACTTTTGTGGCTCCTAAACTGATCACTCATCGTTTTTTGAACCCACGGTTTAGCATCTTCAGGAACGATGTACTTGCCCTACATAAAATTACACAAAGTGCATAAACAGGAATATATAAACCAAATGTTGCGAGATTTTGACATATGAACATATTTTACCTTGACATACTCCCATAGCAGTTCCTTTTCAGGAACTTGATGCCAATTGGCACAAGTAAGAGACACAAATTGCCTAACAGTTGTCCCCAAAAAGCAGCTAAATTCAGATAGTAACTTGCCTTCATCCGATATAGGCTGGTTTAGATAATTGAGGGTGATCCTTTTTCTCTCTGCTCTGTTATGAACATGATTCATTTTGGTCTTCCCTCGTTTTCTTTTCAGAGCTTCATCAACAGGTGGATCAACTGAAAACTAATAATAATTAGAACGCACTATCTTCTTTATATAGTAATTTAGAGAAAATTTCAAATGTTCGTGCTTTGCGTGTTAAGTTTAAATCATGACGAGTAGTCTGCCATGACAACTATGTTGATAAATCACGACGAGTAGTCTACATATTTGAAGTCAGGCCTTCCATTCGATCTATATATTTGAAGTCAGGCCTTTGACAAACATATTTGAAGTCAGGCCTTCCAAATAGACATGACATGTAGACTACATATGTAACACCCCGAGATATTCGGAATAATTACAGCGCCGTAAACCCTTTAAGTAAGGATTTACAAGGCTAATTTAAAAGAAATGTAAATATAATCCAATCGTACAACTGAAGTTCAAATACAGATTTGAGCCAACCGATCAAATGAGTTAACTTATACAACCATATCGAAATGACATTATTAAAACAGACGTACTCGAGTACTAAATGAACCAAGAAAACAAATAACAATAAACATCAACCACATCACTGAGCCATTTCATCGTCCTGTCGGTACTGTGGTTGCTTCCCCGCTCCTCGTCTACCTGAACATCAAAACAATGTCCACCCCCGAAGGGGTTAGCAAAACAATGCTAGTACAAGTATCATAATACATAAATCATCAATGCATCATAAAACATGCAAAACGGACTTCCTTCACCGGAATCCAACGATGCGAATCCTCACGATTCCATCAACACAGTACAGGGTAATCCAGCGATCCAGCTACCTTGGTATAGATCCCCATGATGATCCCGTCAGACCAACGCATGGTAGAAAACCCATCCAGCGATCCAGCGCTCTCAGCATAGATCCCATTGATGATCCCGTCGGACCAATGCATGGTGGACATTCGATCCAGCGCCCTCAGCATAGATCCTCATGATCCCCTCGGATCATTTATACCATAAATCAATCAATTACGCATACATATATGCATTTCAATATGTTCATCAATACGAACAATTAACAACGAATACCACGCGAAATTACAGAAATACATCTCATATTCGACAACATGAACAAAACCATAAGCATGATCAAAGTTTCAATATAAATCGAACTCGACATATGATACTTGCCTCGAAAGTGGCAAGAATGGAAATACTCCAACAAATCACACGCGTCCGTATGCCACCGCCCCTCGATCGTCCCCTATGCAAGGCTCGAACCTAAGAAATAATAAAGAATTCCTCTCAAGTCGTACGAACGTCTAATAATCCAGTTTACGACCGCAAGCTAAAAAAATGAATTCTGCCTGAACTACTTAGCGCGCGCTACGTACTATACGTAACGTGCGCTAAGCCTGACCGTTAACGTACGCAAATGACCAGGTTTAGCGTGCGCTAGCTGTGTACCGACAGCCTTCTCTGAACATCCGACTGCCCTGCCTGATGATATAATGTACGTTACGTATTCAACGTAGCGCGCGTTACTCGTTCCCGATAGCGCACGTTAATATATACATCTTAGCGTGCGATAATCGTGCATGGCAGTCACTACTGGGTAAAACTTGAGCTAAAGGTGATGAAAACTCATGAAATCCTCAGTGTTAATACAAGCCATCCCAGTGTATATCATGCTCATGCAGTTTGTGAAAGATCTCTATGAACTAAACGACTACAAGATACAAGGGTACGTATAATCATCACAACACCATAAATCATCTTTGATCTTCAAGAACATCCTAAGTCCAATCCATTTCATGTCCCAAACGTATGATTCTATCATGTCAAAACATAAGAACTTGATGCTCTCCCCATACTGGTCATAAACAGTTTTGAAGATACATGAATACGTTTAGGAGTCCAACACTAAAAAGGTTCAAAGGATCATATGACGAATAAGTGCCGAAACGTCAAAATATCTTTCTAACACATGATGTTCGAAAAATCTAACTGACTAGATAAACATGATCAAACGTCCTTTAGAACACTACTAATATTGGTGAAGAATCACCTACCTCGAAGTAGTGAAAAACAAGGAGGAAATCGAAGCAAATCCAACGTCGAAGGCTTGAACACCAATCCTCAATGATCTACAATCTCCAACACGAGCTAGGATGCTGATATGAAGTGTTTAGGATGTAGGGGGTAATACTCTAAGTATAAGAATTCGGATGGGGGAGGAGAAAAGACTGAAAATACGAAAAGGATGTTGTCCTATTTATAGGAAATGGTTATTAGCGTGCGCTAGTCCATACTCTTAGCGTGCGCTAACGGCTTACTGACTTCACTATACTCAGGACTTAGCGTGCGCTATTCTCATGTTGGTAGTGTGCGCTAAGGCGTTGACTTGGCTTTTCCCAAAATCCGTCCAGGTTCATCCCGACACAATCCGACCAAGATCCCCGACCTGATCTCACCTACCACACGTCTCAATCATATTGACCACGTATAGCGTGCGCTAATGTTCCTTTGTAGCGTGCGCTATGGATCCATGTTAGCGTACGCTACACATAGACGATAGCGTGCGCTACATGCGCAGAATCACAATCTTAAATCACATTCATGAAATCATACGCTCAACAACACCGGACTATGAGATACGGAGAATAATACTCAGATTAAACTGCAACAATTACAATATCACAAGTTCCAAATACATATCAGAAATCTCGGGTATTACATCCTTCCTCCCTAAAAAGAAGTTTCGTCCCGAAACTTAAGATGAAAACAACTCTGGATATCTAGCCTTCATAATGTTCTCTATTTCCCAAGTGGACTCTTCAGCTCCATGTCGTGACCATTGAACTTTAACCAAGTGTATTGGTTTATTCCTCAATTGTTTGGTCCGACTCTCAAGTATCTTGATTGGTCTCTCTTCGAAGGTGCCATCATTAGCTATCTCGATCTCGTCGAAATCAATGACGTGACTGGGGTCCGGTACATACTTCCGCAATTGGGATACGTGAAACACATTGTGAACGTGACTCAGCGATGGTGGTAAAGCCAACCAGTATGCTAAATCCCCAACTCTCTCTAGGACCTCAAATGGCCCGATGTATCTTGGACTTAGCTTACCTCTCCTCCCAAAACGGAAAATCCCTCGTGTAGGAGACACCTTCAATAGTACATGATCCCCAACGTCAAACTCTATAGGGCAACGACGTATGTCTGCATAAGACTTCTGTCGACTCTGGGCAGTCAACAGTCTTTCCCGAATCAAAGCTATCTTCTCTTGAGTCTGAACTATCAATTCCGGTTCTGTTCCGATCAAGTCCGAAGAATCATCCCAGCACAGGGGTGATCGACATCTTCTCCCGTACAAAGCTTCAAATGGTGCCATCTTAATAGAAGCATGCCAACTATTATTGTAGGTGAATTCAATCAATGGCCAATGAACTTCCCAATCAGTTGACCAATCCAAAGCACAGGCTCTAAGCATGTCTTCTACTGTTTGTATAGTCCTTTCGGACTGACCGTCCGTTTGGGGATGATAAGCCGTGCTAAAATTGAGCTCAGTCCCCAAAGCCCTGTGAACTGCCTTCCAGAAGTGCGACACGAAGCGACCATCTCGATCCAAAATAATGGTCTTTGGCGTCCCATGCAATCTGACTATCTCTGCAATAAATACTCGTGCCAATCTCTCGGGTCCCCATGTATCTTTAATTCCTAGGAAATGAGCCGACTTGGTTAGTCGATCAACTATAACCCAAATCATGTTCATTCCCGTTCTAGTCCTTGGCATACTGGTGATGAAATCCATCGAGATATCCTCCCACTTCCACTCAGGGATCAGAAGCGGCTTTAACATTCCGGCAGGTCACTGATGTTCAATCTTAACCTGCTGACACGTCAAACACTTCGAAACGTACTCTGCTACGTCCTTCTTCATATTCCCCCACCAGAAGTTTTGTTTAAGATCTTTATACATTTCTTGCTTTGCCGGTGAATAGAATAGGGCGCGCTGTGAGCTTCCTTCAGAATTGTCCATCTCAAATCATCATCATCGGGAACGCAAAATCGACTCTGAAATTTCAGAACTCCATCATCTTGTATCACGAATCCTGGGGCCTTTCCTTTCTTTACTTCGTCACATAACCGAAGGATCAGAGAATCGTTCAACTGCTTAGATTTGATCTCCTCGACTAGTGATGAAGTCAGTTCCATCACATATAGTTGCCCTTGGATTCCTGGTGCCCATACTTCAATCCCTTCGCGGATAAGTTCCCGCTGAATGCTGGTTTGGGATGTAGGTGCTTCCAACACTCGAAGAGAAACAGGTTTACGGCTCAAAGCATCGGCTACTACGTTTGCTTTCCCTGGATGATAGAGAATCTCCAAGTCGTAATCCTTGATCAATTCCAGCCACCTTATCTGCCTCATGTTTAATTCTTTCTGACTGAAAATGTACTTGAGGCTCTTATGATCTGTGAAGATCTGGCAACGAGTGCCGTACAAATAATGTCGCCAAATTTTTAAGGCAAAGACCACAGCTGCTAGCTCCAGATCATGAGTCGGGTAATTAACCTCATACGGTTTCCATTGCCGAGAAGCATAAGCAATCACCTTATCCTTTTGCATCAACACACAACCCAGACCCTGATTTGAAGCGTCGTTGTATAACATGAATCCATCAGTTCCCTCTGGTAGCGCTAAAATAGGTGCTGTCGTCAGTCTCCTCTTAAGTTCGTCAAAACCAGCCTGGCACTTCTCATCCCACGTGAACTTTTGAGTTTTCTGCAACAGCTGAGTGAGCGGACGAGCAATTTTGGAAAATCCCTCTACAAAGCGGCGATAATATCCTGCAAGTCCTAGGAAACTCCGGACTTCTTTCACGTTACTAGGAACTTCCCATTCCAAGATCGCTTCGACTTTCTTCGGGTCCACCTGAACTCCGTCAGCTGATATCACATGCCCAAGGAAAGTTACTTCTCTAAGCCAGAACTTGCATTTGGAAAGCTTTGCATACAGCTGTTCCTTCCTCAAGGTGCTCAAAACCACACGCAAATGTTCGGCATGCTCCTCTGCGTCCTTCGAATATCTCAAGATGTCGTCAATGAAGACGACCACAAATTTATCCAAGTATTCTAAGAATACCCGATTCATCAATTGCATGAATACCGCAGGAGCATTGGTAAGTCCAAATGGCATCATTACAAATTCATAATGCCCGTACCGGGATTTGAAAGCAGACTTTGGTACATCCGATTCCTTAATTCTCAACTGATGGTATCCTGATCGCAAGTCAATCTTCGAGAATACCCTTGCCCCTTGCAGTTGATCAAACAAGTCGTCGATCCGAGGTATAGGATACTTATTCTTGATCGTCATCTTGTTGAGCTCCCTGTAATCAATACACAGTCGGAGGGATCCTTCTTTCTTCCGGACAAAGAGAACGGGCGCTCCCCACGGAGAAACGCTAGGTTGAATATAACCCTTCTGTGACAATTCCTCCAGTTGCTTCTTGAGTTCATACATCTCGGTTGGCGCCATGCGGTGTGGTGCTCTAGAAATAGGAGCGGCTCCAGGCTCTAATTCGATAGTGAATTCCACCTCCCTCTGTGGAGGTAACCCAGGTAGTTCGTCAGGAAATACGTCGGAGAATTCATTCACAACTGGAATCGATGAGAGATCTATTCCTTCCTCCTTTCTCATGGCATAGCACCAAAGTCCATGACATCCCTACTTCAGTAATTTCACGGCTTTCATGGCTTTGATCAATTTTCCCGAGCTTCCCGGTCTCCATCCTCGGAATAAGTGTTCAGATCCGTCATCAGCAATGATAGAAATAACTCTCTTTCGGTAATTCAGAATAGCTCCATAACGGTTGAGCCAATTGTCTCCGAGAATTAAATCGTCACCGTAGATGTCAACTATAATAAGATTCGATAGCCAATCTCTCCCTTCTATAGACACTGGAAAATCCCTAGCTTCTAGGGTTCCCACAATTTTCTCTCCGCTCGGTAAGCCCACAACATAAGGTTCACAATTATACAAGCACGAGATTTTCAAACGATTAACACAGTTCAAAGATATAAAAGAATGCGTAGCTCCCGAATCGAACAATACACTAACTGGTTGCAAAAGGATCTGAATCATACCTGATGCAACAGCTATGTTTTGATCATCCTTCTTCATCTCGTAAATACGCGGAGGAACGGACCCAGTGCTGGATGCCTCTCTTTTCCCAACATTCTGCTGCGGGGAACCGCTCTGCTGCGTCTGGTTTACACTAGTGTCCTTCGGAAACGGTACAGGAGTGCGAGTGCCAAAAGATCTAGTCGCATTCCCACAAAATGTTGCGCGATGTCCTTCCTGTCCAAACTCGAAACAGGTCACAGCAGGCGTGAAACAGTCACGTCGAATATGCCCCACTTTGCCACAGTTATAACATTTCTTCCCTGCGTCTGAAACGGTTGGTGCTGCCCGGAACTTCCTTCCTCCTAGAGAAGGATGCGGATGCCTCCTGGATGAATGAAAAGAGGACTGGCCCCTGCGAGGCCCACTACTCTTATTCTCCGCGAAGTTGCCAGCCACTTTCTGCTTCTTTGCTTCCGTCGATTTCTCTACTGCTGCCTCGTTCATATCATAGGCCAACGCCTTGTCCTGATACTGTCGCAAAGTGGTACATTCAAATCCGGACATATATTGCTGAATTTCCGGTTTCATTCGCGTGTCAAAATGGAAAATCCTCTCCGCCTCGGTCCTGACCAAGTGGCGCACATAAGTCAGCTGGTGATTAAAAGTCTTAATCACAATTCCGTCACAGATGCTTCTGAATTTTGTGGTGAGAAAAACTCCCGAACTCGGGCCTCTCTAACTGGGCGAGGACAATACTGCTCTTCCATCATTAATTTGAATTCCGTCCAGTCAACATTATGCTCCTCCGGTCGAATGGCCTCCCACCAGTCGAAAGCCTCCCCTGTCAGAAGATACTGGGCGACCGGAACCTTTCTGTCGTTGGGACAGTTAATCCCCGCAAAAATCTTTTCTAATTCCTTCAGCCACTGATCCCAAGAAAGCGTCTCAGCAGAACCGTCAAATTTTGGAGGATGCAATTTGATCACTTCGGTAAGCCATTTGTCTCCTCGATTTTCCACGTTATGCTGCTGTCACATCGCCGTCTGCATGCGATCCACCACTTGAGCAAACTGGTTTATCTGGGCAACCACCTGCTGAAGTACTCCCGGCACGTTAGGATCTGCATTATTATTTGCTGATCCCTGTTGCCCCCCAGAATGGGAATCCGTTCGGCTAGCGGTTATTTCTGGGGTAGACACCGAATCGTCTTGTCTCGCGTTTCCACGTCCGCGTCCATGACCGCGTCCGCGTCCACGACCTCCCCTCAACATACTGTAAACACAAATACTCAATATCCAGGGCAAACTTTCTAAAAGTACATCTATCAATGTTCACAAAACATCAATTAAATAAAAACGGTAGTATTTGAGATTTAGGAAACTTACAACCACGGTCCACACGACGATGCTGGCTCAGTAGTGATGTTACGAACGACCAATAATCAAATAACGTAAACAGACCCAACTAACCCGACTGCCAAGATATCCATGAATATTATCTCCGATACCATATTCTGTAACACCCCGAGATATTCGGAATAATTACAGCGCCGTAAACCCTTTAAGTAAGGATTTACAAGGGTAATTTAAAAGAAATGTAAATATAATCCAATCGTACAACTGAAGTTCAAATACAGATTTGAGCCAACCGATCAAATGAGTTAACTTATACAACCATATCGAAATGACATTATTAAAACAGACGTACTCGAGTACTAAATGAACCAAGAAGACAAATAACAATAAACATCAACCACATCACTGAGCCATTTCATCGTCCTGTCGGTACTGTGGTTGCTTCCCCGCTCCTCGGCTACCTGAACATCAAAACAATGTCCACCCCCGAAGGGGTTAGCAAAACAATGCTAGTACAAGTATCATAATACATAAATCATCAATGCATCATAAAACATGCAAAACGGACTTCCGTCACCAGAATCCAACGATGCGAATCCTCACGATTCCATCAACACAGTACAGGGTAATCCAGCGATCCAGCGCCCTTGGTATAGATCCCCATGATGATCCCGTCGGACCAACGCATGGTGGACATTCGATCTAGCGCCCTCAGCATAGATCCTCATGATCCCCTCGGATCATTTATACCATAAATCAATCAATTACGCATACATATATGCATTTCAATATGTTCATCAATACGAACAATTAACAACGAATACCACGCGAAATTACAGAAATACATCTCATATTCGACAACATGAACAAAACCATAAGCATGATCAAAGTTTCAATATAAATCGAACTCGACATATGATACTTGCCTCGAAAATGGCAAGAATGGAAATACTCCAACAAATGACACGCGTCCGTATGCCATCTCCCCTCGATCGTCCCCTATGCAAGGCTCGTACCTAAGAAATAATAAAGAATTCCTCTCAAGTCGTACGAATGTCTAATAATCCGGTTTACGACCGCAAGCTAAAAAAATGAATTCTGCCTGAACTACTTAGCGCGCGCTACGTACTATACGTAACGTGCGCTAAGCCTGCCCGTTAACGTACGCAAATGACCAGGTTTAGCGTGCGCTAGCTGTGTACCGACAGCCTTCTCTGAACAGCCGACTGCCCTGCCTGATGATATAACGTACGTTACATATCCAACGTAGCGCGCGTTACTTGTTCCCGATAGCGCACGTTAATATATACATCTTAGCGTGCGCTAATCGTGCATGGCAGTCACTACTGGGTAAAACTTGAGCTAAAGGTGATGAAAACTCATGAAATCCTCAGTGTTAATACAAGCCATCCCAGTGTATATCATGCTCATGCGGTTTGTGAAAGATCTCTGCGGACTAAACGACTACAAGATACAAGGGTACGTATAATCATCACAACACCATAATTCATCTTTGATCTTCAAGAACATCCTAAGTCCAATCCATTTCATGTCCCAAACATATGATTCTATCATGTCAAAACATAAGAACTTGATGCTCTCCCCATACTGGTCATAAACAGTTTTGAAGATACATGAATACGTTTAGGAGTCCAACACTAAAAAGGTTCAAAGGATCATATGACGAATAAGTGCCGAAATGCCAAAATATCTTTCTAACACATGATGTTCGACTATTAACAAATCTAACTGACTAGATAAACATGATCAAACGTCCTTTAGAACACTACTAATATTGGTGAAGAATCACCTACCTCAAAGTAGTGAAGAGCAAGGAGGAAATCGAAGCAAATCCAACGTCGAAGGCTTGAACACCAATCCTCAATGATCTACAATCTTCAACACGAGCTAGGATGCTGATATGAAGTGTTTAGTGTAACACCCCCAATCCACGCAGGGATATTACACGCCGTAGACCCTCTCCTCGAGGATCTACCAGGCTGATAACTAAAATCAAACATCTAAACATCGCCTTGAAGGCTAAAATGACTCAGTAGACCGATTTGGTCTTTCGATAAATACATACAACTCAAATACAACTCATGCCCACGCAGGGGTCAAAACGCAACCACACCCGTACAACGGGAAAAATATAGCAGCGGAAAATAAAGTACAACTGAACCAATAAACAAATGTACGGTTCCTCATGTGATTAGTATCGATCATCTTTCATCATCCTTCGTGCCGACCCTGTGTTATGCTCCAAAACCTGAATGCAAAAATAGACATCCACCCCCCGAATACTCGGGGGTTAGCAAAACTCCACTGTTTTGCTAGTGCAAGAACAAAGTGCAAATACGAGCCATACAATTCACATTCCACGAATAACAATAACCAGGAATCATCAAAGATCCAAATGAAACAAAAAGTACTTCCCGAGGCAAGAATTTGAGAAAACGTTCCAAAACCGAAAGATCACAAATCAATGGAAATAATTTATAAAACAGTTTAGAATGCCATCGAGAGTTTTAATAGAAAACAATTTAGGATTATCAAATCCCACTTTTCAAAACTTAAAAGACGAAAGGGGGTCACCGCCCCAAAGGTTTACTTTCCGTAAACTGACCTTTATCAAACCGTTGGGATTTTAGCCCCAAATCCATAAAATGACCTTTACAAAACCATTGGGATTTTAGCCCCAAATCTCATCAAATCACAGTACACGAGAACGACAACAAGGTTTGTCTTCCAACATCAAAATCCACAATTAAAGGATTTAACACAAACAACAAAATACTCTAGTGCCATCCTAGCCAAGTAAGCCAAACGAACAACTTACCTCTTACACACTTAGTCGATGCATGCAATCATGAAAACCGTTCAAAACACTCGTTTCCGGAAACGCCAATCTCAAAACACATTTGTAAAATGCACCACAATTAACCGCGGACCCACGCCTCTGTGGACCCCTACCGAGACCCCGTCGGATCTAACCCGTAGTGGTTAAAAGCAAACTCGCGGACCCACGCCTCTGTGGACCCCTACCGAGACCCCGTCGGATCTAACCCGTAGTGAGCATACACACACACACGTTACTCATGCAATACTAATATGCTAAGAATGTAAGCTCATCAAGAATACTTACTAGAGATGGCCACTTATCCGACGCCATTACCAAACTCTTCAAAACACAATAACAAGATTAAACACGGAATACACGATTCCATAACTTTAAACAACAGGGATATCATCAAAGCCTTCAACATTCAAAATAATCAAATCATAATCAATTCCCGAAACACACAGTTCACAAAACACACACGCGTTTTGATAGAGAGCCTTTAACGAGGCCAAACCAAAATCTTTTGAAAACACATTTCAAACAAACAAACAAATACACCAAGACGATCACCAATTATTATATCCACAAAACAGGAATAGTATGGGCAAGGTACTTGCCTAGAAATCACAATCGCAACGAGACGACAGATAGGACGCGGTCGAATAGCCCCGAACCCCCGAACAATATCAAGAACGCGATAGCACCACGAGTATTACGAGAATAACACCACACGAATCATCAATCACCAAACGGGATTCAACATCGGAATCCTCGAACACCTATAAACCTCCGGAAGGAACAATAACACATGGTTACGAAGAGAATCAAGGCCAAAACAACGGAAATCCCAACAAACTATCGAAGGGAAACTCATTGGGACATTTAATCGAACACTTAATGTTCAATAATTCCCAAGAACACTCGAATCGTCAATCGAGTTAAACAAACTCGATATATGGATATACAACCCATAGAACACGATTAATAACATCATACTACACCAACCTATGTATCAAAATCAGGCTAGAATCGAAATCAAGAACAAATTCTCTGAAAAGTCAACTTGAAGGAAAATCGAGAAATATACCTTGATTCGACGAAATACACGGATTGGATGATGATATAATCAACAAGGATCTTCCAAAACATCTTGGAATTGAGTAAGATCGACCAAGAACTCCATTTCCCGTCGCACCCGTCGCCAGCCGCCGAAAGAAGGAGAGAAATCGAGTCAAAATGAAGTCTGGCCGAGCCCAGGCTATATATAGCCTGCAGGGTTACGGCCGTAACCGGCAGTGCCTTACGGCCGTAACTCGGACCTTACGGCCGTACTCAGCAGGCCTTACGGCCGTAACCGGCATTCGTCAAAAATCAGTCCAGCAACTGTCGGGCACTTACGGCCGTAACTCGCACACATTACGGCGTAGAATCGCCTTCGTCGAGAAGATGCCCAGCGCCCGTCTGGCCGTACCGATCACACTTACGGCCGTAATCGGCACACATTACGGCCGTGCTTGTCACCTTACGGCCGTAACTCGGCGAGCCAGGCCACTGCTCCGCCGTGACTTCGGCCGTGGCCACTCCGACGGCCGGACGACCGAAACGAACCTGAGTAAAAATCGGAGATACGGTTACGAAGTACTCGCAAAGACGAATCCAAGCGCTAAGAGAACACACGATTCCGACCACCCTAAGTGTCGGAATTCGACAACGGAAGTAATTACCCCAAACTTTGGGAAATTACAAAAATGGCCCAAAGCGCCCGGAAATCACGATACACGATCGAAACACCGAACCAAAACTCGCAACATGAATAATAACATTAAATGAACTTACGAGAAACTCGAAACAACAGTTTCGGACGAGATTCGCAAGAATCGAGCTCAAGTGCGGAAAAGTCGCCAAAAGACACGGAACTCAACAAAACAACACCGAAACGAACTCGAATGACAAAAAGTGCAGAATTAATCATTTTTAGAATGACGAAATGGTCATGAGCGAGTCGTCAAAACGGACTTCCGCCGAAAAAATAAAATTACCGAAATTCGAAATTGCGGATATTACATTTAGGATATAGGGGGGTAATACTCTAAGTATAAGAATTCGGATGGGAGAGGAGAAAAGACTGAAAATACGAAAAGGATGCTGTCCTATTTATAGGAAATGGTTATTAGCGCGCGCTAGTCCATACTCTTAGCGTGCGCTAACGGCTTACTGACTTCACTGTACTCAGCACTTAGCGTGCGCTATTCTAATGTTGGTAGCGTGCGCTAAGGCGTTGACTTGGCTTTTCCCGAAAGCCGTCCAGGTTCATCCCGACACAATCCGACCAAGATCCCCGGCTTGATCTCACCTACCACACGTCTCAATCATATTGACCACGTATAGCGTGCGCTAATGTTCCTTTGTAGCGTGCGCTATGGATCCATGTTAGCGTACACTACACATAGACGATAGCGTGCGCTACATGCGCAGAATCACAATCTTAAATCACATTCATGAAATCATACGCTCAACAACACCGGACTATGAGATACGGAGAATAATACTTAGATTAAAGTGCAACAATTACAATATCACAAGTTCCAAATACATATCAGAAATCTCGGGTATTACAACATATTTGACGTATAAATGAAATCCGGAAGAAGACTGCATACATGAATAGTAGAACATAGCAAAGGATGAGCCAACAACCTAAATAAAAGCATGTACCAACCTCGAAAGAGAGAGTTACATACTAAACACGAACTCGAACAAGTTATGCGCAATTCTAAAGGCAGAAAATAAGGAAATATTTCCAAGCCGAGGTAAATGCATTCAAACTATACCTGAGGTAGAGGATAGCAAAACAACGATAACTATCAGTGAAGAATAGGAATCTGCGAAGCAGATGATAAGTCATATGACAATACTATTTATAAAGGAATATATCATGTTTAACTATATTTTGGAACGAACAAAATGCACCCCGAGTAATAATAGTAAACACAGACTATCCAGACCATAATAAAATGCAGATAACATCATCATAGTGGCCATTCGTCAATGCAATTTATATATGCCCAAACACCGATAGCTCAAAAGACAGCAGACGTTTGTGTCCATTTCTAAAAGGAAGCAGTCAATTGATATTACAAAAAGCCAGACGAGACCTAAATGGGCCGAAAGACCAGCGAGAAATTGTAAAAGAGAATGGCAAATGGAATGTAGAAACCATCTAAGCATATAAATCAAGTCCGGATAAAGAATGCATAGATGAACAGAACGTAATATAGGACAAGTTGACAACCTAAATACAAACATGTACTAACCTTGAAAGAGATAGTTACATACCAAACACAAAGCTGAACAAAATATTTGCAATTCTAAATCATAAACGGGTTAGTTCTGTAGGTAAACAAGTTTTCGTACGGTGAAGACATAAATCAAGGAAATGTTTCCTAGGCTGAAAAATAAATGCAATCTTAATACCAAAATATACCTGAAAAAGAGAATAGCAAAATAGCTGTTGTTATCAGTGAAGAACACGAAATTTTCGTGCAAAACAGCAGTAGAGAGTATGTTCCTGTTGATGAATAGAAATGATGAAACAGATGATGATACTATTTATAAAAGAATCTGATATGTTTAACTATATTCTGGAATGAATGAAACGCATCCCCAGTAATAACAGTGTAAAAATCATTGTTCCAAACCCACAAACCCTGTGACTAAATGTAAAGTTTCACTACTAATGTAAAAACCACATTCTCATCAAACACGTCCTAAAATATTTTACTGGAACAAATATTTGAGGTTACATGGGATACTCATAAATGCTGCTAAATCAAATGGTAACAGGCTGATGAGCGAGCAATTCTAAAACCTACAAGAGAAATTCACACAAAATCACAAACACTACCTGAGCAGAAAAAATAACTAAAAAATTTAGAAAAGAATGGTTGTCAGGGCCTTTCCCCACATGTAAAAAGATCGCGCTGCCGTATAATAATCGCGATCGCCACAAACATAACCACATATATAAACTAAAACACACTACATAGTCCACACATATATACCCTGACATAAAATCCAGACCACACAAACGATACACAACATGTCAGTCACGAACATTTGAACAACACATTCTACCTAAATTTGGAGTAGGAATGAACATCAGTAATTGTACTTCGAATATTTTAAGGAATGAAATAGGAAAACTCAAATTTGGAGGATGATAAAAAATCACACCTGATCCCTACCAATTTTGCACATATCATTGTAAACAAAATATAAAAATCAATAGTATATATAATATATATGAATATAGACAATAGAATATGCAGAATTCTTTAAGTTGAATGTTTTACCCCCTTTTTTGAATAATACGTTGAACGTTTTACTTCCTTTGAATATACAGTATATATAAAACATATGAATATATACTGTTTAGTTTTATTTTATTTTTATTTTTATTTTTTTCCTGTATTATTAGTTTTTTATATAAATTGTATAATTTGAAAGCGGAATATGAAGAATGGCGATGAGGGTTGAACTGAAGAAGTGAGAGAAACCTAGAACCGCATGTAAAAAGCAGAGGATAACTCTTGCAGCAAAGAATCAAGAAATCAAGAACTGAATCTGCACACAGATATACACGAAAAAAGACGCAAACACATAGACAAAATGAACCATATAGAAAAGTATAAAACAAAAATCACTTGAAAAGTACAGAAAATCAAGAAATGCGTAATGTTGAAAGCAGCAAATAGAAAGATCCCGGCAACAAGGGTTGGAAGCGGCGGCTACAAAATCAAAATCAAAATCAAAACAGGAGGAAAACGGAAAGAAATAGGAAGATGTCTAAGAAAAAAGAAAAAGAATAACAATATTTGAAAGGGAAATTTAGGCAAAGCTAACCAGCCAAAACAGAAAAACAAATGATCGGTCTAACAAACATGGAGAGGTATACACGAATAAACCTACGAAACAAACCGCAGCAACTAACAGGCCACACTAAAACACACCATAACAGATTATCCCCACCACCACCACAACAACCTATGTTAGTAGAGAAGAACACAAGTCTAAAAAAGAAAATCAATAATATCCAGTACAAACATCTACGAAAATATGACGCGAATATAAAATAAGAAGGCGTGAAGTTAGGAGCCTAACCTCCAGAGTAAAGAAGATAAAAAAACCCTTTCAAATAAAATCATAAAATTATTTATTTTACCAGTTGTACTCTAAAAATTTTAAGGACCGAAGTAGGAATATCCACAGTATTGTAGACAAGAACTAAAGCGAATGCTAGACTGACCCCACGGTAAAGAAGATAAAGAAGATAAAAAATTTACAGAGCATGAGCAAATATATACTGATCCTTCGATAGTAGCATCTTGTAAAAAGCAAAAGTATAATTCTTGCCTGAAAGCTAAGGTTAGTTTCTCTTTTCCTCCTTACAAAAGAAAGGAAACATGCAGCTCATAATATTTGCTTAGACATAGAAAACCGATTTATTTTCTAGGCCAAAACACAAGAAAAAACCCCTGCGCGTACTGGTCATTCAGGTGTATTTGAGCTCCTCGTAACAGTGTTGGCCGACCTTTTTTGATCGTAATGGTCCATCAACAACCGAAAACATTCTACATCATAGTCGGCCTAAATTTTCTACCAAGTTAACGGAATTGTACCGAAACAAGCCATACACTTCCAATTTTTCTAGTTCCCGTCTCCAACAATAAGAACAAGAGGCAAGAACAAAAACAGAAATCTACACTACAACAGTGGCTTTCACTAAACATCAAGACAAGTGTTCAGAATTCAATATCTAGTTAAATATAAGACTTGAAAAGTCACTAGGATAGAAATAATATACCTAGGAAATCCATGATGATTCATGATTAAATCGGGACAAATTCCACGTTCATAAAAAGGGAAATCCTCCTGTTGAACAATGGTTCCACAAACTCCTTTTTGCCCATGACGACTATTAAATATGTCACCAACCTAGGCGGAAAAGTTGTCATTTAGCTTTTTGAAGACATTTCAAATTGATCAAACTGAAAGTTTCACGCTAAATCAGTTCACTACCTCAGGCCTCCGAGTATGACGAATCATGAATTTGACGCATAAGTTGTTATTCCTGTCATAGGAGAGTACCACTCTATCGACAACTGCAGTCTCCCCCTTAGCACCAGGGTATCTAAGTGGAGTATCATTGTATAAACTGAATTTACATCCATGTAAGTTGATCAGTAGCTGCTGAAGAAAAGATTGATATTTAAGAAAGCAAAACGAGCAAAACCTATCTGTCCCGTCCATACAGGGATTGTGCTTCGCCCTAGTGGGTTTAGGGGTCTTCTTCTTCATATAGATGTCATCGGTTCGAATAACCGATTCAATTCGTGTGAGGTGGTGTGAGATCGGATATAGGGCTTTTGAGAGAAAGAGAGGCAATTTGTATTCCGAGATTCAAGAACAGAAAATAAGGTTTGAGAATGGGATGTGAATCGGGTGTGGTTAGGTCTGAAATGTAATATGGATCCAATCGGGTTAATTGGTTTATGGGCTAATCGAATCTGATTCAGAGATATTAAAGTTGTATGAACTTTTAATTATTTTAGTGGGCCCATGAACTTACCAAAAATGGAACGAGCAACTTAGAGTGGGACACCTAAAATTGAAAGATGAGCGACTTAGACTGGGATGGGGGGAGTATTTCTTATTATATTTTAAAGAGTTGAATGTATAAATTCAATTTTTTATTTTAGTTTTAGATTATAATTTTCAAAAGAAAAATATATGTATTCATATAATATATTTTATTTATTATAATTTTAAGGAATTATTTTCTTTTTTCAAATTTATTAATTTTAATCCAAAATTTTTTTAAGTAAAAAACTAATAATTTATTTTGTTTTAGTGTAAAAAAATTAAATTTGACGATATTTTTATTAAAATATTTAAAATATTTTTCGTAATTATTAGGATAATTTAGTCTATTGCAACGCTTTAAGTTCGCGTATAATCCAACACTTTAGGTTGGTGCTGCATTAACGTCTTTTGCAACAGTGCATTCAGGTCTAATGCAACACTAGTTGGGTAGTATTGCAAAAAAACGAAGATTAGAGGGCTATTGCAATATTTTTCCTCGCAACACTGGAGATATGCGTTGCATATGAGCACTTATGGCGTAGTGTCTATTCATAAGCATCAAGCATTTTTCATTCAAGTCATCTCAATTTCAGCTTTTAAGTTCCGCAAATATTTTACAAAATGTTAGTTTCGTAACGACTTTAAATTTTTACAATTTTTCCTTATTTTAAAAATATATTCATAAAATATTATTAGAAAAATAGGGTCGTTACAATTTTTACAGGTTCCTTATTTTCCGCTTATTTTTTTCTTCCCTTGTAACGCTTTTTTTAAAGATCAACGGTAACACCTAATTTGGTGTTCCCATAGATACTATGGCAACACCGGTTAGTATCAACTGTAACAATAAAAAAAGTGTTAGCATAGATCAATTTTAAGGCATCTATGCTAACACTTTTGCTTGTAACATCCAAATAAACGTTGCTGAAGGCCATTTGTGGCGTAGTGGGTATTGGAAACGTCTTCAGTTCATTGATCCATTCCGTGGCGCGAAATCCATCCTTAGCTAAACAATTATTTGGTTATGCCATTTTGGGCTTTGCTCTTACCGAGGCGATTGCCTTGTTCGCATTAATGATGGCCTTTTTGATTCTATTTGTTTTCTAAGTGTCTCCTTTTGAAAGGTGTAGTCCCTGAGGACGAGGCCCCCAGCAAATGGGGGGCTAAGTTACTTAAGTTGGGATTATAAACAAGGTTAGTCATGTTATTTAAGTTTGCATAAAGATTTATTATGAATTACTTATTATTGTGTGTGATTTTCATTTTTTTTATCAATCTTTATTTATTTGGCCAATAAATGACGATATTTATGGTCTTCATATGTTTCGAAAGAAAATATGTTTGATTAGATCTAATGATCTTCACTCTAAGTTGTTCTAGGGGATAGAAATTGTAACACCCCGAGATATTCGGAATAATTACAGCGCCGTAAACCCTTTAGATAAGGATTTACAAGGCTAATTTTTTTTTTAAAAGAAGTATACAAATAAACCCATCGAACAACTGGAATTCAAATACATATTTGGTTCAACCAATCAAATAAGTTAACTTATACAACCATATCGAATTGACCTTATTAAAACAGACGTACTCGAGTACTAACGAACCAAGAAGACCAATCACAACAACAATAACACCAATCACATCACTGAGCCATTTCATCGTCTCCGTTTGCATCGTGGTTGCCTCCCCGCTCCTCGGCTACCTGAACATCAAAACAATGTCCACCCCCGAAGGGGTTAGCAAAACAATGCTAGTACAAGTATCATCATACAATAAATCATCAATGCATCATAAGACATGCAAAATGGACTTCCGCCACCGGAATCCAACGATGCGAATCCTCACGATTCCATCAACACAATACATGGTAATCCAGCGATCCAGCGCCCTCAGCATAGATCCCCATGATGATCCCGTCGGACCAACGCATGGTGGAAAACCCGTCCAGCGATCCAGCGCCCTCAGCATAGATCCCCATGATGATCCCGTCGGACCAACGCATGGTGGACATTCGATCCAGCGCCCTCAGCATAGATCCTCATGACCCCCTCGGATCATTTATACCATAATCAAACAATTATGCACACACATATGCATTTCAATATGTTCATCAATACGAACAAACAACAACGAATATCACGAAAATTCTCAGAAATACATCTCATATTCAACAATATGAATAAAACCACAAGCATGATAAATCTAACTCGACATATGATACTTGCCTCGAAAATGGCAAGGACGAAACACTTCAATGTTCTCGACACGCTCGAAGGCCGCCTCCTTCGATCAACGTAACAAGCTCGAACCTTAACAAAAGGAACGATATACAAATCATCTCAAGTCGAACGATGGCCTAACAATTCAGTCTACGGCCGAAAAGCTCAAAATAACCAATCTGCCTCGACTGCTTAGCGCGCGCTACGTACTATACGTAACGTGCGCTAAGACGGACTGTTAGCGTACGCTATCGTATAGGACTAGCGTGCGCTAGCCACGGTCTGGCAGTCTGGCTCGGCTGGTCTCATAACGTACGCTACGTACGTTTCGGGCGTTATCTGACCCCGATAGCGCACGTTAACTCACACGTGTTAGCGTGCGCTAATATTGCATGGCATATCATAGCCGAAAACTGGGTTGAATGGTGAAGAGCTCATGAATTCTACAAGTTATCCTCGGGCAAATCATGCTAATAAGGTTTGTGGAAGATTTATGAGCGTGAAATACAATTATACGGATAGTCCTCTCATCAACATATCTTTTCTAAGATCTTCAAGAAGTATTTTAAGTTCCGATTATTCCAAGTCCCAAAACACATGATTCCAACGTGTACAACGTAGCAACTGGGTAAAATCCGATTACTGATCATAGATTGATTTGAAAACACTTAGGAGTCCATTCTACTAAGATGGTTCAAAGGTTCCTAAGATAAATAGTGCCGATACGTCAAAGTATCCTTCTAACATGTGATGACCGTTCATAAACGAAATAACTGGCTATCTAAGCATGATTAGACGTCCTTAAGAACATTACTAACATTGGTGAAGAATCACCTACCTCAAGTAGTGAAGAACACGGAGGAAAATGAAGCAATCCGACACCGAAAGTTTTGAACACCAATCTCCAATGATAAACGATCTTCAATCACGAATCAGGATGTTGATATGAAATGTTTAAGATGAAGGAAGATATGTTATGAGTGTAGGAAATTCGGGTAATGAGAGTAGAGAGAACTGAAATCACGAATAGGATGCTGTCCTATTTATAATAAATGGCTATTAGCACGCGCTAGACCCTGTTCGTAGCGTGCGCTAACGGCTCACAGTCTAAACTGTACTCGGCACTTAGCGTGCGCTACGCATATACCTGTAGCGTGCGCTAAGGCGTTGACTCGGCTTTTCCCCGAAAGCCGTCCAGGTACATCCTGACACTATCCGCGGGGGTCCCGGCCGACTCTCACCTACCGCACGTCTCAATCAATTTGACCGCGCATAGCGTGCGCTAAGGACACTCAGTAGCGTACGCTATGAACCCACGTTAGCGCACGCTAAACATAGCTGATAGCGTGCGCTACATGCGCAGATTTACAATCCTTAAATCACAATCGCGGAATTAAATGCTCGACAACATCGGATTATGAAATACGGAAAATAATACTCAAATCAAGTACAATCATTACAATATCACAAGTTCCAATTACATAGAAATCTCGGGTATTACATCCTTCCTCCCTAAAAAGAAGTTTCTTCCCGAAACTTAAGATGAAAACAACTCCGGATATCTAGTCTTCATACTGTCCTCCGTTTCCCAAGTGGCCTCTTCGACTCCATGTCGTGACCATTGTACTTTAACCAAGTGTATTGGTTTATTCCTCAATTGTTTGATCCGACTCTCAAGTATCTTGATTGGTCTTTCTTCGAAGGTGCCATCACTAGCTATTTCAATCTCGTCGAACTCAATGACGTGACTGGGGTCCGGTACATACTTCCGCAATTGGGATACGTGAAACACATTGTGAACGTGACTCAGCGATGGCGGTAAGGCCAACCTGTATGCTAAATCTCCCACTCTCTCGAGGATCTCGAAGGGTCCGATATATCTCGGACTAAGCTTGCCTCTTCTCCCAAAACGGAAAATCCCTCGTGTAGGAGACACCTTCAATAGTACATGGTCCCCAACGTCGAACTCTAGAGGGCGACGACGTACATCTGCATAAGACTTCTGTCGACTCTGGGCAGTCAACAGTCTCTCTCGAATCAAAGCTATCTTCTCTTGAGTCTGAATAATCAATTTTGGTTCCGTCCCGATCAAATCCGAAGAATCATCCCAACACAGGGGTGATCGGCATCTTCTCCCGTATAAAGCTTCAAATGGGGCCATCTTAATAGAAGCATGCCAACTGTTATTATAGGTGAACTCGATCAGGGGCAAGTGAATTTCCCAATCAGTCGACCAATCTAATGCACAAGCTCTAAGCATGTCTTCTACTGTCTGTATAGTTCTTTCAGACTGACCATCCGTTTGGGGATGATAAGCTGTGCTAAAGTTGAGCTCAGTCCCTAAAGCCCTGTGAACTGCTTTCCAAAAGTGTGACACGAAACGACCATCTCGATCCGAAATAATGGTCTTCGGCGTCCCGTGCAATCTGACTATCTCCGCAATAAATATTCGTGCCAATCTCTCGGGTCCCCATGTATCTTTAATTCCCAGGAAATGAGCCGTCTTGGTTAGTCGGTCAACTACAACCCAAATCATGTTCATTCCCGTTCTAGTCCTTGGCATACTAGTGATGAAATCCATCGAGATATCCTCCCACTTCCATTCAGGGATCGGAAGTGGCTTTAACATTCCGGCAGGTCGTTGATGTTCAATCTTAACCTGCTGACAAGTCAAACACTTCGAAACATACTCCGCTACGTCCTTCTTCATATTCCCCCACCAGAAGTTTTGCTTTAAATCCTTATACATCTTACTACTGCCTGGGTGAATAGAATAGGGCGTGCTATGAGCTTCCTTCAAAATTGTCCGTCTTAAATCATCATCCTCGGGGACGCAAAGTCGACTCTGAAATCTCAGAACTCCATCGTCTTGTATCACGAATCCTGGGGCTTTTCCTTTCTTTACTTCGTCATATAATCGAAGAATCAGAGAATCGTTCAGTTGTTTAGACTTGATCTCCTCGACTAGTGATGAAGTCAGTCCCATCACATAAAGTTGCCCTTGGATTCCCGGTGCCCATACTTCAATCCCCTCGCGGATCAGTTCCCGTTGAATACTGGTTTGGGACGTAAGTGCTTCCAACACTCGAAGAGAAACAGGTTCACGGCTCAAAGCATCAGCTACCACGTTTGCTTTCCCCGGATGATAGAGAATCTCCAAGTCGTAATCCTTGATCAATTCCAGCCACCTTCTCTGCCTCATGTTTAACTCTTTCTGACTGAAAATGTACTTGAGGCTCTTATGATCTGTAAAAACCTGACAATGAGTGCCATATAAATAATGTCGCCAGATTTTCAAGGCAAAGACCACAGCTGCTAGCTCCAGATCATGAGTCGGGTAATTAATCTCGTATGGTTTCAATTGCCGAGAAGCATAAGCAATCACTTTATCCTTCTGCATCAATACACAACCTGCAGGACCACGATTCAAGCGTCAGTATACCATAAATCCGTCGGTTCCTTACGGCGCTAATATAGGTCTTTGTCGTCGGCCCTCCTCTTAAGTTCGTCAAAACTAGCCCGACACTCCTCATTCCACATGAACTTTTGAGTTTTACAGAATAAATGGGTGAGCGGATGAGCAATTTTGGCAAATCACTCTACATAGCGGCGAAAATATCCGGCTAGTACCAAGAAGATTCGGACTTCCTTCTCGTGCTTAGGAGCTTACCAGTCCAAGATTGCTTGACTTTCTTGGGTCCACTTGAACTCCATCGGTGATATCACATGCCCAAGGAAGGTTACTTCCTTAAGCGTAACTTCGCATTTAGAAAATTTTGCATATAGCTGTTCCTTCCTCAAGGTGCTCAAAACCACACGTAAATGTTCAGCATGTTCCTCTGCGTCTTTCGAATATATCAGGATGTCATCAATGAAGACGACCACAAATTTATCCAAGTATTCCAAGAATACCCGATTCATCAATTGCATGAATACTGCGGGAGCATTGGTAAGTCCAAACGACATCACTACGAATTCATAATGCCCGTACCGGGATCTGAAAGCAGATTTCGGTATATCCGATTCCTTAATTCTCAACTGGTGGTATCCTGATCGCAAGTCAATCTTCGAGAATACCCTTGCCCCTTGCAGTTGATCAAACAAGTCGCCGATCCGAGGTATAGGATACTTGTTCTTGATTGTCATCTTATTGAGTTCCCTGTAATCAATACACAGTCGGAGGGATCCGTCTTTCTTCCGGGCAAAGAGAACGGGCGCTCCCCAAGGAGAAACGCTCGGTTGAATATAACCCTTCTGCAACAATTCCTCCAGTTGTTTCTTGAGTTCATACATCTCGGTTGGCGCCATGCGATATGGTGCTCTGGAAATAGGAGCTGCTCCAGGCTCTAGTTCGATAGTGAATTCCACTCCCCTCTGCGGAGGTAACCCAGGTAGTTCGTCAGGAAATACATCGGAGAACTCATTCACCACTGAAATGGACGAGAGATCTACTCCTTCCTCTTTCCTCATGGCATAGCACCAAAGTCCGTGACATCCTTGCTTCAGTAATTTCACAGCTTTCATTGCCTTGATCAATTTCCCCGAGCTTCCCGGTCTCCATCCTCGGAATAAGTGTTTAGACCCGTCATCAGCAATGATGGAAATTACTCTCTCTCGGTAATTCAGTACAGCTCCATAACGGTTGAGCCAATCATCTCCGAGAATTAAATCGTCACCGCAGATGTCAACCACAATAAGATTCGATGGCCAATCTCTTCCTTCTATAGATACTGGGAAATCCTTAGCTTCTAAGGTTCCCACAATTTTCTCTCCGCTCGGTAATCCCACAACATAAGGTTCACAATTATACAAGCACGAGATGTTCAAACGATTAACACAGTTCAAAGATATAAAAGAATGCGTAGTTCCTGAATCGAACAAGACACTAACTGGTTGCAAAAGGATCTGAATCGTACCTGATGCAACAGCTGTGTTCTGATCATCAGATTTCCTCATCTCGTACAGGCGTGGAGGAACGGACCCAGCACTGGATGCCTCTCTCTTCCCAGCGTTCTGCTGTTGAAATCCACTTTGCTGCGTCTGGTTCACACTCGTCTCCTTCGGGACTGGAGCTGGAGCGCGAGTACCAAAAGATCGGGTCGCATTCCCACAAAATGTTGCGCGATGTCCTTCCTGTCCACACTCGAAACAGGTCACGAAGCGCGAAACAATCACGTCGAACATGCCCCGCCTTGCCACAGTTGTAACACTTCTTTCGGCATCGAAGCTTGATCGGTCTTGCCGGAACTTCTTTCCTCCCCGAGAAGGATGCGGAGGTCTCCTGGATGAGTGAAAAGAGGACTGACCCCGGCGGGGCCCGCTATTTTTATTCTCCGTGAAGTTGCCAGACACCTTCTGTTTCTTTACTTCCATCGATTTCTCTACTGCTGCCTCCTTCATGTCATAGGCCAACGCCTTGTCCTGGTACTGTCGCAAGGTGGCACATTCAAATCCGGACATATATTGCTGAATTTCCGGCTTCATTCGCATGTCAAAATGAAAAATCTTCTCCACCTCGGTCGACTAAGTGGCGCACATAAGTCACCTGGTGATTAAAAGTCTTAATCACGTCCGTCATGAATACTTCCAAATTTTGTGGTGAGAAAAACTCCCGAACTCGGGCTTCTCTAATCGGACGAGGACAATCGTGCCTCCATCATCACTTTGAATTCCGTCCAGTCAACATTGTGCTCCTCTGGTCGAATGGCCTCCCACCAGTCGAAAGCCTCCCCGGTCAAAAGATACTGGGCGACCGGAACCTTCCTATCGTTGGGACATTTAACCCCTGCAAAAATCTTTTCCAATTCCTTCAGCCAATGATCCCACGAAAGCGTCTCAGCAGAACTGTCAAATTTCGTAGGATGCAATTTGACCACCTCAGTAAGCCATTTATCTCCCCGATTATCCGCGTTATGTTGCTGTCCCATCGCCGTCTGCATGCGATCCACAACTTGAGCAAACTGGTTTATCTGGGCAACCACCTGCTGAAGCACTCCGACGTTAAGTGCATTATTATTTGCCGATCCCTGCTGTCCCCGGAATGTGAATCCGTTTGGCTAGCGGCTATCTCAGGAGTAGATACCGACTCTTCTTGCCTCGCATTTCCACGTCCGCGTCCACGACCGCGTCCGCGTCCACGACCTCCTCTCAACATACTGTAAACATAAATACTCAATATCCAGGGCAAACGTTCTAAAGGTACATCCATCAATGTTTACAAGACAAGAATTAAATAAAATAGTAGTATTCGAGATTAGGAAACTTACAACCACAGTCCAATTGACGATGCTGGCTCAGCAGTGATGTTACGAACGACCAATAATCAATAACGTAAACAGACCCAACTAACCCGACTGCCAAGATATCCATAAATCTTAGCTCCGATACCATATTCTGTAACACCCCGAGATATTCGGAATAATTACAGCGCCGTAAACCCTTTAGATAAGGATTTACAAGGCTAATTTTTTTTTAAAAGAAGTATACAAATAAACCCATCGAACAACTGGAATTCAAATACAGATTTGGTTCAACCAATCAAATAAGTTAACTTATACAACCATATCGAATTGACCTTATTAAAACAGACGTACTCGAGTACTAACGAACCAAGAAGACCAATCACAACAACAATAACACCAATCACATCACTGAGCCATTTCATCGTCCTGTCGGTACTGTGGTTGCCTCCCCGCTCCTCGGCTACCTGAACATCAAAACAATGTCCACCCCCGAAGGGGTTAGCAAAACAATGCTAGTACAAGTATCATCATACAATAAATCATCAATGCATCATAAGACATGCAAAACGGACTTCCGCCACCGGAATCCAACGATGCGAATCCTCACGATTCCATCAACACAATACATGGTAATCCAGCGATCCTGCGCCCTCAGCATAGATCCCCATGATGATCCCGTCGGACCAACGCATGGTGGAAAACCCGTCCAGCGATCCAGCGCCCTCAGCATAGATCCCCATGATGATCCCGTCGGACCAACGCATGGTGGACATTCGATCCAGCGCCCTCAGCATAGATCCTCATGACCCCCTCGGATCATTTATACCATAATCAAACAATTATGCACACACATATGCATATCAATATGTTCATCAATACGAACAAACAACAACGAATATCACGAAAATTCTCAGAAATACATCTCATATTCAACAATATGAATAAAACCACAAGCATGATAAATCGAACTCGACATATGATACTTGCCTCGAAAATGGCAAGGACGAAACACTTCAATGTTCTCGACACGCTCGAAGGCCGCCTCCTTCGATCAACGTAACAAGCTCGAACCTTAACAAAAGGAACGATATACAAATCATCTCAAGTCGAACGATGGCCTAACAATTCGGTCTACGACCGAAAAGCTCAAAATAACCAATCTGCCTGGACTGCTTAGCGCGCGCTACGTACTATACGTAACGTGCGCCAAGACGGACTGTTAGCGTACGCTATCGTATAGGACTAGCGTGCGCTAGCCACGGTCTGGCAGTCTGGCTCGGCTGGTCTCATAACGTACGCTACGTACGTTTCGGGCGTTATCTGACCCCGATAGCGCACGTTAACTCACACGTGTTAGCGTGCGCTAATATTGCATGGCATAATACTGCAAGCCGAAAACTGGGTTGAATGGTGAAGAGCTCATGAATTCTACAAGTTATCCTCGGGCAAATCATGCTAATAAGGTTTGTGGAAGATTTATGAGCGTGAAATACAATTATACGGATAGTCCTCTCATCAACATATCTTTTCTAAGATCTTCAAGAAGTATTTTAAGTTCCGATTATTCCAAGTCCCAAAACACATGATTCCAACGTGTACAACGTAGCAACTGGGTAAAATCCGATTACTGATCATAGATTGATTTGAAAACACTTAGGAGTCCATTCTACTAAGATGGTTCAAAGGTTCCTAAGATAAATAGTGCCGATACGTCAAAGTATCCTTCTAACATGTGATGACCGTTCATAAACGAAATAGCGGCTATCTAAGCATGATCGACGTCCTTAAGAACATTACTAACATTGGTGAAGAATCACCTACCTCAAGTAGTGAAGAACACGGAGGAAAATGAAGCAATCCGACACCGAAAGTTTTGAACACCAATCTCCAATGATAAACGATCTTCAATCACGAATCGGGATGTTGATATGAAATGTTTAAGATGAAGGAAGATATGTTCGAGTGTAGGAAATTCGGGTAATGAGAGTAGATAGAATGAAATCACGAATAGGATCTTTGTCCTATTTATAATAAATGGCTATTAGCGCGCGCTAGACCTGTTCGTAGCGTGCGCTAACGGCTCACAGTCTAAACTGTACTCGGCACTTAGCGTGCGCTACGCATATACCTGTAGCGTGCGCTAAGGCGTTGACTCGGCTTTTCCCCGAAAGCCGTCCAGGTACATCCCGACACTATCCGACAGGGGTCCCCCGGCCAGCTCTCACCTACCGCACGTCTCAATCAATTTGACCGCGCATAGCGTGCGCTAAGGACACTCAGTAGCGTACGCTATGAACCCACGTTAGTGCACGCTAAACATAGCTGATAGCGTGCGCTACATGCGCAGATTTACAATCCTTAAATCACAATCGCGGAACTAAACGCTCGACAACATCGGATTATGAAATACGGAAAATAATACTCAAATCAAGTACAATCATTACAATATCACAAGTTCCAATTACATAGAAATCTCGGGTATTACAGAAATATACCTCTAGACCTTAGATTATTCTTTGAGTTATTTTCATAAAACCTAATGCTATGTATTGAAGCCAATCAACATAGAAATATAGTGGATTGATTCAATATATAAGGGGCGTTTTGACATTCGAAAGAGAAACCGTCTTTTTAAGGAAAATCGAATCTACACAACATAATAAGTAAATTCATCTTTTGATCTCCTATACATCTTCTATAACTAATGATGAACTAAGTTTGTAATTCTAACTATTTCATTTTATATTTTATTAATATATTATTAGTGCAATCTTTTATTTCCTTGAATTTTAGAACTATTATTGCATTTTCATTGCAATTGTCAAACCAAACTCTTAAATTGTGTGTTTCAATCATATAAATCTCTATAACAAATAGTTAAATAGTGTATAATTCAATATATAACCTAACTTCCTCGTGGGATCGATAAACCGGACTCAAAAAGTCCACTTACTACTTGATACGATATCGTGCACTTGCGATAGTTACACTAAAGACATGTCAAGTTTTTGGCGCCGTTGCCGGGGAAGTATAAGTGTTATATTTGAAATCTTACATTGTGAACTATTGTTATAGAATACATTTTCTCGATGTTGTAACTTAGTACTCAATTGTGTTTGTCCGGTCAAGTGGCGGATAACGGTACTCCGTGACTATTAAAGTCGGATTCTTTAGTTTCCCACAATAACTGATATTTGTAGATATTTTCTCTTTTATTTTTATTTTTTTTTATCATGGAAGAAACTTTGAATAAAATTGAATAAATATTTCCCTTTCTGAGCAAAAATATCATTTTAAAAATTTATAAGACGAGACTTGAAAGGATGAGGTTGCTTATGAATAAAAGCATACCTTTTGATATAAGATTCATTATTGAAACCAAAGTGAGAATAGCAGGTGAATTCACAGAAATACCTACTAGATTTTTACCAGGGCTAGTAAAAAGTTCATATGCCAAGAAACGACGAGCAAAGATAATATTCGTTTGCTATAAATGTGCTAGATGGAACTATAATTTAAAATGTCGATCTTTAAGAATTCCATATACAAACAGAGAAGATAAAATTCAGTTCATTAAGGATGGTCTGAATAAAGAGAATTTAGATAATATCGAAATTTCTCTTGACACGCATCTTAGTGGACTCGTACATTACGGAATTCGATGTTTGTGGAATAAATTTAAGTCAGAATATGAACAACGTCTTGGGAATCTGACATTAAAAGACCCTATTTGCCAATTTGTCAGAAAATTGGATGGAAAGCTTCTTCCCGACTCATAGAAGGCATTTAGGCCATTTCTGAACGTAAAATCAGAGGAAGATGTGAGCCACAATCACAACTACTATACATACATGTGAGTATCTTTTATTGTTGTCGTAAGGTTAGATTTTCTGAATAAAAAAAGAGGTGATACGCAATAAATGCATTCATTATTCCGTTGAGTAGTTGAAGCGCAATCAATGCAATCACAAACTTGTTAAACAATTTTACCTCATTTTTCTTCTATAAATAAGCATTGTACTTGTTTCTTTTATTCATACCTCAAACTTGTACTTTTCTTTTTTTTTTCTCTCAAATAAATTTCTTTTCAAAAATGGAGTCATCTTCTTCCACAAAAAAATTTAGCACAGTCTGCATTTTTGGTGGAGCTAGTTATGGAAAAGAGGCATGCTTTACTGAAGCAGCCCACAACTTGGGTCGTCCCTTAGGAGAAAAATGCATTCATGTAGTTTACGGAGGAGGAAATCTAGGATAAATGGGACGAGCTGCTGGTTCTGCCTATATGGAAGGAGTAAGAGTGTTGGGAATAATTCCAAAACCTCTGGCTGAAAGTAAAACCACTGGGGCAACTATTGGAGATGAGTTTAGAGTTTTAAATATGCAAGATCGCATAACTCATATGATAAATAATTCTGGCGCCTTTATCACCCTTCCCGGTGGTTTTGGCACTCTTGAGGAACTTTTTCATGTGGGTACCATAGCCCAGCTAAATGTTCATCAAAAACCAATAGGTCTGCTTAATGTCAATGGTTTCTTTGATGGTTTACTATCTTTCATCAACTACTCTACTGAGAAGGGTTTTATTTCCGAGCGTGTTAAACGAATCATAGTCGTTGCAACAACACCAGAAGAACTAATCAAAAAAACTCATTGAATTTGTTCCTCAACCATATCCAACTCTAGCTAAAATTGTCTGGATGGAAGATTTTACCGTGGGAAAACGAAAAGTGGATTCATTCCTCTCCCTTTGATAACCCATGTCGGACCTCTTGTATTTTTACTTTCTGTTGTGTGTGAAAATCGTGCTAAAAGATGGCGGCTTAAGGAGTTTCTTTTTGAACTCTTGACGCGCATCTATTCGCGATTTATGTATTGTTATTTTATTGCTGTAATTTTTTGTTTGTTTTTAATAAAAGTATTGATGGCAGCGTAAGGCGACTCTTCGGACTTTCTTGAAGCGCATCTTAAAAACTTTGTTATACTTCCTAGTATATTTTATTTTCTTTTGTTGTTTGCCTCGTATATTTATTCTCTTGCAGATTCTAAAAGGCATTAGCTCAAGCATCAACTTTCATAACAGGGAGTATTCTACTTTTCTCGATTGTTTTTTTTTATTTTAAAACTCAGGACAGTTTTATTTTCAAGTTTGGGGGTGGTATGTTTTAATTATTTTGGTGTGTTGGTATTTTGGTGTGTTTTGATTATTTTGGTTATTTGCCTTAAATTTTTTTTTAGCATATATTTATATATTTATATATTTATATATATATATATATATATATAGTATTTTGATTTATGAGATTTCTCGATCCAGCCATAACACCAATATGTTAGCTATATACAAGTTTCTAAAATCGTTTTAACCGGTTAAAAAATTGTATTTTCCAATTTTTTTAGCCTTAATCTCTCTTTCCAAGCCTTGTAGTTATCATTTAAAAGCGAGTCATTCGTTACCTTGAGAAAAGAAGAATCAGTCGGTTGCTGAAAAGTAGAACTGAAATTTACTTAATTTCTGGAGTTTTTGATTTTTTTTCATGCTTAACTAATAAATGATTTTCTGCAAAAATTCTATTCCCTAAAAAAAAAGTCATTAGTGAAAGGAATCTAGTTGAAAAAAAAAATAGGGAGAGGTGTTGAGCAGCAACAGCTGCCTAGTTTTGGGGGTCCTAAAATTTTGCGAAAAATAAAGGACTAACCATTGTTGGTGTGTAGCTGCCGTCTCACACGAGATGAAAATTGTGTTGGTGAAAAGAGCTGCACGTTAGCAAATAACGGTGTGAAAGCTATCACCTAATATAAAAAAAAGATGTGTTGGTGAAAAGAGCTACACGCTAGCAAATAACGGTGTGAAAGCTATCACCTAAAAAAAATGGAAATTGTGTTGGTGAAAAGAGCTACACGTTAGCAAATAACGGTGTGAAAGCTATCACTAAAAGAGATGTAGTTTATGAGCAAATTTGAATTAATTAGCGGCTGAATTTCAATACACTCAATTTCGTGAACAATCACAATATTTGATGACGCCAATGAAATTCTTCTTCATATTGAGTCGAAAAATAAACGAGTGATCGAGAGCAACCATTAAAGGAAGTCGTGTGTATCATGAGTGGGATAGAAATAATCAACCTTTTGGGGGGAAACCTTGCATTTTGGAATTACAAAATAAAATCGTGTTTTAACTTCAAAATCATTAGTAGATTTATTTTGAATCTTGATTCATTCTATCTACTGTATAAAGCTGGTTGTTGTGTATTAATGGCATTTTGATATCCTTTTCTCTTTTTATAATTTATGTGTGTATTATTATTTTTGTCTTATTTTTATTTTTAATTTTGGAGTGTAATTAATAAAGAGTCTTGCTCGGGACAAGAAAGAATTCAAGTTTGGGGGTGTGATAAGTGTCAGTTTTATACAATTATCCATGGTTTGTATCGATATATTTCACCCATAATTGAGCTAGTCTACTCATTTTTTCTTAGAATTAATTAGCTTTTAATAATATTATTATTTATCAGATGAAGATGTAAATTTAGTCGTAATCGGATTGAATTATTGATTTACTCAAGAAATAACATGTGTATAAAATATTATCTTTGTTGAATTTTATGTATTCATGTTGTAGGGTTTTCCGAGACGAGTTCGGCAGTCTTTCGGGATTCAAAATCAGAGTTAAATATCAAAAGTTATCATCCGAAGAAGATTTGGGGCAAAAACGCAAAGTCTAAGAAATTCTGGGCTGAAAACGTAACTCACAAAGCAACCAGTGTGCAAAAAGCCGAAGCAATGTTACGGCCGTAACGTCTGAAAGTCACGGCCGTATGACCTCAATGTTACGGCCGTAACATCTGCAAGTTACGGCCGTAACTCTTGACAGATTATTGATCATTGTCTAATTTTTTATACTTTTGGTCTATTATTGAGGGGATGGTTGGCATTGATCCGATCTATTGTAATAATTCTGGATTTTTGGAGCTATTAGAAGACTTTAGGTGTATAAATAGACCCCTTAGATCCATCATTATTCATCATTCATCTTATTACTTTCTCACTTTGTAATACTTTTTCTTTTTGTGTGAAGAACACACTTGTGTTCTTGAGTGATTTTTGTAAGTGTGGTTTAGCTTATGTTGTTGAGGGAGTTTATTGTTTCTTTCTCCTTTATCTACTAAGGGAGTTAGGATCAATTCTTTCCCTTTTTCAACTATTAATGACCACTAAAGCTTATAATATGTTGAATAAACCCTTAATGGGCTAAGTTACTTAAGTTGGGATTATAAACAAGGTTAGTCATGTTATTTAAGTTTGTATAAAGATCTATTATGAATTACTTATTATTGTGTGTGATTTTCATTGTTTTACCAATCTTTATTTATTTGGCCAATAAATGACGATCACTACTAGAAAAATACCCTTATAGTGACACTTTTCTTATGACACTTTTAAACAAGTGTTGCTATTGTAACACCCCCAAGACATTCAGGGCATATTACAGCGCCGTGGATCCCACACTGTGGAATCCACCAGGCTAACGTACCAAACAAGACATTCGACAACGACGAACAATCATTAATGAAACGACAATTCGCATAAAAGACTACAACCCGACAAATAAAATCTGACATCAAATCCATTTCCCAAAACGGGAACACAAAAGTAACAAGTTCAAACAGAAAGTACTCGAGTACTTAAACCAATTTTATGATACAGAAATCCCAAAATTAGACATCAATAATAACCGACAGACATAACACCGAAAATCAACTACTGGACAATATCATGCTTGCCCATCATCCTCATGCGGCTCGAATGCTCGCTTGTCCCCACGATCAATACCTGAAATACAAAAAGTATTTTCCCCATTTAAGGGGTTAGCGACAACTACTAGTGCAAGTACAATCCATTTGAACTACATTCTAATCAGATGAATATATGCGCCAAAAATCATTTTAGAAAACATTTTATATTCCGGAATATTTATGATGTACAAACACAAAACACATTATCTCCAGCAAATCATAATTCAAAGTTAACCGTTGGCACGAGACTCACGACCACCTTACCCCGCAGAGCCCCGTCGGACATCCCTGGGTGGCTAACCACAGTTCACGATACGCACACTCACGGCAATACGTATCCCTAGAGGCCCCGTCGGACCATCCCTAGGTGAACATACACATAACCATCCACAACAACCACAATACAGCCATAATTCAAATACTAGAACATGTAAACAAATGTAAAGTACTTGCCTTTGTGACATCTTCGAAGAATCGGAAGTGAAAAACGACTACGGATGATCCGAGTGGAAGACGACGGTTCCTAACGAAGAATTAACATAACTCAGTCCCAACGGACATCAATAAACGAAAGGAATACTCCCCATAACCCCGATTACAATTCACGACAATAGACGTTCAATCGATACGGGCGAGGGTTTACGCAAAATCTCCCCGTATTGATAATTCACGGATTAAAATCAAGGAAATTGGATTGGGAATCATCCAATAACAACAATCGGTAATAAGTTTCGCAACATACATGAACAATTCGGAATCAATCACGAAAAACCCGAAAAACCCCCAATTTATACAAGTTAGGGTTCCTGAAGAAAATACCTCGGATTCGGATGATGGAGGATGATTAGACTGATGGTGATATGCTACTACGATTCTATGGTGATGGAACACGAAAAATTCTACGATCAAAACTGAAGGAATCGCCTCTGGAGTCGCCCCGTGAAGAAAAACGAAAGAGAGGATAGAAAATGAGGTCTTGGACCTCTGCCCGCTGTTTTAAAACAGCGGGCTGTTACGGCCGTAACAGGGAACACTTACGGCCATAACATGGCCAACTTACGGCCGTAACTTCTGGGTGTTACGGCCGTAACACCTCTTGGACAACGATCTTGGCATTCTTGTCAAACGATTAGACGACCCGAAACCCGGACCTGCTATCGAACCAAAAATACGACTGCGAAGAATATTCGATGACGAGTCTAACCATCATAAGAAAACATCAATCCGAATACCCGGGAATCCGAAATACGACAACGAATATGAAATTCCCTAAACTTATAGAAAATTACGAAAATGGCCCAAGTACCCGAAAATGACGAAACGACGTCGGATTTACAAACCGAAAGTCTCCACATGACCAACTCAACCATACGAACTTGTACAAACCAAGAAACAACGAAAACGAATGAGTTTTACAAGAATCGAACGTTGATACGGCAAAACATGCCATAAAACGAAATTACGTGAAAACATCATCAAAACTCATCCAAATGGAAAAACTCCAAGAACAAAATAGATTCGAAATGTCAAAACGGTTACAAGCGAGTCGATAAAAATAGACATACACCAAAAATGGAAACTGCTAAAAATGGAAAATTACGGATATTACATTCTCCCCCTCTAAAATAAAGTTTCGTCCCGAAACTTAAGAATCAAAAAGCTCGGGGTATCTCGAACGCATATCCTCCTCTAGCTCCCACGTCGCTTCTTCTACTCCGTGCCTCGACCATTGCACCTTAACCAAAGGAATGGTTTTGTGCCTTAACTGCTTGTCACGACGCTCCAAAATTCTGACGGGCCTCTCCTCAAACGTAATATCCTTCTCGATCTCCACGTCCCCAAAGTAAATAATGTGGGATGGGTCCGGAACGTACTTCCTCAACTGGGAAACGTGAAATACGCTATGAACATGACTCAGCGACGGAGGTAACGCCAAATGGTACGCTAACTCACCGACTCTCTCTAATACCTCGAAAGGTCCAATATATCTCGGGCTGAGTTTCCCCTTCTTCCCAAAACGGAAAACTCACTTCGTCGGGGATACCCTCAACAGAACATGATCTCCCACCTCGAACTCCAAAGGTCGACGCCTAACATCCGCATAAGACTTTTGTCGACTCTGAGCAGCCAACATCCTCTTTCTAATCAATTCAACTTTCTCACTCGTCTCCAACACAAGGTCCGGCTCGGTGCCAACCAAATCGGATGGCTCACCCCAACATATCGGTGATCGGCAACGTCGGCCATAAAGTGCCTCATACGGTGCCATCTTAATCGACGCGTGCCAGCTATTATTATAAGTAAACTCAATCAAGGCCAAATGATCCTCCCAGTCACTACTCCAATCTAACACACACGCACGCAACAAATCCTCGAACGTCTGAATGGTACGTTCGGACTGCCCATCGGTCTGGGGATGGAACGAAGTGCTCAAATGCAACTGTGTCCCCAATGCCTTATGTACCGCCTGCCAAAATTGCGATACAAATCGGCCATCTCTATCTGAAATAATGGTCTTCGGTGTACCGTGAAGCCTCACTATCTGAGTGATAAAAATACGAGCCAACTTTTCTGGACCCCAAGTATCCTTGATGCCCAGAAAATGTTCCGACTTAGTCAGTCGGTCTACAATCACCCACACCATATTCATACCAGTCTTCGTCCTCGGCAAACTCGTGACAAAATCCATAGAGATATCCTCCCACTTCCACTCCGGGATGAGAAGTGGTTTCAACAATCCGGCTGGCCGCTGATGCTCAATCTTGACTTGCTGACAAGTCAAACACTTAGCCACAAACTGAACTACCTCCTTCTTCATATCGTTCCACCAGAAATTTCTCCTCAGATCTTTATACATTTTACTCGAGCCCGGATGGACTGAGTAAGGTGATGCATGAGCCTCTCGCATAATACTCTGCCTCAATTCCGAGTCATTCGGAACACACAACCGACCTCGGAATCTCAACACTCCGTCCTCATGAATAACAAATCCCGGGGCTTTCCCCTTCCCTACACTCTCACGAAGCTGAATAAACATCGGGTCCTCCAACTGTCTCGATTTAATGTCCTCAACCAGAGATGAAGAAATCTCAAGAGTACGCAACTGCCCGGAACTCTCTGGAAGTACAATTTCAATGCTCAACCTCATAAACTCTCGCTGAAGTCCCGACTGGGCCGTGAGTAACTCAAGTGCCCGAAGCGATACCGATTTCCGGCTCAAGGCATCTGCTACCACATTAGCCTTGCCCGAATGATAAAGGATCTCGAGATCGTAATCCTTAATCAATTCCAGCCATCTCCTCTGTCTCATATTAAGGTCCTTCTGCGTGAAAATGTACTTCAGGCTCTTGTGATCGGTGAAAATCTGACACGACGAGCCATACAAGTAATGACGCCAGATCTTCAACGCAAATACAACTGCGGCCAACTCAAGATCGTGTGTAGGGTAATTCAGCTCGTACGGTTTCAACTGACGGGAAGCATAGGCAATCGTCCTCCCGTGCTGCATAAGTACGCATCCGAGCCCTTGGCCCGAAGCATCACTATAAACGGAGAAACCATCATTACCACTCGGTAAAGCCAAAACGGGAGCGGTCGTCAACCGCTTCTTCAACTCCTCAAAGCTCTTCTGCATCTCCTCGGTCCACACAAACTTCTCTGACTTCTGTAACAACTGAGTCAGCGGTCGAGCGAGCTTAGAGAACCCCTCGACGAATCTGCGGTAATACCCGGCTAATCCCAGAAAACTGCGGACCTCTTTCACGTTCTTGGGCGGCGCCCAATCCAACACTGCCTCTACCTTATGTGGGTCCACACGAACACCCTCGGCCGAGATCACATGACCGAGAAACATCCCGTAACCAAAACTCGCACTTTGAGAACTTCGCAAAAAGATGCTGAGTTCTCAAAATGTCTAATACAATATGTAAATGACGGGCATGCTCCTCCTCGTTCCTCGAGTAAATCAGAATATCGTCGATAAAGACGACTACATATTTATCGAGGTACTCGATAAAGACTTTGTTCATAAGCTGCATGAACACGGCTGGGGCATTGGTTAGCCCAAAAGGCATAACCACAAACTCGTAGTGACCATATCTCGTCCGAAAGGCTGTCTTCGGAATGTCGGTATCCTTCACTCGGAGCTGATAATACCCCGATCTCAAATCAATCTTCGAAAATATAGTTGCCCCTTGCAACTGATCAAACAAATCATCAATCCTCGGGAGCGGATACTTGTTTTTGATGGTCACTTTGTTCAACTCTCGATAGTCGATACACAAACGAAGTGACCCATCCTTCTTCTTCACAAACAGGACTGGTGCGCCCCAAGGTGAAGCGCTCGGTCGAATATACCCCATGTCTAGCAACTCTCCCAACTGTTTCTTCAACTCAAGCATCTCGGCAAGCGCCATACGGTATGGCGTCTTAGAAATCGGGGCTGCCCCCGGCTCTAAATCGACAGTAAACTCAACTTCTCGATCCGGCGGCAAACCCGGCAACTCGTCTGGAAAAACGTCAGGATACTCACATACTACCGGAATAGACGAGAGCTCGACTCCCCCTTCTTCCGATCTCAAAGTGTAACACCAATAGCCCGTGCAACCTCCTCGAAGGAGTCTCACCGCCCTCAAGGCGCTGATCAGTAATCTCTGGCTACTCCGCTTATGCCCCACAAAAGAATGCTCAGTACCATCAGAGGCTAACATCGAAACAGTCCTCGTTCTATAATTCATGATCGCCCCATAACGGTCTAGCCAATACTCACCCAGAATCAAATCCTCATCTCTAGTTTCTACCGCAATAAGATTGGAAAGCCAAACCCTCCCCGCGATACTCACTGGAAAATCTCTAACCTCACGATCCCCCACGATGCTATCCCCGCTAGGAAGTTTAACAACAAAAGGCTCACAAGCAACAAGGCAATCAACATGCAGACGACGCACACAATCCATAGATATAAAAGAATGCGTAGCACCAGAATCGAACAATACGGAAACAGGATGATCAAGGATGTGGATGGTACCTGTAGCCACCGTCGCTTCAGGATCCCCTGCTCGCCTCATCTCATACACACGGGGCGGAACATACCCCACACTAGAAACTCCCCCTCTAGAAGGCTGACCACGACCTCGACCTCTACCAAAACTCTGCTGCGGCTGAGGACCTGTCGGTGCCTGATTCACACTCGGCACTCCCGCAGCTGGGCTGATATCTGAGTAACGGGAGCCCGAGCTGCATCCGTACAAAACTTAGCACGATGACCCATACGACCACAAGCAAGACACTGAATCGGAGGCCTATCACACTCACTCATCATGTGGCCCGGACGACTGCAGTTGAAGCACTTAGGACCGCGAAAGGAACCAGCAGGAGCAGACCTAGAACCGTTTCCTCGACCAACTGATGGCGACTGACTCCCAAAGACTCGCGAACCAGACTGATCCTTCAGATACCCTCCTGACTTGCCTCCCGAAAACTGACCGGAAGTCTTCTGCTTCTTTCCTTCAACTGCAGTCTCTGTCGCAGAAAACGACATCTCGTAAGCCATCGCTTTATTCTGATATTCCTTGAAAGTCGTGCACCCCAGACCAGACATGTAGTGGCGCACCCTCGGTTTCATCCGCATATCAAAGTGGCGGATCTTATCAAGCTCATCGCGGACTTGGTTTCTCAAATAATGCAATTGTTGATTGTAGTCTTTGATAGCTTGAGATATAGGAACATCTTGGGGTTTAGCCTCAAAGAAGGCTCGGATCCTCCCCTCTTTCACTGGCCAAGGACATAATTCGTCTTCCATCAGATCCCGAAACACTGCCCACGTAGCTGCTCGGTCACGCGGTTTCACCGCTTGCCACCACGTTGCTGCCTTCTTGGCGAGGGGTACTTTCGTCTCCTCGGAACAATTAGCAGCCTCAAACACTTTCTCCATCTCGAATAGCCAATTCTCCCAACCAGAAGGGTCGGAAGCACCATCAAACTGCGGAGGACGCATACGAATCACGTCCTGAAGTAGCTTATCATTACCAGATCCAGTAGGCGGAACCGGGTTGGCATTAGCTTGGCCGACTAGAACGGCCTGAGTCAGTAGCGTCATCTGGTTCGCTACCTGCTGCAAAATGTTGGCCACTCCAACATTCTCATGTGCATTACCGGAGCTAGCAGACTGGTCCTGCTGACCTCCGGAACTAGGGGGAACACTGTTCGACAAGGAAGGCTTCGCCGAACCAGTTCCCGAGTGATCGGACATGGCCGCCCCACCGGCTGCGCCACGTCCCCTACCGCGTCCGCGACCGCGTCCGTGTCCTCTACCAGCAGGAATTCTGAAGAAGCAACGGGTAAGTAAAATTCAAACGCAAAATGCAACAAGATACCAAGACAGGAATAGAACATAACGATGAAATGAGTCAAGTTAGGAAAACTTACGAGCACCGGCGTACTGAGATGATGGCACAACAGTGATACTGTCTCAAAAACGACACTTAACTAGACCCAAATAACCGACAGCCTAGGTATCCATAAACCTAAGCTGTGATACCATAATCTGTAACACCCCCAAGACATTCAGGGCATATTACAGCGCCGTGGACCCCACACTGTGGAATCCACCAGGCTAACGTACCAAACAAGACATTCGACAACGACGAACAATCATTAATGAAACGACAATTCGCATAAAAGACTACAACCCGACAAATAAAATCTGACATCAGATCCATTTCCCAAAACGGGAACACAAAAGTAACAAGTTCAAACAGAAAGTACTCGAGTACTTAAACCAATTTTATGATACAGAAATCCCAAAATTAGACATCAATAATAACCGACAGACATAACACCGAAAATCAACTACTGGACAATATCATGCTTGCCCATCATCCTCATACGGCTCGAGTGCTCTCTTGTCCCCACGATCAATACCTGAAATACAAAAAGTATTTCCCCCATTTATGGGGTTAGCGACAACTGCTAGTGCAAGTACAATCCATTTGAACTACATTCTAATCAGATGAATATATGCGCCAAAAATCATTTTAGAAAACATTTTATATTCCGGAATATTTATGATGTACAAACACAAAACACATTATCTCCAGCAAATCATAATTCAAAGTTAACCGTTGGCACGAGACTCACGGCCACCGTACCCCGCAGAGCCCCGTCGGACATCCCTGGGTGGCTAACCACAGTTCACGATACGCACACTCACGGCAATATGTATCCCTAGAGGCCCCGTCGGACCATCCCTAGGTGAACATACACATAACCATCCACAACAACCACGATACAGCCATAATTCAAATACTAGAACATGTAAACAAATGTAAAGTACTTGCCTTTGTGACATCTTCGAAGAATCGGAAGTGACAAACGACTACGGATGATCCGAGTGGAAGACGACGGTTCCTAACGAAGAATTAACATAACTCAATCCCAACGGACATCAATAAACGAAAGGAATACTCCCCATAACCCCGATTACAATTCACGACAATAGACGTTCAATCGATACGGGCGAGGGTTTACGCAAAATCTCCCCGTGTTGATAATTCACGGATTAAAATCAAGGAAATTGGATTGGGAATCATCCAATAACAACAATCGGTAAGAAGTTTCGCAACATACATGAACAATTCGGAATCAATCACGAAAAACCCGAAAAACCCCCAATTTATACAAGTTAGGGTTCCTGAAGAAAATACCTCGGATTCGGATGATGGAGGATGATTAGACTGATGGTGATATGCTACTACGATTCTATGGTGATGGAACACGAAAAATTCTACGATCAAAATCAAGGAATCGCCTCGGAGTCGCCAGTGAAGAAAAGCGAAAGAGAGGATAGAAAATGAGGTCTTGGACCTCGCGCATTGTTTTAAAGCGGTAATTTCTGTTATGTAACAGGGAACACTTCGGCCATAACATGGCCAACTTACGGCCGTAACCACGGGTGTTACGGCCGTAACACCCTCTTGGACAACAAGATCTTGGCATTCTTGTCAAAGCGATTCAGGACGACCGAAACCGGACCTGCTATCGAACCAAAAATACGACTGCGAAGAATATTCGATGACGAGTCTAACCATCATAAGAAAACATCAATCCGAATACCCGGGAATCCGAAATACGACAACGAATATGAAATTCCCTAAACTTATAGAAAATTACGAAAATGGCCCAAGTACCCGAAAATGACGAAACGACGTCGGATTTACAAACCGAAAGTCTCCACATGACCAACTCAACCATACGAACTTGTACAAACCAAGAAACAACGAAAACGAATGAGTTTTACAAGAATCGAACGTTGATACGGCAAAACATGCCATAAAACGAAATTACGTGAAAACATCATCAAAACTCATCCAAATGGAAAAACTCCAAGAACAAAATAGATTCGAAATGTCAAAACGGTTACAAGCGAGTCGATAAAAATAGACATACACCAAAAATGGAAACTGCTAAAAATGGAAAATTACGGATATTACAGCTATATATACATGTAATGACACTTTAATGTTTGATTAATTTTATAATCATATTTTGTGACGCTAAACATACTTTTCTTTTCTATTTCACCGCTCAATCGTGTATCAAAACCTATATGCTGTCTCCGCCTCCACTACCTCTCAAATCTCTCCATCTCTGCCTCCGCACCATTACCTCTGAAAATCTGTCCATCTCAAGAACCATTTCTTCTTCGGTTGGCCTCCAATTTTCGTACGTCGTCTTTAAACTCGGTCACGCCCACGTCACATCTCCCTTAGCTTACGGATTCGAGCCCGCGCAATCACCGGATGACTGAATCTTCTCAGGTTAGTTTTTGTTTTAGATTTATTGTGTATTCTTTTGTAATTTGTTTGGTGGCGATAAATAGGAGATAAGGAGCAGAACAATTAGAAACTTTTTTGTAATTTGTATTCTTTTGTAATTTGTTAGAAATTTTGATTGTATTGTGACTTCTCATGGTTATGCCGGAAGCTTATAGTAATTTATAAGCTGAGTTACTATGCTTATATATATATCTATATAGTTGGCGTTAATACATTAAATGTGTGCAATATGAGAAATAAGCTAATATGATTGGAGGAGGCTAGATGAATGAGTTATATGTGAGTTTTCATAATTTGGACCTAAAAACTGATGGTTGTTTATAGATGCTTGCAAGCATGTGATATAGTCCATGAGGATATAATCAAACGCATTATATGGTGATGCTTACTTAACTTTACAGCTAGTTTAATATCTGTATGCTTATGTGAAACAAGATTATTAGTAATTTTCAACAGATTACAGTGGTTGTTCTGTTGGACCTTCTAGTGCTAACCAAAACCTCTAATGTAATCCATGCATGGTCTTGTGGCTATCAGAGGAAACCTAAAAGAAAAATCCATAGTATTTTATTAACGTAAAATAGTATTTTGAATTCTTTGGGGGAATGATAACAAGGATGCATGTGAAAAACCGGAAACGGATTTGTTTATTTGATAATGTAGGGTAAAAAGTTTTATCGGAGAGTGATGGGATATATGGGGCAATTTGAGATTGGATGTTTTATCATGTTTGGGAAGAGGAAAAAGTTAGTTGCAGACTTGCAGGATGAAGAACAAACAACCATTCCCTTTCAGGTTTCCTTTCTTTAAGTTGGTGTGTGCATTACAATCATCATCTCGCCATTTCTTTCCTGCTGTCCAAGCTTTTTCATTGTCTTCTCGGAGCTCTGCCTGTGCAGTACATTCTATTTTGCTTTTGGGTGGGAAATTAATGATTGTATGTTAATACAGAGAAAATATAATTATTGGCTTAGGTAATGCTTTAATCAATATATATTTGTCTTGAGTTGCGATTACATAGAAAGCAATTGGCTGCAAGAGATAATAGTTTCCATGTCTTTACTCTTTTCAATGTGTTACTGTCTTTAGAGACTAAAAGTTATGGTTATCTATCCATGTACTTTAACTTTACAGACAACGGGAAGGACTTTTATCAGCAATCAAACACTGGTGAGGCTAATGAAGCTGCCAACAACTTCTACGAAAAGGTGTTTTAAATACTTTGTCTGTGAGAATAACTTTCTATATGCTCTTTATTATGACAAATTTTAACATTTTCCAACTTAAAAGATCATAAATAAAGATCAATAGAATAACCGAGCAGTCAATTGCAATATGGGAGCTGAAAGCAGAGTTAGAGAAAAAAAGAGATTAAACAAATATGCCGCCTTATGAGACAAACATGCATTTAATAAAGACTAAAACACCAGATTACTGACACCAATGAGGATGCTGTAATGACATATAATCCTCAATGTTATTACTTGTTTTTTGTTTGGGTTCTCTAATGTTAGGGAAACCATTGACTGTCATAAATATCTCCTTATATTGTGTTGTGCATAAGCTCTCCAAGTTCTGAGTTTATCTAGTAAATTTATTTGGAAAATCACTTAAATTCAGTTGAGATCTCAATTATTCAGTGCCAATCATCATAGATTTTTATCCTGACACCATAAGGAATTTGTGTAGGTAAAGTATATATGTGTTTTAATGGAGTGAGCATGGGTCCTTACCTTTTATTCTAGACTAGATGCAGTACTTTTATGGTCATGGATCTTGATGTTGCAAGTATTAGTCATCTAGTTGAAAGTAAACCAATATACCTGATGAATTAATATAATTTTTTCCCAGTACTGTTTCTTAATCAATTTTTACACTTACACATTGATTAATATATTTTTTTGCAACAAACTCATTCTATAGTTCCTCTGAGCCTGGCACCGGGGCTGAAGTAGCTGAGATGGGAATTTACCATTCGAATAGAAATCCATCTTCTGTTGAGGAGATATAACCTGTTAAAAGAACTACAAACAGTGAGTATCGATCAGGATGGTCTTGATGCAGGACACACTTTATCTGGAGATGAGGCTGAGCTTGTTCTGAATCCACTTAGGCTTGATTTTGAAACCAAAAATACTGAAGTTGTGGAGCTTGCATTGGATTGCCTTCATGTAAGTGTGCGTTCCCTGCACAATTATCAACTTCTATTAAGTCCCATTCAAAGTTACACTGTGAGCTTTCTATATTTCAGTTGTAGGTCTTTTATTTGGCATTTTACTTCCTATAAATGAAAAAGAACAGATGATCTCTTTCTTCGATCACAAATCCTTAATCATGAATGTCATGCTCTATGAATGACAAGCAGCTAGAGATCCTGCCTGGATGAATCGTGTGCGCTAACTTAGTCTTTACTTTTCCTTTGCCTCTCATCTCAATGTACAAACTCATATAATACAACCACCTAGAAGGTGATCCTGGTCTTGATGGTGGAAATGATGCACAATTATTTACAGATATAATCAATATGGTCTGCAGGACTGTGGATAATTCCTCACCTGACAGGTATGTTTGTTGGGTGATTAAAGCTGGTTCGTTTTCACCTTTGACATTTCCTCGGTATAAGCTATGGGGAAATAAAATATAGTACTAATCTTCAAGTACTAAAAGTGCTTCCAACTTCCGTAGCATTAACAAATCTGCGAGGTATGTCAATTTTATCATCTTTGGTTATTCGTAGTTTACCTATTGTTGCATATTTCGTCCACTGAAGTCGTCTTCCCATAGTGCAAAAGTAAGTTCTGGAAAATTAAGTACGGACTCGGTAGAATATTCCTTTCCTTTAATAATAAGAACAATAACAATTAAGCAATACGGCTCGTGTGCAAATTTTTTATTTTTTTTAAAAGGAAATGTAAGATTTCCGGGACACCTTATTTTTCTTTTTCACATATGGTTTGGGTTTCTTGTTTTTCAGAACAAAGCAGAAGGGATGATTTAGAATCTCTTGGCTATGTCTTGATGAACTTCCTGAGGGGAAGGTTGATTACATGGGCTTTACTACAGATTTTCTATCATTATTTTTTTGCATTTCCAACATAACCTGCTGATTGATTTCATTTTATTTCTTATATGTCATTTTAGCCTTCCCTGGCGAGGACTGAAAGCTGGCACAAAGAAGCAGAAATACGACAAAATCAGCGAGAAGAATATGCTTACACCCATTGAAGTACTACTACATATTGTCGAACCCTTGTGTAAAAAAACTATATATGACATACATTTATCTTGTTAGTGGATTAATTATTTATGCGATTTCATTGGAGTGACTAGTGGAGACAAATTTGTAAAACTAAAATACCACTTTTTACTTGAGAACATATTCTCCGCCAAAAAGTGTCACCATAGCCTGCTATGGTGACTCCCGAAAGTGTCACCATAGCATACTATTGCGACGCCAGAAAGTATCGCCATAGCAATACTATTGCGACGCCAGAAAGTGTCACCATAGCATATTATTGCAACACTATAAAGTGTCACCACGTCAGAAAGTGTCACCATAACATATTATTGTGACGCCAGAAAGTGTCACCAAAATGCGAAAAGAGCGCCACTAAAGCTAAATGATGTGATGCAAAAAAAGTGTCACAATATATAAAAAAGTGTCACAATAGATATCTGTTGTGATGCCTTGAAAGTGTCATAATAATGGGCTATTGAAACGCCAAATCAGGTGACGCCTTTGAAAAGCGTCACTATACCAAAAGCATCACAATAGACTACATATTGTGACGCTTTTGAGCGTCACTATAGCCATTTTTTCTAGTAGTGGATATTTATGGTCTTCATATGTTTCGAAAGAAAATATGTTTGATTAGATCTAATGATCTTCACTCTAAGTTGTCCTAGTTGATAGAAATATACCTCTAGACCTTAGATGATTCTTTGAGTTATTTTCATAAAACCTAATGCTATGTATTGAAGCAAATCAACATAGAAATATAGTGGATTGATTCAATATATAAGGGGCGTTTTGACATTCGAAAGAGGAACCGTCTTTTTAAGAAAAATCGAATCTACACAACATAATAAGTAAATTCATCTTTGGATCTCCTATACATCTTCTATAACTAATGATGAACTAAGTTTGTAATCCCAACTATTTCATTTTATGTTTTATTAATATATTATTAGTGCAATATTTTATTTCCTTGAATTTTAGAACTATTATTGCATTTTCATTGCAATTGTCAAACCAAACTCTTAAATTGTATATTTCAATCATATATATATCTATAACAAATAGTTGATAGTGTATAATTCAATATATAACCTAACTTCCTGATGGGATCGATAAATCGGACTCAAAAAGTCCACTTACTACTTGATACGATATCGTGCACTTGCGATAGTTACACTAAAGACGTGTCAACGTTCACTTTTCCTGGATGATAAATAATTCCTGGTCATAATCTTTAATCAATTCCATCCATATCCTCTGTCTCATGTTTATTTCCTTCTGACTGAAAATATATTTGAGACTCTAATGATTTGTGAAGATCTGACAGTGAGTACCGTACAAATAATGTCGCCAAATCTTCAGAGCAAAGACAATGGCTGCTAACTCTAAATCATGTGTCGGGTAGTTAACCTCATACGGTTTCAACTGTCGAGAAGTATAGGCAGTCACTCTATCCTTCTGTATCAACACGCAACCCAGACCCTGGTTTGAAGCATCGTTGTAAACTACGAGCCCTTCAGTTCCGTCTGACAGTGCTAATATTGGTGCCGTTGTCAGTCTCCTCTTGAGTTCATTAAAACTAATCTGACATTTCTTGTTCCACATGAACTTCTATGTCTTCTGCAACAATTGAGTAAGCGGACGAGCAATTTTGGAAAATCCTTCCACAAGACGATGATAATACTCAGCAAGTCCTAAGAAACTTCGGACTTCCTTCACGTTCTTAGGAGATTCCCACTCAAAGATTGCCTCAACTTTCTTCGGGTCTACTTGGACTCCGTCAGTCGATATCACGTGCCCAAAGAATGTTACTTCCTTAAGCCAAAAGTAACATTTGGAAAGTTTTGCATAAGGCATTTATTAAAGTATTCAAAACAATACGCAAATGTTCTGCATGCTCTTCTGAATCCTTCGACTGAATCAAGATGTCGTCAATGAAAATGACCACGAATTTATCCAAGTATTCTAAGAATACCCGATTCATCAATTGCATAAACACAGCAGGAGCATTAATAAGTCCAAATGGCATCACCACAAACTCATAGTGCTCGTACTAGGATCTGAAAGCGGATTTTGGTATATCAAATTCCTTGATCCTCAACTGATGATATCCTGATCTCAAGTCAATCTTCGAGAATACCGTCGTCCCCTGTAATTGATCAAACAAATCATCAATTCGAAGATATGGGTATTTGTTCTTGATCATCACCTTGTTTAGCTCCCTGTAATCAATACTCAATCGGAGGGATCCGTCTTTCTTTCGAACAAAAAGAACGGACGCACCCCAAGGAAAAACACTAGGTTGAATGTAACCCTTCTGCAACAATTCCTCAGGCGGTTTCTTTAACTCATATATCTCGGTTGGCGCCATACGGTATGGTGTTCTGGAAATAGGTGCGGTTTCTGGTTCCAATTCGATATTAAACTCTACAGCTCTACGCGGAGGTAATTCAGGTAGTTCATCAGGAAATACATCTAAGAATTCGTTCATAACTGGAATAGATGAGAGTTCTACTCCTTCCTCCTTCTTCATGGCATAACACCAAAATTCCGTACAACACTGTTTCAACAATTTAATCGCTTTCATGGATTTGATCACTTTCCTTGAGCTTCCTGGTCTCTATCTTTCAAATAAATGTTCAGATCCGTCATCAGCAATAATCGAGATAACTCTCTTGCGATAATTCAAAATAGCCCCATAACGATTGAGCCAATCGTCTCCAAGAATTAAATCGTCACCATGGATGTCGACCACAATAAGATTTGACGGCCAATTTCTCCCTCCTATCGATACAGGAAAATTTCTAGCTTCTAGATTTCCCACAATTCTCTCTCCACTCGCCAGACTCACAGCATAAGGTTCATAATCATGCAAACACGAGATTTTCAAATGATTAACATAGTTCAATGATATGAAAGAATGCGTAGCTCCTGAATAACTCGGACTCCAACCACTCTAACTAGACGAGGACAATATTATGCTTCCATCATTAATTTGAATTATGTCCAGGCAGCATTATGATCCTTAGGTCGAATGGATTCCCACAAGTCGAAAGGTTCCCAGTAAGAAAATACTAAGCGATCGGAACTTTTTGGTCATTGGGACAATTAATTCCCGCGAATATATTCTCCAGTTCTTTCAGCCAGTGGTTCCATGTAGGCATCTCTGAAGAACCGTCAAACTTCGATGGGTGTAATTTGACTACTTCTGAAAGCCACTTGTCTCCCCGATTGTCTTTGTTACGATGTTGGCCCATTGTCGCTTGCATGCGGTCAACCACCTGAGCAAATTGGGTCATCTGAGTGACCACTTTCTGGAGCACTTCAGGCATGTTGGGATTTGTATATGCCTCCTCAGTTTGTGCTCGCTCATTATTAACCGATTCCTATTGTTCGCCAGAGCTGAAATCAGCGTGATTAGACAACGAATCCAGGATAGATGATGAATCTTCCTATCTAGCATTGCCACGTCTGCGTCCACGACCGCGTCCGCATCCATGTCCTTTTTTCAACATAGTGTAAACATAAATCCTCAATACCCATAGCTAAATCTCCTAAAATTCGTCAATATCCACAAAATGCGTAATAATTAAAATGATAGTATCTGAGATTAGGAAACTTATAACCACAGTTCGCATGATGACTCTGGATGTACAATGATGTTTTGTGCGACCAACAAAATCAACGACATAAACAGACCCAACTAAACCCAACCGCCAAGATATCCATAAATCTTAACTCCGATAAAATATTCTGTAACACGCCGAGATATTCGGAATAATTAGAGCGCCGTAAACCCTTTACGTAAGACTTTACAAGGCTAAATTAAAAGAAATACAGATCAATTCGAATAATACCATCAATAGTTGAGTAATTTAATAACCGATTTAATCAGCCAAAACAATTAATACAAGGTTCTCAAATCACCCTAAAGGACACACATACTCGAGTACTTATTACAAAAATAGAATACCAAAACAATTAACACGGCCAACATCATTGTGCCCCTTCGTCATCATGCCGACACTGTGGTTGCTTCCCCGCTCCTAGACTACCTGAACATTAAACAAATGTCCCTCGTAGGGGCAGAATCAAGTAGGCAACAACAATGCATATCAAAACACTAAACACGGTCTTCCTTAACCGGAATCCAATGATGCGAATCCACATGATTCTATCAACACAACACAGGGTAATCCAACGATCCAGCGCCCTTAGCATAGATCCCAAGATGATCTCATCGGACCAACACGAGGTGGAAAAACCCGTCCAATGATCCAGCGCCCTTAGCATAGATCCCAAGATGATCCCGTCGGACCAACACGAGGTGGACAACTGATCCAGCGCCCTCAGCATAGATCACACGATCCCATCAGATCAATACAACATATACAATACAACTATGCATACACATATGCAAATCACTATGTTCATCAGCATGAACAACATATGAATCATAACATGAACAACAGTATGACAAATCAACTTGGACGACCTCATGTTCAACAACATGAATGACAATATGCAAGATCAAAATAATCGACATTAAATCCAAAATCAAATTAAGGTACTTGCCTTAGAAATATGGCAAGAATTAAATACTTCAACGACTGTTAATATGCCCGAAGGTCGCCCATTCGATCAATCACCTTGCAAGGCTCGGACCTTATTCAAAAGAAATAACAAAGAGTTCAACTTATGTGACATAGCTAACGTACGAACACCTAACGCCTTAAGTTATATCTGAGTTAACATTAACGTATGGCCGGTTCACGATTTATCTACTCGACAAATGCTAAGCCGAATTAATGACATACTTCATACGAATCGAATGACCATATCGAAGATGAAATGTCGACGTCTACGGATTCAGGGGTATACATGGCATCACAATCCAAACCTCAATCTTGATTTCAAAATCCAATATATGTAGTTCGGCTAATCTTAAAATTCATATCAAAGGTATGATTCAAGATATAAGCATACCAAAATGTACTTCGAAAGGGGATGATACAACGGTGTTCCGGGTTTGATTTTAACAACGTAGTCTATTCATTTTAACCATGAATATGAAGAAGATTGTTAAATCAAGCACCTGTTTTAAAACACAAACTATCCTCGGTGAAATACCTTAGAAATCTCAGAAAACTCATACGAAATCATGTCCAAAATCCTTAACAATCTCATGAAACTACATCCTAGGGTTCTATCGCAACAAGGTTTGATTAATACTCTTAACAATGAAGGAGAACCAAAGTATAACTGAATCTATTATGCTTAAAACATGGTGTTATATTCATCAAGATAATAACGAACTTGAATCTCAAAAACAGGTTCAAAACATCATTAAGAACATGTATCCTAGTTGGTGAAGGATCAACATACCTTAATATAAAGAAGAATGATGAAACACTTGGTGAAACTCAACACCGGAAGCTTGAACACCAATCCACAAGGGTCTACGATCTTCTAAACCGAGCTGGGATGTTGATACAAGAGATTTATGGGGCTGGGGAGTTCTCAAGTTGCAGAAATCGACCAAGGAGTGAGGGGGAAATGAAAAAGAGGTTGAGGTCTATAAATAGAATTATACACATTACGTACGTTAACAGCAAAGACATACGTACGTTATCGCCTTAGCGTACGCTATTTGCCATTCTTAGCGTATGTTAACATCCGACAATAGCTTATTGTCTCGTTTCTGGCTTCTCTTACGTACACTATACAAAGCCTTTACGTATGTAACACTATGAACATAGCGCACGTTATCACCCATATCTAACGTACGTTAAGCCTCGTAGACCTGCTTTATTAAAAATCCATCTAGGTTCATTCGAGGAAAATCCGACAAATCTCCTCCTGGCTCCACACCTCGACCTTATCTGATCTGCCTATGACTGCTGATTACTTATGCTATGCTACGATTATAACGTATGTTATATGCAATACTTAACGTACGTTATGCTCAACATATATCGTACGTTATGATGTGCAGATGCATGCATGTATCAGAAACTCAAGAATGTAGGAAAACGAATACGGGAAATCACACTTCGATTAATAATACCACATAATCAAATGTTATAAGTTCGGATACATGTAAAATACACAATAATTATCTGGGTATTACAGTCACCTCATCACGCTCATGACTACATCCATGACCACGACCACTACCTCGGCATCGATCTCTCGACATACTAAATAGACAACCGCTCAGTGCAATTAAACACAACATCACAAAGCCACATACCAAGACGCCAACTCAGCACAACACATAGCAAAACAATATACCAAAATGCCAACTTAGCACAACATATCAACATAAGGCATCAAATATCAATCACAACAAGAATAATATCCATTCCGGATAATTACATGAATACAGAAACTACAATTGTAATAAATGAAGCTTATATTCATAATAAATGTATCACATAACCATATCAACAGGAAACTTACGAACATTAATGGTACAACCCGGTCGTAACAGCTACATATCTTTGTAGTCAACTATTTATAACATTTCTTTTAAAACTCCACGAGGTATCCATTTAAGTAATATCATTTGAAATTTTTTGAATTTGAATATTTTTCCGAAATAAGATTTGAAAATATCCTCGATACCTCAGGCTGTTTTACTAAAACCATGAATCATAAGCCTAAACCATCTCATTTTGAAAATATTTGCAAAACAACATTCCGAATATCAATTTCTTCGGAAACAACATCATCAAGATATCCATGTCATCACGTATCCTATCACAACTGAAAATAAACAGGGTAACCACATGTTTCCACGCAACATCATCATGATAACAACACACAAGGTAACCCGTTGTCATGCCCCTTAGCATCGACCACCATAGGTTCTGCCGAACCGTCCCCGGGTGGAAAACCACTCATACTAGCACAGAATACTGCCACCGATCAACATTCACGTCATAATAACAATCACATATCAACATTCACATCGGAATAACATCATATGAGTCACAAAATAAATTCAGGCCACATAACACAACCATTGGGTACTCAACTGAAATCCCTTAACAAGAAAGGCAATATGACAAATATATCACAACAGCTTGACACCACACGATTCAACTCTAGCTTGCCACCTTAAGCAAAATCGATATCTATGATTTAAAAATATAAAAGTTTTATGGTGTGAAAGGTTTTTAAAATCGTATACTCGAGTTATTTGAAAGTAAAACTAATACGTTAAAGTCATTTCCAAAATCCTTTCAAACACGACAAAAGATCAACGATGGTAACATTTCACAAAATGTCCAAAATACTTCAAAATACATCTTTTAAATACCATCGCAAGGTTTCATTCGAAAATATAAGGTCGGCGCGCCAAAATTCAAACAGCCTTTCGACATCCACACTAAGCCGCCATTTGACCGCACTGTCAAAATATTTACAAAAACTGATTTTTCCACAATATAGTCAACTCTATGAAGGTTTAGTAAACCATTTTCAAACATGCACACAGCGGGTATAATTACCAATGAGAACGCATTTGTAGCAAAGAACAACATTTAGCCAAACACAACATATTCTCAAACATATGCTTATACGGCATTCAAAATAACCAATTCAAGAAATATAACTCACGAACACCAAATCCAAACACACGTAAAAACTATTTATCTGAATTTCTCAACAAATTCAAACGTCAATACACTTTCCAAAACATATCCATGTTCAAAGCTTCATATTGTAATACCCACACTTTTTATTTTATTTTATTTGGTTGTCGTGTGGTTACCGACTTTATGTTTATTTTTTATCTCTCATAGCTGAGCATGCTCTTGAATTAAATTTTTTGTTGAATGATATTTACCTTTGTATGTGGCAGTTAATTATTAAATGTAGCTTTTGCATCGTATGTCTCGTCCCGTTGGCATGTCGAGAAATTCAATTTTAATTCACATTCTTAGAAGAATTATACCTGAATTAGGGGTTGATATAAATTATAATATTTTTGGGCCTTTCAAACACTATTAACCTAATTTATGTTTCCCTAAGCCCATTTTAAAGTGGAGCCAATTGGCCCACCACCAACACCCTGTATAGAAGTAGGTCGAGAGGAAGGGTTTTCTTCATTATTTTTCCTCTCCCTTTTTATGCTTTGCACTTTCCTCTCTCTCGCAATAGTAAATTCATCCATTTCCTTCACATTGGTGACCGATTAGGAACTTCTCTTCCTCCTTCACAACAGCGATGAACGATGGATGTATGGGATAGATTTTCGACGGGACTCAGTGCTCACGCCAGGGGCGTGAATGGTTGCTGAGGTGAGGACCGAAGACTGTCGTAGTACGCGGCGGCTCGGGGTGGGTTTTCGGTAGTGGCGACGTGGGTCAGGACTCTCTTAGCTGTGAATTTCTAGCGTGAATCTGGCCAGGTTGAGTCGGCTCTGATTCCGTTGGGTCTAGTGGTTGTCGGATCTGGATCCGGCAGGCTTTTAGAAGGTTAACTATGATAGATCTGGAATTCGAAATAACCGATTGTGTTTCCAGCATTGACTTATGTACCTCTGGTCGTGGCCATAACTGAGTTGGAGCTAGACGAGGTCGGGCAGGTCTGATTTTCGGCGATCTAGGTCCTGGTGATATAGGAAGCAACAACATGAGTTGGGTTTTCGGTTGGTTTGTGTGTAGGTGCAGTGTATGTTGGTGTGTCTGTGTGTGCATATCCGTGTGTGTGAGTTAGTGTGTGTGTATGTAAGTATATGTGTGTGGTTGTGTATGTCTGTGTGTGTGTGAAGTTGTATATGTGCGGGTGTGTGCAGCGTGTGTATGTGTGTGTCTGGGTTATGTGTGTGTGGGTTATGTGTTTGTGCGTGTGCTATATATATATATATATATGTGTGTGTGTGTGTGTGCGTGTGTGTGTGTGTGTGTATTGTGTGGGTGGGTGTCCGTGTCTATTTGTGTTTTTGTGTTTGTGAGCATGTGTGTACTGTGTGCGCTATATATATATATATATATATATATATATATATATATATATATATATATATATATATATATATATATATATATGTGTGTGTGTGTGTGTGTGTGTGTTCGTTTGGAAATTATAGACGGGGAAGATGTAGATGTAGACGTGGATGAAAGTCTTGATAAATTTGGTCAACATGGAGACTGGTGTAATTAGACCTACAGAGTGAGCTCGATTTCGGAATTTGTATTTGCGGCGATCATTCAGGAATTTAGATTGTAATTCCCATTGTTAATTAAATCAAGATATACATACGGGTTGAGTATCATTGGTCGTTTGACCCGATCGTTAAATTAAAGGGCACAATTGAGGTATTAAATCATTAGATTAATTATCTTGTAATTATTATATAATAAATTATGTGATTATAATAAAAGTTGTGATTTTAATGGATTGACTGGGTTGACCAAGCTAGGCTTATTTCGAGTAAAACTATCTTCGGTGAAGGCAAGTATCTTCCTTATACCTTTCATATTTCCTTGAATATAAATATACTTGTCACTATATGTGTTATCATGTTTACGTGATTGTGTTAATTGGTGACTATGTGGCTCAATTGAATTTGTGTTTGTTTGTAATAGATGGTATAAATGTATTGTTCAAAAAATATGTGCTAGTTTTAATCCATAATTGTGAACTTGTGATTATTTCTTGAATCGGCGAGTCATGTTTATTGTGAAACTGTGTAAATGAAATTATGAAAATTTTATGAAATTTATGAATGATATCGTTGGATAGTTGAAGTGGTTGGATTAATCATTAATATACTATTCCTTGGCGAGGAATATATATCGAATAACATGGCCATTTCTAGCAAGTGCCTTGACTATATATATCGTGATTAACGATTGAGACATGCAGTTTTGTAAAATGTAAGTGTGTGTGTTGTTTTTGTTCTTCCACCTGGGGACGGTTCGATGGAACCTCTGGGGGCCGTTGCTAAGGGGTATGACCGTGGAAGTGGTTTCCCAACTGGGGATGGTTCGATGGGACCTCTGGGGTCGATGCTAAGAGGCACGGCCGCGGGTTACCAAGTGTATTTTTTCGTGATGATAATATGTGATATATCCGGAATATCAAAACGTTTTGTTCTCGATGTAGAGATGTATTATATATAGGTCATTGGTACTCTGCTAGAATGGCACTGAAATAAATTGTTTTGTGTATATGTTATTGTTTATCCTTAGATAAAACTACCCTAGATCTCAAAAGTATCTCTCAAACTTTATTTCAAGGATTTATAAGAACTCAAGAGGTTTGATCAGTTTCTGATTTAAGAGAATATATCTCGAGATATTTTCTAAGATTATTTAAAATTGGGTTTGTCTGTTATTATGAAGTGACTTGTCCATTTATGTTCAGGATATGGTTAGTATAACTAGAATACTTGTACTAGCTGTAATATCCGGAATTTCTACTACTGTGGTTTAATATTATTTTATTCGAGTTATGTTGTACAGCGTGGAATCTGTACAGTATGAATAAAATAAATGAAGGACTGAGACATCTGTATTGGTATAATTGTCGTACTTGGTCGACAATTTTAATTGAGGATATTGTGTATCATATGAGAATATTATTGAATTGAGTATATGTATTCAGTATGTGAGTGTACGTATCTAGTATGTCGAGACGGACGAGAAGAGTTGGAAATAGCTAGGTATAGCCTGATTAGCGCGCGCTAATGTTCAAGTATAGCGCACGCTATCGTTCATGGTTAGCGCACGCTAGAGGCAGAATGTAGCACACGCTAATGCAGTCAGATCGGAAGGAATTTGCTTGTGGACCAGGCCACTTTCGGCGCACGTTCTGATAAGTCAACGGATGTTTGTAATGTAGTACTAGCGCACGCTAAACCCTAAAGGTTAGCGCACGCTAATGGTATATTGGACAAAAAGGAATCTTATCCTCGTCAGCACTTTCAGCGTGTGGACCAGTCTTCGGAGCATACAGACAAACGAGTCAACTGATATTAGCGCATGCTAAACGCAAGGACTTGCGTACGCTAGAGAGTGTATGTTACGTACGCTAATCCATGGGCTTTACGTACGTAAGCACATGTACGAAGCCAGACTGTAGCCTCTGGACTGCGATAGCGCACGCTAACAAAGTCAGTTAGCGCACGCTAAACATAAGATTTAGCGCACGCTAGTAATATACTTTATAAAAAGGGACAAACGGGTGTTATGAAGCATTTCATCCATTTCTTTCCTTTCACTCGATAGGGAGTGCTCTGGGAGGTACTTGATGTCCAGAAACACTCCGAGATGATGATCTTTATCAAGATTAAGATAGAAGCATGGATTAAAGCCTTGTTCTTCAAGTTATTCATGGTTCTTGGAATGAAGTTCAAGTGTTCTCCTTCTTGGTTCGTCTAGTCCAGGTAATTTTCGTATCCCTTTGCTAGTAGTTCGTTTTTAAGGATGATTACATGTGAGGAACATGTTGGATAATCATGTGATGATATTATATGAGGATTAATGGAGTTATGATAAGAGTTTTCGGATGTTAACTAAGATGTCTCCATACTTTAAGAATTTTGTTTCGTTCAACCCGATGAAAGATAGATTTCTAAATTATGTTGATCATGATACGAGGTTGTATTCCAGATTAAGAACGATATGATAGGATGATTATGTATAGGAGGTGTTGGTGTATTCGTATCTAGATCTAAGATATGTGTTTTGATATAATATTCGTATAAGAACACGAGTATGACTTCGAGTATGGTGATGAGATTGAATTTGGAAAAGTTATTGTTAATCTTGGAGCATGATTTCATTTTCTTTCGTATTCGTAGTCGTAAAATGTTAGTCGATACTTGGAATGTATGCCTCTGTATAGTATTAGCGCACGCTAAGCCTACTGGCTAGCACACGCTAACGAGAGTAACTTAGCGCACGCTATGTTAAGGTATTAACGTGCGCTAAGTCAGCAGGCAGGGTAGTTTCTCAATTGCCGTGAAGCATAAGAAATAACTTTCCCGTTCTGCATTAGTACACATCCGAGACCCTGTCTCGATGCATCACTATGAACCACAAATCCTTTCGTCCCTTGCGGTAAAGAAAGGACAGGTGCTAAAATTAACTGGCTCTTGAGTTCCTCAAAACTCTGTTGACACGCGTCGGACCACATGTATTTCTTATCGTTCCTTAAAAGGTTCGTCAAGGGTTGAGCGGTTTTAGAAAATCCTTCCGCAAATCGCCGATAATAATAAGCTAATCCGAGGAAACTTCGGATTTCCTTAACATTCTTCGGAGGTTGCCAATCTCGGATAGCCTCCATCTTCTGAGGGTCGATACGAACTCCGTCTGATGAAATTACATATCCGAGAAACGTCACTCCGGACATCCAGAACTCACATTTGGAAAACTTTCCATAAAGTTGCTCTCGTCTCAACACGTCGAGCACCTGATGAAGGTGAAACTTATGCTCCTCCTGGTCACGAGAATAAATTAAAATGTCATCAATGAAGACAACGACGAACTGATCCAAATAGTCGATGAAAACCCGATTCATTAACTCCATGAATACCGCACATGCATTAGTTAACCCAAGCGGCATTACCACAAACTCATAATGACCACAGCGTGTTCAGAATGCCATCCTTGCGATATCCGACACTCTAATTCGCAACTTATGATATCCAGATCTTAAGTTGATCTTGGAAAATACTGAAGCTCCCTGACTTGATCCAAAAGATCATCGATACTTGGTAGAGGATATTTATTCTTGATCGTCACTCGGTTCAATTCCCGGTAATCAATACACAAGCGGAACGAACCACCATTCTTCTTGACAAATAACACTGGTGCTCCCCACGGGGATGCACTCAGTCGTATATAACCCTTCTCGGTCAAATCCTCTAATTGATTCTTCAACTCCTGCATTTCGGTCGGGGCCATCCGGTACGGTACCTTCGATATTGGGGACGTACCAGACTCCAACTCAATCGTGAATTCCACATCTCTCTGTGGAGGCAAACCAGGTAACTCATCTGGAAATACATCGGCATATTCTCTCACTACCGGAATATCCTCCAACATGATTGATGATTTCTCGGTCTTGGTCATATAACACCAATAACCGACACACCCCTGATTGAGTAATTTCACTGCTTTCATCAAGTTGATGACTCTCCCGGAACAACTGGGATTACCTCCCTGAAATACACATTCGACCCCATCGTCTGAAATGATAGTGACCGTACGCTTACAGACACTAATGATGGCATCGTGACGATCCATCCAGTCAATACCCAAGATGACATCGTCTCTCGGTAAATCTACCACGATTAGGTCTGCTAACCAATCACGGCCATGAAGCTGAATCAGACAATCCTTAATCTCACGATTCCCGATAATTCTTCTACCATCAGGTAGACCAATGATATAAGACTCACAACTAGTCGCATTACCAAGATGTAGTCTACTCAAACATTACTCGAAAATGAATCAATACGATGCACCAGTATCAAAAAGGGTGCACACAGGTTGAGATATAATATCGAGTGTACCTGAGATCATCCGGGCCTCTGGATCGTCGGACTTCTTCATCTCATAAATTCGGGGCTTGCCGGGCCCCGAACCGGATGCTCCCGTCTGATAGCTCTTGGCTCCGCCTTTATTTGCTCCTGTCGTCTTGAACGACGCGGACTGAGTGGCCTGATTCTGCACCACTGAATGTCTCGGGGCCAGTGATGACGCCGGATTAGGTTTAGAGTCTCTTCGACTAAAACGGGCCTTATGCCCAGCAATCCCACAGTTATGGCACGTGACAGTCTGCCTCGGAAACTTGGTGCTGAAATGACCCTGTTCTTCACAGTTGAAACAGGTGATGGCCGAACTGGCCGCTCGTGACTAAGATTCTGCGGGTCTAGGCGCCATAGGAGGTCGCTCATAAAAAGTAGAACCCACACGGGGCTTCTTGAAAGTGGCCTGACTGCCTTCAGACTGATTACGATTCTTTGACTTCTTGCTAGCAGAAGAAGGTTGTTTCTTAGCAATCTCCTTAGCAGTAAGCTCATAAGCAAGAGCTTTTTCAATGAATTCAGACAAAGTGGTGCAATTGTGATTAAGAAACTGCATCCGCATACGAGGCTTCAACCTCTTGCTGAAATATTTGATCTTGTCCGCCTCAAAGTGAATAATAGACGAGGCGAAAGGAAGTAGCTCCTGAAATTTCTCGGTGATGGCGAGAACATTGTCGTCCGCTGAGAAGTCGGGAGTGAGTAATTCCGATAACTTGGCCTCCCTGAGTGGGGCCGGATAATACCTCTCCATCATGAGAGTTTTGAATTGATCCCAAGTACAAGATCCGTCGGTGGGCTTCAACAATAACCACCATGAATGAGCGCCCTTACCAAGATAGTAAGCCGCAACTTACACTTTGTGCCCTTCGGGACACTCCACCATAGCAAACAACTTCTCGAAATGCTCGAGCCAGTGAACAATATCTTCTGGCTCAGATGATCCCTCAAAAGTAGGTGGTCTCTTGTGAGAGATGTCGCCAATGATACTGCTCACACCCCTCTCCTGCCCCTGAGGTGGCGGCGGAGGAGCTTGTTGATTCTGAGTAGCTGAGTTCTGCATCGTCTCCATGAGGCATGCCATTTGAGTCATCTGGGCCATCATGCCCTGCATAAAAGCGAGGGGATCAACCCGAACACCTTCTGATTGAGCTGTGTCCCGGGTACGACTCCCTGACAGTGAGTGATCATTTCTGGGTGAATGAGTGGCAGCGTCGCTGCTTGATGAATTTGTATTATTCCTCGCGTTCGCGCGTGTATTCACATGAGCTCTCGGGTTTCGGCCCGCACCACGGCCTCTTCCCTCGCGTCCTCTGCCAGCTCTTTCCATACTGAAGTGGAAAGTCATATGATAATTATATATCTCGCATGAATATCACATTATGATTACGCTATGAAATGATAAAAATGAGCATACGCGCTCAAACACAATGATTACATGAATGATCAACTGATGTGACGTGATTATCTGATGAAATTCTTGAAATGATTATCTTGAACAAATTAACAAGATTAATGATATGATCCTCAAGATCAACAACTGAACAATGAAATGAACTGAGTGATTAATGAATTAATATGATCGACTTGATCAAAAGTGAAAATGATGAATGAGGATTGTTGACTATTGAATGATGAATGACTGATTCTTATTGCCAGAAATTATACCATGGCGTTAGAAATGTTACTGTTGTTTGGTCTGAGGGGCTCGGCTATTGCACAGGTCACACGTGACGCGAAAGTCCAATGATACTAGTCTGATGAACGATGATTTCAAATGAGACATGACTCGGAAGGTAGTATTCGAAACCACGCTTCGATACCAACTCTGTAACACCCTAAATTAGGCGGATATCACAGTGTCGTGGACCCCCGACTGGGACCCACCAGGCAAATGAAAATTAAGGAATTAAATAATATAATTGTATTACCAGCCACATTATATCATCAATTACTCCGATGCGGAGTTTCATTACAACACACCCAAGATAATACATAATACATGTATATTTTATATGAAGATAAAATATACAACACTGAATGAAATGAATATTCAAACGGAAGTCTACAGCGGAAATAAAATGAAGAAAACACGAGTGAATGAAAAGGACTGGGGCCCCCTACTAGTATCACTAGAACTCCTCGCCGTCTACATTCTCTTCCCATGCCTTAGACTTGCCGTGACCTGAAAACAACATCCCCCAACGGGGTCAGTTACACAGAACAACAATCCTCAAGAGTCGAATAAACACAATCATGATATCTCTCAATTATGATATGTGCAAGTGCACAAGATGAGTGTCTGGACACACCCACCCTTGTACCTAATTAGTCTTGCGGAGGTACGTTACCGTGTGCACAGTCCAATGTGTCGGTAAACCCAATCACATGACTATCACGTGCCCGACTAAAAATTCCACACATCCCCACCCGGCCATGCAATATGAACCCATAAGGTCATATGGACAAGAAAATGACCATGAAGAATAATAATGAATAACAATCCGACAAAGTCAAGAATGACTCACCGAGATGAAATGGTAGTGAAATGAATGATAGCTCAATGAAATGATTGGAACCGTCGTTCCTCGAAAATGAAGTGATTAGTTGGCAATTACAAGTCTCAATATGATTAATGCATTATGAATGAATTATGCTTATGAATGAACAACAACTAAAGTAATGAATATCCTTTTAACCGAGTAAGAATCAACTTACTCAACACCGGTGAAGAATGTCCTTCATCGAACAACATCCTAAAAGGAATGTCGGTCGCTCGAACAACCTTGAATGACATGATTAGCAACAAACGCTCAATATACGTATCAACCACGATTATAACCAACTCAAACATCGATACAACAATATCCAAACTTATTGAGGCAATCTAACGAATACTTAGCAAACATACATCCTTTGATAATATCTAATCCCGAATATATCGAAACCAAACTCCAAAATGAGTATTTCAAACCAACAAAACGCCTTCAATGATATCAATAATCCCATAGGAACCCACAACTCGAGTTAACGACAACAATCTAATCGAAAACACCCAAAAATATTAAAGTCAACCAAAAAGTGTTCTTGAATTACCCCAATATTCATGAAATCCGAAATATACCCCAAAAATACGTAGGAATACATTTGTCCAAGGTAGATAATCCATATCTAATATATTCCAACAACAATCCATGCTTACACGAAGAAATCGGAAGGAAAACCCAAAAATCAAAAATTCTAGATCCAAGAAGTTCTTACCTTGATTTGATGTGATGGAGATGATGGAATGATGATTCATACGAATGATAAGCTTGAAGATGATGGTAGATGGATTCAACTCGAAAGGATCTCTCCAATCGTCCAAAAATGCCCAGAATCGTCGAAAGAGTGAAGAGGGAAATGAAAATGACGAAGCTAGGGGATGACTGTCCTATTTATACTGATCCAGTTTAGCGCACGCTATGACCTGATATGTAGCATGCGTTAACGGGTTGTCCGGACAGTACAGTGCCTACTGACTGCCTCGCCAACGTACGTTAACCCCACAATGTTAGCGTGCGCTAACAGAATATCTGATGCCCAGTACTGAAGTCTAGAACCTCCTGTTCTCTGATCTACTCGCGATAGCGTGCGCTACACTCAAAATTCAGCGTGCGCTACTACACCATTAGCGTACGCTAATATCCTTTCATAGCGTACGCTATGAATTATTCCAAATCAGTCCAGTACCCACTGGACTCTACCTGATCGACCTTAGCGCGCGCTATACTGCTAGCATAGAGTGCGCTATCCGAACTCACTAGCACGCGCTACATACCATTCGTAGCGTGCGCTACTACAACTCAACTGCAGTCCAGTACCTTCTGGACTGTCTGCCTGAACCACGCTGGCGTGCACTGATGATGAGAGGTAGCGTGCACTACCCGTACTCAATTTAGCGCGCGCTAAAGAGAATATGTAGCGTGCGCTACTCCTCTCACACAGCACAATACGACGAAGACAAAGATGATTACCACGGCTCGATCCTCCAACCAGGTAGAAAGACGAATAATAACCGATATACGATATAGATACTCTGATTGGTGAATACAATGAATGAATATGTACGATGAATGATCATTAATGAGTGAATAATTACTGAGTGACAATCGCTGAATGACAAATACTGAATGATAATGACTGAATTACAACCAGGTATTACAGTATTCTTGTCTATATGATGTATATTGTGTGGATTGAGGTTGTACAATGAATTTGTGTTGGTTATTCACTTTTGTTGATCTTGCATGATATGGGCCGTTATAGAAGTTATGATAGGTTAGAGTCGGCTTGTTGCTTGTTGTAGAGCCTTTGTCACTAGAGATGTGGTGTCGGTTAGATGGTACACTTTGACGTGCGTTGTAAGGATTTGGGGATGACTGGACTGTGTGTCGTGGAGTCGGGATTGAATTGGTGTTATGGTTTGATCGGTTGTTATACATGTTGATGTGTAGCGATGCGTCTAGAATTGTTAGGTTTTTGTTAAGCCGTGGCGGTCGTAGTTATTTTTCGGATAAGTGGTAATTTCTAGTAAGTGCCTTAGCTAGATATATTGTTACTAACGATTGAGACAATTCGTTTTTCAAATGTTTATGTGTGTGCTTTGCTCACCTCGGGAGGGTCCAAAGGGGCCTCGAGGGAATCCAGTGGTTTAGCCCCGGATTCGTGAGCTTGATTTGCTAGCCAGCTCGGGAGGGTCCTTAGAGGCCTCGAGTGGGATCAGTGGTTTAGTCCCGGTCCTAGGCGATGCCTGTGTGTGATTTGATTTATAATTATAGCCAGTTCGGGAGGGTCCTTAGAGGCCTCGAATGGGACCAGTGGTTTAGCCCCGGTCCTAGGCGATTTTCTTAACTGTGATATGTTCGAAATATCACAACGTTTTTGTTCTTCATGATGAGATACATTATATATAGGATTTTGGTACTTGGCTAGAATGGCACTAAAATTCGTCGTATGTGTTTAGTTCCTTGGTTACGAGGTTTTGGAGTTGGAAAACGGACCTTGTTATTGTTTTCATGTACTGTGTTTTGATGAGATTTTGGGTTGAGATCCCAACGATGGTGTAGAGATTATTTTGCAGAAAATGACTTTGGGCCGAGACCCATTTGTCTTGAAAAGGTTTTATAATCTTCAACTTGAAGTCCCAAAAGACATTTTGTCGTTTTGTAAAACTCCCGAGTTGATATATTATTTTCAAAGACTTGAGTTATACTTCAAACATTGAAAACCTCTCGCGAACTTCTTTCACGACTGTTGTTATTTTAATATAACTGATATGTGAGTGATATATATGTTGTATGGCCTGAATACTTGAACTAGCCATTCAAATGCTAACCCCTTAAACGGGGGAAATATGTCTCATGTATTTCAGGTATGTTTTGTTCATTGGAGAAATCATGGGGATGGCATGGAAGAAGGCGAGCCGTGATACTAATCAAGAGTTAGAGTTCAGTATGATGTTATTGTATTATTGTGTTATCTCCAGTCTTCCGCTATATCGTATCTTGACCCATGTGTAGGTAAGTCCAGTAATGAGTTGTTATTCGGATTGTTTTCTTGTCGTGTGACCTTATCGGTCGGTGTGTGATAATATTTGACCTTATCGGTCAGTGTCAGTATGTACTTTGTGTTAGGAGTATGCCCTCGAATGCCAATCAGAGGATGTTGAGTGAGGGCATTGTACTTGTAATTATGTACATCATTAATATAAGGCAATGGATGTTTCTATATTTACTGGTAGTTACTGGCATTCCTAACTCGTAAATATACGTATAGAAACTAGTCCATGTATTTGAGAGCAAAACACACCCTCGATTCGTCACACGGATTTCACTCCGGGAGAGTCAAAGACGGAATCGAAAGGTTGTGATAGGTATTCGTGAACCTTCGACTTGAGGATTTAGTAGGGATGTGCTTGTGACGTCAAGATTTTCATTAGAGACCCTATAAACCGGGAGGTAGGGGTCAACCTCGACGTGCATCTTGACGGGCAATTAGCAGGTCCTACTGAATACCAAGATAGAATTCTTTCTCCCATTAGTGAGCGGGTTATATGTCCTATGCGGTTATTGGCAAATGAGATCATAACTCTTTGGGCAAAGTATTGGAGATAGTTTTATTGGATACACGAGAGCTCGATGATCCCGATTTGCATTAACGCTTGCATAGCGTCAAGTACAGGTAGGATTTGACTAACCGTGACCCTATAACTTGATCGGGACATTTGAAAGAAGGGTTTATACGTATACTGGTATCCACGACAAAATGGTTCTTGAATGACCCCAATCATTCGTTCTCAGTTGGGGTACAGTGTAGGCCACCAGGCTGACTAGGTGGTGCTACTACTCTTTGGTTCCTCCCACTGCTGACTGAGACGGACCTACCGAGTCGCGCAATAGGATTGATGACGGAATGAATCGAGCTTAATCTCTCATTATGAATATTAGATATTGGATATCTAATTTATTGGATATTGGATGTCTAATTAAATTTGAGACATTGGATGTCTAAATTAATTTATTGGATAAATTAATTTACAGCCTAATGATTAAATAAATTACCGGGTGATTAATATTTTAATTCATGAATATAATTATTCATTGGATAAATTAATTATGTCATTATGTATTTGATGATTAATTAATTGGATTAATTAATCGATATAAATACATCGGAATGGAATTGGAGTTTATCTGTTTGGACTCATCGGGAGTCCAAAACGAACCAAACCCATCCGATCTTCTAGATGGCCGTCCCTTACCAACCACCACCCTTTGGTCTTGGTCTTCACCTTGAAAGGTGGAAGACATATGGGCACCAAGGGGACAACATCTTTTAAGATATTGTTTTAGGTGATATGGTCTTGATTCTTGAAGAATAAAATGAAGACAACATCTTTTCCCCTCACTGGGTGAATCATACATTTTTGAGAAAGGAAAAGAGAGAAGAAAATAGTTTTCTTTGTCTTTAAAGTGTTCTTCATCTCCTTCATATTTTTTCTTGAAAAATATTGTGATGATTAATTGAGAGATATAGATTAAGCACTTAAAGTGTTATAATCTTGAATATAAAGTTTCCATCACTTGATTCTAGCCGTAACCTTAGAGGTTAATCGGGTGATTGACGTTTCGTTCGTTTATCCGGCGCGTGGCAAGTAGAGGTGTTGTGCTTTCAATGTTGGATCATCCAAGGGCTTGGAGCTGATTGGATTCGTAGAGATCAAGCAAAGCTTGGGGAATAGCTCAAGAGAAGGATACCATTTAATCAACGGACTACGAGGGTATGTTTCTAATATCTCTTGTGATTTCATTTTATATATTCGTATATATGTAGCTCGATCGATCCTCGCAGGGATTCGGATCGAATTAATTTTCGTTTTACCGCATTCGTTGGGCCTTCGTTTTAGGCACCGAATCCGAACAGTGGTATCGGAGTGTAGTTCTTGCGATCGTATATACGATATTGGCATTTGGAATGCTCGATTTGATGGTGAATGATTTGGAATCATTTTAGTCATAATCGTGGGATATGTTTTTCGTTCGTTATAGTTGTATTTTTCGTAAGTTTATGTTTAGATATAAATCTTCATTCTCTAGGAAATATTATTTATATTGAAGATATGAATGCTGGAAAATATAGATATTGGATATCCGGTCGAAAAACTGGCCCCGAATAGCCGTTGAACGGTCTGGGAGGGGTCCGGAAGGAGGGGGCCACGGCCCAGGGCTCGGGGGCCGCGGCCCAGGGCTGTTGCAGCCCGTCTGTGTGGGTACTGGACTGGGGGCCGCGGCCCAGGGCTGCTGGGCAGCCCTACTGCTGCCCAATGTTGTTTTCGGGCGCGGTTCAGCCCATTTCTGACCCATTTCGGGCTTATTTTCTTCGTGTATTCCTAAAAATAATTTCCCACATTTTAAATTGGATTTAATATGATTAACATGATTTATGGTATTTCATTTTATAAGGGAAATTTATTTATTGGAATACTTGTGATCGACCGAATTATTTTGAATGCTTTCATATTACCGATTGTGTGAATCGATTGGATCGGTTCGTATTATTGATTGGATCAATGTATCTCTACGTTTTCCATTTACTTAGTATTTATTAGATGAATGCTTTTAAATGGGGATGTGGTTCGTGGACTTAGTTTCGAATCGTTCATTTTATTCGATTGGGTTGTAAAGGCCGTTTTGAGCCTATTTATTTTACTAGAAATATTTGTATCTAGGATGCAATTTTCAATGTAAAATTTATATGTAATGATGAAGACCGGAGGAAGATCCGTTTAGAGAAGACGAAGATTAAAGACGAAGACTTGTAATTAGATTACAGAGTTTTTTTTTGTAGGAACGGTCCATGAACCACATGTTGGTAGCAACTTGGTTGTAAATGGTTGTTTTATTTTGTATGAATGCCACAAACGCGCTTAAATGATTAATGTGAAAAGTGTAACGTTAATCGCGAAATTCTACCATGAGAAATTATTAAGTTTATAAGGTTTCAAGGTTTTCTTTCCCTCCATCGAGCTTTTCCTTCCCTCCATCGAGATTTCGGGAAATTGAAATCCAAACCGGATGTGCTATGCTTCCGAGTTATCGGGGTAGTCATTCGGAGAGGATGGATAAATTACCGGGAGCGCATTGGATTCCTTCGGTTGGAGCAAATTTTATCCTTAGAAATCTGATAGGTTGCCGGATAAGATTCAATTGTGAAACTGATTTGCGTCGATGGTATAAACTTAACTTGTTCATGAACCATAAAACCGTATAGGTTGAGGGGAGTGAACAATTGGAAAAAGAAGATCAAATCATCCATTAGATGGGTTGGTGTTGGACACCACTTTATGAAAATTAATAGACTAGAAACCTGTTCGGTTGCCCTCCTTAATGCAGATATAACTCTCAATATGACCATGAATCCACTCGCAATTCTACTCGAAAAGAACACCCTGATTGGACCTAACTTTTTGGACTGGCTCCGCAATCTGATGATTGTCCTGAGTATAGAGGCACTGGTATATGTCATGGAGAGGGACATTCCGGCGCCTCCTGTGCGGACCAGAGCCAATCAGGAAGAGATTGAAAACCATAAAAAGTGGGTTAAGGATGACGTAAAAGTCCGTGCATACATGATGTCTTCTATGTCTAATGAGCTTCAGAGAGCTCATGAGAAAATGACTTCTGCTAGGCAGATTCTATCTCACTTAACCGAACTTTATGGTGAGCACAGCAGAACTGCTAGATATGAGATATCCAAGCAACTGTTCAGTGCGAGGATGAAGGAAGGTGAGAAGGTTGGGGAACACATTTTCAAAATGATATCCATGATCTAGAGATTGGAGGCTCTTGATTTTAAAATGGATACTTCTCTCCAAACCGACCTTATCCTACAGTCTCTTCCTGATTCCTTCTCACAGTCTGTTATGAACTTTAACTGCAATGAGATTGCATGTAATTTAGCTGGGCTAATGAACAAACTGGTGACTGCTTAGTCTCAGATGAAGACTCCGCGGATGAATAAGTCTGCCCTTGTGATTTCTTCTGGATCTCGGAGGTCTAAGAATAAGAAGAAAAAGACCAAGAAGCAAACTGGACCACAAGCTAAGGACCTTAAGGGTAAGGGCAAGGCCCCGATGGTTCGGAATAACAAGAAGATGGATGCCTGTCTCAAGTGCGGTGAGTTGGGCCACTGGTCTAGATACTGTCCGATTCTTCATGGCACTTTAGGTACAGAACTATTAGTTTTGGAAACAAATTGTTCTGCTACTGTATTTTCTACTTCATGGATACTGGATTCTGGTGCTAGTTCTCATGTTTGTACCGTGAATCAGGATCTGGAACATAGTAGGAAGCTTGGAGCTAGAGAAGTTATGATCACAGTCTGAAGCGGGCATAGTGTCGAGGCGACCGACATAGGATCACTTCTTTTGGGTTTAGAATCCGGCTTTGTTTTGACTTTAGAAGATGTACTTGTTTTGCCCAAGGGGCACAAAAACATTGTATCCATTCCTGTCGTGGACCGAAAAGGCTTTTCATGTTTCATTGGTGATGGTTCCTGCAAAATTTATTTCAGAAATAAACTAGTGGGTACTGCTACATTGTTAAATGGATTGTATCATCTAAATCTCAGCAACAAAGTAGTTGTGAATACTATGACTAGAAAACATGGTAGGGATGAAACAAATCAACTTTTGAAATGGCATCTTAGACTTGGTCATGTTGGTCAGACCACGGTTTACAAGATGGAAAAAGATGGACTTATAGGTCCATTGGGATCGGATCCCTTTCCTACTTGTGAATCTTGCCTTAAAGGCAAAATGACTAAGTCCCCCTTCAGAGGGACTTTTGAAAGAGCCGCTGATAAATTGGGATTAATCCATACCGACGTATGTGGTGCTTTGGAAGCAGCACGTGATGGATATCAATATTTCATTACGTTTACAGATGATCATACTAGGTATTGTTATGTATACTTAATGAAACATAAATCCGAGGTCTTTGAGAAATTTCAGGAATTCAAGGCCCTAGTCGAGAAACAAACTGGCAATCATATCAAAGCACTTCGGTCGGACCGAGGTGGCGAGTATATGAGTACGGAGTTTGACGAGTTCCTTAAGGAACATGGAATAGTTTCACAACTAACACCTCCAGCTACTCCTCAGTTAAATGGTGTGTCAGAAAGAAGGAATCGGACATTGTTGAACATGGTCCGTTCCATCCTGGGCTATACTGACTTACCGATTTACCTGTGGGGGTATGCACTCCTGACTGCCGCTTACATCTTGAACAGATGTCCTTCCAAATCCATTCCTAAAACTCCACATGAGATGTGGGAAGGCAGGAAACCAAGTCTTAATCATATTAGGATTTGGGGATGTCCCGCCTATGTCAGGAGGACTAAGGTGGAGAAGTTGGAAGCTAGGTCCGCGAAGGGACGTTTAATTGGATTCCCGTCTGGGACGATGGGATATATATTCTACATGCCCGAAGATCGAAAGATCGTTGTTGCATTACAAGCACACTTCCTGCAAGATGAGTTCATTCAGGAAGGTGGAGCAGGTAGAAGTATTTCTTTAGAAGAAAACAATGAAACTCCTCGGGAGACACCTGTACAAGAAACTGGAACCGAACCTTCTGAAACACAAATAAAACCACCTTGTAGGTCTAGTAGGGTGTCTCATTTACCTGAGAGGTATGGGCTTGTGCACTTGGAGGACCTGGGTCTCCATGAGGTTCCAAGAGACTGACCCAACGACCTATGTCCAAGCAATGGTGGATGTAGACTCCGCGAAATGGTGAGAAGTTATGGAAGCTGGGATAGACTCGATGCATGTCAATCAGATCTGGACTCTAGTAGACCGCCCCAAGGGCATAGTGCCTATTGGGAACAAGTGGATATACAAGAGAAATACTGGTGGTGATGGCAAGGTTGACGCTCATAAGGCTTGTGGCAAAGGGTTATACCCAAAAGGAAGGGATCGATTATCATGATACCTTCTCGCCTGTAGCCATGATCAAGTCTATTCGCATGATGCTTGCTATAGCTGCCTACCACGATTATGAGATATGGCAAATGCACATAAAGACAGCTTTCTTTAATGGATTCCTCGGGGAGAAAATCTATATGGAACAGCCTAAAGGCTTTGTGTCCTAAGTCAATATTCAGAAAGTGTGCAAGCTTCAGCGTTCCATTTGTGGACTGAAGCAAGCATCGCATAGTTGGAACCTTCGTTTTGATGAGGCAGTCAAAGAGTTTGACTTCGTGCAAAATGAATAGGAATCTTGTGTATACAAGAGGGTTAGTGGGAGCAAGAATGCATTCTTAGTATTATATGTGGATGACATTCTACTAATAGAAAATGATGTTGGAATGCTCAGTTCTGTGAAAGCTTAGCTTTCGAGTAATTTCTCCATGAAAGACTTGGAAGAAGCAACCTATATTCTTGGAATTCGACTCTACCGGGATAGAGCGAAGAGAACAATAGGTCTTTCCCAAGCCCTCTATATAGATAAAATCTTAAAGCGATTTAAGATGGATGATTCTAAAATAGGGTTCCTACCGATGCGACATGGAATAAAACTCTCCTTGAAGATGTGTCCTCAAAGTGAGGAACAACGAAAGGAAATGAGTAATATAACATATACTTCGGCCGTGGGTAGCCTTATGTATGCTATCTTGTGTACGATACCTGACATTGCACATGCTGTAAGCGTGGTGAGTAAGTTTCAAGCAAACCCAGGTAGGGAACATTGGACTGCCGTAAAGAACGTTTTAAAGTACTTAAGAAGGACTAGAGATATGGTTCTGATGTATGGCGGTGGATAATTGAATGTAGTGGGATTCACTGATTCGGACTTCCAAGGACTGAAGGACGACTCAATGTCTACTTCTGGCTATATATTTACTCTTAATGGAGGAGCAGTATCTTGGCGTAGCACCAAGCAAAGCGCGTCTGCTGATTCCACCTATCAGGCAAAGTATCAAGCAGCCTCGAAGGCTTCCAAGGAAGGGTTCTGGATTAAGAAGTTTCTGGGAGAACTTCAAGTGATACCATGTGCTGAGCTGCTTGTTCCGTTGTACTGCGACAACGACGGAGCTGTAGCACAGGCCAAGGAGCCAAGGTTTCATAACAGTACCAAGCATATTTAGAGGAAGTATCATCTCGTCAGAGAATTTGTTCGCAAGGGATACACTGTGTAGCATAGAGTAGACTCATCCGACAACGTCGCTGATCCATGACCAAGCCACTTTCTCAGACTATCTTGGAGCGTCATCTGGAGAACATGGGTATTAGATAGCATAGTGTGTGGCATTGAGTGCAGGTGGGAGATTGTTAGGAGTATGCCCTCGAATGCCACTCAGAGGATGTTGAGTGAGGGCATTGCACTTGTAATTATGTACATTATTAATATAAGCCAATGGATGTTTCTTTATTTACTGGTAGCTACTGGCATTCCTAACTCGTAAATATACATATAGAAACTAGTCCGTGTATTTGAGAGCAAAATGTTCCACTCCTTATTGGATAAGGGGTCGGCATTAGAAAGGTTTATAGCTCAAATACTTAATCGTTCGCAAGTCGATGAAACTTGACTGGGCATCAAGTTTATGTGAAGACTTGTATGATGTGTTCTTTGACATGGAGAGTGCCTGTAGAACACTAATGGTTAGTGGGAGCACACGTTATAGGTATGCTAATTGGATTAGTATACTCGAACCGGGACAGTCAATGACGGAATCGAAAAGTTGTGATAGGTATTCGTGATCCTTCGACTTGAGGATTTAGTAGGGATGTGCTTGTGACGTCAAGATTTTCATTAGACTAGTTCGACCCTATAAACCGGGAGGTGGGGGTCAACCTCGACGTGCATCTTGACGGGCAAGTAGCAGGTCCTACTGAATACCAAGATAGAATTCTTTCTCCCATTAGTGAGAGGGTTATATGTCCTATGCGGTTATTGGCAGATGAGATCATACGTCTTTGGCCAAAACATTGGAGCTAGTTGTATTGGATACACGAGAGCTCGATGATCTCAATTTTGCATTAACGCATGCATAGCGTCAAATACAGATAGGGTTTGACTGACTGTGACCCTATAACTTGATCGGGACATTTGAAAGAAGGGTTTATACGTAGACTGGTATTCACAACAAAATGGTTCTTGAATGATCCCAATCATTCGTTCTCAGTTGGGGTACAATGTAGGCCGCCAGACTGGGTAGGTGGTACTACTACTCTTTGGTTCCTCCCATTGCTGACTGAGACAGACCTACCGAGTTGCGCAATAGGATTGGCTACAGAATGAATCAAGCTTAATCTATCATTATGAATATTAGATATTGGATATCTAATTTATTGGACATTGGATGTCTAATTAAATTTGGGACATTGGATGTCTAAATTAATTTATTGGATAAATTAATTTACGGCCCAATGAATTAAATAAATTATCGGGTGATTAATTTAATTCATGAATATAATTGTTTCTTGGAGAAATTAATTATGTCACTATGTATTTGATATGATTAATTAATTGAATTAATTAATCTTTATAAATACATCGGAACGGAATTGGAGTTTATCTATTTGGACTCATCGCGAGTCCGAAACGAACCAAACCCATTCGATCTTCTAGATGGCCGCCCCTTACCAACCACCACCCTTTGATCTTGGTCTTCACCTTGAAAAGTGGAAGACATATGGGCACCAAGGGGACAACATCTTTTATGATATTGTTTTAGGTGATATGGTCTTGATTCTTGAAGAATAAAATGAAGACAACATGTTTTCCCCTCACTTGGTGAATCACACATTTTTGAGAAAGGAAAAGAGAGAAGAAAATAGTTTTCTTTGTCTTCAAAGTGTTCTTCACCTCCTTCATATTTTTCTTGAAAAATATTGTGAGGATTAATTGAGAGATATAGATTAAGCACTTAGAGTGTTATAATCTTGAATATAAAGTTTCCATCACTTGATTCTAGCCGTAACCTTAGAGGTTAATCGGGTGATTGTTGTTCCGTTCATTTATCCGACGCGTGGCAAGTAGAGGTGTTGTGCTTTCGACGTTGGATCATCCAAGGGCTTGGTGCAAATTGGATTTCTAGAGATCAAGCAAAGCTTGGGGAATAGCTCAAGAGAAGGATATCATTTAATCAACGGACTACGAGGGTATGTTCTTAATATCTCTTGTGATTTCGTTTTATATATTCGTATATACGTAGCTCGATCGATTCTCGTAGGGATTCAGATCGAATTAATTTTTGTTTTACCACTTTCGCTGGGCCTTTGTTTTAGGCACCGAATCCCAACACTTTGACCCCGGTCGGTCAGACGTTTGTTGTCCCGTGGCCTTTATCCTGGTAGATCCCTTTATTAAAGGGTCTACGACGTGTAATATTCCCGGTGGATAAATGAGGGTGTTACAAATATGGTATCAAAGCTTAGGTTGTGGAAACCTAGGCTATCGGGTCTAGTCGTGTCTTGTCGAGTCTTGTCTTGTCGGCTTGTGTCTGACTGAGTCGTGTCTTGTCGCGTCGTCCGAGTTGTCGGTTAACAAGTCGACTTGTGCGTTGTCATGTCATGTCGTTCGTGTTGTCCGTTGAGATTAGTATCGTGGCGACCGTCTTCTACATGCGACCTGTGGATGTAAGTCTACCCTTTTATATATTACATTCTATATTTTGTGCTGCATAATTTTGTTTACAAGTAAGAGGTTAGGTAGAAACCGTTATATATATATATATATATATATATATATATATATATATATATATATATATATTGGTAGATTGAGCTTTGATTGGTACAATATGTTGTGGAAGTTTCTGGACACTAATGTGTTCCAGGAGACGTATTGACGGTAGAGATTGTCGAAAACACAAACAGGTGGTTTCGATGTATGTTTGAATTTATGATTATATCCATGAGTGGTATCGATTAGTGTGATGATTTGAATGCTATATGTGCACGTGTTTGGGAACCGGATATGTTTGACTAATTGTCGCTAATTGCTACAAACGTGTTCATAACTGTGTTGGCTGCGCATGTATTTGAAAATATTTCTGAAAATTTTATAGAATCGAGTATGTTGTGAAAAATCAGAACTTCTAAAATATTTTACTAGTACGGTCAAACGGCGTTTAGTGTGAATTGTTGAAAATTTACTGAAATTTTTGACAAGCCGGTCGTATATTTTCAAATAAGAGAGTTGATTGATTGTTTCTTGCTACCTTAATGTACTCTCATCGTTAACTATATCCACTGCACGTGTATTTTTAAATGATTTATTAGTATTTTGCAATCTAGGTTAAATTGGAAAATTTTCGTAACCATTTTATTGGTACGTGTAAGCGGTGACTTAACGTATATTTTGAAATTGTTGATTTTTGCAATTCGGGCTTTGCATTTTCAAATGAGATTTTTATGACAGCACTTAGAAAATGGATATTTGTAGAGCATTGAAATTATTGAGAAATATTACCGACTTTGTCCTTTGGCGTAATTGCAAATGATTTTCTGAAGAATTTTATAAATTTAGATATGTCTGTGGAAAAAAAATTGAATTCTAAAAATATTTTTGGTGCATGATGCGGACATATATATATATATATATATATATATATATATATATATATATATATATATATATATATATATAATAAAGTGGTGTTTTGAAAATTTCCGAGAGAAAATATTTTCGATTGTTTACAAAGGGCGAAGGTCCAAAAATTTGATCAAACGAGTTGAATATTAAGATTTTTGGAATTAATGATGGAGTTTCTTGATAAATTCTTTTCAATATTTTTTGAGTATAATATATATATATATATATATATATTTGATATATTTTTGTTTATATGAATATTTTTAAGTGGGATAGGTTCCCCAAAGCGAGGATATGTGATGAGGATAATATTGTACGAGATGGACAATTCACATATGATTTTATACTGATGTACACACTTGCGTAATCCTATTTGATTTTGTACGTGAATCATATATGATTTTGTACATGAGTGACCATTTTCGTATTCTCTTAAACAGTTAGCATTCTCGTTTGAACCTGACTCTCTCTCTCTCTCTCTCTCTCTCTCTATATATATATATATATATATATATATATATATATATATATAGTATATTGTATATATATATGTATATGGATGTGATTCTCATGACTTTTCCTCACACTCTCTCTCTCTCTCTCTCTCTCTCTCTCTTCCTTTCACTTCCTTTTTTTTTTCTTTTTCTTTCTTTATTTTCTCCTTTCCCACTTGCTCCCCCTCTCTCTTTCCTCTCGCATCTCTCTCTCCCTTCCCAGTCCTCCCTGTCTCTCATTAACACCACCCATCTCCTTCTTCTTCATTGGTGGGCGGCGGTGGCGAGCTCAGTGTCAGGGTTTTTGCGGTTGGGTTGAGATGGGTCGAGGGATCTGGGATCTAGTGGGGGCGAGTTGTGAAGGTCACTGGTGGCGGGCAGGTGTCTCCGGCGACAACAACTAGAACTCGGCGACGGCGTGGTGACCTGTGACGGGAGAGAATGATCTGGTTTTCAGGCGGATGGAGTGCGACATTGGAGCTGTCGTACACGTTTTCCGATGGCAAGATGAATTTCCAGGTCTGGGGTCAACTTTCCGACGGTCAGGCTTGGTGTATGACGAGGTCCAGCAGGTTTGATTGTCGGCGATCCAGATTCTGGTGATGTAGGAGACGATGGCGGGAGTTGGGTTTCCGGTTGGCTTGTGCATATGTGCAGTGTGTTGGTGTATTTGTGTGTGCTACTATATATATATGTGTGTGTGTGTGTGTCGTTTGTGTAGTATGTGTTTTGTGTGTGTGTATATGTATATATTAAATGTGTGTGCTGATGTGTGTCATCTGTGTAGTATGTGTTTTGTGTGTGCGTAATATATATATTATGTGTGTGTTGATGTGTGTGTAGTATGTGTTGTGTGTATACATGTGTGTTATATGTATGTGTGTACAGAAATAGATATGTTTGTGTTTATATTTTATTTTGTGAGTGTTGTATATGTGTGTTCAGTGGGCGTATGTAGTCGTGTTGGGATTGTGAACGGGGAATACGTAGACATAGATGGATATGGTGATAATTTAGTCAATGTACGTATTGGTGTAATTAGACCCACAGAATGAGTCCGAGTTCGGAGTTATGTTTGGAGAAATAATCGAGTTGTGGATCCGGGTTGATTATCGTTGGTCGTTTGATCCGATCAATTAAATTAAAAAGGAACAAATGAGGTAATATATCGTCTAATTGATTACCTTGTAATTATAAGATATTAAATTGGACCTTATATTAAATTGCCTACTTTGTATTTATAATAAGGGTTGGGATTTCAATCGATCGATCGGGTGAGCCATGTTCGTCGTAGCTTTCGACATCAATTATCGAGGGATGTATTCTTGTCTATATGAATTATATTATATGGATTGAGGTTGTACAATGAGTTTGTGTTGGTTATTCACTTTTGTTGATCTTGCATGATATGGGTCATTATAGAAGTTATGAAAGGTTAGAGTCGGCTTGTTGCTTGCTGTAGAGTTTTTGTCACTAGAGATGTGGTTTCGGTTAGATGGTACACTTAGACGTGCGTTGTAAGGATTTGGGGATCACTGGCTTGTGTGTCATGGAGTCGGAAGGACAAGTGGCATAGCGCAGTCCTCACCGAATTGAATGGTTTGATCGGTTGTTATACCCGTTGATGTGTAGCGATGCGTCTAGAATTGTTAGGTTGTTGTTAAGCTGTGTCGGTCTAGTTATTTTTCAGATAAGTGGCCATTTCTAGTAAGTTCCTTGACTATATATATTGTAACTAACGATTGAGACAATGCGTTTTTTCAAATGTTTATGTGTGTGCTTTGCTCAGCTCGGGAAAGTTCGACGGGGCCTCGAGGGAATCCAGTGGTTTAGCCCCGGATTCACGAGCTTGATTTGCTAGCCAGCTCGGGAGGGTCCTTAGAGGCCTCGAGTGGGATCAGTGGTTTATCCCCGGTCCTAGGCGATGCCTGTGCGTGATTTAATTTATAATTATGGCCAGTTCGGGAGGGTCCTTAGAGGCCTCGAATGGGGCCAATGGTTTAGCCCAGGTCCTAGGCGATTTTCTTAACTGTGATATGTCCGGAATATCACAACGTTTTTGTTTTTGATGTTGAGATACATTATAAATAGGATTTTGATACTTGGCTAGAGTGGCACTAAAATACGTCGTATGTGTTTAGTTCCTTGGTTACGAGGTTTTGGTGTTGGAAAACGGACCTTGTTATTATTTTCCTGTACTATGTTTTGATGAGAGTTTAGGTTGAGATACCAACGATGGTGTAGAGGTTATTTTGCGGAAAATGACTTTGGACTGAGACCCATTTGTCTTGAAAAGGTTTTATAATCTTGAACCTGAAGTCCCAAGAGAACTTTCTGTCGTTTTGTAAAACTCCCGAGTTGATATATTATTTTCAAAGACTTGAGTTGTACTTTAAACATTGAAAACCTCTCGGGAACTTTTTTCACGGTTGTTGTCATTTTAATAAAACTGATATGCGCGTGATATATATGTTGTATGGCCTGAATACTTGTACTAGCCATTCAAATGCTAACCTCTTAAATGGGGGAAATGCATCTCATGCATTTCAGGTATGTTTTGTTCGTTGGAGCAATCACAGGGATGGCACAGAAGAAGGCGAGCCGCGATACTAATCAAGAGTTAGAGTTCATTATGATGTTATTGTATTATTGTGTTATCTCCAGTCTTCTGCTATATCGTATCTTGACCCCTGTGTGGGTAAGTCCAGTAATAAGTTGTTATTCAGATTGTTTTCTTGTCGTGTGACCTTATCAGTCGGTGTGTGATAATATTTGACCTTATCGGTCAGTGTTAGTATGTACTTTGACCCTGGTCGGTCAGACGTTTGTCGTCCCGTGGTATTTAGCCTGGTAGATCCCTCTATTAAGGGGTCTACATCGTGTAATATTCCCGATGGATAAATGGTGGTGTTACATCACCAAGTGTGAGAGCGATAAGCTCAAAGGCCAATATTATAGTGACTGTCCGACAAATGCCCAAGGCTGTGGTTACTAAACCAAAGGTCGTTGTGATGGTTAATGTGATACCCGAGGTTTCTGATGTGTAATTGAACCTTGTGATATTGTATTTGTTGCATTTTGATCTAAGTATTATTCTCCGTATTTCATGATCCGGTGTTGTTGAGCGCATGATTGCATGAATGTGTTCTAAGTGGTGATTTTGCGCATAAAGCACACGCTAAACTGGATTAGTAGCGCACGCTGCTTATGTACCTTAACGCACGCTATATGTAGTCAGCATGATTAAGACAGGGTGGTAGGTGAGATCAGCTGCGGATCTTGGTGGGATTATGTCGGGATGAACCTGGACGGCTTTCGGGAAAAGCCAAGTCAACGCGGTAGCGCACGCTAATGATATGAGGATAGCGCACGCTAAATGCTGAGTACAGTGAAGTCAGTAAGCTTCGTATGACCATTAGCGCACGCTATGTATATGGACTAGCGCACGCTAATAAACCTTTTCTATATATAGGACATCACACTTTTTCATTTTTTCAGATCTTTTCACTTCCCAAATCCGAATTTTTGAGCTTAGAGAGTTACTTCCTCCATCCTCAACCTCTCATATCATCTTCCTAGCACGAGTTTGAAGATTGTAGATTATTGGAGATTGGTGTTCAAGCCCTCGGTGTTGGATTTCTTCAAGTTCCTTCGTGTTCTTCGCTACTTTGAGGTAGGTGATTCTTCACCAATATTAGTAGTATTATGAAGGATGTTTTGATCATGATTTGGGATTATCTAGTCAGTTAAATTTGTAAGTAGTCGAACATCATGTGTTAGAAGGATATTTTTGATGTTTCGGTACTTCTTCATCGTATAAACCATTGAACCTTTTAGTGTTTGAACTCATAGCATATTCATGAAGCTTCAAACCGATTATGACCAGTATATGGAGATTTTCAAGTTCTTATGTCTTTACATAATGGAACATACGTTTTGGGCCATGAAATGGATTGAACTTAGGATATTTTCTTGAAGATGAAGATGAATTATGGTGTTGTGATGATTATAAGTATCCTTGTATCTCGTAGTCGTTTAATCCGTAGAGATCTTTCACAATCCGTATGAGCATGATATGCATGGAGATGACATGTATTAGCACTGAAGATTTCATGAGTTTCATCACCATTAGATTAAGTTTTCTGCCAAGTAGTAAACTGCCGTGCACAGTTAGCGCACGCTAAGATGTATATATTAACGTGCGCTATCGGGAATGAGTAACGTACGCTACATTTGGTACGTAACGTACGTTATGTCATCAGGCGGGTCAGGCGGCTGATCAGAGAGGACTGTCAGTACATAGTTAGTGTACGCTAGAATTCGTCGTTTACGTACGCTAACGAACAGGCATAGCGCACGTTATGTAGAGTACATAGCACATGCTAAGTAGTTCAGGAAGATTACAATTTTAGAGCTTTCGGCCGTAGACCGGATTGTTAGACATTCGTACGAATGGAGATGAATTCTATATTATTCTTTTGTTAAGTTTCGAGCTTGCTACGTTGATCGAAAGAGGCGGCCTTCGAGTGTGTTGAGATCATTGGAGTGATTAGTTCTTGCCATCCTTGAGGCAAGTATCGTAATTTGTTAATATTAGTATTTTGAGCATACATGTGGTTTATTCATGTTGTTGGACATGGAATTTATTTCGTTGAATTGTCATGATATTCGTTATCTAGTCTTTGTATGTTCATGTTGATGGACATAGCGATTTTGCATATATGTATGCATGAGTTGTGTTTGTGTATGTTGTACGATCTATGCTGAGGGCGCTGGATCAGATGTCCACCTCGTGTTGGTCCGACGGGATCATCTTGGGATCTAGGCTGAGGGCGCTGGATCATTGGACGGGTTTTTCCACCTCGTGTTGGTCCGACGGGATCATCTTGGGATCTATGCTGAGGGCGCTAGATCATTGGAATACCCATGCTGTGTTAATGGAATCTTGTGGATTCGCATTGTCGGATTCTGGTAGCGGAAGTCCATGTGGTGTATCTTGTTATGTATTGTTGGTGCATATTCGATTTGTTTAATATGATACTTGTACTAGCATCGTTTTGCTAACCCCTTCGGGGGTGGACACTTGTTTTGATGTTCAGGTAGCCGAGGAGCGGGAAAACAGCCACAGTACCGACGTGACGACGAAGGGGCTCAGTGATGTTTGTTGTTTTTGGGATGTGTCTTCTTGGTTCATTTTCAGTACTCGAGTACGCGCATCTTATTATTATCATTTCGATATGGTTGTATTAATGAACTCAATGGATCAGTTGGAACCGGTTTTGTAACTTGAATTTCTGTGGTATTGTTGGATTATATTTCACATTTCTTTTAATTAGCCTTGTAAATCCTTACTTAAAGGGTTTACGGCACTGTAATTATTCCAAATATCTCGGGGCGTTACAGAATATGGTATCAGAGCTAAGATTCATGGATATCTTGGCAGTCGGGTTTTTAGTTGGGTCTATTTCCGTTATTTGATTTATGGGTCATTCGTAACATCACTGTTCAGCCAAAGTCGTCATGTGGACCGTGGTTGTAAGTCCCCTAATCTCTTATACTACCATTTTACTTAATTTATGTTTTGCGAATATTGACGGGCTTTATTTTTGAAAATTTTGTCCTGCATATTGAGTAATTGTGTTTACAGTATGTTGAGAGGAGGACGTGGACGCGGACGCAGTCGTGGACGCGGACGTGGTAACATGAGACAGGAGGATTCCGCGACTACCCCAGAATTATCGGCTAGTCGAATCGATTCCCATTCTGGAGGACAGCAGGGATCAGCGAATGACAACGCGAATCCTAACATGCTGGGAGTGCTTCAACAGGTGGTGACTCAGATAAACCAGTTCGCTCAAGTAGTTGACCGCATGCAGACGGCGATGGGACAGCAGCACCACAAGGATAACCGGGGAGACAGATGGCTTGCTGAAGTGGTCAAATTGCACCCGCCAAAATTTGACGGATCTGCTGAGGCACTTACTTGGGATCATTGGCTAAAGGAGTTAGAAAAGATATTTGCGGGTATTAACTGTCCCGAGGACCGGAAGGTTACTATTGCCCAGTATTTTCTGACTGGGGAGGCTTTTGACTGGTGGAAAGCTATTCGACCCGAGAATCATAATACTGACTGGACGGAATTCAAACTAATGATGGAAGCACAGTATTGTCCTCGTCCAGTTAGAGAGGCAAAAATCCGAGAGTTTTTCTCACCACAGAGTTCAAAAGCAACTGTGGCAGACATAATCAAGACTTTTAATCATCAGCTGACTTGTGTGCGACACTTGGTCAGAACGGAGGCAGAAAAGATTTTTCATTTTGATATGCGGATGAAGCCGGAGATACAGCAGTACATGTCCGGATTCGAGTGTACTACGTTGCGACAGTATCAAGACAAAGAGCTGGCCTACCACATGAAAGAGGCGGCGGTGGAAAAATCGATGGAGGCAAAGAAGCAGAAAGTGAACGGAAAGAAACCGAGAGAGAGAGCTTGAGGAGAGAAACCTTTCATCATCCATCACTTGAGGGTTTGAATTTCTTCATTTCTTTTCGATCGTGAAGCCCGGATCGTCGATCTATCGCGTATTCTTCGGATCATAGTGCTTGGATCTTCAAGAGGTAATTTCTTCAACATCTTGGATTTCGATTTTGTATTGGGTAATGATGTTTTGGATGTTAAAATCATGGTATATGAAGTGATATACGCATGATTATGGACACGTTTGAGTATTCATCGGATTACTGAAAGATTATTCAAGAACACTTTGAATATTGTGTTGGATTTTGGGGGTTTTCGTAGATTCGTCCGATTTATCCGATTTGAAGCTTGAGAACCTTGATATTATGATATATCTATGCCGTATGCGTGTTTTTCTTACAATTTTAGGGGTTGGATTGTGCCGTTTTCAAACTTGTGGGAGTTTGGGCGATTTCCCAACCTTTAGTTGTTCACCCGGGTATTTTCTTGAGTCGTAGACGAGTTTCGGGAGTCTCTTCGTGTAATTTGAATATGGATAATTAATTATCATATTCCTTGCGAATCGTTTAGGTGCCGGAAGTGCGTTCTTGGACCTACCGAACTCATACCCTTCCTCCGTTCGATTTCTCGATGTCTCAAAGGCAAGTATACATTTATGATTGTACGTTATCGACTTTGAAAGTAAGTAATATTGATGGTATGATATGAACGAACCGTTTTTATGGCATTCATAGATATATTGATGGCATAATATGAACGAACCGTTTTTACGGCATTCATATATGTATTTATGGCATGATATGAACGAACCGTTTCTACGGCATTCATACATGTATTGACGGATGATATGAACCAACCGTTTCTACGGCATTCACATACGTCTTGATGTGACACTATGAGATTTAGTTATTCCGGAATACTAGTCTTGAATTGATGAATTGACGGTTACATTTACTTTATTGTCGAGGAGTATTGTGTTTCATACTTGATATACTTGCACTAGCTATTCGACGGCTAACCCCTTTATGGGGGAAATACTTTTCATGTATTTGAGTTCAGGGAGAAGCAGACGGGCGGGTATCGGGTCGGCATGAAGATGATGGGCAAGTGTGATCTTGTGTCTTGTCTCAGGTTATCTTTTTGGATTCCTCCATTCAGTGTTGTTGTACTGGAATGGATTTTAAATACTCGAGTATTGTATTTTTCAGTTTCCTTGATGTTCCGGCCTGTGTTGCCGAGGTATTGATTTGTGTAGGTGATGTATATGGTTTCATTGGCTATGGTTTTTAATACCATTTGTATTGTCCTTCATTCCATTGTATGTAGACCTTCTCGGTCAAGTTTCTTAGTTTCGCGTATGTTTAGCCTTGTGGGTCCCCCGACGGGGCTCACGGCGCTGTAATATACCCTGAATAACTTGGGTGTGTTACAGAATATGGTATCAGAGCTTAGGTTTATGGATACCTAGGCTGTCGGTCTTTTAGGTCGATTGAGTCGTCATTTGCCCACAGTATCACTACTCTACCATCATCACAGTGCGACCGGTACTTGTAAGTCCTCTCAGTCTTCTTGTATTTTTCTTAATCGTTTCGTTTATAACTTGGTATTCTTGGGAATTGGTCACTTCGAGAATGTGCGATTTGGATTATACTTATGCACGTGTGTGCCCTTCAGAATGTTGGCTGAAAGTAGGAAGAATCGTGGCCGTGGTCACGGACGAGAACTCTTCCTTGAGATTTGGTTAAATTGCTAATTGCGATATTGGTGTGTATCGGTGTTATGTTGAGACTTTGTTTAGGAGTCGCATGCTAGTACCACGGGAGATCTTCGACTTCACACACTTGTAAGTATGTTGTTCGGATTATTCGATAATTCTTGGTGAATTTAAATTCCCGTTGAAATGTTGTTTGTGCGAGTGATTGCAAGTTTCGAGGACGAAACTTGTTTTTAAGGGGGGTAGAGTGTAATACCCCGATTTTTCGGATATATTTTTTTTTTCGTTTATACGTTGGATGTCGTTGATGGATAATTGTTCTTGAGGATGATGTGAACGTATGACAATGTTATTGAATGCGTTTATGTATTCATTGTGCCGTATGATCGTTTAGTATGTCGAGATGTTGGTCGAGAATAGCGGAAAATGGCTAAGTACAGCCACGTTAGCGCACGCTACAAGGTATGCCTAGCGCACGCTAAGACATATCTACTTAGCGTACGCCACAGTGCATACTTAGCGCACGCTAAGAGGTTTGAGTTATGTACGCTAAGGAGGACCCCTAACGTACGTAAGGTATTCTGGATATGGTCCGGAAAGTGGCCGACAGGTAGGCCCAGACTGTTTATTATCGGCGATTAACGCACGCTAATTTCAGATCGTCAACAGGGAATCTTGGCTTTATTGGTTGCTTTCGGCGTGTAGGACCCGGTCATCTTCTGGGAAGGTACAGGTTGTCGGGTCAACGACGATAAGCGCGCGCTAAGGTCGAGGAATAGCGCACGCTACTGAGCATTTCACTGTAGCAAGTCAATGCCTATTTGCGTACGTTAATGCATGGGCATTACGTACGTTAGATGAATTTCGAAGCAATGCAGTAGCTTTTGGACTTCCCGATAGCGCACGCTATCAAGGAAGGATAGCGCATGCTAGTTCTATAGCGCACGCTAAATATAAGGTCTAGCGCGCGCTAGTGATGTGTTTTATAGAAAGGATAGACGAGTGCTGAGAGGCCTTTTGTCCATTCTCCTTCCTTCAGTCAATAGAGAGAGCCTTGGGAAGTACTTGAAGTTCCTAAACATTGAGAGATGATTCTCTTAAATAAGATTAAGATTGGAGAGCTCGAATTTAAGTATTGTTCTTGAAGTTTTTGATGATTCTTGAAATGCAGTTCAATTATTCTTCTTCGTGGCTCGTTTTTTTTTAAGGATTACTACTTGGGAGGGAGTATGCTGGGAATCGTGTATTTTGATGTTCGTCTTATTTCAATGTAAATGTATAAATTGGACTGTACTTTTATCCGCTGCGTGAGTATTTTGAAATGGCTTTTGGTATTTTGCCAACTGAATTTTATTTTGTAAAACCGATTCCCTAAACTGAGTTTTTGGAATATTGGCCTTGATCGTTTTGACGGTATTTGGAAATTGATTTTTTTAGTATTTGAAAAATATTATCGTCATCGGTCTTTTTGACATTTTTGAAATGACGCGGAAAATTGTGCTTAGCCTGGTAAATCCTTGTGAGAAGGGTTTGCGGCGTGTAATATTCCCAGGAGTATCTGGGGTGTTACAATTATGGTATCATGTGATAATGTTATACGAGATTTATTGGAATTGTAATAAGAGATTTCGGATGTTGATATGATTATCGAGATCTTCTTCATATGATGATAAGGGTTTTGTTGCGATTCTTGAGGTTGTATGAATGGCATGATGAGGAAAATGGTAACATGGAGATATATACCTCGGATATGTTGTTCTGAACGTGATTTCGGATATTTCATGTTCTCGAAGAACTTTTGAATTATACGAGGTGATGGAAATTTTTAAGAAAGTATTGATGTTTTGAAAATGAATATGGAATATTCATATCTAGAGCTAAACTATGTGTTTGAAATAATATTCGTATAGGAATACGAATGTGGTTATGAGTTTGATGAGACTATTTTTCATCTCTGAATTTGGAAGCCCATACATCTGGAGCAAATATTCAAGTCGAATGATTGGATTGTTTGATAACCTTTTTAATATGTTTATCTATTGTTTTGAACCAGTCGGATGGTTCGAATTAGTGATAATCATAGGAAAATTTTCACGATGGATTTACGAGAAGGGAACCTTGTCACTTCGTATTTAAGAATTGAGTTTGGAATCGATAACATTTTGACCCTTATTATTGGTCCGAATTGGTTGATGATATGATCATTGGATTTCGGCTCGTCTTGTGGACATGGATTCGTGAGGGTCTGAGTTGGATAATTCAGACTGTGTTTAATCGAGATATTGTGGAACCGGTGAGTTGGGGCCTTGTTGTATTGATATTAATTATCATCGAACCTATTGTTTAAACACTTCGTTTTACAATAAGATATGATGTTCGATCATGGATTATGACTGTTATGTTGCGGTTGAGGTTGAAGAGTTCATAATCAGCTTGGTTGGAACTGAGGAAATCGTAGACGAAAGCAACTGAATTGGTAACAGTTCGTGTCATTGATATCGAGGCAAGTTTTATACTTGTACTAGTCAATGAGATTAATGTTATCATATATGTGTATGAATGTGTGTATCATTTCCAGACTTGGTCTCTTTATGATTTTGTTGATATTCGGGAATTGTTTGATGCAATACCCTTCGGCAATTATGCTAAATATTATTGTTATTCGTTAACGGCCGGTTTAAGGCATTGAGATTCTTTTTGATACTGATGTTGGCGATAGCCGGCTCGCGGTATCGATGTATCGATTATTATTGTTCACGATTAATGTCGTTCTGAGGCATCATTGAATCTTTATTATCGAATTGGAACTGTTGCTATGATGTTGCGTTAGCCGATTGAAGGCGTTTGATATATCCTTTTATCATCTCCGTTTAGGTGGTCGGTTTAAGGCGCCGGGGCATCTATTCTATCGTATCATTGATTATCGATTGACCATTCTAAGGTAATCGAGGTATTGAATTGGGATTATCGAAGATAATTCCCATCCGTGTCAAAAATATTCTCATCCGTTGTATCGTTGTTATCGATTGGCCATTCTACGGTAATCAAAGTATTGAATTGGGACTGTCGAGGATAGTTCCCATCCGTTGAATTATTATTGTCGTGTTGGCCGACTCAAGGCAACATACTATTATTCTTGTGAACTTGGTAATTTTGTGATCGTTGAGGGTTGAGAATTACCCGAATTGTTGTGTTGTGATTGTTGCTCGTATTAATCGGTCCTTAAGGATTTTGATCCCAGGATGGTTGTTTTGAATATTGTTGGTCGTGTCGATCTTCCATTATTCGTGTGTCATCGTTCACTTGGTGAGTCGTATGATCCGTATAGGATATATTATCCTTTGAGTTTTATTGTCACGTCGTATCGTGGCATATCTGGAATCATATCTGCGTTCCGATTGGTTATGTGTAGGATTTTTAGCCAGGCACACGATCGTCATGCGTGGATGTTTCCGCATTGGACTGTGCACACGAGACGTAGTTCGTGAGGCTAATTAGGTACATTTTCCCACGTATATTTCTGGATTCCGTATATGGGGTGGACATGTGCCCGGACACATTTCCGGATCGGGCGTACTGTGATGTCCATCTTTGAGCCGTACAATTTTTGATCGTTCATAGTCCATGTTTGATTGGATGTGTTCGACGTTTTGTGATTAAGCGTTCATATGCCAGAGGGGTATGTTCGACAGTCAAGTTTGTTTCTTTGAGATCTGTATTGTGATGATTCTGACTTTGGGGCATTCGGCTTTCAGGCCATCGTGATATACAGCTTCGGTTGAGGGGCTTTCAAGCCATTGCGATGGATTGGTATTTCTGTTGGAGCCTTCAGACATTGTGATTCGTATTTACTTCAGCGTTGGCTTGGATTACCGTCGGGTAATGTATTGTTGTGTTAGTTGTAACGTTTCGTCGTTGGGCGTAAGTTACGCGTTTCTTGTGTATCTCGTTGAGTTTTCGTGGCGGGATATTGCTTCTCCCTAGTTGTTTTAAGTTTCGGGACGAAACTTCTTTTAAGGACGGTAGAATGTAATATCCGCAAATTCAATTTCCAGTAATTTTTAGTTTTTGGCGAAAATCCGTTTTGGCGACTTTCTTGGGACCGTTTCGTCATCCTGAGAATGATTAATTCTACACTTTTTGTCATCCGAGTTCGTTTCGGTGTCGTTCTGTTGAATTCCGTGTTCTTTAGCGACTTTTCCACGTACGAGTTCGACTTTGTTAGATCACCATTAATTTTTGGAAACTCCAAAAATTCAGAATCTTTGCAATATTATAAAGCATCGAGTTAGCTTTCCAATGGTTCAAACGGTGAGTCAATCGGAGTCCAGACGAGGGAGTTATGGTCGAAATAGCTAAGTCACTCTCATTTTCCAGATTAGGCCAAAACTGTCTGTACCATGTGCTGCGGCACACTTCGGCTAAGCCGCGGCACACTGCCGAGCCCTGGGAGCAATTTTTGGGCCTGTGCCGCGGCACACTTCGGCTGAGCCGCGGCACACGATGCAGTCAACTGTATAATTACGTTTTTTTTCAGCAAAATCAGATCATTTCTCCATTTTTCTTCAACACATCGAGAGAGAGAGCTTGAGGAGAGAAACCTTTCATCATCCATCACTTGAGGGTTTGAATTTCTTCATTTCTTTTCGATCGTGAAGCCCGGATCGTCGATCTATCGCGTATTCTTCGGATCATAGTGCTTGGATCTTCAAGAGGTAATTTCTTCAACATCTTGGATTTCGATTTTGTATTGGGTAATCATGTTTTGGATGTTAAAATCATGGTGTATGAAGTGATATACGCATGATTATGGACACGTTTGAGTATTCATCGGATTATTGAAAGATTATTCAAGAACACTTTGAATATTGTGTTGGATTTTGGGGGTTTTCGTAGATTCGTCCGATTTATCCGATTTGAAGCTTGAGAACCTTGAGATTATGATATATCAATGCCGTATGCGTGTTTTTCTTACGATTTTACGGGTTGGATTGTGCCGTTTTCGAACTTGTGGGAGTTTGGGCGATTTCCCAACCTTTAGTTGTTCACCCGGGTATTTTCTTGAGTCGTAGACGAGTTTCGGGAGTCTCTTCGTGTAATTTGAATATGGATAATTAATTATCATATTCCTTGCGAATCGTTTAGGTGCCGGAAGCGCGTTCTTGGACCTACCGAACTCATACCCTTCCTCCGTTCGATTTCTCGATGTCTCAAAGGCAAGTATACATTTATGATTGTACGTTCTCGACTTTGAAAGTAAGTAATATTGATGGTATGATATGAATGAACCGTTTTTAATAGCTGATTTGAATATGATATTGCAAAAGATCCCATTGTCAACCAGCACGCAATCGACCATTTTCCCAAGGATACATGCAGAGATTACCAATGCATCCTCTTTGGGGCATTGCACTCCCTCCCTATCCTTGTTATAGAAAGTGATGAGCGCGTCTTTGGAGATGGTCGGCTCTGGGGGTACCATGACATGGACCCCGGTGAACGCCCTCAACTCGGCCTTCCGCTTTCTGTTCGACATGGTGGAAACCGGGGAAAGGCCTCTGAGGTTTCCATCTCCCGACTGAAGCATATTGATCCGGCCGCCAGGGTTGATCGGAGGGATTGATTCGTCTGAGTACTCCGGATCATTCTGCTCGATCCTGGCGACCGGATTGGGAGGGATTCCGTCACTCTGTCGGCGCTAGTGCCCCCCAGTCCTTTCTGCCCGGGGATCTGGCTTGGTAACCAAGTTACCCAACTTGCCTTCCTCAAACAGTCTCCAGAGTTGTCTGAGGAGGTCGCGGCACTGGCTGGTGTTGTGGTTGGGACTCTTGTGGTAGGCACAAAATTTGCTGCGGTCTAGATGACCGTTGTCCCGCATCGGCTTTGGTTTGCTAAGCCACTCGCGCCCCTTGATGGCGTTGAAAATGTGGGAGACAGATTGAGGTTGCAGAGGAGGTGAACTTCCACATCCTCGAAGGCCTTGAATTCACCGGGCGACTTTGCGACCGCCTTTTTGGGCTTGGCGATCGCCTTTTTCGGGATGGAAGATGGCGCCTTCCCTTCCTCGGTAGATCCCTCGCCTAAGCGAAGGGTGAGCATCCTCTGCCTAGCCAGAAAATCAGCGGCCCTGACGCGGAAGATCGCGTAGGTCAGGGGTATGTCCTTCGTGAGGTTCCTGAACATGGGAGAATGGTCAAAGAATCCCCCTAGGACCGAGTAGAGAGCGAGCTCGTCGCTAATAAACTCACCGGTGAGGACTATTTCATCCACCCGGTCGATATAGTCTTCGTCGCGCTCGTCCTTCCCCTGACTGATCATCATCATGCGGTGGCGAAACACGACGTGAAGTCGTTCGCCAGTTTCTCAAAACAGTTGATCGAGCGTGGTGGCAGTGAGATGTACCACCTATGGGCAATATCGCCCATTGTCAATGGGAACCTTCGGCACTTCGTCGCGTCCGATGCCCAACATTCGGTCATGTAAATCCGAAACTTGCTCAAGTGGATCTCAGGATCCGATCTCCCCTCATATACAGGTGTTTGAGGAGGAGCGATCTTCGGTTGTACGGGGGCGAGCTCGATCTAGGCCGCGAGCGGCTCATTCGGTCCGTAGATTGATCTCTTGGCGCCTGCCCCAGTTTCTATGAGTGCCTTCATTTCGTCGAGCTGACGCTGCATGGCGGCCATCGCCGTAGCCTGACTGCTCGCTTATTGGGTCTCGGAGTGGGAGCTGAGGCGATCATGTACCGATCTCCTTGCCCCGTGGTAGGTGACGAGTTCTCCGCCACCGAGCTCTATTCTTGGGCGAGTGGGAGCCCGTTGGCCGGCCTGTCTTCTGGGAGTCGGGTATGCCGAACTCCTGGTGACGGATTCGGACTCTAATGTCCCCCGGATGGGGCCCGAATGCCCGGGTCGCCATGAGGGATCACTCCCTAGATGGCTGAAGACGGAATCATCCCTCCTTACGAGAGCCTTTTCCTGCGGCTCGGGGCATCTGACGATTTCTCGACATATAGCCCCTTGAGCTTCCACTTGCCTGCACGGCGGAAGGCTGATGGAGTAATGGTGGGCGAGTCTCATGCCCTCCATCGCTCCCTGAGGATGGCCATAGCCTCCTCGATCTGTTCCGCGGTTTGGAACTTATCGAGTGAGAGGCTGGGGCTGTCCCTCGGGGGCGGGAGTGAGAGCTTAGCGTCGCCGCGGTCGCCTTCCGCCGTAGGTTGGGATTCGGCCTAGGCCGGAATAAGATGTCCGACAGTTCGCAGGTGGCTCTTTTCAAGGTCGTGGCAGATGTCATGTTTTCTGAAGGTTTTTCTTTGAAGAACAGTGAGTGTTTCTTCAAGTATATGCCCCGGAGAACAGTGAGTGTTCTTCGAGACGGTCGGAATAAAAATGAAGGTTAAGATCCCCTTTCTCTAGCGCCAATTGTTGTTACCCAAAATATTATCCGGAGATGATATGCTAGAATAGACGAGTAACAAACAAAGTGCGAGAGGACGTCCGTGAGGAAATAAATAACACAAGATTTGCCGGGGTTGTTAGTCTCGGGCTTGAATGCTCTCGTGAGATGTTATTAATATGAATACTAGTGAGTACAGATATTAATGTTAGAGTACAATTACAATGAGTGTAAAGACTCTATTTATTTTAGCTATCGAGTGCTGAAGATTGCCGGAAGAACCAGAGTTGAAGCTCTGTGAGTTCTTGTTACAAAGATGGAGAGTTCTCTATATAATTTGCTTTTGGCGTGATGTGTTCACGTTGTAAGCTGTGCTTTTGTTAACGTATATCACTGTGTTTGTGTTAACATTTTTCACTGTCCTTTGGCCACTGCTGGAGGCCTTCTATTTATAAAATAAGAGGTTGCTAGGTTCTCCCTCTCCATCGCGGGCGACCGCCGTTTCCTGTATTTAAATAAGGCGGACGATCGTCCCAGCACGTGGGACTATTTCCTTAAAGTCCACAGCTGTTGCTCGTTGCCAGAGGCGCGAGCCAATGAGGAGGCGACAGGTGCCTCTTCTCGCTGTCTTGGGCGGTCCCACCTTAGGACCTTTCGGCGGGTCTGTCGGTTGGTGAGGCCGTCCCTATCACTGATAGTTGTTGATGGGCTGGAGTAGGACCTGTTCTTGCGGCGCCTTTTGCAGATCTGCATGTGGGTCTTCACCCGAGATTCGGTCTTCGAAGACTTTGACAGGTGTCGGATTCATACGTGGCATGGGACGATCATCTCCAGTCGGCCATTAGAGGCGATCGCGGGATGCCAAAAGACGATTGACTTGGACGTCGACCGCTAGGCGCTTGCCCAGCATCTGTCTTCTTTATCTGGCTCCTGATCATCACGCCGATCGCCATCGAGGCGTATAAATCGCTGCACAACAACTGGGATAGAACGAAGAGAATGATAGGTCTTTCCCAAGTCTTAAAGCGATTTAAGATGGATGATTCTAAAAGAGGGTTCCTTCCGATGCGACATGGAATAAAACTCTCCCGAAGATGTGTCCTCAAAGTGATGAACAACGAAAGGAAATGAGTAATATACCATATGCTTCGGCCGTGGGTAGGCTTATGTATACTTTGTTGTGTACAAGACCTGACATTGCGCATGCTGGGAGCGTGGTAAGTAGGTTTCGGGCTAACCCAGTTAAGGAACATTAGACCGACGTAAAAGAACGTTCTCAAGTGATTTAGAAAGACTAGAGATCTGGTTCTTAAATATGGTGTGGAGAACTGAATGTGGTGGGATTCACTAAATTGGACTTCCAAGGACAGAAAGACGATTCGATGTCTACTTCTGGCTACATATTTACTCTTAATGGAGGAGCAGTATCTTGGCATAGTGCCAAGTATAGCGCGACTGCTGGTTCCACCTGTTAGGCTGAGTATAAAGCGGCCTCGGAGGCCTCCAAAGGAAGGGTTAAGAAGTTACTGGGTAAACTTCACGTGACACCATGTGTTGCGCTGCCTATTTTCGTTTTTTATACGATAACAATAGAGCAGTAGCACATACCTGGGAGCCGAGGTTTCATAATGGTACAAAACATATTGAGAGAGAGTATCATCTCGTAAGAGAATTTGTTCGTATAGAGATACATTGTGCTGCATAGAGTAGAGTCAGCCGACTATGTCGCTGATCCACTAACTAAGCCACTTTCTCAGATTATCTTGGAGCGTCATCTGAAAACATGGGTATTAGATACCATAATGTGTAGCATTGAATGCAAGTGCAGATTGTTGGGAGTATGCCCTCGAATGCCACTCAGAGGATGTTGAATGAAGGCATTGTACTTGTTATTATATAAATCATTAATATAAGGCAATGGATGTTTCTTTATTTACTGCTAGTTACTGGCATTCCTAACTCGTAAATATACATATAGAAACTAGTCCGTGTATTTGAGAGCAAAACGTTTCACTCCTTATTGGACAAGGGGGTCGGCACTGGAAAGGTTTATAGCTCAAATACTTAATCGTTCGCAAGTCGGTGATACTTGACTGGGCATTAAGTTTATGTGAAGACTTGTATGACGTGTTGTTTGACATGGAGAGTTCCTGTCGAACACTAATGGTTAGTGGGAGCACACGTTATAGGTATGCTAATTGGATTAGTATACTCGAACCGACTCACCCTCGATTCGTCACATGGATTTCACTCCGGGACAGTCAATGATGGAATCGAAAGGTTTTGATAGGTCTCGTGAACCTTCGACTTGAGGATTTAGTTGGGATGTGCTTGTGATGTCAAGATTTTCATTATAGTAGTTCGACCCTATAAACCAGGAGGTAGGGGTCAACTTCGACGTGCATCTTGACGGGCAAGTAGCAGGTCCTACTGAATACCAAGATAGAATTCTATCCCCCATTAGTGAGCGGGTTATATGTCCTATGCGGTTACTGGCAGATGAGATCATAAGTCTTTGGCCAAAGCATTGGAGCTAGTTGTATTGGATACACGACAGCTCGATGATCTAGATTTGCATTAACGCATGCATAGCGTCAAGTACATATAGGGTTTGACTGACCGTGACCCTATAACTTGATCGGGACATTTGAAAGAATGGTTTATACGTATATTGGTATTCACAACAGAATTGATCTTGAATGATCCCATCATTCGTTCTCAGTTGGGATATAGTGTAGGCCCCCAGGCTGGCTAGGTTGTGCTACTACTCTTTGGTTCCTCCCATTGTTGACTGAGACGAACCAACCGAGTCGCGCAATAGGATGAACGACGGAATGAATCAAGCTTATTCTCTCATTATGAATATTAGATATTGGATATCTAATTTGGGACATTGGATGTCTAAATCGATTTATTGGATAAATTGATTTACAGCCTAATGAATTAAATATATTACTGGGTGATTAATTTAATTCATGGATATAATTATTTCTTGGAGGAATTAATTATGTTATTATGTATTTGATATGATTAATTGATTGGATTAATTAATCAATATAAATACATCGGAACAGAATCGAAGTTTATCTGTTTGGACTCATGGGAGTCCGAAACGGACCGAACTTGTCCGAAATCTTCTAGATGGCTGCCCCAAGTCACCTACTCCCTCCATTTTCTTGGTCTTCACTTGGTGGGGTACTAGCTTTGTGACAATTCAAGGGGACAATATATCACTTTTGGTGATTTTGTCAAATGAGAGGTGATTTGGTATGATATGGTGAGAATATATGTGTGAAGACCATATCTCCTTGGCCATTAACTTCATCTCACGTTTTTTTGATGTGTAAGGAGAGAGGAAAAGTTTTTTCGAAGGCTTCACATATTCATCATCATCTTCACAAAATATTCATAAGTTTTTCTTGGAGAAAAATATTTGTGAGATAGAGAGATTATAGATTAAACACTCAGAGTGTTATAATCTTGTTTTTGCAAAGCTTCTACAACCTTGTTCTAGCCATATCTTTGGAGGATAACGAGGTTTAGTCATTCCGGTCGTTTCTCCGGCGCGTGGCTAGTTGAGACGCGGTCCTTTTGGCGTTGGATCATCCAAGAGCTTGGAGCGGATTAGATCGTAGGGAAAGCAATATAAAGCTTGGGGATTAGCTCAAGAGAAGGAATCCATTTAATCAACGGACTACAAGGGTGAGTTTCTATATATCTTGTCGATCGAATTAATTTTTGTTTTATCGCTTCCGCTGGGCCTTCGTTTTAGGCACCGAATCCCAACACCACTCACGTGATAGCATGCGTTAGACACTGATGATATCATACGCCATGTACTTAACCAAAAACACAACTTACCATACAGTGTCTAACAATCAAAACAATACGAACGTCAAACATAAATAGTTTGATTCCAAAATATCTCGATAAATAAACATTATATAAATCCAAACATAATACAACGATACTCGTACAATACATACAATACAACAATAAAAATGAATAATCATAGCCGGATATTACATACCCTCCCCTAAAAGGAGTTTCATCCTACAAACTAAAGGGTAAACAACTCGGGATATCTCTTCCGCATGGTATCCTCGGTCTCCCATCTAGCCTCCTTGACTCAGTATCTCAACCACTGAATCTTCAGCAGGAAAATCATCTTGTTTGTCAACGGTTTGATCCTCCTCTCAAGTATTCGTACATAACGCTCCTCGTACGAATGATCATCAGTTATGTCGATTTCTTCGTAATGAAGTATGTGGCTAGGATCAACAACATACTTCCTCAAGTGGGAAACATGAAACACGTTGTCAATCCGACTTAATGCTGGTGGCAATGCCAAACGATAGACTGGATCACCTACTCGTTCTAAAATCTCAAATGGTCCGATATAACTCGGACTCAGCTTGTCTCTTTTCCCAAAATGGAAAGCACCTTGGGTAGGAGACACCTCAACCAGTACATGGTCACCAATCTCGAACTCAAGCGATCATCGAAGGTTATTTGCATATGACTTATGCCGGCTCTACGCCGTTAACAAACGACTCCTAGTCAGAGCGATCTTCTAAACGTTTCTAACAACATATCAGGTCCCATACCTATAGACTCATACAAGTGGTCTCAACATAATCGAGACCTGCAATGACGGCCATACGATGCCTCATAAGGTGCCATCTTAATCTAAGCATGCCAACTATTATTGTAGGTGATCTCCACCAAAGGTAGTTGCACTTCCAAACCATCTTTCCAATCGAGAGTACAAGCTCTCAACATATCCTCCAGAGCCTGGATAGTCCTCTCACACTGGCCATCGGTCCGTGGAGGAAATGTCGTACTAAAGTTCGATTGCATACCCATCGCATAATGAACTATCTTTCAGAAATGTGACATGAACCGTGTGTCAAGATATGGTACGATACATTTGGGAGTTCTGTGCAACCTTACAATCTCTCGAAAGAATAGTTGGGATAATTTCTCGGGATCCCACGTGTCTTTGATTTCTATGAAGTGAGCTTATTTGGTCAGACTATCCACGATCACCCAACTCATATTCATACCTCGACGACTCATCGGCAAGTTTGTGATAAAATCTATTGATATGTCCTCATTTTTTCCAGTTTGGGATAGGGAGTGGTTTCAGCATACCAGCCGGTCACGGATGCTCAATCTTGACCTGTTAACAGGTTAAACATCTTGAAATAAATTCTGCAACTTCTCACTTCATATTACCCCACCAATAATATTATTTCAAGTCCTTATACATCTTTCTACACCCTGGATGAACAGAACTCTTCATCTATCACTACACATAATGATTCTTGAAACGCACAAGTCCATCATCATGGGCCACAAATCCAGGGGCTTTCCCTTGAGTTACATCATTCTGGATCCGAGATAAGAATGAGTTCGTAATCTGCTTTGATCTGATAGTATTGTCAAGAAATGACGACATCTAAAGTGTATAAAGTTTCCCTTGTAGAAGTTATAGCCATACCTCAATCCTTTGTCCCACAAATTCTATCAGTAGTTCCTTCTGATCTGTCAAACAGGCAAGCATTTGCTCCTATAGTGTCTTAAGGCTCAAGGCATCCCCAACCATGTTCGCCTTTCCTGGGTGGTATAGGATCTCGATATCAACATATTTGATCAATTGTAACCACCTCCCCTGTCTCATGTTCAACTTCTTTTTGAGTAAAAATGTATTTCAGACTATTGTGATCAGTAAAAACTCACAAGTGACTCCATACAAGTAATTGCGCCATATTTTAAAGAAACCACCACAGATGCTAACTCCAGATCATTGTTTGGGTAGCTGACCTCATAAGGTCACAACTGTTTTGATGCATAGACAATCACTTTCCTATTCTGTATCAACACACATCCAAGACTTTGTCTTGACGCATCACTAAACACCACGAGTTCCTCGATTCCTTTTGGAAATACCAAAACTGGTGCCGATATTAATCGACTCTTGAGATCATCAATGCTATTTTAACACGCCTCTGACCAGGTGTACTTCTTATCCTTGCTCAACATATTAGTAAGCGGTTGCACGATCTTGGAGAATCCTTCCACAGATCATCTATAATAACCGGCTAGGCCAAGGAAACTACAAAATTTCTTCACATTCTTAGGAGGTAATAAATCTCATACAGCCTCCGTCTTTTGTGGGTCCACACTAACCCAATCATCTGATATCACATGCCCGAGAAAAGTGACCTCCGACATTCAAAACTCACATTTGTAAACTTTTCCATAATGTTGTTCCTGCCTCATCACATCGAGAACCTGGCGAAGATGACATTCATGCTCCTCACGGTCACGGGAGTAAATCAAAATGTCGTCAACGTAAAAAACCACAAATAAATCTAGATAATCAATGAAAACCCGATTCATTAATTCCATGAATGCTGCTGGTTCATTGGTCAGTCCAAATGGCATAACCACGAACTCTTAACGCCTATAACGACTATGAAAGGCCCTATTAGAAGTATCAAACTCTCGGATCCTCAACTTATGATAACCGGATCTCAAGTCGATCTTGGAGAACACGGCTGCACCTAAAGTTGATCCAATAAGTCACTAATTTGAGGCAAGGGATATCAGTTCTTGATTGTTACTTGTTCAGATCATGGTAATCAATATATAGACGTAAAGATCCATCTTTCTTCCGTAGAAATAACACTGGTGCTCCGGGGGGGTGGGGCGGGGGGGGGGGGGGCACTAGGTCGAATATATAACCCTTGTTGGTCAGATCCTCAAGTTGATTCCTCATCTCCTGCATCTCACTCGGAGCTATACGACATGGGGATTTTTAAAGCATGGACATACCTAGCTTTAACTAAATGGTAAAATCTACCTCTCGTTGTGGAGGTAAACCCGAAAATTCATTCGGAAAAATACCTGGGTAGTCTCGAACCACCTGAAATATCGGTCAATTCATCTGGTCGATCTTTTGTCTTGTTCATGTGGCGGAAATAACCAACACATCCCTGATTAAGCAGTTTCACTGCTTTCATTGCACTGATGATTCTCCCGGAATGGCTAAGATTATCACCTCGAAAAACCCACTCAAAGCCATCATCAGAAGTGACGGTCAGATCCGCTTACGGATACTAAATATGGTGTCATGACGATCCATCTAGCCGGTACCGAAAATTACAACATCTTTACATAAATCAACCACAATCGAATATGGTAACCATTCACGATTGTTCATTCAAATCGGACTATTTTGAAATTCAAATTCCCAAAAATTCTTCTATCATCAGGTAGACCAATCACATAAGGCCCGCACCTAATGACATTATCTAATTACAATCGGCTCAAGCAAGACACAGATATAAAAGAATGTGAAGCACCAGTATCAACATGAGTACATACAGGCTGAGAATAGATCTCAAGTGTACCTGCAAGCATGATGGACTCGGGATCATCGACCTTATTCATCTCATAGATTCTGGCTTTGCAGCCCCCGTACTAAATGTACAAGCTTGACCTCCACGACCTACTCCTCTATTTGCCTCTGTAGTCTAGTGTGAAGCGGATGGAGGGGTGCAGTCCTTAACCATAGACTGAACTGGAGCGTGCGAGGCCATCGAAGTTCGTCCGGATCCACCTCTACATAAACGAGCATGACGACCGGCACCTTTACAATTATGGCATGAAACAACTAGCCTTGGACATTTGGAGTTGATGTGACCCTGCTCCCCACAGTTAAAGCACATAATAGCTGAACTGGCTGCTCGGGAATGCGATCCTACTGGTTTAGGCGTCACAAGTAGCCACTCAGAAAAATCGGTCCAGTTTGGGGTTTCTTGAATGTTCCCCGATTACCATCAGCTTGGTTCTGGTTCCTTGATCTCTTATTACCAAACAATGGCTGCTTCTTAGAAATCTCCTTATCAGTAAGTTCATACTCAAGGGCTTTCTCAATGATGTTCGTGTAGTGATGATTAAGTAACTGCATTCTCATCCGAGGTTTCACCCTCTTAAGGAAGTATTTGATCTTATCAGCCTCTGTTCGAGAATCGAAGAGGCAAACGGAATAAGCCCTTCAAACTTCTCAAAAATCGATAACACATCATCATCATCAGACGGGTCCGAATTCAGCAATTCTGATAGCTTAGCCTCATGGAGTGGAGCCGGATATTAACGATCCAACATGAGATTTTTAAATTCATCCTAGATGCACACGACATCAGCAAGTTTCATACAAAGCCACCATATATGGGCTTACTAAGATAGTAAGCCGCCACAGAAATTCGATTCTCCTGAGGACAATCGAATATTTCGAGCAACTTCTAAAAGTGCTCGATCCAGTGAATAATATCATCAGGTTCGGAGGAGCCCCCAAAAGTCAGAGGTCATTGATGAGAGATGTCACTAACAATCTGAATCATGATCCCACCGTGCACAGGAGGCTGTGGCTGTGGTCCTCGCTGCTAGCCAATAGTAGCAGCATTATGCAAAGTTTCCGTTAGTTGACCCATTTGGGTCTTATGGGCCATCATGCCCTCCTTAAGTACAAAAGGGTTGACGTGCGCAACCTCATGCTATTTGGTGTGGTGCGAAGGGTTTCCAGTACGTGAATCACTGCATGCGGAAATTTGTTCCACATTCGATCGCCTGTTTGATCGTGTCCTCGGGATTCGGCCTCTTTCTCGGCCTCGGCCCCCAATACCACAACCTCTCAAGTTTCATTCCATACTGAAAGAATCACACAATAATTATGAGCACAAAGTATACACACTTTTACGGCCAAGCACAAAATTACGTCAAGTTAATAGCAACAATGAGCCTACACGACTCATACGTAATTCTTCAAAAATCAATTGCACTATGAGTGCTATACAAAATATCATATCGGCACAAGGTCGAAACAAGATCAATCAATAATCAAATTCGTATTATCCTCGGTATATCAATAAGATAAACTTCTGCCACAAACCACTCCAAATATCAAGATCTACAAATATCACATACCGTATTTAGTTCGCACGGAATGGCACTTGCACAGGTCACACGTGATGTGAAGGTTTTTTTATACTAGTTCGATCACCAATGACTCATAAGGAGAAATAATTCTCTCTAATACCATATTCTATAACACCCCGAAAAATGGCGGCTATTACAGTGCCGTGTATCCTGCACTAGGACCCACCAGGCGATACAAATACACAAATCAATCATAATATAATTATAGTACCGAACCACAAAATATTAACCATCACTCTGACGAGGATTTTATACATCATACGGGTAATCACCACGACACAGTATTCAAATGCAAGTATAAGCCATATGAAGATGGAGTACACCCTAAATAATAATACAACTGAAAAGAAATACTACAAATAGAAAATGATAATACATGGTTTACTCATAACCAGGGGAAAGATGACTGGGGGCTCCCAAACTAGTATCCTTCAAACCCTACGCCATCACAATGGTCTTCTCGTGCCTTGGCATTCCCTCGATCTAAAATATAACAATTATTTCACCCAAAACCACAGGATATATATACGTGATAATAAATCTCAAGATGTTATACAAATCATGTACAATAGGTCTCAATGGAACAAACCCGACTATGGAACATACCCTCGGGCGTATAAAACAACTAATCGTAAACCATCAGACATGCCCAATCACACATGGTGTATAAACGACCAATCAATATGGCTCAAGACGGACAACATAGTACGCCCGATTCAAAAATATGTCCGTACACATAGCCACCCCATATACAGAATCCAGGATATATGTGGGACAATATACCAAATTAGTCTGACAAAGTAATCGTATCGTGTGCAGAGTCCAATGTGGAAACATCAACACACGACCATATGTGCCCGACTTATTATCACACACATAACCAATCGGAACGTATATGATTCAAAAAATGTCACGATGCAACATGACAACGAAACTCAATTAATCACATATCCAATGAGGATCAAGGAACTCACTGAAGTGACAACAACGATCAATGAGACCAACGATATCAAAGGTAGTGAACTTGGGAGTACAATCCCACAGCAAAACGATCGACACGATAAACAACACCTCAATATGAATCATAGATTAATAAAGCTTACAAATATAAGAAATGTATAGCATTTACAAGAATTAATTATTATTATAACCAAGCACGATAATTTGGCTCAATTTCAGAGATGAAAAAGAGCCTCTCCTCGAACGAACGAACAACGTCCTTCGACAAACAACACTCACTCGAGCAAACAACCTTAAATGAAATAAAATTTATTCAATAACACAATCCCATAACATTGATATCGAATTTATGGAAATCGCCGTCCATAATCCAACATGAATAGTTCAAACTATTCCAGTGAATACCAACATCCTAATTTATAAACTTCAATACCCCCTATTCGTTTTTGTAATCAGATTAACATGCTCATCATGTTCTTCAACATTTATGATCATCTATCATATAAGGGTTGTCAAGTACAAGTTCAAATAGTCATCATATTATGTCAATATCTTCATTAATCATGATACTATTCTCAAGAACATTACCACTACTTAAACATGATGTCTTAAACAATCATCAATCAATAATTCATCAAGAATTTGGATTTAACGCCAAGTTTAACTTAACTATATCGAAACTATGATAGTTATGTCCTAATTCATTATTAGCTTCCTTTATAATAATTAAATCTCTCAATAAAACCCAAACTATAAGTAATCATCCTCGATTTTACTAATCAATCAAGAAAGCTGAGTATAATTCTTCAAAAAACATGATTATAACTTCTAAGTATCCCAAAACATTAATGATATACTCATCTTTAAGTCTGAATCATCATATTCTTCATTATGTGTTCATAAATTCAATAATAATCATATAATACTCTACCAATTCAACACCATAAGAAGTAATCATAAACAATGTCATCATCATCATCTCATATTTAACACATGATTAGACAACATACCTATTGAAGATGAAGAATAACCCCCAAAACTTCAAGAATACACTCCAATCTTCAAACCTCCAATCTCTAATCCAAGATACAAAGATCCAAAATAAGATGGAAGGGGAATATAATCACTTAAGAGTCCAGAAGGGTGATTTCTATAGAGAACATTTAGAGTTGGTTCGGCAAATATAAAAGACAAGAAATGTCTTTATAATTTGCGGTTTCCCTAACGTATGCTAACTGCAAAGATTAATGTACCTTAACAACCTTTACGTATGATAACATCTTAGTGTTAGTACGTAAACCTCCTCCATAGGCTACTGCCTCACTTTGTACATTGCCTTGCGTACATTGATAAAAATACCATACGTTACTTCACCATCATTACGTAAACTAACACAGCGATGTTGGCTGTCTGAATCAAGCCAAAAGTTCCAGCCATGTGCAGTCCCACATGCTGAAATTTGCGGTGCAATCTGATACCCTTGGTTACATATGTAATCTATCAAGCTTACGTATGTAACACAGATCGTGATAGCGTACGCTAGACACTGACGGTAGTGTACGCTAGATCTAATGTACTTAACCAAAAACTGTTGGAAAAAAGAGGAAAATGGGTTGTTTTGAGCAGTCCACTTGAGTGGTAATTTTGAGTAGGACCGACTATGAGTTACAGTCGAGACTTAGTTGAATACGTAGTTATCTGCAAGAGGTTTCTAAAACATGCAAGAATACTCAAAATGATTGAGGTATGAATGATATATAATGTTCCAAAATGAGCTATTCGGAAATGGTTTTGGGATTCTATCCCATATTGGAAAATTAAAAGAAGAATATAAGGTGATGTGAACAAACCCTTGTTCATAATAACAAGTGAGACATGACTGGATGTGTGATTGGGCAAACACGCGGGCCATCCGTCCGGCCAGCCGGCCGACTCGGCTCAGTTCATTTCGGTTCGGTTTGGGTCGGTTCGAAGGATGATTTGGGCGAAATGTCTAGGCGTCTCGACGTTATCTTTTTACTGCAATTTTATTTGGCAAAAATTCATTTTGCTAAACCACCTCAGTCATAAAATCCGAATTTTTCAGATCAGGGGAAATATCAAATTAGATTGATAATTATCGAATTAATATATTAGGATAACTATTAAGTTAATTGGTAATTATCGGACTAATAGATTAGGATAAGTATCAAATACCAATCCTAATCGATTTAGAGTTCCTCCAGCACATGTCTTTCTCTCCTCTTCCTCTATAAATACCCAGTTTTAGGGGTCTGATTTTTTACCTTTTGAATACGAATTTTTCAAGCTTTTGTAGTCCAATTTTCTTCTTTGTTTTCCTTCTCGGTCGTGTCGGTGATAGTATATAGATTTTATTCCAGTTCTTTGAGGGTGCAGTGATCATCGATTCAGTGCATCGAAGTATTGTTGTATTCTGGGAGGCAGACGCTATACACCATGGTGAGGGCAAATCTGCTTTAAGGAGACAGATCTTCTGGACTCAACATCGACTTCCATTCATTTTCGTCCAGCAAATATTTGTTTGGCTAACACTTTCTTTGCAGGGTTTAATTAAACAAAATGTATCTTCAATTTTGCATTGTTTCTTCAAGTGTTCGATTTATTTTGCAAAACAATCCTAAAGCAGATTTAGTTTACTTGATTAAATACCGTGATTAATTTCAAAAGTTTAAGACATAATGGATGCTTCAATCCCTTCGCAAAACCTAACCCTGTCTACGGACGTTTCTGGAGGTGCGCCTCGGAAAACTAGATCGGCTTCCACGGCTGGAGGTGCGCCTCAGAAAACTGGATCGGCTTCAGCGAACCACTCTGCTTTGGTTCCGACAAATAATTCGGTTTTGTTTCCGGTCAATCATGCTGACAAACCAGAGAAATTCAATGGCCAGAATTTCAAGAGATGGCAACAGAAGACGATGTTCTATCAGAGCACTCTAGGCTTGTCTCGATTCCTCAAGGAGGACGCGCCGAAATATGATGAAGACAGTGACCAACAGACTTTGATGGCCATTGACGCTTGGAAAACTTCTAACTATCTATGTCAGAATTATGTAATGAATGGCGTTGCTGATTTGTTATACAACATGTATAGTAGTGCTAAATCAGCCAAGGCTTTATGGGACTCACTACATCACAAGTACGAGATCGAGGATGTTGGTGCCAAAAAGTAGATTGTTGGGGGGTTTCTTTACTATAAGATGGTTGATTCCAAGACTGTGGTCAGTCATGTACAAAAGCTGCAAGTGATCATTCATGAAATCCATGCTGAAGGAATGGTCACTAACGAATCCTTCCAAGTGGCTGCTCTGATTGAAAAACTGCCCTCGAGTTGAAAAGACTTCAAGAATTATCTCAAGCATAAGCACAAGGCGATGAGCATGGAAGATCTGATTGTTAGATTTTTCATTGAGTAAGATAATAGAGGATCAGAGAAAAAGGTAAATGCTGTTGTGGCAAAGGCCAATGTTGTGGAAACTGGACAGACATCCAAGAAAGGAAATAATGGAAAGGGAACCAAGATGGGACCTAAAGGTGGAATTACGAAAAAAGAAAGTGAAATTCCTTGGAAAGTGCTAAAACTATGAGAAGATGGGTCACATGGTGGTTGACTGCAGGCTGCCAAAGAAACCAAAGAAAAAGGATGGTAACGCAACACACGTGAATACCGAACAAGTGGGAAATCTTGACTTATGTGCTACGATCTCCGAAGTGAACTTAGTTGCTCAAGTACAAAGAATTAGTGGGTTGACACTGGAGAAACTAGGCATATCTGTGCTAACAAGCCAATGTTCTTCTCCTTGGAAGAAACAGATGCCGGTGAAAAGCTATTTATGGGAAATTCTGCAACTTCAACTATCTTGGGTGAAGGAACGGTGATCTTGAAGATGACGTATGGAAAGGAAATGAATCTTAAACGAGTGTCGTATGTGCCTGATATTATCAAGAACCTTATTTCTGGTTCCTTGTTGATTAAGCATGGCTTAGATTAGTTTTTGAGTTTGATAAAGTCAACGAGTGGTATGTTTATTGGCAAGGGCTATGAGAGTGATGGGCTATCTAAGCTCAATGTTATGACTGTTAAAAGTAATGAAATGATGAATTCTTTTGCTTACTTGCTTGAGTCTCTTAATTTATGGCATGCTAGATTAAGACACGTTAATTTTAATGCAATGCGTAGACTTGTTGCATTAGATCACATATCAAAGTTTAAAATTGATTTAAATCACAAGTGTGAAACTTGTGTAGAGGGAAAACTAACTCGATATCCATTCCGACAAGTGGAAGGAAACACCAATCCTTTAGAATTAATACATAGTGACCTATGTGATTTGAAGTTTGTTCAAACTAGAGGTGGAAATAATATTTTATTACTTTCGTAGATGATAGTACTAAATATTGATATATATTTGCTTAAAGTAAAGAGGGATCTATAGAGAAATTCATTCTTTATAAAATGGAAGTTGAGAATCAATTGAATGCAAATAGAAAAGTTTTAAGGAGTGATCGTGGAGGTGAATATGAGGAACCATTTGGTGAATATTGTTCGCAACATGGGATTATTCAGGAGGTCACTGCCCCATATGCACCACAGTCAAATGGTGTTGCAGAATGTAAGAATCTCACTATAAAAGAGATGATGAATGAAATAATGCTAAATTCGAGTATGCTGCAAAATATGTGGGGAGAAGCCATATTAACGACGAATTATCTGTTAAATAAGATATGCCGTAAGAATGGGAATAAAACTCCTTATGAATTGTAGAAGGGTGTCAAGTCTTCCTATAATTACATGAAAGTGTGGGGGTGTCTAGCAAAGGTGCTGATACCTACACCTAAGAAAGTCAAAATAGGCCCAAAAATAGTTTACTGCATTTTTATTGGATATGCACACAACAGCAATGCCTATCAATTTCTTGTGCATGAATCTAAAGTGCCTGATATTCACAAGAATATAATTATAGAATCAAGGAACGCATCATTCTTTGAGAATATCTTTCCTTATAAGACTGCAAGTGAACGCCTTATCTCATCCAAACAGGCTTATGAGCAAATGGATGAAGATAATAAAAATCAAAGGGTAGATAATGGGGATGAACCTAGAAGGAGAAAACGATAAAGGACGGAGAAATCTTATGGACAATATTTCTTCACCTATTTGCTCTAAAAGGAACCTCAGATTTACAAAGAAGCTGTAAGATCAACATATGGACCGCTATAGAAGGAGGCCATCAAAGATGAAATTGATTCTATATTACATAATCATACTTAGGAACTAGTGGGATTACCTCCAAAGTGTAAGTCATTAGGAAATAAGTGGATTTTCAAGAAGAAATTGAAGGATGAAGCAGTTGATAAGTATTAGGCTAGGCTCGTAGTGAAGGTCTATAACCAACATGAAGATCTAGAATATTTCGATCCTTACTCTCATGTGACAAGAATAACTTCCATCAGGATGATACTTGCAATTGCTACATTATGAGGTTTAGAAGTTCATTAAATAGATGTTAAGACTTCATTTCTTAATGTGTCATACAGGGGGAAATCTATATGGAACAAACCCGATGTTTGGATTCGCATACAAAAATGAAGGGTGCAGCGGAAGTGAAAATCACAAAGTGCAATATTAATCCCTCAAGAGGATCGATTCAAGCTACATATATACGAATATAAAACGAACAAAGAGGAAGATACGATATCAAACCATTTTAGTCCGTTGATTAAATGGTTGATAAGATGATGTCCCTTACGAATCCAATCCACAACAAGCTCTTGGATGATCTAACGCCGAAAACATCGCATCTCTACTTGCCACGCACCGGAAAGACGATCAGAATAACTTCCACTTCGTTGTCCTCTAAGGACATGACTAGAGCAAAGTGATAGGAGCTTACTAATATTTTCTATTACACTCTAAGTGTATATATATATTTTATTTCTTTATTTTCTTGAGCACTCCAAGTGTTTTTGGAAAAATTCTTTCTATCTCGATTTTTCTCCAAGAAGATGAAGAAGAAAGATGAAGTAGACAAAGACGTCACATGAAATATTATTCTCCCTAAAGTCATTTGTCTTCCACCACATTAAGTGGAATCAAAGACCAAGGGAAGGTGATGAGAAGGTGGGGCGGCCATCTAGAAGCACTGGACGAGTTCAGTTTGTTTTGGACTCTCAAGTGTCCAAACAGATAAATTTCGTTCCGTTCCGATGAACTTGTATCAATTAATTAATCTAATTAATTTATTATATCAAATATAAAATAATATAATTAATTTCTCCACGAAATAATTATATCTATGAATTAAATCAATCACCAGTAATTTATTTAATTCATTAGGCCGTAAATTAATTTATCCAATAAATTAATTTAGAGATCTAATGTCCCAAAATTAATTAGACATCTAATGTCCAATAAATTAGATATCCGAAATCAAATATTTATAAAGAGAGAATAAGCTCGATTCATTCCGTCGTCAATCCTATTGCGCTACTCAATATGTAATATCCGCAAATTTGATTTCCGGTAATTTTCTTTTTTGGCGAGAGTCCGTTTTGATGACTCGCTTGAGACCGTTTCGTCATTCTGAGAATGATTGATTCTGCACTTTTTAATGTCCGAGTTCGTTTCATTGTCGTTTTGTTGAGTTTCGTGCTTCTTGGCGACTTTTCCGCACTTGAGTTCGATTCTTACGAATCTCGTCCGAAACTATTATGTTGAGTTTCCCGTAAGTCCGTTTAACTTGGTTAGACGTGTTGTGAACTTCGGTTTGGTTATTCGATCACGTATCGTGATTTTCGGGTGTTTTGGGCCATTTTGTAATTTCCCAATGTGGTGGGTATCCGTATACATATTTTTTGTCTCGACCCTTTTTATGGTCGCGTGTGAGTTTGATTGTAACTCAAGCTCTTAGTATGATCTTATTCTGGAGCTTTCCGTGCGTATCTTGAACTTGGTGTTCCGATCAGAGGAATACGTTGTTGTAATCGGCTTTAAGAGCACTGTTGCTGTCCTTTTGAGTCGTTAGCGCACGCTACACCTATTGGTTAGCGCGCGCTATGGTGCGGTTGTTAGCGCACGCTACAGGTTTGGTAGCGCACGCTAATGGGTGGTGCAGAAATAGTCCAGAGGCTACTGGACTGGTTTAGAACGTTGGTTAGCGCATGCTATTTGGTAATATAACGCGCGCTAGGGTGAATTGGTAGCGCACGCTGGGGGGAGGATAGCGCACGCTACCCGGTAGTTCAGGGCAGTCCAGGAGCTACTGGACTGGGTCTGGGGGCCTCGTTAGCGCCCGCTAATTCTTGTAGCTAGCACGCGCTAACTATACATTTTGGCAGAACATTTTGTTCTGATGCTTCGATATCGCACGCTAATCATGTAGGATTAGCGCACGCTAAGCTATCCAGTATATAAACTGGACAACAGTCATTAATCTGCATTTTCTTCATTTTCTTCTTCTTCCTCCACGGGTTCGAGACGTGGCGACTAGGGTTCGCTACCTGGGTTAATTTTCTTCCATTCCAAGGTGTTTTGGAGCATCCTAGGTGATTATAACATCATCTAATCCATTGCTCTTCACCGAATCAAGGTATTTTTCTTGGATCCCTAGAGTTGACTTATTGGGGGACTTGTTCTTGATTTTGTTTTCCTTTCGGTTTTGATAGACCGATTGTTGTTTAATGATGTTGTTAAACATATCCTATGGATTGTATATCCATATTTCAGTTTGGAATTCCGTTTTCATATTTTGGTCGGTCGATTCGAGTTCTTCGCCGTTTTGGGGGAAACCCTTAAACTTTCGTCGTTTGTTGTTTGAATTCAGCGGCTTTGGGTCGTGCTATAGAATTCATTTTCATTGTTGTTATTGTTGTTCGTAGTTTATTGTCGCGGGTTAGCGCCCAGTGGAGTCGGCGGGCCAACCTATTTCGATCGGTTCTTCGCATTTGGGGTTGTTCGAGGCAAGTACCTTGTCCATACAATTCTTGTTTTATGGATATTATAATTAGTGATCATCTCCTTGTGTTTATTTGATCATTTTAAGTTCACTTTCAAAGATTCGGTTAGCCTTGTTAAAGGCCCACTTTCAAAATGCGTGTGTTTTGTGGACATTGTGTTCGTGGATGGTTACGTGAATTACTATGAATACACTTGGTGTTGTCGTTGTGCTTTGATAATATATGTGTATATATTATCTCATATCGGTGCGTTGTGATTCGACCATTGCATCGTGCATTGTGTTTGTTGCCATTGATGTGAATTACTTGGATATTATTGATGTAATATGTTATTTGTGTGAATGTGTGGATATGGTTGAAGGTCTACAGTGACACATGGCACGTGATCATGTGGTTAGGATACTATTTCTACTTTGTATTATTTTTTTATGCTTACTAGAGTTTATTTATTTAGTACTTATTATTATAAATTGTTATTAGTTCACATCTCTCTCAAGACTGTACTACCATGCCACCTCCATCTGAATCTATGGCAGAATCTTAAAAAAGAATAAAAAATCATGGGTTTGGGCATTTTATGAGAGGACTCTCGATATCGTAACAATGCGTTGTAAAATGAGTTGTCTTGTTTGCAAAATCAAAATAAAACTACTCTTTTCGTGGAAGATTGATACCAGAAGCGGAACACTAGCTCATCATTTGGCAAATGACCACAATTTGACTAAGGATATGCTATTTCTCAAAAGCGCTCGGTGTAGGTATGCCTTTCTTTTACAATCAACAAAAATTAATTGACGGATCTGCTAAATATGTTACTCTTGATGAATTGCCTTTATGTAACTGGTCATCATGTTAAGGCACTTTGGTCACACTAAGTAGGTAAATACATGAGTGCCGAGTTTGATAAGTTCTTAAAAGAACATTGAATAGTATCACAATTTACACCTCCAACATCTCCTCAGTTAAAATGGCTTTTCAGAAAGAAGGAACAGAACCTTGTTGGACATGGTTCGATTCATGCTTAACTATACTGATTTACCAATCTATACGTGTGGACATGCCCTACTTATTGCCAAGCACATCTTGAACAGATGTCCTTCCAAATCTATCGCTACAACACTCAATGAGATGTGGAGAGGCAGAAATCAAGTCTTAATCCTATTAATATTTGGGGGTGCCCCACCTATGTCAAGAAGACTAAGGTGGATAAATTGAAAGATAGCTTAAGGGACGTTTCATAGAATACCCATCTGATTCAATGGGTTATATGTTCCACATGCCTGTAGATCATATGATCGTTGTTGCTTTACAATAACACTTCCTGGAAGACAAGTTCATTCAGGAAGGTGGAGCAGGCAGAAATATTTTATTGGAAGAACATAGTGAAACTCCCAAAGAGACACCAGTGCAATAAGAAAGAATTGAAACTTCTGAAACACAAACACTACCACTGCGTAGGACAACTAGGATCTCTCAACTATCTATCACTATATACATCTGGAGGAACTGGGTCTCCACCAAAGAAATGGTAGCCAAGAGGAATATCTTATGTCGTACGAACAAGCGATGGTAGATGTGGACTCTGTGAAGTCCCGTGAGGCCATGGAAGCATAGATAGACTTAATGCGCACCAATTAGGTCTGGACTTTGGTAGATCGACCAAAGGGCATAGTTCCCACTGGGAATAAATGGATCTTAAAAATAAAGTCTGATGGGGATGGCAACGTGGAAGCTTACAAATCTAGGTCTGTAGCATGGGTTACACCCAAAAGTAAGGAAACGATTATCACGATATCTTGTCACCAGTTGCCATGATCAAGTTTATTCTTATGATGGTTTCCATATCCGTCCACTATGATTATGAAATATGGCAGATGGGCGTGAAGACGGCATTCCTCAATGGATACCTCGAAGAGGAAATATATATATGGAACAGCCTAGAGGATTCATGTCTGCTACCGATATTCATAAAGTATGCAAGCTTCAGTGTGCCATTTATGGATTGAAGCAAACATCGCGAAGTTGGAATCATGTTTTCACAAAGCAGTCAGAGATTTTAACTTTGTGCATAATGAGGAGGAACCTTGTGTTTACCAAAAGTTTATGTAATATCCGCATTTTTTCATTTTCCAGTATTTTTCAATTTGGTGTATTTTTCGTTTTTAGTGACTCGCTTGTAACCGTATGGATATTTAATACTGGAATTTTGTCATTCGAGCTTGTTTCGGACTTGTTTTACCCAAGCCCATGTTTATTGTCATTTCCGTCGCTATTTGGTTTGATTCTCGTAATCGTTGTTCGGAACCGCCGTTTTGAGGATGCCGTAAATCCGTCTTATGTCATTATGCATGTTGTGAGTTTTTATTTGGTGTTTTGATCGTGTATCGTGTATTTCGGTTGTTTTAGACCATTTAAAAATTTCCCAAAGTTATGGGAAAATTACTGTCGTTGTCGTTTTCGAACCTTTAGGTAGTCGAAATCGTGATTTATTTTATTGATTTAGTTCTGACTCGAACTTGTCGTGCGTGTGTTTTCTTCAGTCCATTGTTTTAGTGTCGGATACGCGTTATTTTCATCCAGGGAAGAATTCGTCGTTTTCCATCTCTGAGTGCTGTCTGTATTACTATCCGCACTCGTTAGCGCACGCTAATTTTGTTGTGTAGCGCATGCTAATTTCGTTGAGTAGCGCGCGCTAATGATTCAAGTACAACAGTGGAAATAGGTTGTTTCTGCTCTCTGGACGAGCAGTTTAGCGCACGCTATGTCTCTAGATTAGCGCATGCTAGGGTTGAGACTTAGTGCACGCTAGGTGTGGGGAAGCGCGCGCTAATTCGGTGTTCCAGTTAAGGCAGAATGTTTCTGGACTCTGGATGACGAATAGGTAGCGCACGCTATAGGTCAATAGCGCACGCTAACAGGCGGATCATAGCGTGAGCTAACGGGGGGCTTATAGCGCGCGCTAATTATCGGGCAGCGCATGCTAATGTGTCAGAACCGAATATTCTGGACCAGGGTTGGCTGGTTAGCGCACGCTAACCATAAGCCGTTAGCGCAGGCTAAACCGTTAGGTTATATATACCGGAGAGTTGACCTCAGATTGTAATATTTCTCATTTCATCTCCTTCCCCGCGGCTTGTGCGAATCAGAGGCGATCTGAGGCGATTTCTTCTCCCAATCATCTCAACTATCATCTTTCTTGAGTTCTTGGTGTATATTAACAACGCCAACACCTGTTCTTCATCTCCGATCTGAGGTAATCTCTTAGAACCCGATTTTTTGGAAATTGGGTTTTTTTTGATTTTATGATAGATTCGTTCCGTATTGATGATTCATCCATGATGTATGTGATTAATCTTTGTGGTATTCATCTTTACCCTACGAGGTCATGGTAAATTTTGTGGTACTTGTGAAATCGAGAGGGTTTGGGTGCGACCCGTCCTCATTGTTGTTTTTGTTGAATTTACATGAATCATAGGTAGGTTTTCGGTTATATTCCGTTTCCATCCTCGTATATAATTGGTTGTGATTGTATTCTTCGAATCGTTAGGTTCAAGGTCCTTGGTTGCTAGCAAGCTTAGTTGATTTTCCCGTTCATTTCATCGTCAGCTTCTCAAGGCATGTATTCTTGTGAAACCCTTATGCTTAACATGGAATGGTAATGTATATGTGTGTGATTTGCTCACTCAGAGAAGGTCCGATAGGGCCTCGGAGGAATCTGCAATTTCGCTCCTGATTCACGAGCTTGTTTGGATAGCCAGTCCGGATGGGTGTAACACCCCCAAGATATTCAAGGTATATTACAGCGCCGTGGATACCTACATGGGACCCACTAGGCTAAACGACCAAACATTCTCATCAACTTGCGGAATCAACATAATAACACCTCGTCATAAAGACGCAAAACAAAGTAATCTACCTACTTCAACCGGTCAAACACAACACAATCATCCAACACAAACAAAATAGACAAACATTACAATCCGAACATACCAAAGCTCCTAAGTACTCGAGTACTTCTATTAGTTTACAAATAGATAAGTCCATCAAAGGAAAGAAATCCATAAAAACACACACATGCGCCATCATTACGACCGGCCATCATCCGCGTACTAGTCCAGCACCCGTTCATCTGATGAACCTGACCTTAAATTCATAAAACGAATTTCCCCAAAACGGGTCCCCAAAGGGGTTAGCAATTACGCTAGTACAAGAAACCAAATGAACAACTTACACCTTACACATATAGTCAAAGCATGCAATCATAAAACATCGGTTGAAACACATATTTCCGGAAACGATAATAATCCAAAACACATTAGTAAAATGCACCACAATTAACCGTGGACCCACACATCTGTGGACCCCTACCGAGACCCCGTAGGATCTAACATGTTGGGATAACAAATCCCTATATCGATGCTGCTTGGATAACAAAACCTGTATCAATCATATTGTCTGAATGTTTTGACAATATGCCAAATCCTGAATACCACCTCTAGCTGTATTGAAAAGCTGATCAAGTATCAATCCTGTATCGAAGACTTCTCGCAATCCCAACCATACAGTATATTGACCATACAGCAAAGAGTCCCACAAAGCTAAAGTATGGAAACTGTCTCGAAATATCAATACAGTGATCCTTCCATACAGCTCTCAACAGGACAAGAAGGAATCTTCAGTATTCGCTAGAAGTCAAGTCCCATTGATAAAGAAGTATTTAAATACTAAAGGATAAAGTATTTAAATACTGTAAGTCAGAAGATCTTCAAAATCCCGCAATATCTGGATCTCAGTCAAATATCAGTTGTGGCATAATCTTGCTCAATGGATATATTTCAAACGGATATATTTCAGAGGTTATATATATCTCCAGAGTTTGAAGATCATTCAACAACGAAAGAATGACTGAAAATCTACAGATTATTCACGACTTACAAACGAACAAAGCTTACAAGAAATATTCAGAGAAAAACATATCTCCCCAAGCTTTCTGCTATTCAGATAGAAGAGATATACAGTTCTCAAACCTTGAACAACACATTATCAGCTTAAACCCCAGAAAGTCATAGCTGTCGTTCAAACCCTGTTCTATCTTTGAATCATATCAGCCCTGTGTGGACTGAGGAATCCTTGCTACTCCCGAACTGTGTGTGAAGGACTTGCATTGAAGAATACAAAGCTTCAGAACTGTGTGTGAAGAAGCCAGTCAAAGTGTTAGCTCAAACCAATATGTGTGAACGGTTGAAAGCTAAGATCTTTATATCAATCTGTGTGAACGATACATTGATTAAGTGTTGTTATAATTACGTAGTTGTGTACGCAATAATTATAATAAACTTTTTACTCCTGTGTGGAGGACCAGTGGACGTAGAGGGGTTTACCTCGAACTACTTTAAATATTATGTAATTTACCTTCTGCTTTTATTATTGTATTAAACTGTGATTATTTAAGTATACATTGCACATCGAGTTGCTGTATCCTCAGCAACTTACTGTATTTAAGACTTCCCCTACGCACTCAGATTTAAAAACCGTACAGCTTGTTGTTTAAAACACTTTCCAAGCTATATCCAGTATACTTAGTGGCCAACAAGTGGTATTGGAGAGGTTGATTCTAAAAAGAATCAGTCGTATTTTTAACCCAATCAGATCCAAAATCACTTATTTTATAAAACAGTCTTTTTCATTCCTACATTTTCATATGGATACATCACTGATCAACAAAGTTCCTATGTTCTCTATTAATGAGTTTGATGATTGGTGAATCAGGATGGAGGCTCATCTTGCAGCAATGCACGAAGAGATGATTTTTGTTATACAGGATGGCCCCATCAAGATAATGAAGGTAAATCCGGCTGCAAGGATTAAAGGCCAAGCTCATGCTGAGATGCTCGCGAAGGAGTGCGATCAATGGACCACAGATGAAAGAAAGCGCACCAACCTCGACAATGTTGCAAAGAATGAGTTGTTTGTCACCCTCAACAAAGGCACATTCTCGAAGGTAAAATGCTGTAAAACAGCCAAGGATATATGGGATAAACTCAAGTTGATTTGTGAGGGAACTGAGCTCTCAAAAGAAAATAAAATTTCATAACTAACTTAGCAATTTGAATCTTTTGAAATGAAACCAACTGAAACACTTGAGGAACTTGACCTCAGATTCACTGGAATTGTTGGTGAACTTGAAGCTTTGGGAAAAATTTATACTCAAAGGGAGAAAAACTTAAAGATTTTTAGATCTCTCCCTACCCGATGGGACATTAAGACCACATCTATGCGTATGTCGTGTAACCTTAGTGAAATATCTACCTTTGATCTCTTTTCTGACCTCAAAGCCTTCGAGTATGACATAGACAGGAGAGAGAAAGTTGAAGAATCTCCAGCTAGGACTACAGCCTTAGACGCTGTATCCAACCGTCGACACAGCATGCCCAGCCCATCAAAGCCAAATTACAAGGATGCTGAGAGCGACGACGATATCCTGTCACAAGATGAAATGGCGCTCCTCATGTACAAATTCAAATAGTTCATCAAACAGTCTGGAAAGACTCCCTACAGGCCCAAGCCTGTTCACAAAGTATGTTCTGAAACTTCTTCTGGTGACACTAACCTATGCTATAGTTGCAGGAAACCAGGACATTATGCAAACAAATGTCCTCATCCCAAAGTTCAAAGGTTGCCGGAAGCCAAGCAACAAGAGAGGGATGAACAAAGACGTTCTTGGAAAAACAATCTCAAGGCACTGATAGGAGAATCATAAGCCTCCCCCACACTATCCAAATCCAAAGAATGTCTTCTGGTAGTCACTAAAAGTGACTCATCTGGCGATGAATTCGAAGATAAGGCATATATGTGCTTTAGGGCAAAGGACATTCCGAAAGAAGAAGATAGCGATGATGAGGTAAGCTCTACCTCAATTATTCCAGTAAATGCATCGCATACTTTCGAAAACATGATGAATGAATTTAAGAACATTCAAAAAGCCCACGAGCCATTGAAAAATGAAAACATTGAGCTTCGACTTTCCAACATAGAGCTGAAAGAAGAAAACGACTTGCTTAAGATAAATTATGAAATTATGTCTATTGATTGTGAAAACAGCAAGGTCGAGAATGAAAAACTCGGGGAGAGCAATCATCAACTTGCTCATGAACTAAGTGAGGCTAAGTCTCAAAATGGAAGCAAGACAAATGATTTCGTTCTACTTCAAGCTAAATTTAATACTCTCGAGAAACGAGAAAGTGAACATGAGACCATTCTGAAATCTTTCGAGAAATCATCTAAAAGAATGGAAGAAATTCTAAGCACTGGGCAACATGCTCATGATAAAAGTGGCTTAGGATTCAGCTCATTTTCCAACAAAGGGAAAACTAGTACTGTGTTCGTCAAGAGTGTGGAACAAATTCCTGTATCGGAAGATACTCCAAGTCCTGTGAAGGAACCTGCTGCACTGCGAAAAGCAAAGGCTGCCATTCCGCCCCCGCAATCATATTCAAGACAGCGGAATCATAAGCCATTCCAACCTGTAAGGCGCACACAACAGCATGCTCCCCGAGCATTTCAACAGCGTCAACATCCATTCAGAAAGAAGGCTGTATCCAAATACCAAAGGCCCGCACGGAAGTACTTTCAGTACAGCACGCCTAGGTATTGGATACAGGAGCCTCGTCATTCATCGATACAGCAAGTGTCCGCACAGTATCAACAAAAGTGTTGGGAATCTAACTGGAGACCCAGACGGCAAGCTGTAAGGCCAAAGAAAATGGATCCTCCTCCGAGACGGCATATGTACTGGATTAATAATAATAATCCCGATTTTTACATGCATAATGATTATCATGGATACAGTAACTACATACATGCCCCACATAGATACTGCAAACCTGTACCAAATGTAACCTACAGTAAACCAATTGTTGTCAGGAAAATTTGGATACCAAAAGGCACTAACATTCAAGGAGCCAACAATCAAAGGGGACCTAAATCTACATAATTTATGTGTTACAGGACATTTTGGAGAAGGACATATGGTACTTCGACAGCGGATGCTCCCGGCACATGACAGGAGATAGAAGCAAGCTATCAGATTTCATAGAAGGTCGCGGTCCAAAAGTGCGCTTCGGTGATAAATCTAAAGGAAGAACAAGAGGAAAAGGAAACCTTCTTGTTGGAAAATTCAAAGTCACCGATGTATCTCATGTTGAAGTCTTATAGTACAATATACTTAGTATTAGCCAGTTCTGTGACAAACAGTCCTCGGTGAAATTATATATATATCACTGTAGAGTCAAGAACATCCTGACCAAAGAAGTTGTGCTCACAGGAAGCAGATCAGGTAATATGTATATTGCTGACTGGATGCCTACAAGCTCCACAATTCCTTGTTTAGTTGCCAAAGGCACTGCAGATCTAAGCTGGCTATGGCATAAGCGGATGTCACATGTCAACTTCAATACGATCAACAAGATCTAAAGACAGGGACTTGTTAGAGGATTGTTGAATGTATCATTTCAAAAAAACAGTGTCTGTGGACCAGGTCAAAAAGGCAAGCAAATCAAGTCCACCCTGAATAGCAAATCCTACCTTTCAACCAACAGAGTGTTGGAGATGCTACACATGGATCTCTATGGTCCTATAGACCCGATAAGTTTGGGACGTAAGAAATACTGTCTCGTTGTTGATGATGATTACTCCAGGTATGCTTGGACAATTTTCTTAAGCAAGAAGAAGGAAACAACATCAAAGCTGCCTGAGCTCCTGAGAAAGCTTCAAAATGAAAAAGGATCGAGTATCGTGTCCATTCGTTCCGACAGAGGTACAGAATTTACTAACCGCTTTATAGAGCAATACTGTTCGAAAAATGGAATACAACATGAATACTCAACTGCCCGTACACCTCAACAAAATGGTGTTGCCGAGCAAAAGAATATGACGCTGAAGGAAGCAACAAGGACAATGATTGCCGCAAGCAAGTTGCCACAGCGTTTCTGGAGTGAAGCAACCAATACAGCATGCTACACTCAAAACCGTTGTATCGTCAACAAGCACCACAACAAAATAGCATATGAGGAATGGAACAACAAAACTCCATTAGTTTCGTATTTTCACATTTTTGGATGCAGGTGGTATGTGTTGAACAATGGGAAGGATCAAATTAAAACCTTTGATGAGAATTCAGATGAAGGAATATTTGTAGGATATTCCTCCGTCAGTAAAGCTTACAGGATCTTTAATAAAAAGAAGCTGACGATCGAGGAATCAGTCCATGTAGTGTTCGACGAACCTCATCATGACCCTACAGGAGTAGAAACTGTTACTCAGAACATCCAACAACTTTCCATCTTAGATCCACCAACTCCAACAGAACCTGATTTTGATCTAGAAATCAACCCCGTAGCTGTAAGAATCGACGTAGATGAAGCCGATGTTGTAGAAGCTGAAGCTGAAACTAAAGCAACTCAAGTTACAGTACGGGACCCCGAATTAGAACCTGGCCGAAGATGGTTGAGAGATCACCCGCAAGAGATGATCATTGGAAACATTAATGCTCGTGTTTCTACCCGTAGGAGAATACAGAGTACACAAGGAAATGTACTGTGTGCACAAGAAGAATTAGATACTGGGATATCACCATTTCCTTAATGGAAATCTCAATCCGAGCTTAGAAGACTCAATATGTGCACTATTGTTGTATTCTTAGCCCAGTGCGAACCTATGTCTACCATAGAAGCTCTCAATAATTCTCATTGGATAACATCTATGGAAGAAGAGCTTAACGGTTTCAAGAGAAACAATGAATGGTATCTTGTACCCAGACCTACGCATCAATCAGTTATTGGAACCAAATGGGTATTTAGAAATAAGAAGGATCGAAATGGACTAAATATAAGGAATAAATCCAGACTAGTCGCACAAGGCTATAGACAGGAAGAAGGCATAGACTACGATGAGACTTTTGCCCCTGTAGCTAGACTAGAAGCCATTAGGATATTTTTAGCCTTTGCCGCCCATAAGAGCTTCATTGTATACCAAATGGACGTCAAAAGTGCATTCCTAAATGGAGACCTTGCCGAAGAAGTTTATGTTGAACAACCACCAGGGTTTGCCAACACAGACGGCATCGATTTAGTATACAGGCTGAGGAAAGCACTGTATGGACTTAAGCAAGCCCCTAGAGCATGGTATGAGACCCTGTCGCAGTATCTAACCGATAATGGATTTGAGAAAGGTGCTGTAGACAAGACCTTGTTCAAAATACAGGAATGTGATGACCTTCTAATGGTTCAAATCTATGTAGATGACATTATATTTGGTTCAACTAACCTTGATTTATGTCAAAGGTTCTCTCATCTCATGCAAAGTAAATTTGAAATGAGTATCATGGGGGAGCTTTGTTATTTCCTAGGTTTGCTGGTAAAGCAGTTGCCTACAGGGATTTTCATCAACCAGGAAAAATACAGCAAGGAGCTTCTCAACAAATTTGGAATGAACACTTCCAAATCATCGTCAACCCCCATGAGCACTTCTGTGCAAATTAGTGCTGATGAAGCCGGAAAGCCGGTTGACCAATCACTCTACAGGAAGCTTATTTGCTCTCTCCTGTATCTAACGGCTAGCAGGCCCGATATCCAGTTTGATGTAGGAGTGTGTGCGAGATATCAAGTAGCACCCAAAGAATCACACTTCAATACAACTAAACGAATCCTGAAGTATATTAAAGGAACAGTCGATGAAGGACTGTGGTATCCTAAAGAAGGCGGATTCAATTTAGTTAGCTACAGCGACTCGGATCTCGGAGGCTGCAAGCTATATAGGAAGAGTACAAGTGGAACTTGTCACTTTCTAGGACCTAGACTTGTGTCTTGGTTCAATAAGAAGCAATTGGCAAACTCACTTTCCACGGCTGAATCAGAATACTATGCTGCTGGTAGTTGCTATATGCAGATCTTTTGGATGCAGCAACAATTGTCAAATTATGGGATTGAAGCCAAGGAAACGCCAATCATGTGCGATAGCACGAGTGTAATTGTAATAACGCACAACCCTATATTGCACTCGCGCACTAAGCACATCAACATGAAGCATCATTTCATAAGGAATCATGTCGAGAACAAGGATGTTCGGCTGGAAAAAGTTCATACAGATATTCAACATCTTCACAAAGCCTCTCGATACAACAAGATCCAACAAGCTTCGACAAGAATTAGGATTTCTACAGCCTGACTCCCTGTAAGTATTTATTGTTTTTACTCAACAATCGAGGGGGAACACTGTAAGACCCAAGAATACAGTATCCACCATTAATTATCTGTACACTCAGAGCCTTCAGTACAGCACTGTATGGAACAAAGTGATATGAATCATCCTACAGCTGACGTGTGCAATAATTAAGGGGGAATACAGTATGACCCATGCATACAGCATTAATATGGAATTGAAACCTATATGTACCGTTTAAGGGGGAACGTTGTATCGTCGCGGATACAGCACATATTACGGGATTTCGATTCATTATATATTATAATATTTCATTTTAAAAATAATTTTTGTCCACGTGCCCTATTTTCATGTCAAACATCGTTTACATTAAATGCCTTACACGACATCTGGACAATCAAATCTCAAAAGCCGCGATGTTTTCAAATTGTTTAATATTTAATACCGCCGTTTCAGGCATTAAGGGTAATAACAAATATCAGAAGTGGGACCCGCTCCTATTTTAAAATTCAATGGATAAGTGTACCAGTTACACTCAGTCCAACATAACCGTTCATTTCAAACACCGGTTCCCATCCCTTAAATCTGACCATTCGTTCTCTGAAAACCCTTCTTCGCCGCCTACTATAAAAGGACTGCAAATGCCATTTGAGACTCTTTATGCCTTCTGAATATTTTAAGAGCACTCAAGCAATTCAGCCTACCAGAATTTTATGTGTTTACTGCATATCTTTCTTGAATCTTTTTCATCTTCTCTTGAGAATCATCAATGACGTCTACTCAGACATCTTCCACCTCTCCCAAGAAGTCACTCAACTTTATCGATGGACGGATATTCTCCAGATCTATCGTGATGGAATGCATTCACGCTGAAAGTGATGACGTCGATGCCATGGAGGTCGTCACCACAAGAATCCGTCAACAAGTCCTTTACCGCCTTGGGAGCCACACAGCCGAGAACTATGACGTTCATCTGGTTGAGGAATTCTACCTCAACGCCGTGGTTCGTTTTCTGCCTCTAGCTCCAGGAGGACATGTTGCTGATATCACAGTAGTCATTCGCGGAGTGGAGATCTGCGTTGACCAAGAGATTCTCAAAAACATCTTCAGGCTACCCTCTGATGGCCTGACAATAGAAGAACTTGACACCTTTGGGTCTCAAGAACTGCTGACTCAATACTATGGCTTGTTCACTGGTTTAGCAATGGTGGAAGTGGTTCACACCACATGCCATAAGAAGAATTTTTGTTTACCATTTGTTTATTTACATGATTTTTGCTGCCGCATTATTGAGAATCGTAGAGGTGCTTTTGAGATGTGCACCAATCTCAGATTCAGGATGATGGTCGCCATAATGACCTGCGAGAAGGTCAACTGGTGTCCGGTTATCCTTAAACGTTTGCAGGAAGAGGTGTCCAAACCTGCTACTCAGAAGAAATCGTTTGGTTTATTCTTAAACCATGTTTTGACGAAGTGCGGACTTCAGCAAACCTCAGAAGCAAATAAGATCAGTTCGCGGATATTCTTAGGAGGCGTCAGGCCCACTGCCTTCAATCAGAGCATTCGCATTGCGAACAAGCCTTTGATCCGGAACTTGTCGCTGTCTGCAGATCCGAGGGACGTCTCTCCTAAGTCCAAAAGTGTCGAATCTTCGAAGAAGCGAAAAAGATCTCACAGCAAGACACCAGTTGCTGTTGATAAGCCTAAGAGGAAGCTAAGGAGGCTTACGAAAGTTAAAGCTATAGAACCCTCCGAGGATGCTCCTATCATGGCGCAACCCACTGATCAACTACCCCAGGGCCCAACCCCTGTGGAATAGATGCCTGCTACTGTATCGACAGTAGATCCCGAGCCCTTGGAGGATACGACGAATACGAGGACACCTGTCCAGGATCCACCTTCCTTCGGGGTACCATCCCCTATAAGGAATCCCTCTCCAATACAGGATCCCACACCTGTAGAGGAACCCCTTCCTACAGCAAACCCAGACAATGTACGGAGTCCCTCCCCGGACATAATAATTTCCAAGACCCTGCTTTCGTGCAGATTGAGCAGTCATTCGAGCGGTTTCTCCAATGGAAGAGCTTTAGACTAGCTCTTACGAAACCTTGTACAACTGGAGCGAGTGGTGTAACGAAGAGAAATTCGTTTTGGAAGTGACGAACACTCAAGAAATTGCTGTCCTGATCCATGGGATAACTTATTCGTTAAGGAGCTAGTTGAGAGTCATCTGCTTGATAAGGTTGAAGCTAAAAGGAAAGGGAAAGCTTCGTCAATGGAAACTCCCGACAGTCCAAAATCTGATCCTGAATTCGACGACGATGACGACGCACTCCATGCTAGTTTGTGGATGAGTCGAGAGGAAGCTCAAGCCAAGAAAGATGAAGGGACGTCTACCCATCAATCGTACCCTTCGCCACAGCAAGACAATGTTCCCGACAATGAGGATTTAGTCCCTCATGTCGAGGAGGAAGAAAATGTTTCGCAATAGGCACCCAAGCCTGCCGTCACCACCGAAGAAGAATCACGCGCCTTCCAGCAAGAGGAATCAGTCCCTCTGCCGGAACAGGCAGACGCTGGAGACACCAGGAGGAATTGGTCCCTCCTGTATCCATGTCTACATAAACCTCTTCGAAACAGGAGGATGCCGCACCCCCTGCCGCCGAACCCGAAACAGTTACTCCCACCCCATCAACCGTCTTGGAATCCGATGACGGTACTATACCTGAGGATGTTCAACTCACTTCACGCCCTGACGTGAATTTGAGAAGGTTAAATGGAGTCGAGGACTTCGCCCAGCCAGACTCTCCTCGCACCAAAACAAGAAAAGAGCGATTGCGTGCTCTTGGCCTCCAAAATGTATTTATTCAGGATGCAAAAAATGTTCTACACTCAGTAGAAAAGGCTCTTGATTGGCTTCACACATCTGCTGTTGAAGAAATAACTGGATTAAAGCATGAAGTCTCTCGAGTAGTCGAAGCCTTCACTGTCTTGATAGAGGTCTTCAAGCAAGCCCTGCGCAATATGCAAGAGAAGCAAGAAAAGATCCTGAAAGAAGAGCAATCAAAACTACGCATATCTGAGGCCAACACCGCATCTTCTCTACTCGAATCCGTTTCCCAACTGCGAGCCCATGACAATAATATAAAGGATATGTCGTAGGTGCTCTCCTCCCTTGTTGAGAGAATGTTAAATGTGGAGATGAAACTGTTAGAAATACTTGTTAGATTTTGATGATGTCATTAATATAAATTCAATTGTTTATTACTTGGCAAAAATGTAAGGAAGAACCAAATGAGTATCTTCCATAGGCCAAATAATGTTAAGTATAAAACTTGGCAAAATGTAAAGAAGAACCAAATGAGTATCTTCTATAGGCCAAAATAAGTTAGGCTAAAAATCGGCTAAGTATTAAAGATCATCTGAGTTCATCAGAGAGGTACAGCCGAGTCAAGTCAGAGTAGTTCTGGTCAACAAAAGTCATCAGGGATGTTTGACCAGACTGCAGTCAAGATACCTCAGACAAGTCATCTGGTCAGACAAGTCCTAAACAGTGAACATCAGAGAGGTCCAGACTGCAGAGAAGTTAACTGCACATCAGCCTAGTCGAGATCATCCAAGTACTCCAAGTCCACGTCAGCATGCGTTGAAAAGTCAAATATTATGGAAAGTCACATGCAATGTAAAGAGACGAATTGGAGAGATTCCTGCAAAATAGATGAATTAAATAACTCATCCAGACCCACCTTGAAGACCTTAATCGTATTATATTCAAAAGATTCGGCGCATCACATGCAGAGTCTTCACAATGGTCGGAAGATAGATTAAAATATGGGAATCCAGCCTTGCAACGTTTAGAAAAGAATAAACAAAGAAGACTCCCTCCAACGGACTGATTTGTTACAGATTTGCAACGGCTATGAAGAAAATGCTCATGGATCAACACCTATATATATCCAAAGATTTGAAGTTGAGCAACAACCGGTGCGAACATACTTTCAAGCGATCAAAGAATTCAAGCAATCCAAAAGCGAAATATAGCATCGTGAAAAGAGTGGTTCTAAAAAGTTCATACTTGAAGAAGCTCTTAGTTGGAGAAGACACAAACTCGTGTCTTAAATCCTGAGTTAGAGGTACTTCACTGGTTGATGTTCGAGACTGTAAAGGCATCCAAGGATCGAGGATCAAGAGGTGCAAGGCAGTCAAGTGTGTTACAACGGCACGGATTTTCCACTGGTTGGAAGCTGTTGTAGTTTGGTTGAATCACTGTAATATTTATCACTGGTTGAAAATTATAGTGAATTCATCTCCAACTGGTTTGGAGAAAAGTGGATTAGTAGAGGATTACCCCACCTCTGAGACCACTATAATTGCCTACGTACTTTACTGTTTTATAGCATCATACTTTAACTGCTGCATTCATTACTAAGTGTTTCATTAGTTGTTCTGTATTCGTCATCAGCTGACTTCCGCGCGTATTAAGAACAAACGACTCCAAGTCATTTGTTTATCTATCAGCTGAAGAAACTTACTCTTTGAGAAAAAGAGCTTAAGAGTTTCAATAAGTCTATTCACCCCCCCTCTAGACTTATTCTTGGACGACTTGTGACCTACAAGTGGTATCATAGAGGTTGGTTCATTTATTTCACGAACCAGATCTATATCAGAGATATATCTTTACTCTCATTTTAAAATGGAACACATGCACTCTAGACTACCTGTGTTTTCAGTTGACGAGTATGATCTTTGGAAGATAAGGATGCAGGCACACTTATCTTCAATCCATGATGACATGTGGTGCACCATAGAGGATGGTCCATTCATTTTCGAGAAGGACAACACTGCAGAGGAGATTGCAGCAGGGAAGCCAAAGAAGATCCCAAAGAAGAGGACAGAGCTGACTCCCGAAGAAAGAAAGCTGTCCAATCTTGATAACCGGGCCAGAGATGTGCTATATCAAACTCTTGACAAATCCACCATGGTCAAGATCAAGAATTGCAAGAATGCCAAAGAAATCTGGGACACATTAGCCCTAATGTGTGAAGGAACGGAGCTGATCAAGGAAAACAAGCTGTCAATTGCCATTCAAAAATTTGACAACTTCAAAATGAAGAATGGCGAATCCATAGACCAAGTGGACACAAGGTTCACTGACATTATTAATGAAATCAACTCCCTCGGCAAATCTTATGGCAACAGGGAGATGGCACTGAAGGTTCTAAGATCTCTCAATCCTGAATGGAGCATGAAGGCAGTGGCCATGAGAGAGTCCAAGGATCTTAATAAAATAATGATCCAAGAGCTGTTCTCTGATCTGAGGCTTATGAGTTCGAGCTTCCAAGTTCATCCTCAACCGAGCCTGCAGAGAAAGGAATGGCCTTTGCAGCCGAGTCCCCCGCCAAGAGCCTATTTGATGTAGAGCCTCCAAATCCATTAGATTTTGGGGAAGAAATGGCGTTCATAATGCAAACGTTCAGCAACTTCCGGAAAAACTACTCCAAATACAAGAAAAATTATAAGGAGAATCCCAGGAGAAATCAGAAAGCTAGAAGCTGGAAGGTGGAGTGCTACAATTGTCACAAGACAGGACACATCCAAATCGACTGTCGTGATGTCAAGAAGGATGAGAGCAAGAAGGAGGTGGGCAGAAAAGAAGACCGAAGGAAGGCCCTCATCGGAGAAGATCAGGAGCATGTAGAATCAAGCACCGGATTCTTTTCTCATGATGATGGAGAGTATGACTGCCTGATGGCCAACTTAGCTGATGAAGAGGTAACATCAAAACCCTCTGGTTAAAATAATAGTTCAGCCATGTCACAAGATATGGATCTGCACGAATCTGTAAATCAGCTATTTAAAGATTTTGAGACACTTAAATCTGCACACCTAGTTGTATCAGCCGAGAAGACTCAGCTGCAAGATGATAATAGGCAGCTGAAAAATGATTTTGAAAAACTCAGCCTAGAACTGAATAAGGTTGAGATAACTGCAGTTGACTTGAAAAACCAGGCTGATGTTAATACAGCTGAGATAAATCGACTAACTGTTTTACTTAAAAGAAAAATCAGCTGCACTTGCTCATGTCAAAGCCGAATTTACTAAGCTGACTCAGGCAAATAAGACTCAGACGCAGGAAATAACCTCCTTGAATGCGTCTTCAACCTTGGAAGAATTGTGTACCAATAAAAGGCCACTATATTCCAGATCAGGCCTTGGATATGATCCTCACACTCCCTCTAGTTCTAAAACCACTTTTATCAAGGGAGAAACAATTGTCTCGACTGCTGAGCCTACATATAAACTGATAATTAAAAATAGGCAACAACCAAGTCACAAGTCTAGGCTGCATCCAGGGTACACAAGGCATCCACCTAGACAAGCTACTAGGCAATGGCCCAGGCAGAAGCAGCAGCCCAGACAATATGCCCACTATTATCAAAACTCCCTAAAAACAGATTTCAAAATGGGAGGGGCAGATGGAAACCTCAAGGTTATCCTAATTTCCAAAATGAACAAGTGTGGAGACCTCAAAGATTTAATAAATGGTCTCAGCCAAGATTTAGAAATGGCCCACACTATCAATATTTTGAGGAATATCCGGTATACAATCCCAACAGGAGATTCAGACCTCGACCTTACACACCTTATAAGGGTTATAATGATAACAACTTTCACAATCCAAGGAGAAATCAATTCTCCAGGAAACCTGCTAACCCGAGAGGACCCACACAGATCCGGGTACCTAACTCTCTGCTTGTTTGATTGCAGAAAAGGTGGAAGGACTACAACCACATCTCCACAAATTCAAACTTTGGAGGTGAAGAATGGTTTGTAGGTTCTGGATGCTCGAGGCACATGACCGGGAATAAAAAGAAGCTGTCCAAATACACCAAAGAAAGAGGTCCTGATGTAACCTTTGGAGATAGCTCTAGAGGACAAACAAAGGGCTTTGGAGAGCTGCACAGAGGAAATATTGTAATATCCAAAGTTCATTATGTCAAAGGGCTCAAGTACAATCTCCTGAGCATAAGCCAGTTTTGCGATGAGAAGAATCTAGTAGTCTTCACCATCTGGAAATGCATGGTGATAGATATCCTATCTGGCGAAGTGAAGCTTCAAGGTTTCAGAAGGAGAGATGTGTACATGATAGATTGGAACACAGGAACACCTAACTCCTGTTTTCATCCAAGATAGTAGCTGAGATCGGATGGCTGTGGCACAAAAGATTATGTCACCTGAACTTCAAAGCCATCAACAAGATTATTTCTCAGAAGCTGGTCAGAGGACTTCCAGATGAAGCATTAAAGAAGGAAGCGCTTTGTGATGCCTGACAGAAAGGAAAGAAGACCAGAGCATCATTCAAGTCAGTCCAGCCTACAACTCTCACAACAAGGATATTAGATCTACTCCACATGGATCTATTTGGTCCTATCACGCCAAGGACTCTAAGCGGCCGAAAGCATGCACTTGTTGTAGTAGATGATTATTCGAGGTACACTTGGATTATCTTCTTGTATAAGAAAAGTGAAACCTTGACCAAGCTACCTGAGCTGCTGACAAGGATCCAGAATGAGAAATCCCTATCCATCATCAATATCAGATCAGATAGAGGAGGAGAGTTTCTCAACAAGGCGATCACTGAATACAGCGATCAGAATGGGATCCAGCATGAGCTCTCTGCAGCTAGGACTCCCCAGCAGAATGGCGTTGCTGAAAGAAGAAACAGAACCCTGAAGGAAGCAGCAAGGTCCATGATTGCAGAAGCGGACCTGCCCAAGAGGTTCTGGGTCAAGTCATCAACACTTGCCATACTCAGAATAGGAGTACGATAGTAGGGAGACATGGCAAAACTCCCTATGAGGTTTGGAATAATAGAACTCCTACTGTTGCTTACTTTCACGTTTTTGGTTGTAAGTGTTTCATCCACAACAACGGTAAAATACAACTATATGCCTTTTATGCTAAAACTCATGATGGTCTCTTTATGGGATACTCACAAAGAAGCAAGGCATATAGAGTATTTAACAAAAGAACCTTAGTTGTGGAGGAAACACCCCATGTTGTTTTTGATGAATCTACTGTTGAGTACAGGAAGCAAGTTGAGTTAATTGAGAACAAGCTCAAATCAGCAACCCTTGAAGAAGTCATTGTACATGACACTGGAATGGTGGACTCACCTGCAGACCAGCCTGAAGATCCAACTGTAGCTGCTGAAGACCTAACTGCAGATCAGACAGGATCACCAAACCTATCTGATCCAGTTGCCGCTGATGAAGACCCAGCTGTAGCTGATAAAGACACATATACAGATCAGACCCAACCTACAGATGACAAGACGGTAGCTGATCGAGCTGCAGACCAAGGAGACCAGAACCCAGCTGATGCAGAAATCCACCAGAGCAATTCAACAGGGGGAACAGACCCAGAAGAAGACGATATCCCCAAATGGCTCAAAGACCATCCAATCCAGCAAATCAATGGGAAGCTGACTGATGGAGTTAAGACAAGACAGTCAACTATACCCACAGGAATGGCTATGTTCTCATGCTTTATGTACAGATAGAACCTAAAACAACAGAACAAGCCTTGGAAGATTATTCTTGGATAAATGCCATGCAAGAGGAACTGGAGCAGATGGAAATAAACAAAGTTTCGGAACTAACAGACAGACCAGATCACAAGAAGGTCATTGGCACCCAATGGGTGTACAAAAACAACAGTGATAAAGACGGAGCTGTTGTTAGGAATAAAGCCAGACTTGTTGCAAAAGGCTATGCACAGTGTGAAGGAATAGATTTTGATGAAACCTATGCACCTGTTGAAGATTAGAGGCCATCATATTATTCCTCGCATATGCTGTTTTCAAAGATTTTGAAGCCTATCAGATGGATGTAAAGAGTGCTTTTCTAAATGGCATCCTAGAAAAAGAAGTCTATGTAGACCAACCCCCAGGTTTTGTCAAATGAGAAAAAGTCTACAAGCTGTTGAAGGCTCTCTGTGGACTTAAGCAAGCACCAAGAGCTTGGTATGAAACACTGTCTGTGTTTCTTGAGAAGAATGGTTTTTGCAAAGGAAAGGTGGACAAGACCCTATTCAGAGTGGAGCACGAAGGTCACATATTAATAGTCCAGATATATGTAGATGACATCATATTTGGCTCAACAAATCCAGAGCTTTGTGAGAAATTCTCCAACCTCATGCAAGGAGAATTTGAGATGAGTATGATGGGAAAGCTTAACTTCTTCCTCGGACTACAAGTTAAGCAGATGGAAAATGGAATTTTCATCAACCAAGCTAAGTATACCAAAGATCTAATCAAGAGATTTGGAATGGAATTAGCCAAACCAGCAAGAATTCCTATGAGCACAAATACTCACCTAGATGCAGATGAGGGAGACATATCAGTGGACTCAACCCACTACAGAGGACTCATTGGATCATTGCTTTACCTCACTGCAAGCCGCCTTGACATATCCTATGCCGTAGGAGTTTGTGCGCGATTCCAATCTAAGCCGAAGCAGTCACATCTAGATGAAGCAAAGAGAATAATTAAGTACCTTAAGTCTACAGTCAATGTTGGACTATGGTATCCTAAGGATGATAACTTCGAGCTGTCAGGATATTCAGATGCAGATTTCGCAGGATGCTAAATCAATAGGAAAAGCACTAGTAGAACGTGCCAATTCCTAGGAACCAGACTGATATCCTGTTTTAGCAAGAAGCAGGTTTCTAACTCTATCTCCACCACAGAGTCAGAATACCTAGCTGCAGGTACCTGTTGTGCACAGATCTTATGGATCAGACAACAGCTGAGGGATTATAATATCATTGCCAATGAAGTCCCTATCTGGTGTGACAACAATAGTGCTATTGCAATAACCAACAATCCGGTTTTGCATTCGAGGACCAAGCACATTGATGTTAAGCACCACTTCAGCAGAGACCACGTGCTTAACAAGAGAGTTAGAGTTGAAAGAGTCAGCACAGACTACCAGATAGCTGACATCTTTACCAAACCTTTGCCAGAAGAAAGGTTTTTGGAGCTGAGCAGAGATCTTGGTCTACTAGATTGGGAATCTAGTACAGAAGCAAGCTGAAGCATATCAGAGGAAGGACAGACCCAGCTGATTAAAGAAATCAGATCCTAGTTGATGCAGGCAAGAGGACAAAGGACGGACAAAGGAACCTAGCTGATCAGAATCTCAGGCGAGAAGTCCATGGAGTCAACTCACCTGATGCAGAGCAGTCAACAGTCAACCGTCAAACCAGCTAAGTTTTCTAAACTCAACCGACCTCTGAATAGTTAATTATTATCTGCCATATGTGTAATAATATTATATTAATTTTGGTTCACAAGTGGCATTTTAAATACACGTGGCGATTACTTGATAAATCGACCTCCATGGTGGCCAATTAAAACCAACCGTCAAATTTCAAAATTAAAACCTCGACCACCATTTCGAATTTGAAATTTAAAAAGAATCTCAAAAGGCGTACCACCGTTTCAAAAGAAATAATAATTTAATCCATACGTCTTTTCATCTTCTTTAAAAGGACGGAAACCCTTCACTTTACCTTTACGATCACCAATCTTTCAAACCCTAGATTTACAGAGCAAAAAATTCTTGAACTCCAAATACACTAAAAATCCTTTATTTGCAGAAATGGAATCGTATTTCGAAGGCGTTAACATGAAAGCAGTCAAAGACCAGATTATCTTTTCTCTGGTCGTCGATTTCGAAGGCCTGTTGGAGGCAAATATGGAGAACTACGACGTTCTTGACCTGATCCGTTCGATGAAGTTCAATGGGATCTACCCATTCTTGGACATCAGCCCAAAGCACCTTTTCAAGGAAGACGTCATCGCCTTCTATCGCGAAGCATATGTGATTCAAGGAGGCATTACGAGTACTATTGGCGGAATTCAAGTCGACATTTCGAGGGAGTCGATTCGTACAGCCTTTGGTATGAGGGACCGTGGCATACCCGTCGAGGCACTGAAACAGTCAGCTGCCGAAACCTAAAAGAAAATCAAGGCGGACGATCATCATGCGAAGCTGAAGCTTTCCGCTAAAAGGAGCGAGATTAAGAAGGTCTATCGATATGCGTTGGATATAACCAACAAAATCAATATGGGTATGGCCGGCAGTTACGACCAACTGTCATCGGCAAAATTCACAGTGCTGGGAGCACTGATTCAAGATGAGCAGATTGATTGGGCGGATTACATTTTTAGGCAACTTGTTCGCGAGGTCAACATAGCCGAATGGCTTGTTGACGAGAAGAAATTTAAATCCAAGCTGGCGTTTGGAACGCAGCTGAGTTGGATGTTGGAAAAGATGGGTGTGGTAAAGGGTACTACTGATCCCTTTCACATCAATAAGAGGCTTGGTCACCTGGACCAAGAGACGTTGAGAAAGTTGGGAGGCAAAAGGAGAGCAGCCCAGATGTTGAAAGAGCTGTCTGACTCAAGGACCTACCCCAGATACGATTTATCAGACGAGTCGGACAAGCTTGCAGATGACAACCCAACTGCAGCCGAGTCAGACTCCGAGTCAGACAACACTCCCATAGTTGTCCGATTCAAGAGAAGGGGACCAGCCCCTGGAGAACCATCCATCATGCAGTCATCTCCAGAACCCTCTCCCAAGAGGCCCAGGCGACTGCAGTTTAGTCAGGAGGAGCAGTCAGATCATCATGCCAGTCCTGCAGCCAGGTCACCTACTCACCTGGAAGACCAGCCTGCTCCAGGCAGCCTCGAAACTCAGATCGTGGCTGTCCTCACTCCAGCATATATTCTTAAAGAGGAAGAAGCAGGTTTAATCATCTCAATCCCTGAAGCCAATTACATCTTTAACCTGCTGGACAACAATGTTTTCAACCTGTCCATTGAACAATTACAGCTTGTTAAACCACAAGCCTTAAAACACTCTTTTGTTAACATTTTTGAAGAGTGGAAGTTTTTCAAAACACTGTCATTTACGGAACTTCAGTCTTATATTGAAACCAGTGGTTGGGAATATCCCCAAGCCACAGAGGAAGTACTGATTCATTTTTGTAAAGAATCAGACATAGTTTTAATCTTCCAGGAGAATTGGTTCATGTCTCATTTTAAAACCAACATAGACCAATTCATCCATTCCATTATGTATATTTTTGATGTATCATTTGGAAAAGAGGATGAGGAGGAAGAAGAGAGAGAAATTAGAATTGAAGAAGTAAATGGATAAGAAGATGAGGAAGTCATTGTCATAAATGACGAAGAAGGGGAGGAGGAAGAGAAAAGAGAAGTAGAAAATATTTTAGTTGAAAAACAATCTGAGGAAGTTGAGAAAACAGAAGAGTTAATTGATGAAGAAGAAGAAGAAGAAGAGGAAGAGGTAGAACAGGAGGATGATAAAGGAGAGAAGGATGATGATGAAGGTGTAGAAGATGATGAGAATGAAGGAGAAGATAAAAAAGATGGGAAAAAGGGTGATGATAATAATGATGATGATGAGGATGATGATAAAGATGAAGGAGGAGATCAAGGAGCTGAGAAAGAAAAGGAAAAAGATGAAGAAGAAAAAGAAGAAGAGGAGAAGGAAAAGGAGCCCGAGAAAGAGCAGGAAGTAGAGGCTGCAGACAGATCTAGGGCGCCTGCCCCGTATACCAGCCTAGATGCCGAGTTGGATGAGGACTCCAGATCAGGGACACCAGAAAAGACCCCATCTAGAGTACCAGCTGCAGATAGGAGCCTGCAGTCTAGTGGTTCAATTGCAGAAGTCTCAGGCGAGCACTCTCCACCATCTCAGATCTCTCATGCGGTGACTGAGCTGATTCGACAAATAGTGAAGGATACCATTGGAGAGCTGCTTGCATCTCAGGTCACTCCTGACCTCCAATCCATCAATGCCAAGATTGATACTTTTCTACAGAGGGAAGTACCTCAGCTTCCTCCCCCTACAAACAACAGAATTCCATTTGGCATATCTGACTGGATGCACAGAATAGAGCAGCAGTTGACTACTTTAGTTGATGCTGGCAAAAAAGGGGGAAGATAGAATACAGGGGGAAGGCAGCATACAAGGAGAGATAAGGGAGGAGCTTAGAACGAAGAAGAGGCGGGATGTCCAGATGATCACTGTAGGGACATCCTCAGCCAAAAGGAAGGGAGGAGCAGAACCAGGAGAACAGGCTGATCAGCCTGCAGGCAAGAATAGGAGGACTAGAGGAGGTTTTGAGCCTACTCTAGAGTGGGAAGGTAAGGAGTTGTGGTTTGTTGGAGATTTTGTACCTTATGAAGATCTACCCATGTGGGGATCTACAAGGAAAAAATTCATTAGAGACTACTACATCTGGGAAATACTCCAGGATGATAATCTCACCCCACAACAGATCTTCATCAACTTCATGGAAGAAGCCCACCCACAACTCTCGACTATTCTGAAGAAACATGCTGAGGCACACAATGCTTATCCCATGAACCCCCCATTCAGTACCAAAGATCCTCCTACTTCGGAGAAAGGTAGTGCGTTGGATGAACTTGCGCTACAGAGAAAAATCAAGAAGCTGTGTCTTAAGAATAAGTTTTCATCACAAGAAGAGCAAGACTTTGCAGCTCTTGTTGTAAAGAGGAAGTATGGTCTTGCACCTACCAAGACAAGACCAATCGGAGCTAAACCCTTCAGGCCTGCCAAACAGCCTATTCGAAGAGGCAGAGGAAGAGGCAGATGACTTTCTCTTATTTTGTACTTGTAATGATTTATATACTTGAAAATTTTCTTGTAAATTTCAGACATGTATGCATAATCAATTCAGAAAAGTTTATAACAGTCTTTTGAATGACAATTTCCAGTTGTCTCAAAAATTAGACTGATTTCAGTTTGTGTCTTGCACTCAAGTGCAGACTTGTTCATTTGAATATTTTCCTTAAGTTTTGCCATCATCAAAATAGGGGGAATTTGCTAGAAATACTTGTTAGATTTTGATGATGTCATTAACATAAATTCAAATGTTTATTACTTGGCAAAAATATAAGGAAGAACCAAATGAGTATCTTCCATAGGACAAATAATGATAAGTATAAAACTTGGCAAAATGTAAAGAAGAACCAAATGAGTATCTTCTATAGGCCAAAAATAAGTTAAGCTAAAAATCGGCTATGTATTAAAGATCAGCTGAGTTCATCAGAGAGGTACAGCCGAGTCAAGTCAGGGTAGTTCTGGTCAACAAAAATCATCAGGGATGTTTGACCAGACTGGAGTCAAGATACCTCAGACAAGTCATCTGATCAGACAAGTCCTAAACAGTGAACATCAGAGAGGTCCAGACTGCAGAGAAGTTAACTGCAAATCAGCCTAGTCGAGATCAGCCAAGTACTCCAAGTCCACGTCAGCATGCGTTGAAAAGTCAAATATTACGGAAAGTCACATGCAACATAAAGAGACAAATTGGAGAGACTCCCGCAAAAGAGATGAATTAAATAACTCATCTAGACCCACCTTGAAGACCTTAATCGTATTATATTCAAAAGATTCGGCGCATCATATGCAGAGTCTTCACAACAGTCAGAAGATAGATTAAAATATAGGAATCCAGCCTTGCAACGTTCAGAAAAGAATAAACAAAGAAGTCTCCCTCCAACAGGCTGATTTGTTACAGATTTTCAACGGCTATGAAGAAAATGCTCATGGATCAACACCTATATATATCCAAAGATTTGAAGTTGAGCAACAACCGGTGCGAACATACTTTCAAGCGATCAAAGCATTCAAGCAATCTATAAGCGAAATACAACATCGTGAAAAGAGCGGTTCTAAAAAGTTCATACTTGAAGAAGCTCTTAGTTGGAGAAGACAAAAACTCGTGTCTTAAATACTGAGTTCGGGGTACTTCACTGGTTGAATTTCGAGACTGTAAAGGCATCCAAGGATCGAGGATCAAGAGGTGCAAGGCAGTCAAGTGTGTTACAACGGCACGCATTTCCACTGGTTGGAAGCTGTTGTAGTTTGGTTGAATCACTGTAATATTTATCACTGGTTGAAAATTATAGTGAATTCATCTCCAACTGGTTTGGAGAAAAGTGAATTAGTAGAGGATTACCCCACCTCTAAGACCACTATAATTGCCTACGTACTTTACTGTTTTATAGCATCATACTCTAACTGCTGCATTCATTACTAAGTGTTTCATTAGTTGTTCTGTATTCGTCATCAGCTGACTTCCGCACGTATTAAGAACAAATGACTCCAAGTCATTTGTTTATCTATCAGCTGAAGAAACTTACTCTTTGAGAAAAAGAGTTTAAGAGTTTCAATAAGTCTATTCCCCCCCCCTCTAGACTTATTCCTGGACGACTTGTGACCTACAGAAATAGGATGCTGCTCTGGAGATCCTGGAACGTCTTGATGAAAAGGTATCATACCTTGATGATGCCAAAAAGTGGGAAGAAGCAAGGGAAGCCACCAGGAGAACGAGGTTGGAGAAAGGGAAAGAGTTGTTAGCTCCGTTTGAAGACTCCATCACTGCAGACATAGCCCGTATCTCAATGTTGAGTGTGAGGATACAGGGAGAAGGACCAGAATTACAGGATCCCAAGTATCCTCGGAAAAGCCTTGTTCGAAAGCCGCACTCTATGAACCTCCCAGCAGACCGTCACCCTACCATTGCAGAGAACAAAGACTGGAGGAGAAATGAACTGTTAAGATACTTCGTTGTACTTATCAGGGATTCCGTTTTATTCAATAGATGCAGAATGGTACAAGAAGCTGCTGAGGAATTCATGAAGAAGCTGGAAGAAGGAACGCTCCCGCTACAGCTGCAGATGAAATCAAAGCATCGAAAAGGTGACTTGGTGACCCATCCAGAAGACTGGATCCTAGTCTTTGATAAATCTTATGAAGGACGTGCAATTTATCACAATCGATACGAGGACGCTCACCAGAACTGGTGGCGAAACACCAAGAATGACCCTTCCAAGCGACCATGGAGACACTCTGACTTTAGGAGCTTAATACCTTAGTGTATTATTCGATTGTAATTTTACATTCAAAACAGCAATCTATGTACTCTATTTCAGTATCAATAAAATTTTTGCCTGTCTTGAAAGATTACAACTCGTATTATGAAACCTATCTCATACACAAGCTGTAAGAACTTTTTTTTTTTTTTTTTTTTAAAAAAAAAACCGAAATTTATTAAATGGACCAGAAATGTGGGGGGACGAGGCCCACTACACGCCCAAAGAGAATGAGGGAGGACGAGCCCCTCTACACGCCCCAATTAACGACAATAACAGCCGAGGAGATTATTTAAACCTAACATATGGAAAATTATTTTTATCGAGCCTAATCAAGCCATGAATCTTCCCGGGCAGATCAGACGGGCTATAAAGCTGAAAATTTCTGAACTTATATCCTTCATTAGCCAGGTGGTCCGCAATGGTGTTCCCTTCCCTATAAATGTGAGAGAATGAGATATCCATGACACGCCTGAATGATGCAATTTTGTGACAGATGTTTAGCACTTGCCAATTACCCTTGTTAGGCGAGTTGACTAGAGAAAGGGCAATGGCCGAGTCCATCTCAACCCAAACCTTACGAATGTTTCTGTCGTGGCAAAGGTCCAGCGCTCTCCAAATAGCAAAAAGTTCGGCAAAATTATTAGAATGGTTGCCGATAAATTCGTGAAAAGCAAATATAGGTTCGCCCAAAAAATTCCTAGCAATCCCCCCCACCGCCGACTCCCCGGGGTTTCCTTTTGAGGCCCCGTCTGTGTTGATTTTGGTTGTCCCAGGAGTCGGCCTGACCCATCTCACTAACTTTCTTTAAAAGATTGGAATAAAACTCATTTTGGTGATATTTTCACTAAAGTTTTTGAAGCTAGGGAGCTTGTGTCGGATGCCGAGATCAAGTTCGATAATAACCCTTCCGATAACAATCTTATTTTTTTAAAGACAACCAGAGCCAATCTCAATCTTACAATGGCTATGGAAGAGGACTTTTGGAAACAAAAAACCAATTTAAAATGGAGCCTTGGAGGGGAACGGAACACCAAATTTTTTCATGACCTTATCAAATCCAAAAGAAGTAAAGGCAAAATCTTTCAAATTATGGATGGTATCCAAATCACGGACCCCGTCGATATCCAAAATTCTGGAGTTAATTACTTTTCCACTGTTTTTAAGTGTTCTGATTTTACTCGGTGATATTAAGCGATATTATCCCTGCGTCATTAATACGATGACAACCACAATTTGTGTGCCATTAGGATGTGGATGAAATTAAACAAGTGTTTTTAGTATTGATCCGGCTAGTGTGGCGGGCCGGATGGTTTTAATGCCTTATTTTTCATAAGTCTTTGGGATATTATTGCATCGATGTATGTGAGGCGGTGTGGGATTTTTCTCAGGAAACCCCATGCCCAAATCTTTTTGTACTACTATATCTCTTATTCCTAAATGCTCCCCCTTGCTTGGAAGGATTTTAGGCCGATAAGCCTTTGTAATACATCTTATAAAATTATTGCGAAAATCCTTAGTACCAGTTGGGCCGCCTTCTTCCGAAAATTATCATTACACTTAATCTGGCTTCATTAAAGGCCGGCTCATCACTGATAATATTTTAACGGCCCAAGAAGTTTGTCATGACATATCTACTTCTGATTCGAACGTCTTGATTAAATTATATATGGAAAAAGCCTACGATAGGCTTAATTGGGGTTTTCTATTAAAAATTTTAAAAGCTTTCGGTTTCTCAGATGCTTGGGCTGACATGATCAATCGTTGCATTTCGAATTGTTGGTTCTCGACTCTCATTAATGGGAGTCCTATGGGATTTTTTAAATCCGACAGGGGCATTAGGCAAGGTGACCCCCTGTCGCCTCTCCTCTTTGTGATTGCGTCCGATTATTTATCTAGACTTTTGGATAAAACTTTTCTTACCCACCCCGATATGTTTTTCAAAATCAGGAAGAAGGCTCGGATTTCACATCTTGCTTATGCTGATGATGTGCTAATCTTTACCAATGCTTCCTACAACAATCTCCTCATTCTCAAAAATTGCCTTGATCACTACACATGAGCTCGGGACAAAAATTAATAACTCTAAAAGTTCTTTTATTTTTGCCAAGCCGAACAATTTGTTGGTTCGTATGGTGAAACAAACGACTGGATTCTATCAAATGAGTCTCCCAATTAGTTATTTGGGGGCCCCCTTGTGGAAAGGGAATCAAACTTTTGACATGTATGGTGACCTTATTGCTAAAACCTGCGCCAAATTCCAGTCGTGGAATCACCTATTACTTACCTCCGGTGGCAGACTTGAACTTATTAAAACTACCGAGCTCTATTCCTTTCTATTGTCTCCAAGTCCTTAAACCCCCTAAAAATGTCATTATCTTCTTCGAACGGCTTTTTAACAAATTTCTTTGGGGTTCCAACGACAATAGAAAGAGACTTCATTGGGCAGCATGGCTTAGGCTATGTTACCTTAAGGAAGAAGGTGGTCTTGGTTGTAGGAGTTTGGGGGACATCATTAAAGCGGCTCAAATTAAACTTTGGTGGAGGTTTCGTACCTCATCTAATATTTGGACCCAATTCATGAAGGCTAAGTTTTGTAAACGTCTCCACCTCATGGTGGTTAAATCCAACCCCAATGACTCTCCTACATGGAAAAATCTTTGTGACATTCGTTCCTTAGCTGATAAATGGATTTTTTGGTATATTGGTGATGGCGATATCTCGTTTTGGCACGACAATTGGTGTGACTTTAGCCCGCTGTCCCAATGGGCCTCTAACCCCCGGCTAAACACCACCATTAACCATTTTTGGACTTCAAACGGGTGGGATCGATCCAAACTTCTATCCGTCATTCCCTCGGATCTTGGGGATTATGTTATGACCTTTCCCACTCATGTTGAGTTGGGCCTTATCGCTAATAAGGCCGTCTGGAAACTTACCTCCCACGGCGGTTTTTCCTTTAAAAGTGCGTGGGAGGCTATCCGCCAACGTCATGATACTCATCTTATTTTAAAACATTGTTGGAATCAAATTATTACCCCTACTATGTCGTTTTTCATGGTTAGACTTTTGAAAAAATGGATTCCCACTCCGGACGGCCTTAGAACGAGGGGCATTATTGCTGATAATTCTTGTTTTTGTTGTGATAGCACCGAGGACCTGCCTCATCTTTTTCTTAATGGCTCGGTCGCATCTTCGGTTTGGGCCAACTTTTGTACCTTATTGGGCATCCCTCTTTTACAAACCAGATCTATTACTTTAGTTTTGTCCCATTGGTTTAATAAAGCCTCGGGTGCTATCCACATTTTACGCATCATTCCGATACTCATTCTGTGGTTTATTTGGTGCTCTAGGAACGACATGCGGGTCAAGAAGATTCCGTTCACGGCTCAGCGTGTGTGCGATCGAATTTGGGACTTCCTGTTCATGATTAAAGGCCACAAATGCATTCCGCCGCGGGCCTGGCTAGGCGCCCCGGCTGTTTCAGATATTTTGGGTCTTCATTTCTGCCCCTGCAATTTTAGTAATACTTTTGCATGTAATTGTATAAACAAAAAAAAAAAAAAAACAAGCTGTAAGAACTTGTCTGCGAACAGTTCATAGTTTAAGTTGTATGCATCTAGAAAACAATGTAAGATTGTGCCTGCGCGCCAATCATAAGTTTTCAATGTAACATTCTTTTGATAAAAGCTGAACTTGCCCGCGAGCAGTTCTTAGTGTAAAGCTAAATACTGAAGGGCAGAACATTCCAAAGAAGACCAAGAAGTCTGCCCTACTTCAAACCGCTAAGTGTCAAAGTTTTGGCATCATCAAGGATGTTTGGATAACATCATAAGGTTTCAAAATGGAAGACTCGGCAGGACTTGGCAAATTATCAAAAAGGGGAAATTGTTGGGATAACAAAACCCTGTATCGATACTGCTTGGATAACAAACACTGTATCGATCGTATTGTCAGAATGTTTTGACAATATGCCAAATCCTGAATACCGGCTTTAGCTGTATCGAAAAGCTGATCAAGTATCAATCCTGTATCGAATACTTCACGCAGTCCCAACCATACAGTATATTGATCATACAGCAAAGAGTCCCACAAAGCTAAAGTATGGAAGCTGTCTCGAAATATCAATAGAGTGATCCTTCCATACAGCTCTCAACACGACAAGAAGGAATCTGCAGTATTCTCTAGAAGTCAAGTCTCATTGATAAAAAAGTATTTAAATACTAAAGGATAAAGTATTTAAATACTGTAAGTCAGAAGATCTTCAAAATCCCGCAATATCCGGATCTCAGTCAAATATCAGTTGTCGCAGAATCTTGCTCAATAGATATATTTCAAATGGATATATTTCAGAGGCTATATATATCTCCAGAGTTTGAAGTTCATTCAACAACGAAAGAATGACTGAAAATATACAGATTATTCATGACTTACAAACGAACAAAGCTTATAAGAAATATTCAGAGCAAAACATATCTCCCCAAGCTTTATGCTATTCCGATAGAAGAGATATACAGTGCTCAAACCTTGAACAACACATTATCAGCTTAAAGCCCAGAAAGTCATAGGTGTTGTTCAAACCCTGTTCTATCTTTGAACAAACTCATATCAGCCCTATGTGGACTGAGGAATCCTTGCTACTCCCGAACTATGTGTGAAGGACTTGCATTGAAGAAGACGAAGCTTCAGAACTGTGTGTGAAGAAGCCAGTCAAAGTGTTAGCTCAAACCAATCTGTGTGAACGGTTGAAAGCTAAGATCTTTATATCAATCTGTGTGAACGATATATTAATTGAATGTTGTTATAATTACGTAATTGTGTACGCAGTAATTATAATAAACTTTTTACTCCAGGGTGGAGGACCAGTGGACGTAGAGGGGTTTACCTCGAACCACTTTAAATATTGTGTTATTTACCTTCTGCTTTTATTGTTGTATTAAACTGTGATTATTTAAGTATACACTGCACATCGATTTGCTGTATCCTCAGCAACTTACTGTATTTAAGACTTACGCTACGCACTCAGACTTAAAAAACGTACAGCTTGTTGTTTAAAACACTTTCCAAGTTGTATCAAGTATACTTAGTGGCCAACATAACCCATAGTGGTTAAAAACAACTCACGGACCCATGCCTCTGTGGACCCCTACCGAGCCCCCGTCGGATCTAACCCGTAGTGAGCATACACATACACACGTTACTCATGCAATACTACCATGTTAAGATTGTAAGTTCATAAGGGTACTTGCCTCGATCAATAGACGGTGACACGAACGGAAAGGAAGACTCATCCTGTCCGCTAGGAACCAACGAAAACGAACCTAACGATTCGAAGAATACAATCACAACCACTTCTAAATGAATACAGAATTGGAATACACCCGAAAACCCGCCTACGATTCATGTATATTCGTATAAGGACAACAACAAGGGCGGACCACAACCAAACCCTCTTGAATACGCAAAAACCACGAAATATACCATGAATCCATAGGGAAACCAAGAATACCAATAAGATTAATCATATTCATCATGAATTGATCAACAACACGGGACGAATCGAGCAATAAAATCGAAAACCCCTAATTTACCCAAAAGTAGGGTTCTTAGAAGATTTACCTTGATTCGGACGGAGGAAGACGATTATGATGATGATAAACTACACTAGGAACACATTACTCGATCTACCAAGAACTTCCACGGGCAAAACTTGAAGAATCACTCAAAAACTATCCAAAACTCTCTCTGCGGACAGAAGGAGGAAAAAGGAAGAATGTCGCGAATGCAAAGTCAACTCAGGTTTATGAAACCTGACCTCTCATTACGTAAGTTAACATGCAGTTGTTAACGTACGTTATGCTCATTGCGTACGTAACACATATGTGTTAGTGTGCATAATGGCTCGGCAGAAAAATCTGCCCAAATCGTTGATGCCGTTAGCGTACGCTATATCAGATGGCTAGCGCACACTATAAGGAGGTCTTACGTACGTGACACCAGCATGTTTACGTACGTAAGGACTCGGCCAAAACATGGCAGACTCAATGTCCAAAACACTGAGGGCCATAACGTACGTTAACACTAGGATATAACGTACGTTACGTGGGTATCGATCGCGTACGCTAGGAAGCATGCATAACGCACGTTATGCATGCAGCAGTTCAACACTGCTGAACAAAGTTAGCTGCACCGGGCAGTCCGAACATGAGACGCAACACAAGGACAGAACCCAATGCGTAGATACAAAATATTCACGACAACGAAGCTGAATGTTGCAGGAGAATACAAATCCGACTATCGAGGAATCCAAGAAACGATAAGGAAAGTAAAATTCCCTAAACTTATAGGAAATTACAAAACGGCCCAGACGTCCGAAAATCACGATACGACATCGGATCAATGAAACTCACAACACGAACAACTCAACCATACGAACTCGTACAACCAAGGAAATTACAAAATCAAACGGGTTCTACGAGAATCGAACGTCCATGCAACAATACATGACATAAGATGGAATAATATCAAAACATCTCTGAAACTCGTCCAAATAGGGAACCTCCAACAATAAAATAGATTCAAAATGTCGAAACGGTTACAAGCGAGTCTCTAAAAACGAAAAATACACCAAAAATGAGAATACAGGGAAAAGAAAAATGCGGATATTACATTCTACCCCTCTAAAAGTAAGTTTCATCCCGAAACTTAAGAAACAAACAACTCGGGGTACCTAGCACGCATGCTATCCTCGGTTTCCAAAGTCGCCTCCTCGACACTATGTCTCGACCACTGCACCTTGACCAAGGAAATGGTCTTATGCCTCTGTCGCTTCTCTCGGTGCCCCAAAATCTTCAAGGGACGCTCCTAGAAAGTAACATCCTCCGCAATATCAATCTCACCATAGTCGATTATATAGCTAGGATCCGGGACATATTTCCTCAACTGTGATACATGGAAAACGCTAAGGACGTGACTCAAGGCCGGAGGTAACGCCAACTGGTATGCCAACTCGCCGATTCTCTCGAGAATCTCAAAGGGCCCAAAAAATCTCGGGCTCAAGTTTCCCTTCTTCCCGATGCGGAAAACCCCCTTCGTCGGCGACACCTTTAGCCAAACGTGGTCCCCCACCTCAAATTCCAAAGGTCGATGACGAACATCGGCATACAACTTCTGTGGACTCTTAGCAGTCAACATCCTCTCATGAATCAATTCCACCTTCCACCTCGTCTCCATAGCGATATTCGGTTCGGTCCCAACCAAATCGGATGCCTCATTCCAACAAATCGGTGATTGACAACGCCACCCATAAAGTGCCTCATATGGTGCCACGCAAATCGATGCGTGCCAACTATTGTTGCATGTGAACTCGATCAATTGTAAATGCTCCTCCCAGTCAATGCTCCAATCGAGAGCACAAGCGCGCAACATATCCTCAAATGTCTGGATAGTGCGCTCCGACTGCCCATCCGACTGCGGATGAAAAGAAGTGCTCAGATGCAAACGAGTACCCAACACCTTATGCACTGCCTGCAAAAAGTGCGATACAAAACGTCCATCCCGATCCGAATCAATGAACTTCGGAGTACCATGAAGTCTCACAATATGCGCAATAAACACCCGAGCTAGCTTTTCCGGACCCCAAGTATCCTTGATGCCCAGAAAATGTGCTGACTTGGTCAGACGATCCACAATCACCAAAACCATGTTCATGCCCGAACTCGATCTCGGCAAACTCGTGATGAAGTCCATCGAAATATCTTGCGATTTCAATTCCGGGATGGGAAGCGACTGCAATAGCCCAGCCGGTCAGTGATGCTTTATTTTGACCTGCTGACAAGTCAAACCACACCGATTATATGTCAGCAAAGGGTTCGGACAAATATGACTGATGTGGCCCAGTCGGTCACAGTTAAAACACTCCACCTCCCGATAAGGAGTATTGGTAGTTCCACGGAAACCCCAGTAGAACGAGCTGGACCACCACCAGTGGAAAAATTAGCGGACTAGGATTTCTACTGACCCCCACCATTGTGGCCCGAAAAACTACCAGCGGACGTAGGTTTCTTGCTCTCGCGAGCGGCCTCACTAGCCATCACAGACATATCGTAAGCAAGGGCTCTACTCTGGTAATCCTTCAAAGTAGTGCAGACGAGCCCAGACATGTAGTCACGAATCGATAATTTCATCCGCCTGGAGAAGTGGAAAATCTTGTCTCTCTCTTATCTAACCTGGGCCTTCACGAAGCCCAACTCACGGTTGAAGTCAGCAATAGCCTGAGAAACAGGGATATCCCGAGGCTGAGCGTCAAAGAAGGTATGGACTCGAGCCTGTTTGACCGGCCACGGGCAATATTCGGTCTCCATTAGGTCCTTAACCTCATCCCATGTAGCAGCGTGGTCCCTTGACTCAACGGTCTCCCACTAGTCAATAGCATCCCCAGTGAGAAAGTACTGGGCAATAGGGGACCTTACGGTACTTGGGACAATTGGTGGCAATAAAAACCTTGGATATATCCTTGATCCACCCCTCCCAACCAATCGGGTCTGAGGCTCCCGAAAACTGAGGAGGATGCATCTTGATGACATCCTGAAGCCAACGGCCTGCTCCGTCCCGAGCAGCATGGGCCGAATTCGGGTTCTGAACCGACTGAGCTATCGTCGCCATCTGATTCACCATTTGTTGCATAACATCCGCAACACCAAGGTCGGCGCCATCTTGAGTAGAACCATGGCTATGACGGTCACCGGTACTGCAGGCTCCAGAAGAATGCAACGTGTCCGCCTCACCGGTTGCCCCACGTCCCCGACCGCATCCACGACCACGACCACGGCCTCTCCCGGCATCCATACTAGAGTTAAGTAAGTAGCAAAAGCCATACGATGGTAAGTATGAGAAGAAAAACAATTACAAATCGAGAATCAAAGGTGCAATACAAGGAAACAAGGAAAAGAGTAATGAAAAACTTACGGGCACTGGAATCACCGGAATCGTGGCAGTGTGATGATGATGTGCAAAACGAAATAGAACAAGAATGAATAAACCGACAAGCCTAGGTATCCATAAACCTAGAGCTCCGATACCATTTTCTGTAACACTCCCAATATATTCAAGGTATATTACAACGCTGAGGATCCCTACATGGGACCCACCAGGCTAAACGACCAAATATACTCATCAACTTGCGGATTCAACATAATAACACCTCGTCATAAAGACGCAAAACAAAGTAATCCACCCAGTTCAACCGTTCAAACACAACGCAATCATCCAACACAAACATAATAGACAAACATTATAATCCGAACAAACCAAAGCTCCTAATTACACGAGTACTTCTATTAGTTTACAAATCGATAAACACATCAAAGGAAAGAAAACCATAAAAACACACACATGCACAATCATCACGCCCAACCATCATCCGCGTACTAGTCCAGCACCCGTTCGTCTCGATGAACCTGACCTGAAATTCATAAAACGAATTTCCCCAAATCGGGTCCCCAAAGGGATTAGGAATTACGCTAGTACAAGTAACCAAATGAACAACTTACACCTTACACATATAGTCAAAGTATGCAATCATGAAACATCGGTTGAAACACACATTTCCGAAAATGCCAATAATCCAAAACACATTTGTGAAATGCACCACAATTAACCGTGGACCCACGCCTCTGTGGACTCCTACTGAGACCCCGTCGGATCTAACCCGTAGTAGTTAAAAACAACTCGCGGACCCACGTCTCTGTGGACCCCTATCGAGACCCCGTCGGATCTAACCCGTACTGAGCATATACACACGTTACTCATGCAATACTATCATGTTAAGATTGTAAGTTCATAAGGTTACTTGCCACGATCAATAGATGGTGACACGAACGGAAAGGAAGAATAAACCCGACCGCTAGGAACCGGCAAAAACGAACCTAACGATTCAAAGAATATAATCACAACCACTTCTAAACAAATACAGAATTGGAAAACACCCGAAAACCCGCATACGATTCATGTATATTCGTATAAGGACAACAACGAGGGCGGACCACAACCAAACTCTCTCGAATATGCAAAAACCACAAAATATACCATGAATCCATAGGGAAACCAAGAATACCAACAAGATTAATCATATTCATCATGAATTAATCAACAACACGGAACCAATCGAGCAATGAAATCGAAAACCCCCAATTTACCCAAAAGTAGGGATCTTAGAAGATTTATCTTGATTCGGATGGAGCAAGACGATTATGATGATGATAAACTACACTAGGAACACAATACTCGATCTCCCAAGAATTTCCATGGGCAAAACTTGAAGAATCGCTCAAAAACTCTCCAAAACTCTCGCTGCGGATGGAAGGAGGAAAAAGGAAGAATGTCGCTAATGCAAGGTCAACTCAGGTATATAAAACCTGACCTCTCATTATGTACGTTAACATGCAGTTGTTAACGTACGTTTTGCTCATTACGTACGTAACACACATGTGTTAGCATGCGTAATCGCTCGGCAGAACAGTCTGCCCAAATCGTTGATGTTGTTAGCATATGCTACATCAGACGGCTAGCGCACGCTACATCAGACAGCTAGCGCACGCTACAAGGAGGTCTTACGTACGTAACACCAGCATGATTACATACGTAAGGACTCGGCCAAAACCGGATAGACTCACTGTCAAAAACACTGAGGGCCATAACGTACATTAACATTAGGGTATAACGTACGTTATGTGGGTATCGATAGCGCACGCTAGGAAGCATGCATAAAGCATGTTATGCATGCAGCAGTTCAACACTGCTGAACAAAGTTAGCTGCACTGGGTGGTCCGAACATGAGACGCAACACAAGGACAGAACCCAATGCGTAGATACGAAATATTCACGACGACGAAGCTGAATGTTGCAGGAGAATACAATTACGACTACCGAGGAATCCGAGAAACGACAAGGAAAGTAAAATTCCCTAAACTTATAGGAAATTAAAAAATGGCCCAGACATCCGAAAATCACGATACGACGTCGGATCAATAAATCGAAACTCACAACACGAACAACTCAACCATACGAACTCGTACAACCAAAGAAATTACAAAATAAAATGGGTTCTACGAGAATCGAATGTCCATGCAACAATACATGATAGAATATGGAATAATATCAAAACATCTCCGAAACTCGTCCAAATGGAGAAACTCCAAGCATAAAATAGATTCGAAATGTCGAAACGGCTACAAGAGAGTCACTAAAAATGAAAAATACACCAAAAATGAGAATACCAGGAAAAGAAAAATACGGATATTACAGAGGGTCCATATAGGCCTCGGATGGGACCAGTGGTTTAGACCCGGTCCTATACGAGTCATGTGCGTGATTTTTAACTATGGCCAGTCCGGGAGGGTCCATAGAGGCCTTAGATAGGACCATTGGTTTAGTCCCGTCCTAGGCGATTTTGAACTGTGATTATTGACTTTTTTTTCCGTAAAAGACATGTCTTGATTATTTTTTTGAAACGACTTGATGCATGTACTATGAGATGTGTAAGCGAATGGTTTGTCTTGATTACTTGTACTAGAGTAATTGCTAACCACTTTGGGGATCCGTTTGGGGAAATTCGTGTTATGAATTTCAGGTTGCGGTCAGCCGGTCGAGCGGGCACTGGAGTAGTACGAGGATGCTGTCCAGGGTTGTTGACATGTGCAAATTAGTACCTTTATTTCAATTGTCCATTTTAAAACGTTTGTTTTTCAAACTTGTAAACTGATAGATAGTACTCGTGAGTACTTAGGCATTTTAAATTTGGAAGATGGATTGCATAGTAAATTTTATGTGCAATTTTTTATGATGTTTGGTTTACCGGCTGTACCAGGCGTTTTATTTAATTTGGGTCTTGGTGATGTGTGTGTTTCTCGCTAATCGAGATGGTTAGACAAGCAGTGTATATTATTTAGCCTGGTGGGTCCCATATTGGGGTCCACAGTGCTGTATACCCTGAATATCTTGGGGGTGTTACAAAAATGGTACCAAAGAACTAGGTTTATGGATACCTAGGATTGCTGGTTAACTGAGTCTATTTGTGTTTTATTTTGCACACAGTCTTCACGCTGCCATTATCTCGGCACTTTCAGTATTCGTAAGTTTTCCTTACTCGATTCTTTTGTTTTTCTCGCATCGTACTTTCTTTTCTTGAACTGTGATTGTTTTTCTCTCGTACTTATCATTGAGATGCTTTCGCTACCTCTTAACTTCAGTATGGATGCTGGGAGAGGTCGAGGTAGAGGTCATGTCCGTGGTCGTGGTCGTAGACGCGACTGGGAACGTGGGGCAGCTAGTGGTGCGGCCACGTCACACTCTTCTGGAGCCGGGAGTACTGATGGCCATCAGAGCCATACTGCTACTCAAGATGGCGCAACTGGTAATGGCGCCGACATGGGTGTTACAGCTGTGATGCAAAAATGGTGAACCAAATGGATGTGATAGCCCAGGCGGTTCAAAACCCGACTACGGCTCGTGCTGCTCAGTCCAGAGCGGATTGTTGGCTTCATGATGTCACCAAGATGCATCCTTCTCAGTTTTCTGGGGCTTCAGATCCGATTGGTTGGGAGGGGTGGATCAAAGAGATGTACAAGATCTTTGTTGCCACTAACTGTCCTCAGGATCGCAAGGTCCCTATCGCCCAGTATTTTCTCATTGGGGATGCTGCTGATTGGTGGGAGGCTGTACAGCCTCAGGATCATGATGATTCGTGGGCCGAGTTCAAAGACCTTATGGAAGCTGAATACTGTCTGTGGCCAGTTCGTCAGGCGCAGGTCCATGATTTTTATGATACTCAGCCTAGAGATATTCTAGTTTCTCAGGCCATTGCAGATTTCAACTGGGAATTGGGCTTTGTGAAGGCTCAGGTTAAGGAGGAGAGTGACAAGATTTGCCACTTTTCTAGGCGAATGAAACTGAGGATTCATGATTACATGTCTGGACTTGCCTGCACCACCCTAAAGGACTATCAGAGTAGAGCTCTTTCTTATGATATGTCCTTGACGGCCAGTGATGGGGCTCGAGAAAGTAAGAAACAGAAATCCGTCGGCAACTTTTTGGTTCACAAGGTAGGAGTTCAGCAGAAGTCTCAGTCTAATAACATTCATACGGGCGGTTTGGCTCATTTTGATGGGGGCTTCCGAGGTGCTGTTAGTGCCCCCACTCGTGGGTTCAGATTTTTTAACTGTGGCCAACCGGGCCATAGGAACCGGGAGTGTCCCCATCCGCCGTTGACTTGCCATACTTGTGGCCAGGTGGCCAACAAGGCTTTCCTTCTGTGATTGTTTAGAGTAGACTCTTGGTGCATAGGCTTGTTCCGAGTGTTAACCAGGGGTCATTTGCTCCGTAATCTCTGCAGAGTGTCGGCCGAGGGAGATTTCGGGGTCAGCCCGCTAGAGGAGGAGCTTCCAGTGTCGGCTCCGCTCATCCGTGTGTATATGAGATGAGGAGGGCCGATGATCCAGCAGCTACCATTGCTACAGGTACCATTGATATTCATTCTCATCCTGTCAGTGTGCTTTTCGATTCTAGAGCTACGCACTCGTTCATCTCTCTGAGTGTGTGCATCGTTTGAGTCTTGACTGTTTGTCGTCTTGTGAACCTTTCATCATTAAACTTCCTAGCGGTGATAGGATCGTTGGTGATCGGGAGATCCGAGACTGTTCTGTGGTTATTTGTGAGAGGGCTTGGCTCGCTAATCTTATTATTATAGGTATTGAGGGTGAGTATTTGATTCGCAGGGATGATTGGCTCGAGCGGCATGGTGCGATCATGAACTACCACACGAGGATCATCACCATGTTAGCCGAGGACGACACCGAGCACTCTTTCACGGGGCGAAAGAGGGGAAACCAGAAGTTCGTAATTAACGCCTTGAAGGCGATGAGACTCTTGCGGAAGGGGTATACTAGTTATTGGTGTTACGCCTTGAAGGCGGAGGATGGTGGAGTCGAGTTTTCATCGATCCCAATCGTTAGTGAGTTTCGAGATGTCTTTCCTGACGAGTTGCCGAGGTAACCACCGGACCATGAGGTTGAGTTCGCTATCATGCTAGAACAGGGTGTGGCTCTGATTTGGAAGGCACCGTATCGCATGGCACCTTCCGAGATGGCTGAGTTGAAGAAGCAGTTGAGTGACATTGTTGATTCGGGGTATATTCGACTGAGCCCTTCACCTTGGGGCGCACCAGTCCTGTTTGTGCGGAAGAAGGATGGTTCATTGTGTTATCGACTATCACAAGCTAAACAAAGTGACCATCAAGAACAAGTATCCCTTGCCGAGGATTGATGACTTGTTTGATCAGTTGCAGGGAGTTGCGGTATTTTCGAAGATCGACTTGAGATCAGGATACTATCAGCTTCGGGTGAAGGAGTCTAATGTCCCGAAGACAGCCTTTCGGATGAGATACGGACATTATGACTTTGTAGTTATGCCCTTAGGGCTAACTAATGCACCGGCACTATTCATGCAGTTAATAAACAAGGTTTTCATCGAGTATTCGGATAAGTATGTCGTTGTCTTCATTGACGACATCCTTATCTATTCGAAGAATGAAGAGGAGCATGCGCATCATCTGCGCATGGTGTTGAACATTTTGGGGACCGAGCGACTCTATGCGAAGTTCTCGAAATGTGAGTTCTGTCTGAAGGAAGTGATGTTTCTAGGTCACATGATTTCATCCAAGGAGGTTCGTGTGGATCTATATAAGATTGACGCAGTGCTGGATTGGATACCGCCTAAGAATATGAAAGTGGTCTAGTTTCTAGGGTTTAGCTGGCTACTATCGTAGGTTCGTCCTGGGGTTCTCGAAACTGGCTCGGTCACTTACACAATTGCTTCAGAAATCCGAGAAGTTTATCTAGAATGACGAAAGACAATCGAGTATTGAGGAGCTAAAGAGGCGTTTGACTTCATCCCCGATTCTAGCATTGTCGTGTGGCAATGATGGTTTTGCTATTTATGGCGATGCTTCGGGTCAGGGTCATGGGTGCGTGTTGATGCAGCATGACAAGACTATTGCATATGCGTCGAGGCAGTTGAGGCCGTATGAGCTCAACTACCTTACTGACGACTTGGAGTTAGCGGCAGTTGTTTTTGCGCTCAAGATTTGGCGTCATTATCTCTTTGGCCCTACATGTCGGATTTTTACCAATCATAAAAGTCTGAAGTACATATTCACTCTGAGGGAGTTGAATATGAGGCAGAGGAGGTGGTTGGAATTGATTAAGGATTATGACCTCGAAATCCTTTATCATCCGAGCAAGGCGAACGTCATGGCAGATGCCTTGAGTCGAAAACAGGTTACGTTACGGACGCTTGAGACTTACATCTCGATCTGAGCTTAAGCGTGATTTGATTGAGTGGGGTGTTGATATTTTGTTTCCAGGAGTTGTCGGGCAACTTTGTGCTTTACAAATTTCGTTGTCACTAATCGATGAAATTGAACTAAGGCAGTTGGAGGATCCGATGATTACTCAAATTCGAGAGAATGTTCTTAAAGGAAAGTCTCATGAGTTTGTGATTCACGAGGATGGAGTGTTGAGATTCCAGAGTTGGCTTTGTGTACCGAACAACTTGGAATTAAGGCCGAGTATTTTGCGTGAGGCCCATGCTACGCCTTACTCGGTTCATCCGGGTTCGAGTAAGATGTATAAGGACCTAAGGAGGAACTTTTGGTGGAATAATATGAAGGAGGAGGTCGCACAATTTGTAGGGAGATGTTTGACCTGTCAGCAGGTCAAAATCGAGCATCAGCGACCAGCCGGGTTGTTGCAGTCGCTTCCCATTCCAGAATGTAAATGGGAAGATATTTCGATGGACTTAGTCACAAGCTTGCCGAGATCGAAGTCTGGTATGAATATGGTTTGGATGATTGTGGATCATCTGACCAATTCGGCAGACTTTCTAGGCATCAAAGATTCTTGGGGTCCGGAAAAACTGGCTCGTGCATTTGTTGCGCAAATTGTGAGGCTTCACGGTACTCCGAAGTCTATTGTTTCGGATCGTGATGGTCGTTTTGTATCGCATTTCTGGCAGGCGGTACATAGGTCCTTGGGTACTTGTTTGCATCTGAGTACTTCTTTTCATCGTTAGACGGATGGGCAGTCAGAGCGCACTATCCAGACATTTGAGGATATGTTCTGCGCTTGTGCTCTCGATTGGCGCAAGTGAATGGGAGGAGCATTTGCCATTGATCGAGTTCACGTACGACAATAGTTGGCATGCGTCGATCAAGATGGCACCGTATGAGGCACTTTATGGGCGGCGATGTCGATCACCGATTTTTTGGAACGAGGCATCCAATTTAGTTGGGACTGAACCGGATATATCTTTCGAGATAAGGAGGAATGTGAAATTGATTCGGGAGAGGATGTTGACAGCTCAGAGTAGACAGAAATTCTATGCTGATATTCGTCGTCGATCTTTGGAATTCGAGGTAGGAGATCATGTTTCGCTAAAAGTGTCACCGATGAGGGGAGTTTTCCGCTTCGGGAAGAAGGAAAAGTTAAGTCTGGGATTTATTAGGCCCTTCGAGATTCTCGAGAGAGTTGGCAAGTTGGCATATCGTTTGGCATTGCCTCCGGCTTTGAGTCATGTCCACAACATTTTCAACATTTCCCAGCTGATAAATAATGCTCCGGATCCTATTCATGTCATAGACTATGGTGAGATCGATATTGCTGAGTATATTACCTTCGAGGAGCGTCCCTTGAATATCTCGGAGCACCGTGAGGAGCGACTGAGACATAAACCATTCCGTTGGTCAAGGTGCATTGGTCGAGACATGGTGTCGAGGAGGCAACTTAGAAAACCGAGGATAGCATGCGTGCTAGGCACCCCAAGTTGTTTGTTTCTTAAGTTTCGGGACGAAACTTGTTTTTAGAGGGGAAGAATGTAATATCCGCATCATTTTTCTGGTATTTTTTATTTTCGTGTATTTTTCGTTTTTAGTGACTCGCTTGTAACCATATGGATATTTCAAGAATATTTAATATTAGACTTTTGTCATCCGAGCTTGTTTCGGATTTGTTTTACCCAATTCCACGTTTATTGTCATTTCCGTCGCTATTTGGTTCAATTCTCGTAATCGTTCGGGGCTGCCATTTCGGGGTTGCCATAAATCCGTCTTATGTTATTATGCATGTTGTGAGCTTTTGTTTGGTGTTTCAATCGTGTATCGTGTATTTCGGTTGTTTTGGGCCGTTTTGAAATTTCCCAAAGTTATGGGGGAATTATCGTTGTCGTTTTCCGAACCTTTAAGTAGTTGGAATCGTGATTTCTTTTAGCACTTTAGTTCTGACTCGAACTCGTCGTGCGTCTGTCTTCTTCAGTCTGTTGTTTTAGTGTCGGGCGCGTGTTGTTTTCATCCAGGGAAGAATTCACCGTTTTCGAGTAGCGCGCGCTAATGATTCGAGTACCATAGTGGCAATAGGTTGTTTCTACTCTCTGGATGAGGAGTTTAGCGCACGCTATGTCTCTAGATTAGCGCACGCTAGGGTTGAGACTTAGCGCACGCTAGGTGTGGGGCAGCGCGCGCTAATTCGGTGTTCCGGTTAAGGCAGAATGTTTTTGGACTCTAGATGACGAGTAGGTAGCGCACGCTATAGGTCGATAGCACGCGCTAATGGGGGGCTTATAGCGCACGCTAACGGGGGGCTAATTATCGGGTAGCACACGCTAATAGGTCAGAACCGAAGGTTCTGGACCAGGGTTGGCTAGTTAGCACATTCTAACTATAATCCGTTAGCGCATGCTAAACCTTCTGGTTATATATACCCGAGAGTTGACCTCAGATTGTAATATTTCTTATTTCATATCCTTCCCCGCAACTTGTGTGAACCAGAGGCGATCTGAGGCGATTTCTTCTCCCAATCATCTCAGCTACCATCTTTCTTGAGTTCTTGGTGTATATTAACAACATCAACACTTGTTCTTCGTCTCCGATCCGCGTTAATCTCTTAGAACCCTATTTTTGGGAAATTGGGGGTTTCTCGATTTTATATCAGATTCTTTCTGTATCAATCCATGATGTATGTGATTAATCTTTGTGGTATTCATGTTTACCCTACGATTTCATTGTAAATTTCGTGGTACTTGCGAAATCGAGAGGGTTAAGGTGCGACCCGTCCTCATTGTTGTTTTTGTACGAATTTACATGAATCGTAGGTGGGTTTTCGGGTGTATTCAATTTTCGTACTTGTATAGAATTGGTTGTGATTGTATTCTTCGAATCGTTAGGTTCGGGGTCATCGGTTCCCAGCAAGCGTAGTTGATTTTCCCGTTCATTTTGACGTCAAATTCTCAAGGCAAGTATTCTTGTGAAACCCTTATGCTTAACATTGAATGGTAATGTATATGCGTGTGATTTGCTCACTCCGGGAGGGTCTGACCGGGCCTCGGTGGAATCTGTTATTTCGCTACTAATTCACGAGCTTGTTTGGATATCCAGTCCGGGAGGGTCCAAAGAGGCCTCGAATAAGACCAGTGGTTTAGCCATAGTCCTAGGCGAGTCATGTTCGTGATTTTTAACTATGGCCAGTCCGGGAGGGTCCGTAGAGGCGTCGGATGGAACCAGTGGCTTAGCCCCGGTCCTAGGCGATTATGAACTGTGATTATAGACTGTTTATTTTTTGGAAAAGACATGTCTTGATTTTGATTTTGAAACGATTTGATGCATGTACTATGAGATGTGTAAGTGAATGGTTTGCCTTGATTACTTGTACTAGCGTAATTGCTAACCCCTTTGGGGAAATTCGTGTTAGAATTTCAGGTTGCGGTCAGCCGGTCGAGCGGGCACTGGAGTAGTACGAGGATGCTGGCCAGGGTTGTTGACGTGTGCCAATCAGTCCCGTTATTTCAGTTTTCAATTTTGAAACATTTATTTTTCAAACTTGTAAACTGATAGATAGTACCCGTGAGTACTTGGGCGTTTTAAATTTGGAAGATGGATTGGATACTAAATTTTATGTGCGATTTTTGATGATGTTTGGTTTACCGGTTGTACCGGGCGTTTTATTTAATTTGGATCTTGGTGATGTGTGTTTTTCTCGCTAACCGAGATGGTTAGACGAGCGGCATATATTATTTAGCCTAGTGGGTCCCACATAGGGGTCCACGTCACTGTAATATATCTTGAATATCTTGGGGGTGTTACAGTTTAGTGGGAGCAAGATCGGATTCCCTCAGAGTATCTTACGGTAGAGGCTGCCAAAGTGTTCGAACAGAGAGACGGCATGCAGCAGATGTTGCCACTTGGCTGGAACTGAGATGCTGGCACACTGAGGTTGTCAGGTGCTGGAGGGCTATGTGATAAAATATACTATGCTAGAACAGAGATACTGGCGCCGGAGAAGCGAATGGAGCTGGAACAGATGCTGATGTCTCTTAGAGGACTGTGTGAATGAATTCAGCCGATAGAGGGTTGTGTGATCAAATCTAGTTCGCAGATATTTGCAGACATCAAGGCTGAGATGCTAGCAAGTACTAGGAGAGCTATTGTTGGGATTTGGTCCAGCATCCTACCTGCATGGGCTTAAAAATATTGGAGGCACGACTTGCGATTCGACCTGTGAGATCTGCACTAGAAAGTGGTTAAATGAATTGATTTGGACTACTCATACCAACAAGATGCATCTTTTTTTCTGGTAGCCATCCAAAATAAACTCCAAAGTTAAGGGTACTTGGCCTGGAGTAGTTATGGGATGGGTGACCCCCTGAGAAGTTTCTCAGGGCACGCGTGAGTGAGAAGAAAGCGTGCTAGAAAAAATTCCTGTTGGTACAGTGACGATAGTCTTCATCATTCTGGGGACCAACAAATGTATAATCCATCGAACTTCAATTCAAACCCAGGCCCATACACGGATATAACAAACATGCAACAACATCCCATACTCGCAAGAACATAAAACAGATCAAGGCTAAAGGATAAAAAGAAACCCTATGTGACTACTCGAGCCAATCGTTGTTGCTCGTCGTCCTCATCCTTCTCGGCGCCTGCTCATTGTATGATCATGTACATGAATGCACAAATAATGTATCCAGCCCCGAACGGGTAAACCGACAGCCAGTGCAAGTATATTAAAAACATGAATATGTATAACGTGCAGAAACATAAAACATTACAGTAGTCCATCCTTAGAAAGTCATTATTCTGGAACAATGCGTATATCATCAATCAATAAAAACCATAGCGCTATACCTGTACGCATTACTACAGCATGTTGTACCCCAGAGTCATCGTCAGGACGTCCCTGGTTAGATAGATACTCATGAATACAACATAATGTACACCAGAGCCCTTGTCAGGGCAGTCCCTGGTTTTAACTCGGCCAACACAGTCCGGACGACCATGTTTATTTTATAAAAGCTTCACTTTTTAAAAATATTTTCGAATCATTGTCTTCACTTACCAAAAACATCGCTATGGAACAGTAATTTCAAGAATATACATACTTAAAGCACGATCAAGGTACTTGCTTGGTATTACAACAAATAAAAATTTGATTAATAAGAAAATAGAGTCGGTGATTCACCAGACCTTTGACCCAGAATAGATAACATTATACAGTTATTATAAAAATTATGGCTACGAGTCAGATAAATATACATCAAGCATTATATGTTGGGTTCTACGTGTATCTAATGCATGGGATTTGAGTAAAACCGCAGTGGAATAATTATTAAAAAAACCAGATGAGGATCTCCATGCAGTAATTTAATTAATATAATAAAGAGTTCTTCGAATTACCTTAATCCGATAAAAACATCAAAATCCGGACCAGAAGCTGATGTCACCTAAGTCATTCGGTGATCCACACACGAACAATTTGCACAACTCGGATTGCTAGATCCTTACGAATATTGTTGATAAGCAGTACAATAGGAAATTTCTTGATAGAAGGATTGTACTGTTGATCAAGATCAACTAAGGGATGAAGGCGGGATGGCCTTACCGGGACTTCTTAGACAGAAAATTGCGGCCGAATTGGTGAGGGGAGGGGCTGATTTTTTTCTTACACAATTAGGATTGTGTAATCTTAATCTTATGACAACTCCTTGTCTAACACCCTTTATTTAGACTAAGTTAATCCTAGAGTTAAGACTCGAGTATTTGCTTAGTTACCCCTCAACTTATCAAATTATACAAATGTATATAATATTATATATTATATATTACTTATTATTTAATCCTCTAATAAATATAATATACAATATTATATTTACCATTCCCAGTTGATATAATTTAATAATATAATATATAATATCCTATATTATATATTAATCATTATTCAGCTTCTTAATAAATATAATATCCAATGTTATATCTATTATTTATTCTTGCTTGTCTTTAATTCTCGTGTGTGACTTAAAATGCTTATATTATGTTGGAAATTATCTAATACCTTATTAAATGATAAATCATAAGAGGTATCTAGCAAGACATTACGACTACCCAAATAATATAAGTTTATAGTCTATTAAACAATTTAACGTGTCAATTCCTTTGTCGCCTAATGTCATATTTGAACTAAGTCATGGAAACGGTCATACTTATTATGTTCAAATGCTTTCCCAGTCTTAAGTGAACTGATTGAATCAAATGATTCTTCATTTGAGCATGGACATGCATTTTCTCCAGTCCTACTTATCGAGGGGCCCATCAGATAACTATCTCTCTAAAGAGCGGGATAAATCCCTATCTTGATTATTCGTTGCCCTCTACATGACTCCCAAAAAGACCGATCGTTAACTTTATGATCATCATGTTTAAACGTTAGGGGGGTGGGTAAGAAAGATGAAAAACGGAATGTTAAAAATCTGAGTAGAGACCACCATGTGAATATTTTGGCTTTGATTGAGCCTAAAATTTCACTTGATTCGGCCTACTTTTGTAAATATCTCGGTTTCTACAAAGTTGTTGCGAACCAAAGTAACCACATTTGGGTGTTCTTTGATCACAATTTTTCTTTTCAAATCTTGAAAACCACTGCTCACTTGCTCCACATGGAAGTCAGTTCAAATGCTTCTCCTGTCCCCTATTATTTAACCATTGTTTATGGAAAAAATACTAGGGTCGAAAGGAGGGCTCTTTGGGATGACCTTCTTGCTGCTAGCAATAATCACGGGACGTGGATTGTGGGAGGCGATTTTAATATTATTTTACACTCTCACAAAAAAAAGGTGGTGCCTCTCCTATCCCTTCGGAGATGGAAGACTTTCATGACGCTCTTTTTGACTGTAATCTAATTGACTTTGGCTTCATTGTTTCGCCGTTTACGTGGTATAGTAATTTAATTTGGCAAAGGCTCGATAGAGTTTTACACTCTCCAGCTTGGTTTGATACCTTCCCGGATTCGAGTGTAAAACACCTAGCTTGCCTTCACTTGCACCATTCGGCGATTTTATGTAGTTTTGGTAACAACAAGTTCAAACCTAAACCCTCGTTTCGTTTTCAAAATATGTGGATCAAGCATAAAGATTTTCTCGGGATTGTTAGAGATTCATGGCAGATCCCGGTTCATTCGTCGGGAATGTTCAAACTTTTGAACAAACTTTCGAGAATTAAACTTTCTTTAAAAGATTGGAATAAAACTCATTTTGGCGATATTTTTACTAAAAATTTTGAAGCTAGGGAGCTTGTGTCGGATGCCGAGATCAAGTTTGATAATAACCCTTCCGACAACAATCTTATTCTTTTAAACAAAACCAGAGCCAATCTCAATCTTACGATGGCTATGGAAGAAGATTTTTGGAAACAAAAAACCAATTTAAAAAGGTGCCTTGAAGGGGAACGGAACACCAAATTTTTTCATGACCTTATCAAATCCAAAAGAAGCAAAGGCAAAATCTTTCAAATCATGGATGGTATCCAAATCACCGACCCCGTCGATATCCAAAATTCTGGAGTTAATTACTTTTCTAATGTTTTTAAATGTTCTGATTTTACTTCGGCTGATATTAGGCCTGACATTATCCCCTGCCTTATTAATACTGTTGACAACCGCAATTTGTGTGCCATGCCGGATGTGGATGAAATTAAACATGCTGTTTTTAGTATTGATCCAGGCAGTGTGGCCCGACCGGATGGTTTTAATGCCTTATTCTTTCATAAGTGCTGGGACATTATTGCTACTGATGTATGTGAGGCAGTGTGGGATTTTTTCTCCGGAAACCCCATGCCCAAATCCTTTTCGTGTACTACTATTTCTCTTATTCCCAAATGCTCCCCCCATTGCTTGGAAGGATTTTAGGCCGATAAGCCTTTGTAATACCTCTTATAAAATTATTGCAGTATTAGATTGGGTCGTCTTCTTCCGAAAATTCTCAACCCAGCCCAATCTGGCTTCATTAAAGGCCGCCTCATTACTGATAATATGTTAACGGCCCAAGAAGTGTGTCATGACATATCTGCATCTGATTCGAACGTTTTGATTAAATTAGATATGGAGAAAGCCTACGATAGGCTTAACATGGTTTTTCTTTTAAAAATCTTAAAAGCCTTCGGTTTCTGGGATGCTTGGGCTGACATGATTTATCGTTGCATTTCAAATTGTTGGTTCTCGATTCTCATTAATGGGAGTCCAGTGGGTTTTTTTAAATCTGACCGGGGCATCAGACTAGGTGACCCCCTGTCACCTCTTCTCTTTGTTATAACATCCGACTATTTATCTAGACTTTTGGATAAAACTTTTCTTACCCACCCCGATATGGTTTTCAAAATCAGGAAGAGGATCCAGATTTCACATCTTGCTTATGCTGATGATGTGTTAATCTTTACCAATGCTTCCGACAACAATCTCCTCATTCTCAAAAATTGCCTCGATCACTACACCATGAGCTCAGGTCAAAAAATTAACAACTCCAAGAGCTCTTTTATTTTTGCCAAGCCTAACAATTTGTTGGTTCGTATGGTGAAACAAACGACTGAATTTTCTCAAACGTGTCTACCTATTAATTATTTGGGTACCCCCTTGTGGAAAGGGAACCAAACTTTTGACAAGTATGGAGACCTTATTTCTAAAACCTGCTCCAAATTCCAGTCGTGGAATCACCTTTTACTTACCTCGGGTGGTAGGCTTGAACTTATTAAAACTACCCTGAGCTCTATCCCTTTCTACTGTCTCCAAGTTCTTAAACCCCCTAAAAATGTTATTATCTTCCTTCAACGGATTTTCAATAAATTTCTGTGGGGTTCGAACGACAATAGAAAGAGACTTCACTGGGGGGTATGGCTTAAGTTTTGTTACCCTAAGGAAGAAGGTGGTCTTGGTTGTAGGAGTTTGGGGGACATCATTAAAGCTGCCGAGATCAAACTTTGGTGGCGGTTTCGTACTGTAATATCCGTAACTTTTCCATTTTTAGCGGTTTCCATTTTTGGTGTATGTCTATTTTTATTGACTCGCTTGTAACCGTTACGATATTTTGAATCTATTTTGTTCTTGGAGTTTTTCCATTTGGACGAGTTTTGATGATGTTTTCACGTAATTTCATTTTATGACATGTTTTGCCGTATGAACGTTCGATTCTTGTAAAACTCGTTCGTTTCCGTTGTTTCTTGGTTTGTACAAGTTCGTATAGTTGAATTGGTCATGTGGAGACTTTCGGTTTGTAAATCCGACGTCGTTTCGTGATTTTCGGGCACTTGGGCCATTTGTAATTTCCTAATAGTTTAGGGAATCTCGTTTTTGTTGTCGCATTACGGACCCTTCGGTGGTCGGAACTGTATTTCTCTTTCAGCGCTTAGCTCCGTCGTCTTGTATGCTTCGCGTCTATGTTCCTGGATTCTGGTTCCATCGTGCGTTTCGTGTTTTATACCCTCGGCGGACTTCTGGCGATGTGACATCAGCGATCTTTGACTGCTGTGTAGGTAGCGCACGCTACCCCTGTTGCCTTGCGTGCGCTACCGAAGAGCAGTTAGCGTACGCTAACACCCTATTGTTAGCGTACGCTAACGAGTGGTGACAGTAGCCACTGGACTGTCACGGCCCCGTTAGCGCACGCTACATATGGCAGTTAGCGTGCGCTAACTTCACAATTATATAAGCCCGGTAGGCGATTTGAAACGGATTTTATTTCTTTTCTCTTCGTTTCTTCGACGTGCAACCTCAGAGACGATCTCCACCAGTTCTTTTCGGAGTTCTATCCAGATTCCATCACGGTAGAATCGATCCACCATATCATAATCAAAATAATCACCTTTCATCAGCCGAATTAAAGGTAATTCCTCAGGAACCCTAATTTTGACGAATTTGGGGGATTTCGGGATTTTAGGGTTTAGTTCCGAATTGTTCATCTATATTACGATATTCTTCACCGATTGTGATTATTGAATGATTCCAAATCCAGTTTCCTTGATTTTAATCCGCGAACTATCAATACGGGGAGATTTTGCGTAAACCCTCACCCGTATTGATTGAACGTCTATTGTCGTTATTTGTAATCGGGGTTTTGGGAGTATTCCTTTCGATTATTGATGTCCATTGGGACTGAGTTATGCTAATTCTTCGTTTAGGAACCGTCGTTTTCCATTCGGATCATCCGTAGTCATTTTTCACTTCCGATTCTTCGAAGAATGTCTCAAAGGCAAGTACTTTACATTTGTTTACATGTTCTAGTATTTGAATTATGGCTATATGTGGTTGTCGTGGGAGAATATGTGTATGTTCACCTAGGGACGGTCCGACGGGGCCTCTAGGGATATGTATTACCGTGTGTGTGCGTATCACGAACTGTGGTTAACCACCCAGGGATGTCCGACGGGGCTCTGCGGGGTACGGTGGCCGTGAGTCACGTACCAAGGTTAACTTTGAATTGTTTTGATTGGAGAAAATGTGTTTTGTGCTTGTGCATCGTAAATATTCCGGAATATAAAATGTTTTCTAAAATGACTTTTTGGCGCATATATTCATCTGATTAGAATGTAGTTCAAATGGATTGTACTTGCACTAGCAGTTGTCGCTAACCCCTTAAATGGGGGAAATACTTTTTGTATTTCAGGTATTGATCGTGGGGACAAACGAGCACTCGGGCAGTATGAGGATGATGGGCAAGCATGATATTGTCCAGTATTTGATTTTCGATGTTATGTCTGTCGGTTACTATTGATGTCTGATTCTGGGATTTATGTATTATAAAATTGGTTTAAGTACTCGAGTACTTCCTATTTGAAATTATTAATGTTGTGTTCCCATTTTGGGAAATGGGTTTGATGTCAGATTTTAATTGTCGGTTTGTAGTCTTTTATTGGAATTGTCGTTTTATTAATGATAGGTTGTCGTTGTCGAATGTCTTGTTGGTATGTTAGCCTGGTGGATTCCACAGTGTGGGGTCCACGGCGCTGTAATATGCCCTGAACGTCTTGGGGGTGTTACACGTACCTCCTCTAACATTTGGACCCAATTTATGAAGGAAAAATATTGTAAATGTCTCCACCCCATGGTGGTGAAACCCAACCCTTATGACTCTCCTACCTGGAAAAATCTTTGTGATATTCGGTTTTTAGCGGATAAATGGATTTTTTGGTATATTGGGGATGGCGATATCTCATTTTGGCATGACAATTGGTGTGATTTAGCCCGTTGTCCAAATGGGCTTCAAACCCCCAATTAAACACCACCATTAATCACTTTTGGGCTCGTCACGGGTGGGATCGGTCAAAACTTCTCTCCGTCATTCCTTCGGATCTTGGGGACTATGTTATGACCTTCCCCACTCATGTTTAGTTGGGGCTGAACGGTCGTAAGGTCGTGTGGAAACTTACCTCCCACAGTGGTTTCTCTTTTAAAAGCGCGTGGGAGGAGATTCGCCAACGCCATGATACTCACCTTATCTTAAAATTTTGCTGGAACCAAATTCTTGCTCCTACTATGTCATTTTTCATGGTTAGACTTTTGAAAAAATGTATACCGATGCCGGACGGTCTTAGATCGAGGGGTATTGTTGCTGATAATTCTTGTTTTTGTTGTGATAGCGCCGAGGATCTTCCTCATCTTTTCCTCAATGGGCCGATCGCCTATTCGGTTTGGGCCAACTTTTGTACTTTATTGGGCGTTCCACTTTTAGAAACCACCTCTATCACTTTAGTTCTGTCTCATTGGTTTAATAAAGCCTTGGGTGTTATCCACATTTTGCGCATAATTCCTATACTCATTCTGTGGTTTATTTGGTGCTCTAGGAACGACATGCGGGTCAAGAAGATTCCGTTCTCGGCTCAACAGGTGTGCGATCGAATTTGGGACTATCTGTTCATGATCAAAGGCCATAGATGCATTAAGCCGCGGGCCTGGCTAGGCGTCCCGGCTCTTTCGGATATTTTGTGTCTTCATTTCTGCCCTTGCAATTTTATTAATAATTTTGCTTGTAATTGTAAAAACAAAAAAGGAAAAAAATCACCATTGTGAGATGGGTCAGGCCGAGTTATGGGACCACCAAAATCAACACGGACGGGGCCACAAAAGGCAACCCTGGGGATTCGGCCGTGGGGGGGATTGCTAGGAATTTTTTGGGCGAACCTATCTTTGCTTTCCACGAATTTATCGGCAACCATTCTAATAACTTGGCCGAACTTTTTGCTATATGGAGAGCGCTGGATCTTTGCCACGAGAGAAACATTCGTAAGGTTTGGGTTGAGGTAGACTCGGCCATTGCCCTTTCTCTAGTCAACTCGCCTAACACGGGGAATTGGGAAGTGCTAAACACCTGCCACAAAATTGCATCACTGAGTCGTGTCATGGATATCTCGTTCTCTCACATCTATCGGGAAAGGAACACCATTGCGGACCACCTGGCTAATAAAGGTTATAAGTTCAGAAATTTTCGGATTTATAGCCCGTCTGATCTGCCCGGGAAGATTAATGGCTTGATTAGACTCGACAAAAATAATTTTCCGTATGTTACATTTAAATAATCATCTTGGCGGTTATTTTCGTTAATTGGGGCGTGTAGAGGGGCTCGTCCTCCCTCAAACTCTTTGGGCGTGTAGTGGGCCTCGTCCCCCCGCATTTATGATCCATTTAATAAATTTCGTTTTTTTTTTTAAAAAAAAATGTTTCAAATGACATTGAATTACGTCAAGGCATAGCAGTTACCATATTGGACTCTATGATAATCTCAGGTTCAAGGATTTATGGACATACTGTTATACTGAGATTCACTTATGACATTTCCATGCAGTTATCTCAATGCGGGTCTGTCTAGTATTGCGTTCTCCGACCAATACATATAAGTTTGGTTTGTACCATGCGCGTAATATGAGATCCCATTCTTTTGTAAGTAGATTAGATTATCAATTCTCAATAAATAAAATAAAGTTTTATATTATTTATTGTCAAATAAATTTAGTTCTTACTTTGTGTGTAGTCTCTTTGGCTAAATAAATCCTACAAGTTTTAACAACCTAATTATTTTTATTATTATTTCGATTAAATGAATATAAGAATAAATCTATAATCTAAATAGGCCATCTAATATAACTTAATTAACAGGCCAATAGTTTGAATTTTGGACTTGACGTCATTATAGACTTAAGGCCAGTTAGTTGGTAGACAATATATCACTTAAAACACCACACCAAACCCAAAAACATAACAAACTCAATCCATTATCAAATACCTCTTCCATCTATTAAATAAAAGGGGATATTACACTCAACTACCTTATTAGAGGTCATATTTACACTTAGGGATGGCAAAAAAAAAAACTATGAGTCCAGGTACCCGCGGTTTTTTATCCGAATGGGTCTAATTCGGGTAACAAAATTCAGCTCCGGGTCCGGGTAGAGAAAAATAAATTCGGATCCGGTTCGGTTCCAGTGTATGGGGTACCCTCCCCGAACCCGCCCCGATATATATATAATATTAATATTTAAATTTAATTACTATATACATATTTAATTTATTAAATATTAATATTATATATACATATTTATTAAATTAGTAATAAAGTAGAATTAGTAATATTAGATATATAATATTAATTCGAGGAAAAAATATATTAATCCGCGGGTACCCGTTGGGTACCCAGAACCGAGCGAGGCGGGTCTGGGGTGGATCTGAAAAAAATTGGTGGGTTTGGAGCGGGTCTGGGGCCAGTTCTTAACCGCTGGTCCGGGTCTGGGTAGGCGATACCCGACCCCGACCCGCCCCATTGCCATCCCCATTTACAGTTTAGTCCCTATTGTTTCATAAAAAGACGAAAATGCCCCTCTATTTACTTTAATAAAATATTTCTTTTAAAATACATTTCAGATTAAATAAATAACCTAGTTTTTGTATTATAATAATAATTATTGTTCATTTTTATAAAAGTAATTAAAAAATAATAAAAGTCTATAAAACTATAAAAATTAAAAAAATTCTGGAAAAACTAAAAATCTAAAAAAAAGGGAACTTTTATTATTTTAAGAAACAAATATCTATGATATTAATATTAAAAGTCGGAAGTTCTAATTTAAAATTCATAAATAAAAAATTGAAAAAATGGATTTTGAAATTTATTTGTAAACTGTTTTAATAAAAAAACTGGAATATTATTCTACATAAAGAAAAAAAAGTTGAATAATTTTTTTTAAATATAATTTTTTTTAAAACCTGCTAGTTGTATTTTTCATAAAAAACTATTATATTCTTAAAAAAAATCTAAAAATCTAAAAAGAAGACAGAATAAGGTTTAACTAAAAATCTACAATATTATAGTAAAAAATATTATTTATTTTTGAACTTTGAATTTTTTTAGTAAATGAAAATCTATTTTTTATTTAAAATAAGATTGCAGATTTTTAATAAAAAGGGAAAATCCTAGAAAATAAATATTTAAATACCTGAAAATTTATTAAAAGTAAAAAAATCCGAAAATAAAATAAAAATAAAATATTTTTTGTCTTATTATTTGCATAAATAAAATAAAAAGGCTGTAATGTTTATTTTTCTAAAATAAAAAGCACATCTAAATTTTTTTCGTAAAAAATATCTGGATATATTTTTTTATCTTAATATTATTACTATAAAAATATAAGTCATAATCTCCTTACTTTGTATTCCAAAATCTATTTTAAAATGAATATACATATAGTTCACTTCAACCAAACGAGATTTTTTGTAATATAAGTTTCAGAAATTAATAAAAGTACTTCAACTCTTTTTCTATTTTTTAATGTAAAATGGGTAGACATTAATACTCTTAAATATAAAGCTAAATGTTTGAAAAATATCATATAAGCATAAATTTGCCGTTTCACTTCAATCAAATCAATTGAGTTTTTATTTTGTAATTTTTTAAAATTTTAAGGTCGTTTTTAATTAGGACAAAATTCTGATGTATATTTTTTTAACTTATCCAAGTTATTCTTATATTATAATTGTTAAATACCAATTGTAATTTTAAGGCTGAGACTTGGATGTAGTTTTCTAAATTAACGGGACAAGTAATTAAATTATATATACTACTATTATGTTTTTTATTGCAATTTGATAAGTGCTTAATTTTAAGCTATAAGTCAAAATCTCTTATACATTTCCAAAAACTTTTTTTTATTTTAAATATTACTAGAATTATCCTGGCCATAATTATTTAGTACAATTGTACATATGAAGTTCTACCAAAGAACAATGCATATATTGGTTATTCAAGTATAAGCTCTTCTTCACTTGGGCATCATTGCAAGCTCATAATTATGAGATTAATTGTTGGACAAACAATGTCATCTCATCATCTACAAAAAATTAAGGACTTCTCCGAATGAATCCTCAAAATTGTAAATGGTGAGCTGGGAGAAGAAGTCAATAGAGAAACTTTGATTCATATTCTTGATATTTACTAATCTGGAATGCCGATGATCATATTGCAGCCATTGTTGAAAGCACTAACATTCACTTAAAGTAACTTTTCATAAAGTAATTTTTTGAAGAAAGAGCAACCATGGCGCCAACAAACGACGTTGTAGAGATAGTAAACGATTACGTGATATCTATAATTTCAAAAGACAAACGGATATATCACGTTGTGGAGATAGTAAACGATTACGTGATGTCTATAATTTCAAAAGACAAGCGGATATATCGCAGTTCTAATAGTATATGCAAAATTTCTGCCCTCTAAAAGTCAAAATCAAGTATATCCAATGAATTTTTTTGAATAATATCAAGTGTTCTCGAATTCCAAATCACATCTTAAAATCGTAAGTTAGAGTTTTAATTATGCTAATTCAAAATATGGATCAATCATCAGAATTATGCAATGTCACATCATTAATAATTATCCAAACCCGTAACCATATTATTGAACAAAAAAATTCGGGGAATAATTCTGAGAGTAAAGTATTTATTCCACAATTGATATTAAGCCCCTTAGATATCAGATTACCATTTAAATTTCAAGTACGTCAGTTCCCACTTATTATGAGCTTTCCCATGACTATATTTAGGAGTCAAAGTCAAACGCTTTTTCATATCGGTATGTATCTTCGAAGACCCATATTCGGTCATGGTTAGCTTTATGTAGCCATATCAAGAGTGAAGATCAGGAAAGACTAGAAATCTATTCTTGCGATGAGAATGGTGTAATCATAAACAGAACAAATAGTGTAGTTTATAAATAAGTATTATGAAATTTATAATGAACGATTTACATATTATATATTTACAAAAAAGTTTCTTTTGTTATTCCCGTGTAATTACACGGGTGTTATACTAGTTAGTAATAAAGTAAAATTAGTAATATTAGATATATAATATTAATTCGAGGAAAAAATATATTAATCCGCGGGTACCCGTTGGGTACCCAGAACCGAGCGAGGCGGGTCTGGGGCGGATCTGAAAACAATTGGTGGGTTTGGAGCGGGTCTGGGGCCAGTTTTTAACTGCCGGTCCGGGTCTGGGTAGGCGATACCCGACCCCGACCCCGACCCGCCCCATTGCCATCCCCATTTACAGTTTAGTCCCTATTATTTCATAAAAAGACGAAAATGCCCCTCTATTTACTTTAATAAAATATTTCTATTAAAATACATTTCAGATTAAATAAATAACCTAGTTTTTGTATTATAATAATAATAATTATTGTTCATTTTTATAAAAGTAATTAAAAAATAATAAAAGCCTATAAAACTATAAAAATTAAAAAAATTCTGGAAAAACTAAAAATCTAAAAAAAATGAAACTTTTATTATTTTAAGGAATAAATATCTATGATATTAATATTAAAAGTCAGAAGTTCTAATTTAAATTTCGTAAATAAAAAATTGAAAAAATGGATTTTGAAATTTATTTGTAAACTGTTTTAATAAAAAAACTGGAATATTATTCTACATAAAGAAAAAAAAGTTGAATAATTTTTTTTAAATATAATTTTTTAAAACACGCTAGTTGTATCTTTCATAAAAAACTGTTATGTTCTTAAAAAAAATCTAAAAATCTAAAAAGAAGACAGAATAAGGTTTAACTAAAAATCTACAATATTATAGTAAAAAATATTATTTATTTTTGAACTTTGAATTTTTTTAGTAAATGAAAATCTATTTTTTATTTAAAATAAGATTGCAGATTTTTAATAAAAAGGGAAAATCCTAGAAAATAAATATTTAAATACCTGAAAATTTATTAAAAGTAAAAAAATCCGAAAATAAAATAAAAATAAAATATTTTTTGTCTTATTATTTGCATATATAAAATAAAAAGGTTGTAATGTTTATTTTTCTAAAATAAAAAACACATCTAAATTTTTTTCGTAAAAAATATCTGGATATATTTTTTTTATCTTAATATTATTACTATAAAAATATAACAAAAGAATATTATTAAAAAATATATAAAATCCAAAAATAAGATCAACAAGAGATTGATATAAATGGGTAAAAACGAAAAGGAAAAATAAAAGGGCAAATCCGGAATATCAGTACTCTCTCATGTGACATCATCTGAAATTTTGATTTTTGTCCTTCATTATAAATATAGTTTCTTTACAGAACAATATTTGTCCTTCATCGTAATATCTTAAACAATGGGACTAAACTAATTAAGTCATCTAAAAAGGTAGTAAAATGTAAATCGCCCTTAAATAAAAATACAACTACAACAATTATTCAAAAAATAATAATAACATAAAACAAAAGGGATGTTGGTCGTGGGAAGACTGGGAGACAAACGGGGTGGAGTTGTCACTCCAATAACACCCCAACAAGACACTTGGGAGGTGATTTGATCATTCACTTTAACTTGAGACCTAATATATACCAAACACATTAATCTCCTCCACTTTATAACACACACACACAAAAATATATCACATATATATATATATATAGATAGATATATAGAGAGAGAGAGAGAGAGAGAGAGAGAGAGAGAGAGAAGGACGGCCAAGTGAGAAGGAAGAGAAGGGAGAGAAAAATTTCAAACTCTTGTTCATCATTGAGGTAAGATCTTCACCCTTTTCATTATGTATACAACCTTCATTTTTATTTATAAATTTTGACTTAGAAATAAACTAACATAAACCACCCTTTGCATCGGCCAGAAACACTCAAGGAGTAAGAGATGAAGAACACCTTACTTAGTTCCATTTCCACCATTAAGAACAAGACATATTCAAGTTAGTAAAATTATTTCTTTCTTTTTCTCTTATTCAAAATAATACAAGTTAAATATATATTATGGTTTATGCAAATATTTAACTTAGTTGTCCATTCTTGACTGAAAATGACATTTTATTACCATGCATGTAATGATCTTGGTATTTATTGAATTTTAATTTGACATACTTTGATTATTTGAATAAATTATGTCATTGATGAAAACTTTGGTGGAATATGGAAAATCTGACCTTTGGGGATCAAAATTCCCAAAATAAATGAGTATAATATTGGACTAGAGTAAGAGATTGATTGATTACCGGAAAATTTCACTAATCGAATTAATACTCGAAGAATTAACCATAATAGGTCAAAAGGGAATGATTAATGGATAAATTTGATAAAATTCTTTATGGACTGCAACTTAAAGTATATCTTATAATGTCATAAACAAATTATTTATAAAATATCACCTAAATCAGAATTCATTAAAATAGAAAGTTGGGGCGAAAATGAATTGGACCCCCGGTCGGTCAGACATTTTTCGTCCCGTGGCCTTTAGCCTGGTAGATCCCTCTATAAAGGGGTCTACGGCGTGTAATATTCCTGGTGGATAAATGGGGGTGTTATAAATATGGTATCAGAGCTTAGGTTGTGGAAACCTAGGCTGTCGGGTCCAGTCGTGTCTTGTCTGTAATATCCGGGGATAGTTTTTTTTGTGATACTGTTGAGTTGTACGTATTCATTTGGAACTGTACAAGTATTGTTGTTTTGGACTGATACAATGAATATTGTATTGGAATATTTCAGGATCGAAATATTATACTTGTCGTCGGGTTGGTTTCGTCGTTTGAATGTTGGTTGGAGAGTTTGGATTTTTGGCTAAGTTCATAGCCTTAGCGTACGCTATGGGTCTAGTATTACGTACGCTAGCGTGTTGCCATTACATACGTTATGCCTATAAGGTTACGTACGTAATGCTTGGTAGGTGGCAGGAACCTTCCTAGTGGTTACTTTTGGCCGGTGGGTCCCGAGCATCTTCCGATCAGATCTCACTATTGCAGTCAACAGACCCTTACTGTAATACCCGTAATTTCGATTTCCGGTAATTTCTTTTTTTCGGCGGAAGTCTGTTTTGACGACTCGCTCATGTCCGTTTCGTCATTCCGAGAATGATTAATTCTACACTTTTTGACATCCGAGTTCGTTTCGGTGTCGTTTTGTTGAGTTCCGTGCTTTTTAGCGACTTTTCCGCACTTGAGTTCGATTCTTGCGAATCTCGTCCGAAACTATTGTTTCGAGTTTCCCGCAAGTCCGTTTAACTTTGTTAGACGTGTTGTGAACTTCGGATTGGTTATTCGATCACGTATCGTGATTTCCGGGCGTTTTGGGCCATTTTGTAATTTCTTGAAAGTTACGGGTATCCGTATCTGTAATGATTGTCTCGACCCGTTTCTTGGTCGCGTATGACTAATTATGGTATTATGTTTTCATTTCGGGTCGTTGATGTCGTCCGCGAACTTTTCGTCGTGTTCGTTCCGTGCGTTTTCGGAAATCGGGTCGTCGAGCCACAGCGGTTGCGGGGCGGCCAGGACGGTTGCGGGAGGCCCGGACGATTGCAGGCACCGGCCGGACAGATCTGGCGAGAACCGGCGTAGCGCACGCTCTGCCGGAAAGGCTGCGCGCTAACCGGCAGTGTAGCGCCTGTGCTGTTCGACCAACGCACGCTATCGGGCCGGACAGTGGGGTTTCTGAGGTTCTGGACTCGGTCAGGATCGGCAGGTAGCGCACGCTACGCCGAGCGTAGCGCGCGCTAGTCGGCAGGCGTAGCGCGCGCTAGTCGGCAGGCGTAGCGCACGCTGTCGGCCGGCTAGCGTACGTTACCTGGCCGGGCAGTTCAGTCCAGTGGCTCTTTGGGCAGTCGGCTAGCGGGAGGCTTCGGCGCGTAGCGCACGCTAGCGGGAGTCGGGTCGCCAGGTTTGGTCGGCATGGTTGGTGGGTGATGCCGGGTAGTGTGGGCCACGGCCGAGTACTCGGCGTCTGGCCGATAGCGCACGCTAGTCCGGGAAGGCTAGCGCACGCTAGGCTGGCCCAGTATAAATGTGGCTGAGCAGTCACATTTCATTTCGTTTTTCACTTCCTTCCTTCCCCTTCCGCGAATGGCGATTCAAGGGTGACGAAGCCATGTTGTTTAACAACAAATCCATGAAGTTCTTGAGTCCATAACATCAATCAATCATCCGTTATCATCCTTTGATCCAGCGAATCAAGGTAATCTTCCTTAGAACCCTAATTCCGTGAATTTGGGGTTTTTTGCATTTTTGTCCGATTCGTTCCGTGTTGTTGATTAATTCATGATGGGTATGATTAATCTTGGTAGTATTCTCGTGTTTAACATCATTTAATCCATTGTTCTTCGTCGAATCGAAGTATAATTCTTGATTTCCTTCGAATTGATTTTTTGGGGGATTTGTCCCCGATCTCGTTTTTCATCCGTTTTTGATGGATCGATTATGGTTAAATGATGTTGTTAAACATGTTCTATAGATTGTATATCCATATTTCAACTTAGAATTCCGTTTTCGTGATTTGACGGAACGAATCGTGTTCTTGGCCGTTTTGGGGGAAATCCGTGAACTTTCGTCATTCGTTCTTTGAATTCAACGGCTTTGAGTCATGTTATGGAATTCATTTCATTGTTATTATTTGTCCTTCGTAGTTTATGAACGCGAGTTGGCGATCGGTGGAGTCGGCGGGTTCGTAGTCGGTTCGTGTCAACCTACTTCGGTCGGTTCTTCGCGTTGTTCTTATTCGAGGCAAGTACCTTGTCCATACATTTCTTGTTTTGTGGATATGATGATTGGTGATCGTCTTGGTATGTGTGTGTGTTTGTTTGAAACGGGTTTTTCAAAAGATTCGACTAGCCTCGTTAAAGGCTCACTTTCAAAACGCGTGTGTTTTGTAAATTGTGTGGGTTGTAAGTGACTATGTGAATCCTATGGATATGTTTGGTGTTGATGTTGCGCTTGATAACGCGTGTGTGCATATATTATCTCATTTTTGGTGCATTGTGATTTGACGATTATGTCGTGCTTTGTGTTTGTTGCCTTTGGTGGATTGTATGAATATCCTTGTTGTGACATGTTAATTGTGTGAATGTATTTCGCTCACCTCGGGAGGGTCCGACGGGATCACGGAGGAATTCCAATGGTATAGCCACGGATTCACGAGTGCGGTTGTTTGTTTGGTGAATGTATTTGCTCACCTCGGGAGGGTTCGACGGGGCCACGGAGGAATTCCAATGGTATAGCCACGGATTCACGAGTAAAACTTCACGAATTGGTGTATATGATTTCAAACGCATTCTACTCACCTTGGGAGGGTCCGACGGGGCCACGAAGGGAATCGATGGTATAGCCACGGATTCACGAGTTGATGTTGTATTTTTGGTGACCAAGGTTTACGTATCTTGGGTGATTATATTGTATTGATGTTATGTCCGCGAAGACACGTGACATGGGTTTTAACCTTGTGTATTCTTTGTTGGTTTTCTAATTGCGAAAACAAAACCTTTAAATTTGTGACCACTGTTGATTTTGGAAAGATTAGGATTTGATAATCCTAAATTTTTTTCAAATAAAACACTCGATGGCATATTAAAATGTATTACAAATTGATACACCTTAATTGTGGTCTTACGGTTTGAATGTTTTACCCAAACTCTTGCCTCGGGAAGTACTTTTCATTATGTTTGGATCTTTGATGAGTCACAGTTATTGTTATTCGTGGAATGTGAATTGTATGGCTCGTATTTTTGCACTTGTACTTGCACTAGCGAAACGGTGGAGTTTTGCTAACCCCAGTATTCGGGGGTGGATGTCTATTTTGCATTCGGGTTTTGGAGCATGGCACGGAGTCGGCACGAAGGAGGATGAAAGATGAACGATACTAATCACACGAGGATCCGTTGAGGTCGTATTGGTCTAGTTGTATTTTCTTTTCATTGCGGTATCTTTTCCCCGTTGTACGGGAGTTTATTGTATTTTGACCCCTGCGTGGGTAAGTGTTTGAAATAGAGTTGTATGTTATTGTTGAAAGACCAAATCGGTCTACTGAGTCATTTTAGCCTTAAAGGCGATGTTTAGATGTTTGATTTTAGTTATCAGCCTGGTAGATTCTCGAGGAGAGGGTCTACGGCGTGTAATATCCCTGAGTGGATTGGGGGTGTTACAGAATGGTATCAGAGCTTAGGTTGTGGAAACCTAGGCTGTCGGGTCCGTGGTGTCTATTGAGTTTTTGTCTCGTCGGATTTTATCTGACTGAGTCGTGTCGCGACGCGTCGTCTGAGTTTGTTGGTCGTGATTAGTATCGTGGGGCGATCATCATCTTCGTGCGACCTGTGGCTGCAAGTCTCCCTTCTTTGTGTTGTGCCTCGTGTGACACGAGCTATTTGTTTGATTTTGTGTTAAGTGATGGAACCTTCATGTAGATTCTTGGTTTCGTGATGCGTTCGTGTGATTCTCTTGTTTCGTTTGTATGAGGAGTGTTGTCATTAATTGTGTCTTTTTTACTGTGATAATTGACTGTTTGCCTTCCCGGTAAAAGACACGTATTGTCCTGACTTTGTGCGATTTGATGCATATATTGTAATATGTTTAAACGAATATTGTTACATGAGTATTTTTGGGCATTCTAGCCCATTGAATTATTTTTGAAAACCTTGAGTATCTTAGAAAATAAATTTCGAGATGTACTTTTAAAATGAATCGTTTTCTCGTGGTACTTCCAAGGTGCCACAATATGTTTCCAAATTCTTCTACCTCGAGGACCAAAATATTTTGAGATATTTTCAATGTTCTATAAACACTTATACTTAGACCCGAGGGTCGGATATTTCTGAAAGTTTTCACAAAAAGGAAAGTGTCCTCGTTTTATCAAACGCAAGATGGTTTTCAAAGTCTCGACAATGATTTTGTTCAACTTTTTGTAAAATGATACTCAAGATCAACTGGTGTTTCCAAACTGTTTTCATAAGGTGGTTTTCGTTTTTAAAACCCATCATTTCCTGCTTGTGGTCGGGGAAGGTGGGATGACGATCTTTAATGTTGTTATTTCGTGGGGGCTTGCGTGTTATCGCACCTGTGTGAGTTGTTAAAGCTTGAGTTTGTTTCATGATGGTTGTAATTATGTCTTTGGTTATCGTTCGAATTCGTTGAGGTCGCCGAACGATACCGTCGTTGTTGTAGTGTTTGTGTGTATTACTTTACGATGGTAATCGTTGTGCATGATATGTGTTATGATTCTTTGTTGTGCTGAGTTGGCATCTCCGGTTTGTTGTTTTGTGATGTTATGTTCCATTGTACCTAGCATTTGTATTTTCGGTATGCCGAGCCGAGGCATTTCAACCGTGATGTGTCGGGGGAATGTACGTGCATTTTGTCCTTCTCGTCAGTAACACATTTCGAGTGTGGACTCGAGGGACACCGAATTCAGATTTGCGAATTGACTACCGAGACTTTCCGAGTTCGCGCTTCAGCACAGTTATCAGAATCGTCTTTGAGAAGCCTTCGAAGGATGTTTTTGTCGGTTGCTTGTTGTGTCGTCACCTTGGTTTCATTGTTGTGAGTTTCGGGGACGACACTCCTTTTTGAAGAGGTCGAATATATTACCCGTATTATTTTTGGCCTCTGCATTCCTGTTTCTCAGTCTATCGACTCGCTCGTGTTCGTTGATACCTTAGACATTACGTATTTTAGTTTCATCGTTCGAATGAACTGTGATCTTGTTTTGGAGTCGATGCGGTATCATTGTGACTTTCCGAGTTAGGTTCGATTCATGTGAACCATGTTCGGAATTGACATCATTTGGTTCTACTAGTTCTTTTATTCGAAGTGGATCGGATTTTGAACTTACGTATATTCTACTTTGTCGACTCATTTATGTTTGTTGACATTTGTGAGCTTGTCTGCCCCTTGCTTTTGTTGATCGAGCAGTGTGGTATTGTTTGAATAACTCGTTTGTCGTTGTGACTTTTCAATCGCTATTCCCTTTCCTGTGGATCTTATGGGAATGCATGTCTTGTAGTTCTCACCAGATCATCCTGGGAGTTGTTGTTTGAATTTTATTATCCTTCGTGTTTCGGACATGATTGTTCGATTTTTGTTGTCTCGATCGTTTGTTTGTTCGGTTTTTGTTCTCATTTCGTGATTGTTGAGCGTTCAGGCTCCTTCCTAATTCCCTCAAGTTCGGGAAATTAGTCTCGCTTTCGATCTTCCAACCCTTGGGCGGTGGGATTCCGTATTTGTTCAGCGGTTGGCTCGCGTTTTGATTGATTTACCGTTGGGTTGGTCAATCATATTGATTTTCGTTTGTTGTGTTTTGTGATTGTCGGATAATTGACTTGGCTATATTATCCGTTTGATGACGCTTGTCATTTGTTGGTTTTATTATATCCCCAACGGCGACGTTGTGTTGGTCGCCGTAGAGCGTGTTTTCACGCCGTATATTCCTTTGCGTTGTTTGTAACATTTCGCCGTTGGGCATTAGTTACGCATTCTTGTGTGTCTCGTTGATTTTTTCCTGGCGGAATATTTCTTCCCCCTACTTGTTTTAAGTTTCGGGACGAAACTTCTTTTAAGGAGGGTAGAATGTAATACCCGTAATTTCGATTTCCGGTAATTTCTTTTTTTCGGCGGAAGTCTGTTTTGACCACTCGCACATGTCCGTTTCGTCATTCTGAGAATGATTAATTCTACACTTTTTGACATCCGAGTTCGTTTCGGTGTCGTTTTGTTGAGTTCCGTGCTTTTTAGCGACTTTTCCGCACTTGAGTTCGATTCTTGCGAATCTCGTCCGAAACTGTTGTTTCGAGTTTCCCGCAAGTCCGTTTAACTTTGTTAGACGTGTTGTGAACTTCGGATTGGTTATTCGATCACGTATCGTGATTTCCGGGCGTTTTGGGCCATTTTGTAATTTCTTGAAAGTTACGGGTATCCGTATCTGTAATGGTTGTCTCGACCCGTTTCTTGGTCGCGTATGACTAATTATGGTATTATGTTTTCATTTCGGGTCGTTGATGTCGTCCGCGAACTTTTCGTCGTGTTCGTTCCGTGCGTTTTCGGAAATCGGGTCGTCGAGCCCTGGCGGTTGCGGGACTGGCCGGACGGTTGCGGGACTGGCCGGACGATTGCGGGCACCGGCCGGACAGATGCGGCAGGAACCGGCGTAGCGCACGCTACTGCCGGAAGGCTGCCTTCTAACCGCAGTGTAGCGCCACGCTTTGTTCGACCAACGCACGCTATCGGGCCGGACAGTGGGGTTTATGAGGTTCTGGACTCGGTCAGGATCGGTAGGTAGCGCACCCTACGCCGAGCGTAGCGCGCGCTAGTCGGCAGGCGTAGCGCGCGCTAGTCGGCAGGCGTAGCGCACGCTGTCGGCCGGCTAGCGTACATTACGTGGCCGGGCGATTCGATCCGGTGGCTCTTTGGGCCAAGCTGGAGCGCGCGGCCGAGCTTCGGCCGTAGCGCACGCTAGCGAGTCGGTCGACGAGTTTGGTCGGCGGGGTTGGTCGGTGATGCCGGGTCGTGTGGGCCTGGCGAGGGTACTCGGCGTCTGCGGCCGATAGCGCACGCTAGTCCGGGAAGGCTAGCGCACGCTAGGCTGGCCCAGTATAAATGTGGCTGAGCAGTCACATTTCATTTCGTTTTTCACTTCCTTCATTCCCCTTCCGCGAATGGCGATTCAAGGGTGACGAAGCCATGTTGTTTAACAACAAATCCATGAAGTTCTTGAGTCCATAACATCAATAAATCATCCGTTATCATCCTTTGATCCAGCGAATCAAGGTAATCTTCCTTAGAACCCTAATTCCGTGAATTTGGGGGGTTTTGCATTTTTGTCCGATTCGTTCCGTGTTGTTGATTAATTCATGATGGGTATGATTAATCTTGGTAGTATTCTCGTGTTTAACATCATTTAATCCATTGTTCTTCGTCGAATCGAAGTATAATTCTTGATTTCCTTCGAATTGATTTTTCGGGGGATTTGTCCCCGATCTCGTTTTTCATCCGTTTTTGATGGATCGATTATGGTTAAATGATGTTGTTAAACATGTTCTATAGATTGTACATCCATATTTCAACTTGGAATTCCGTTTTCGTGATTTGACGGAACGAATCGTGTTCTTGGCCGTTTTGGGGGAAATCCGTGAACTTTCGTCATTCGTTCTTTGAATTCAACGGCTTTGAGTCGTGTTATGGAATTCATTTCATTGTTATTATTTGTCCTTCGTAGTTTATGAACGCGAGTTGGCGATCGGTGGAGTCGGCGGGTTCGTAGTCGGTTCGTGTCAACCTACTTCGGTCGGTTCTTCGCGTTGTTCTTATTCGAGGCAAGTACCTTGTCCATACATTTCTTGTTTTGTGGATATGATGATTGGCGATCGTCTTGGTATGTGTGTGTGTTTGTTTGAAACGGGTTTTTCAAAAGATTCGACTAGCCTCGTTAAAGGCTCACTTTCAAAACGCGTGTGTTTTGTAAATTGTGTGGGTTGTAAGTGACTATGTGAATCCTATGGATATGTTTGGTGTTGATGTTGCGCTTGATAACGCGTGTGTGCATATATTATCTCATTTTTGGTGCATTGTGATTTGACGATTATGTCGTGCTTTGTGTTTGTTGCCTTTGGTGGATTGTATGAATATCCTTGTTGTGACATGTTAATTGTGTGAATGTATTTCGCTCACCTTGGGAGGGTCCGACGGGATCACGGAGGAATTCCAATGGTATAGCCACGGATTCACGAGTGCGGTTGTTTGTTTGGTGAATGTATTTGCTCACCTCGGGAGGGTTCAATGGGGCCACGGAGGAATTCCAATGGTATAGCCACGGATTCACGAGTAAAACTTCACGAATTGGTGTATATGATTTCAAAACGCATTCTACTCACCTTGGGAGGGTCCGACGGGGCCACGAAGGGAATCGATGGTATAGCCACGGATTCACGAGTTGATGTTGTATTTTTGGTGACCAAGGTTTACGTATCTTGGGTGATTATATTGTATTGATGTTATGTCCTTGAAGACACGTGACATGGGTTTTAACCTTGTGTATTCTTGTTGGTTTTCTAATTGCGAAAACAAAACCTTTGAAATGTGACCTGTTGATTTTGGAAAGATTAGGATTTGATAATCCTAAATTGTTTTCTATTAAAACTCTCGATGGCATTTTAAAGCTGTTTTACAAATTGTTCCCCTTAATTGTGGTCTTTCGGTTTCGGAATGTTTTACCCAAACTCTTGCCTCCGGAAGTACTTTTCATTACGTTTGGATCTTTGATGAGTCCTGGTTATTGTTATTCGTGGAATGTGAATTGTATGGCTCGTATTTTTGCACTTGTACTTGCACTAGCGAAACAGTGGAGTTTTGCTAACCCCCGAGTATTCGGGAGGTGGATGTCTATTTTTGCATTCAGGTTTTGGAGCATGGCACAGGGTCGGCACGAAGGATGATGAAAGATGAACGATACTAATCACACGAGGATCCGTTGATGTCGTATTGGTCTAGTTGTATTTTCTTTTCCGCTGCAGTATCTTTTCCCCGTTGTACGGGAGTTTATTGTATTTTGACCCCTGCGTGGGTAAGTGTTTGAAATAGAGTTGTATGTTATTGTTGAAAGACCAAATCGGTCTACTGAGTCATTTTAGCCTTAAAGGCGATGTTTAGATGTTTGATTTTAGTTATCAGCCTGGTAGATTCTCGAGGAGAGGGTCTACGGCGTGTAATATCCCTGAGTGGATTGGGGGTGTTACACTTACGTACGTTAAGAGGTGAGCTCTACGTACGTAATGCAGGTCTTGTTAAGGTACGTAATATGTTTTTGTTTACGTACGTTAAGGACTTCGTATTTTAGTCCAGTTAGTTCTGGATTTTGCTTTACGTACGTTATTGTTTTTACATAGCGTACGTAAAGGCCCTTACGTATGTTAGCATGGGCGTATAACGTACGTAATGGACTTGTCAGTCTATTTATCTTGGTTTCGTATTTCATTTCCTCACGAGCCAAAACACTTTTTCTCTCCCTAGAATCGTCCGTTTGTACTTGTTATTGATGTTTAGCCTCGTCCAACTCGATCTTGATCATCGTAGCTTGGACTGAAGCTTGAAGTTGGAAGCTTGTTGGTGCTCCTTTGGTATTTGGAGGCTTCTTCTCGTTCTTCTTTGGTAAGTTCCCTCAATCCCTTGTTCTTCAAATGATTTTCGAGTTTTTGTTGTTGTTTTCTTCGGGTATTATTTGATTAATGGAGTATATCATGTTTCTTCATGGTTTTGATAAACTTTTGATGAAGAACATGATGGTATTGCTTGAGTTGGATTATGTTCTTGATGTTTTAGATTGTTTGGAGGTTTTTAATCATGTCTAGGAAGGATTATGTTAAGATTGTTATATGATTAGCATAGTCTTGAGATGATTATTGTTGTTGGTGGTGTTCTTGAAAGATTTTAACCATTTTAGTAAGGATTTATGATGATTTAGGAGGTGATTATCATAATTTGAAAATGGTTGAGTGAACCTTGTTGTTTGATCCGAATTCATGATGTATTGATGAAGGATTTTTATTTCAGACATCTTGATTTTGAGTTGATGATGCTCTTGGGGTGATAATGATAATATTGATAATATTATCATTGTAGGAGGATCAATTTGATGATATTGGTGATATTATCATTTTGAGATGTTTGTTTTGATGATTGTTCTTAAGTGAATCTTGTTGAATGGATTTCACAAGTGTTAAGAATGTAATGATCATGTTAATTGATCATCGAGGTGTTGGAGGATGTTAGGATTCATAGTTGAAAACTATGATATTCGTTTGTGTGGTGTGATCGATTCGTGCTTGAATCGGGCTTTGTCCTTGTCGTTATTTTCTATTGATTTTGTGTTTTTGAATGAATCGTTTTCATTCAAGGTTATTTGAGTGTTTGTGATCGTCGGGAGGCGCCGTTCGTCATTTCGTGCCAGGACGTTGATCGTGGAAGGACTTTCTCGCCTTCGGTTTGAGGCAAGTTTTATACTTTTACTGGTCAATGAGATTAATGTTATTATATATGTGTATGAATGTATTGTATCACATCGAGACTTAGTCTCTTCGTGATTTGTTGATATTCGGGAATTGTTTGATGCAACACCCTTCGGCAATTATGCTAAATATTATTGTTATTCGTTAGCGGTCGGTTTAAGGCATTGAGATTCTTGTTGTCGATAGCCGGTTCGCGGTATCGATGTATCGATTATTATTATTGACATTAATGTCGTTCTGAGGCATGGTTGAATCGTTATTATCGAATTGGAACGATTACTATGATGTTGCATTGGCCGATTGAAGGCGTTTGATATATTCTTTTATCATATCTGTTTCGGTGGTCGGTTTAAGATGCCAGGATATCTATTCTACCGTATCATTTGTTATCGGTTGACCGTTCTAAGGCAATCGACATATTTAATTGGGATTATCGAAGATAATTCCCATCCGTTGTAGCATTGTTTATCGATTGACCATTCTAAGGTAATCGAGGTATTTAATTGGTATTATCAAAGATAATTCCCATCCGTTATATCATTGGTTATCGATTAACCGTTCTAAGGTAATCGATGTATTTAATTGGGATTATCGAAGATAATTCCCATCCGTTGTGTCATCGTTATCGATTGGCCATTCCAAGGCAATCGAGGTATTTGAATTGGGACCGCCGTGGACGGAGCCCATCCATGAGTTATTGTTGTCGTGTTGGCCGACTCAAGGCAGCACGCTATTATTATTGTGAATTTGGTAATCTTGGGATCGTTACTGTTGTGATTAATTATGTTTTGGAGGCTAGTCTCGACTAGTGCTCGATGGGTAAGTCTGGGGCTTGAACCTTCGTGGTTGGTTTCCCAGCGCCTGCGATTCAGCAGGTCACGGTCATGTTAATGATCTCATTATGGGTAAGTCTGGGGCTTGAACCTTCGCGGTTGGTTTCCCAGCACCTACGATTCAGCAGGTCACAGTCATGTTAATTATCTCATTATGGGTAAGTCTGGGGCTTGAACCTTCACGGTTGGTTTCCCAGCACCTGCGATTCAGCAGGTCACGGTCGTTGGATGATCTCATTGTGATACGGCTTCGTGCCGTGGCTCCGGCCCTCATTGATACAGCTTTGGGCTGTTTTGGCTTCGGGCGACTGTGGTGATTGACAGCTTCGGCTGAGTGACATTCAGGGCATTATGATGATATACAGGTTCGTGCTGTTCGTCTTTCAGTCCATTATGATGTATCGATATTCCTGTTGGAGCCTTCGGGCATCGTTATTCGTATCTATTTCAGTGTCGGCTTGGTTTACCTTCGGGTGATGTATTGTTGTGTTCTGTATTGATGATTCGCCGTTGGGCACTTGTATTCTAACCTGTTGAGTAGGTATTGATCGTATGCCGTGGGCATAGTATTTCACGAATGCTCAATTCTTACTTTGGTTTGTGAGCATCTCGTATTACCATTACTATACTGTTCATTCGGCCCTTTGGATGCATATCATGTTGTCCATGTATTTGATATTCATTATCTGGATGACTGACCCCGTGGGGGCAGAACATGTTTTCATGTTTTAGGTGTTTGCGAGGAGAGAGTTGAGACACATGGGCATGACGATGGCGACGAGGCATTCAAGCGATACTAGTCCGAGATGTTTTGGTGTTCATATCGGTCAGACAGTTTGGAGTACTCCAGTTTTCCCAGTTAATGTCATTTCGTATAATCCGAGCAAGGCTCGTGGATACTGTTGTATTTTATTTTGGCCATGTAGGCCCACTGTTTTCATTGAAATTCCATATCGGAATATTATGTTGGATGTCAATGTAGGGATTGTGATTCCGCTTTTGGTCAGTTAGTTGTATTTTTGGTCGTGTTAGCCTAGTGGATCTCCTGGTATGGGGTCCACGGCACTATAATGACCCAATGGGATTTCGGGGTGTTACATTGTCGAGTTTTGTCTTGTCGGATTGTGTTTGACTGAGTCGTGTCTTATCGCGTCGTCTGAGTTTTCGGTTAACAAGTCGACTTGTGCGTTGTCATGTCATGTCGTTCGTGTTGTCCGTTGAGATTAGTATCGTGGTGACCGTCTTCTACGTGCGATTTGTGGATGTAAGTCTTCCCTTTTATATATTGTATTCTATATTTTGTGCTGCATAATTTTGTTTACGAGTAAGAGGTTAGGTAGAAACCGTTATATATAGTTATATATATATATATATATATTGGTAGATTGAGCTTTGATTGGTACAATATGTTGTGGAAGTTTCTGGACACTAATATGTTCCAGGAGACGTATTGACGGCAGAGATTGTCGAAAACACAAACAGGTGGTTTCGATGTATGATTGAATTTAAGATTATATTCATGAGTGGTATTAGTGTGATGATTTGAATGCTAGATGTGTACGTGTTTGGGAACCAGATATGTTTGACTAATTGTTGCTAATTGCTACAAACGTGTTCATAACTGTGTTGGCTGCGCGTGTATTTGAAAATATTTCTGAAAACTTCATAGACTCGAGTATGTTGTGAAAAATCAGAACTTCTAAAATATTTTACTAGTACGGTCAAAAGGTGTTTAGTGTGAGTTTTTGAAAATTTTCTGAAATTTTGAACAAGCCGGAAGTATATTTTCAAATAAGAGAGTTGATTGATTGTTTCTTGCTACCTTAATGTACTCTCATCATTAGCTACATCCATTACACGTGTAATTTTAAATGATTTATTAGTATTTTGTAATCTGAGTTAAATTGAAAAATTTCATAACCATTTTATTGGTACGTGTAAGCGGTGACTTAACGTATGTTTTGAAATTGTTGATTTTTGCAATTCGGGCTTTGCATTTTAAAATGAGATTTTTATGACAGCACTTAGAAAATGGATATTTGTAGAGTATTTAAATTATTGAGAAATATTACCGACTGTGTTCCTTGGCGTAATTGCAAATGACTTTCTGAAGAATTTTATAAACTTAGATATGTCTGTGGAAAAAAAAATTGAATTCTAAAAATATTTTTGGTGCATGATGTGGACATATATATAATAGAGTGGTGTTTTGAAAATTTCCGAGATAAAATATTTTTGATTGTTTACAAAGGGCGAAGATCCAAAAATTTGATCAAACGAGTTGAATATTAAGATTTTTGGAATTAATGATGGAGTTTCTTGATAAATTCTTTTCAATATTTTTTGAGTATATAAATATATATATATATATATATGAGGTAATCTCTCTTGAGTATCGTTTTATATATCAAGGACTATGTACGTATGAATCGATCGAATCATGAGATTGCCGATATTGCTGAACGGTTCGTATGCATATGGAGTGACGTTATTGTAATATCCAGGGGTAAATTTTTTTTGTTTCACTGTTGTGTTGTACATATTCATTTGGAATTGTACAAGTGGTTTTGTATTTTATTGATACAATGTATGTTGTGTTGAGATATTCGGAATCGAAATATTTATACTTGTCGTCGGTTTGGTTTCGTCATTTGGATGTTGCTTAGTGAGTTTGGAATTTTGGCTAAGTATATAGCCATAGCTTACGCTACATGTGCAGCATTACATACGCTATTGTGTTGCGATTACGTACGTTACACCGTGAGGGTTACGTACGTAATGTTGGTTATCATATCGATGTCAACTTTCGGTTGGTAGGGCCGGGTATCTTTCGATCAGATCTCACTATTGCAGTCAACGGATTCTTACGTACGTTAGGAGGTGAGATCTACGTACGTAATTCATGCAGCTTGTTAACGTACGTAAAAGGTGTTTGTTTACGTACGTTAAGGTCTTCATATTTTTGGTCAGTCAGTTCTGAACTAGCATTACTTACGTTAAGTTACTGATATAGAGTACGTAATGGTCCTTACGTACGTTAGTCTTGGTGTATAGCGTATGTAATGAGATTGTCAGTTTATATATTTTGGTTTCGTATTTTATTTCTTCACGAACCAAAACTTCCTTTCTATCCCTAGAACCGTCCCTCTGGACTTGTTCTTGATATTTAGCCTCTTCCAACGTGTTTTTAATCATCATAGCTTGATTTGAAGCTTGGAGCTGGAAGCTTTTCTTGGTCCTTTGGTGTTTGGAAAGTTCATCTTGTTCTTCTTGGGTAAGTTTTCTTTATCTCTTTTTGTTCAAGTGATTTTCGAGTATGTTGTTGTTGTTGTTTACTTCGTGTATTGATTTATTGTTGGAGTATATCATGATTCTTGATGAATTTTTATAACTTGTAATGAAGAACATGATGATTTTGTCTTGAGGAGGAATTGTTCTTAATGTTTTAGAATGTTTGGAGGTTATAATCATGTATAGGAAGGATTATGTTAAGATTATTATATGATTAACATAGTCTTGATATGATTGATGTTGTTGTTTGTGTTCTTGGGGAGATTATAATCATTTTGATATAGAATGATGAATACTGTAATGATCATCATAATCTTGCAATGGTTGATTTAATCTTGTGCTTTTATCTGAATTCATGATGAATTAGTGATGAAATATCGGTTGGACATCACGTTTGTTGAGATGATGATGTTCTTTGGGTATTGATGATATTAGTGATATTATCATGTTGAGATGTTTGATTTGATCATTGTTCTTAAGTGATTCTTGTTGAATTGTTTTCACAAGTGTTAAGAACGTAATGATCATGTTAATTGATCATTGAGGTGTTGGAGGATGTTAGAACTCATAGTTGAGAACTATGATTTTTGTTTAGGGAGTTTTATCGAGCCGTGATTGAATCGGGTTTGTCTTTGGTGTTGTTTTCTATTGATTTTGTGTTATTGAATGAATTATATTTCATTCAAGGTTGTTCGAGTGCTTGTGATCTTCGGAATACGACATTCGTCGTTTCGTGCGAGGATGTTGGTCGTGGAAGGAATTTTTCGCCTTCGGTTTGAGACAAGTTTTATACGTGTACTAGTCAATGAGATTAATGTTATCATGTATGTGTATAAATATGTTGTATCATTTCGAGACTTGGTCTCTCTATGATTTTGTTGATATCAGGGGATTGCTTGATACGATACCCTTCAGCAAATTATTCCAAATGTTGTTGTTGTCCGATAAAAGCCGTTCAGGGCTTTCAGATACTCGTTGTTGATGTTATTGTCGATAGACGGTTCGCGGTATCGATGTATCGGTTATTGTTGTTGATATTGATATCGGTTTAAGACATTGTTATGATCATTGTTATTGATATTGATATTTTGCTGTTGATGCTGTGATTAGCCCAGTGAAGGCATTGACATGTTCGATTATCATCTCCGTCGTTGGTAACTGATTAAAGGCACCGGGATATCTGTTCTAATCATTCTATTGTTATCGATTGACCGTTCTAAGGTAATCGACGTATTGAATTCGGATTATCGAAGATGATTCCCATCCGTTATGTCTTTGTTATCGATTGACCATTCTAAGGTTATCGATGTATTTAATTGGGAGTATCATAGGTAACTCCCATCCGTTGTGTCGTTGTTATCGATTGACCATTCTATGGTAATCGATGTATTGAATTGGGACTGTCTAGGATGGATCCCATCCGTGGATTTTGTTGTGATCGATTGGCCATTCCTAAGGTAGTAGAGATATTTGAATTGGGACCGCCGAGGACGGTGCCCATCCGGGAGTTATTATTGTCATGTTGGCCGACTAAAGGCAGCAAACTATTATTCTTGTGAATTCGGTAATCTTGGTATCATTGCCGTTTGTGATTAATTGTGTTTTGGAGGCTAATCTCTGCTAGTGCTCGATGGGTAAGTCTGGGGCTTGAACCTTCGCGGTTGGTTTCCCAACACCTACAGTTCAGTAGGTCACGGTTATGTTGATGATCTCATTATGGGGAAGTTTGGGGATTGAACCTTCGCGATTGGTTTCCCTACACCTACAGTTCAGTAGGTCACGATCACTGGGTGATATCATTATGGGCAAGTTGGGGCTTGAACCTTCGCGGTTGGTTTCCCAGCACCTGTAATTCAGCAGGTCACGGCCATTGGATGGCCTCATTGTGATATGGCTTCGTGCAAGTGTCTTCGGCCCTCATTGTGATACGGCTTCGTGCCATGGCTTCGACCCTCATTGTGATACGGCTTCGTGCCGTGGCTTCGGCCCTCATTGTGATGCGGCTTCGTGGCTTCGGCCCTCATTGTGATACAGCTTTGTGCCGTGGCTTCGTCCCTCATTGTGATACGGCTTCGTGCCGTGGCTTAGGCCCTCAGATGATACAGCTTCGGGCTGTTTGGCTTCGGGCCATTGTGATGATTAACAGTTTCGGCTGAGTGACTTTCAGGCCATTGTGATGTATTGGTATTTCCGTTGTAGCCTTCGGGTATTGTAATTCATATTTATTTCCGTTCTGGTTTGGCTTAACTTCAGGTAGTTCATTGTTGTGTCCTATATTGATGATTCATCGTTTGGCACTTGTGTTCTAATTTGTTGAGCAGGGACCGATTGTATGCCGTGGGCATAGTATTTCATGAATGCTCGATTCTTACTATGGTTTGTGATCGTCTCGTACTACCATTGTTGTACTGTTTATTCTGCCTTTGGATGCATATCATGTTGTACATGTATTTGATATTCATTATCTAGATGACTGACCCCGTGGGGGCGGAACATGTTTTCATTTTTTAGGTGCTTGCGAGGAGAGAGTTGAGACACAGGGGCATGGCGATGGCGACGAGGCATTCGAGCGATACTAGTCCGAATTGTTCTTGTCGGTCAGACAGTTTGGAGTACTCGAGTTTGTCAGTTGTTGTTATTTTGTATTGTCCTAGCAAGGCTCGTGGATGTTGTTGTTTTTTATTTTGGCCATGTAGGCCCACTTTTGTCATTGAAATTCCATATCGGAATATTATGTCGGATGTCATAGTAGGGACTATGATTTCCCTTTTGGTCAGATTGTTGTGTCTTCAGTCGTGTTCGCCTGATGGATCTCTTGGTGTGGGGCCCACGGTACTGTAATAACCCAATGGGATTTGGGGGTATTACAGAAGATGGTATCAGAGAATTGGGTTGTGAGATACCCTGATATGTGAGATATGTGGCTCTACCAACATGGTAGTAGTGGGGCTGTCAGGTTATAACAATCTGGACAGTCGGATTTTGTGAGTCGTGATAGTTGGACGACTGTATGAGTCATTCTTTCATCGAGTCGTCGCTAGTGAAGACTAGTATCGCAAGACCTCGAAGCTTCATATGACCTGCATAAGGACTCGATTCTCTTTATGTTCATATATTCATTATGTCATTGATTATACATGTTTTGTTGCACCGTGTATGTGACATTAGTGGTACGACTGACTCATGATTATTTGTTTGGAACGTTTGAGATCTATATTGGCTATGATTAGCATGATTGATGTAACTTTGTTGAGTATGTATACTCGTGTTTGGCTATTAGCTTAGCATTCTGATTTGGCCGTTGAGACATATATGAGTTACGATCATGATCGAACGTTACTCTTTCAGTATGGAAAGAGGAATCCGAGGACGTGGCAGATGGGGTAAGGGCTGCAGATCGAGCCCGAACCTAGAATCTCATATTTATATGCGTGCGGATGCCGAGATGGATCACAGTTAGGCCGGAGGTGTGACTTACGCGATCGATTCTCTTTCGGGACGTCATACTCGAGGAGTCGATCAGACTGAGAGTGGAACCATCGACCCTCTGTTGCTTATGAGTGGAATATGGCCCAGATGACTCAGATGACGCATATAATGGAGGCTATGCAGACCTCAGTGATTCGTGGCCCACCACAGCAGGGATTCCAGGTGCCGTCTCATGGCAGGCTGGGAGAGAGTCAGATTATCGGCGATATCTCTCGTCAGAGGCCGCCTACTTTTGAGGGTTCGTCGGAACCAGCTGATATTGTTCATTGGCTTGAACATTTTGATAAACTCTTCGATATGGTTCAGTGTCCGGAAGAGAGTAAGGTGGCAGTAGCAGCTTACTATTTGAGTAAGGGTGCTTATTCAGGGTGGCTTTCTGTGTAGCCCACCGATCGTGACTGTGTTTGGAGCGAGTTCAAGACTCTCATGTTAGAGCGGTATTATCCGGCTCCACTTTGTGAAGCCAAGTTGTTAGAGGTTTTGAACCCCGAATCCATCCAGGATGAGGGCGTTATTGTCATTACTGAAAAGTTTCAGGGACTTCTTGAGTTTGCTTCGTCTGTTATCCATGCTGAGGCGGATAATATCAAGTATTTTAGCAAGAGGCTAAACCCGCTGTTGAGGATGCAGTTGTTCAATCACAATTGTAATTCACTTAGTGAATTCATCAAGAAGGCTCTTGGAGCTGAGCTTTTGATCAAGGAGCTTGCTCGGAAGAACCCTCCAGTTTCTTCTGGTGAGAGGACTAGGGTGCTGAATTGTTCAGAGAGACATCGGGGTCCGACATCCAAGAGGTCATTTTCTAGTCGTCTTCGTGCTGGGAAAGCATCTTTCTCTCAGACGACGAGTTCGACTGTTGTTTGCTTTAAATGTAATTCAGCGGGGCATGTTAGCACTCGTTGTATGGTGCCAGCTATTGTTTGTTTTTTGTGTGGGAGGCATGGACACCTTCAGAAATACTGCAGGAGTTCTAGTGCCAGTAGATCTCAAGGGAGCTCACGTGCCTCGAGAGATTTTGTTATCCAGTCCGTACTTCATCCAAGGGGTCCTATCGGGCTTCGGGAGCTAGAGGTAGGGATAGCCGAGGAGGAGCGGCAAGTTGATTTGAGTCTTCCTCGAGTCTATGAGATCGAGGAGATAGATTATCCGGAGGACATCGATGTTCGGTACACTTGAAATGTAGCCTTGATTATTGTATTTTCCTTTCTTTGTTTTTGGGTTCATGTTGAACTTAATCTATATTGTAGTATTGAGGTTGTGAACCATTTGTTGTTGATCTATTTTATAATTATTCTATTTGAAAATCTTGAGATTTGTGGCCGTGGATGCATTTTTCTTTCCTTTTTGGTGTTGTACCCGGGATTTTGTGATAATCCGGGTAATCGTTCATTGTGTTTTGCGACGTCAAGTCGTGAGGACTTGGGCATGCGATTGATAAGGTCCCGAGGACTATATTTGTGCGTTGTTGTTTTCTTTTGTGGTGTGAGTCAGTGATTGCATGGGCGTCCGATGCCGACGAGAACAAGGAAGTGTACACCGATGACTGAGGACATGTACAATGAGCGGCTCCCTCGGGAGGTGTACGCCGGTGTTACAAGTCATGCGGGTGGTACGGCTCTCTGGCCGATATCTAGCAGAGGAGACATGATTCGACTGGTCTCGCACTTGGTTGAGTGTTTGTATCACTTAATTTTTTTCCGTCGTGTTCGGGCAGAGGAGACGCGGGGACCCGGGGGTTGGCCCGGTTACTCAGGCAAAGTGGTTCGCAGTGAGGAGTATTCCTGGAGATGTTGTTTTTAGATCCTGATGGATAGTTCGTACCCCGAATTCTGCACCCTGATGAAATATCCGGGGGTAATTTTTTTTTTTCGTTTCACTGTTGTGTTGTACATATTCATTTGGAATTGTACAAGTGGTTTTGTATTTGACTGATACAATGTATGTTGTATTGGGATATTTCGGAATCGAAATATTTATACTTGTGGTCGGATTGGTTTCGTCGTTTGAATGTTGCTTAGTGAGTTTGGAATTTTGGCTAAGTATATAGCCATAGCGTACGCTGCATGTGTAGCATTACGTACACTATTATGTTGCGATTACGTACGTTACACCGTGAGGGTGACGTACGTAATGTTGATTATCAGATCGATGTCAACTTTCGGTTGGTAGGGCCGGGTATCTTTCAATCAGATCTCACTATTGCATTCAACGGATCCTTACGCACGTTAGGACGTGAGATCTACGCATGTAATTCAAGCAGCTTGTTAACGTACGTAAAATGTGGTTGTTTACATACGTTAAGCGCTTTCAGCGCTTAGCTCCGTCGTCTTGTATATTTCATGTTTATGTTTCTGGATTCTGACCTTGTCTTGTGTTTCGAGTTTCGTACCTTCAGTAGCAGTGTACTTTTCTGAGCAGTACTGAACTTCTGCGTGCGTAGCGCACGCTACTCCTTATTTCTTGCGTGCGTTATCGGTGTGCATTTAGCGTACGCTATCTTGTAATGATAGCGTGCACTAACGACTTCAGCGTACTGGGCAGTGGGAGTTCAGAACCCAGGATCCTGTACACTGACCATCCGATAGCGTGCGCTAGGCTTCCATAGCGTACACTATCGAGTAGCATTTAGCGCGCGCTAAACGTGTCTAGCGTACGCTAGCGACGCCGGGCAGCAGCTACTGGACTGCTTGCGACCCCCGTTAGCGCACACTACCTTTTGATGGTTAGCGTGCGCTAACTGTGCATTATATAAATAGGACATCAGACCCCTTTTTCGTCATTTTTCCTCCTCTTCTCTTCCTTTAGGTGATTCCAGCGATTTTAGGGCGATTTGTGGAGAGTAATCCATGGAGTCTCATTGCAGACCGATTCTTGTGTTCCAAGCTTAGTACATCATCATCTTAATCCATCTTCTCCACTCCAATTCAAGGTATTTTGACTTAGAACCATACTTTGTCAATATTTGGGGTTTTCGGGTTTTGTTCATTTAAACTCGAATTAATCAGTTATATTGCATCATTCCTTATCGAATATTAGTATTGAATGTTTCCAAATCCGATTATATTGTGTTTATTTCATGGATTGTTGATTCGTGGAGGTTTTGTGAAAACCCTCGCCCGTATCGTTCGTACGTTTATTGTCATATCTTGTAATCGGGGTTATGGGCGTATTCCATTCAATTATTGTTGTCCGTTAGGATTGAGCTATGTTAATCCTTCGTTTAGGAACCGTCGTTTTCGCCCGGATCATTCGTAGTCGTTATTCATTCCCAATTCTTCGAAGATGTCTCAAAGGCAAGTACTTTACATTTGTTTGCACGTTCTGGTATTTGAATTATGGCTTTGCGTGGTTGTGTGGATGTATATGTGTATGTTCACCTAGGGATGGTCAGAGGGGGCCTCTCGGGATACGTTGTTGTGAGTTTCATATCGCGAACTATGCTTAACCACCCAGGGATGTCCGACGGGGCTCTGCGGGGTACGGTGGCCGTGAGTCTCGTACCGAGGTTAACCTTGAAATGTTTTGCTGGAGAAATGTGTTTTGTGCTTGTGCACCGTAAATATTCCGTAATATAAATGATTTCTAAAATGATTTTGGCGCATATATTCATCTGATTAGAATGGTAGTTCCAATGGATTGTACTTGCACTAGCAGTTGTCGCTAACCCCTTAAATGGGGGAAATACTTTTGTATTTCAGGTACAGGTCAAGGAAGCAAATGAGCATGCGAGCCGTACGAGGATGATGGGCAGGCGTGATTCTGTTCAGTGGCTATTTATTGGTGTCTTATTTGGAATTTATTTATTATGTCATTTGGTTAAGTACTCGAGTACTCTTTCTTGAATTTATTATTGTTGTGTACTTGTTTTGGGGAATGGATTTGATATCAGATTAAATTGTCTAGTTTCTGTCTTTGGTCTGGATGTCGTGGATTGGGAAATTGTCGTTTTGTTAATGATTGTATGTCTTTGTCGAATGTCATTTTGTCGTGTTAGCTGGTGGATTCCACAGTGTGGGGTCCACGGCGCTGTAATATACCCTCATCATCTTGTGGGTGTTATAGAATATGGTATCAGAGCTTAGGTTTACGGATACCTAGGCTGTCGGTTATTTGGGTCTAGTCGAGTGTTCTTTTTGAACACTATCACTGCTACGCCATCATCTCAGTACGCCGGTGCTCGTAAGTTTTTCCTAACTTGACTCATTATGTTGTTTTGTTCTGTTCCTTTCTGGATATCTTGTTCTGTTTTGCATTGAAGAGGATCCTCGACAATACATGGCATAGTGACCGGCTTGACCGCATTTCCGACAATTATTGTCAAACTTCTTTATAGAAACATAGCTATTCTTCTTTTGTTACGCCTTACCATCCCGACCAAGGAAATTTTGCCTTCTTTGGATTAGATTTTTATATCTTCTGAAGTTCTTGGCGTAGAGAGCAAGTTCCTCGTCGTCTTCATCCTCGGGAACATCTTCCTCAACATCGCTATCAACATTGAATGCGACTACCTTTTCACGAGGCTTTGGTTTGGTACCTCTAGACTTGAGAACGATCTCATAATTGATGAGTGACCCGATGAGGGCACTAAACTCGAGCTTGTTGAGATCTTTAGACTCCATGATCACGGTAACCGTGGCATCCCATTCGCATGGCAACGAGCGAAGAATTTTCTTAGCTTTGTCGCTACTAGATATAGGCTTCCCAAATGATGCAAGACCATTGGTTATAGCCGAGAACCGATCCAACATATTGGTGATCGTTTCCTCGTCCTTCATCGAGAAGAGTTCATAGTTATGAAGAAGCATGTTGATTTTAGTCTCCTTAACTTGGGTGGTTCCTTCATGAGTTACTTCGAGGATTTCCCAAATTTCCTTTGCGCTTTCATAGAAAGATATCCTATTGAGTTCTTCGGGATTAAGGGCGCAATATAGAAGTTGAGTAGCACGTGAATTGATGTGCGTGTTACTCTAGTCCTCGTCGTTGAACTCGTCGAACTTTTTCAATGATCCATCTTCTTTCTTGGCGAGTTTGGGACCAAGTGCAATGACTTTCAAAATTTCAATATCATAAGCTTGAACGAATATAGCCATTTTCTTTTTCCATGTCATGAAATTGGAACCGTCGAAGAAGGGAGGACGGTTGAGAGCATTTCCTTCGATTTGGCCAAGAAGTGCCATTTGCGGATCTTTTTTCCCTTAGATGGTTAAACCTTTAAAAAGAGACCTGCTCCGATACCAACTGAAGAGATAAATTCACCACTAGAAGGGGGGTTGAATAGTGGTAATTAGGAATATCGAACTTTCTCGCGAATAAAAGAAAATAGTGCGGAAAGTAAAAGACTCAAAGATTTATAGAGGTTCGGCAACTTGCCTACGTCCTCTCTCCGACTTCTTTTTCTATTGGCTCAAGAACAACCACACACTTGACTCATCTTCGATCGGTCCGAGTTCAACAACCATTACAACCACTTGTCTTCTATTGGTCCAAGCTCAACTACTTTCAAAATAAACTTTATTTATCAAGTGTTCTATCGGAACTAGATAATCCTCACTTTACGAATATTGGAGTGTAATCCTAACGATTCCGGATCAAAGATCCTAATAACACCGGATTAGTGACTCTAAATTCATTTCTCTAAAGCTCTCGTATGAGTGATGCAACACTCACAACCAAATGAAAGAATACAAAGTATAATAAATATTACAAGATGTATCACTCTTTGTATCTTTCTTCTCACAAGTTATAATGTAGTAATAGATAGAGATATGAGCTCAAGAATGCGTTGATTGGTTGTATGCTTGAATGCTTGAAGTTGTGTAAGTGATACCCAAGTCCTATGGGTATTTATAGGTGTCAGTCCTTCTTCGAATTCTGATATTTGTATTATTAGCGTGCGCTAATAATACATCCATAGCGTGCGCAATTGATCTCTGACTTGGCTGATCTGAACGGTCACAAAACTGTTCCAATGGTAAAATTATATGGCTAGTGTGCGCTAGTCATACCATCGTAGCATGCGCTAACGGTTGGTCAACAGGTCTTCAATCTTGACTTTAGATTATGCCGGTTCGTCTCCCCAACGACTCTTTCTCAACGGATATATTTATACTTAGCGTGCGCTACCAATTGTACATAGCGTGCGCTAATATATTTTAATATTAACTTTTCAGATTTCTCGGATCTCCTTTTGACTCCTGCGTTCCAACGGGTAATTTGTCCAACGGTAGAAATTTGAATGATTTATCGTGCACTAATTATTGCTGAATAGCGTGCGCTATATCCAGTAGCATGCGCAAGACTTGAAATGTAACGTGCGCTAAGACCTGATAGTAGCGTACGTAAATGAACGTCCGTAGCATGCGCAAATCCTTTTCCTTTTTCTGTCCAGACCTTACTGTCTCTCTTCCTTAAGTGCGATAGCGTGCATTACATAAAGATGATAGCGTGTGCTTGTAACACCCCCAATTCGCAAATGGGACATTACATGCCGTAGAACCCTCGTGAGGTCTACCAGGCTAACTCATGACACACATTCCGTACATGAAAAATCCCAAAGACACAATCATCAATGTAAAAATGGGTCTGTGGCCTCGGCCAAAATGTTTTAATAGACATACGTGAAAATATAAGTCGATACCATGCCATTGCCCACGCAGGGGACTTTAACCGAATACAATAAAACCAGCAAAATTCCGATACTCAAACAATATAAATGACCCAACATAAATAAAGACTCGAGCCTCATAATCATGCCAACCCATCCTTTGCGTGCATATCCCATGCCTGCTCCTCAGCTCTTCCGGTACCTGAAATGCATAAGACGCATTTCCCCCATTTAATGGGTTAGCATTCGAATAGCTAGTGCAAGTACACAATTACACAAAATTATATACAAATACGATTTTTACACAGTCATCTCAATCAGAAATCATTTGCCATAGATATTCCGGAATACTACATTGGCAATCAAATCAGTTATCAATTCATCACGGTATCACAAAATCACAACTGGTGTCCCGTGGCCGTACCCCTTAGTATCGAACCCCAGACATCCCGTCGAACGCTCCGAGTGGGACACCACTTCCGCGGCCATACCCCTTAGTATCGACCCCCAAACATCCCGTCGAACGCTCCAGGTGGAAGTTCAACCACACACGCACCCAAGTCCACTTCCGCAGCCGTACCCCTTAGTATCGACCCCCAGACATCCCGTCGAACGCTCCGGGTGGAAGGAACACAACTCACGCACCCGAAAACCACAATTTATCATTCATTTTGAAAACGTAATATACATAACGGAATGTAATACATGTACTTGCCTTGGTTAACACGACGTGAAGAAAAACGGTGAACGGAAAGGTTTTGGCCCGAATAATCTTCACAAATCCGATCCTAACACAATAATGATAAACAACCAATCTCAAAACTACGAAAACACAGGAATACGTCCTAGTTCTACCCACTGCAACAATTCGTCGAACATTACTAGGGTATCATCGAGTATAAGTGTCGAACAATGGAAAAATAGGAGTTTAAAACCACAAATCCTCAAGAAAACGAAGGATTACAAGTATACGATTGAAATCTAGCAATAATCCATGATAATTCGGATTAAAAGAGTCAAATCACAAGAAATCCCCAAAATTTCCCCAAAATCTCAAAACAAGGGTTCTAGGGACTCTTACCTTGATTCGGATGGCGGAAAATGTTAAGAACTTGAAGAATTCACACAAGGAATGCAAGGATGTTAGTGGATGATGATATTTGATCGGAATCGGCCGTAACCCCCGTCTGGAATCGCTCAAAGCCGAAGAGAAGGAGTAAGGGTGGAAAATGACAAAGTTGGGCTCTTGTTGTCCTATTTATATCAGACAGGCTTAGCGCACGCTACGCACAAGCATTAGCATGTGCTAACGGGGTGCGGATTGCAGTCAGAGACTTCTGTCATCTCGTTAGCGTACGCAGGCTAACAAGATTAGCGTGCGCTAATGGTATAAATTAGCGTGCGTTAACACTCAATTAGCGTACGCTATCTGGTCTAGTACCGAAATACTAAACCTTCTGCCCAGTCCGCTGAAATTATTAGCGCACGCTACAAACTCCAAGTTAGCGTACGCTAACCACACAGCGATAGCGCACGCAAGGAATCAAGGAGTAGCGTGCGCTACTCAGGCAGATCAATCTTCGCCAGACAAGACACTGCCGCAGATGCATTTAAAATCGAAATGCAAAGCAAGGCCAGAATCCAGAAACATAAACACGTAATATTCAAGACGATCGAGCTCAGTGTTGAAAGATAATACAACTCCGATCACCGGAGAGTCCATAATGCGACAAAGAAAGTGAAATTACCTAACTTATAGAAAATTATAAAAATGGCCCAAGTGCCCAAAAATCACGATACGACGTCGGATTAACAAACCGAAAGTCTCAACATGACTAACTCAACCATACGAACTTATGCAAACCAAGAAACAACGAAAATGAACGAGTTTTACGAGAATCGAACTCACATGCGACAAGATATTACTCAAGATAAAATTACGTAAAAACATCCTCGAAACTCGTCCAAACGGAAAAATTCCAAGAACTAAATAGATTCAGAACTTCGAAATAGTAACAAGTGATTCGTCCGAAATGAACATACACCAAAAATAGAAATTACCAAAAATATAAAGTACGGATATTACATTCTCTCCCCCTAAAAATAATTTTCGTTCCGAAACATACAACGCGAATAACTCGGGGTATCTCGACTGCATACTCTCTTCCGTCTCCCATGTGGCTTCCTAGGATCCATGCCTCGACCGTTGAACTTTAACCATAGGAATGGTTTTGTGCCAAAGTTGCTTCACCCGACGCTCTAAAATCTGAATCAGTCTCTCCTCGATGGTAATGTCGGGTCCTAACTCGATCTCTCCAAAATCAATAATATGGCTAGGGTCCAGTACGTACTTCCTAAGCTGGGAAACATGAAATACATTATGCACGTGACTCAAGGACGGCGGCAAGCCTAACCGATATGCAAGCTCTCCCACTCTCTATAAAATCTCGAACGGTCCAATATATCTCGGACTAAGTTTACCTTTCCGACCAAAGCGGTAAACTCCCCGTGTCGGCGACACCTTAAGCAAGACATGATGTCCCACCTCAAACCCCAACGGCCGGCGATGCGTATCGGCATAAGACTTATGCCGACTCTGGGCCGTCAACAACCTATCACGAATCATAGCAATCTTCTCTCTCATCTCAACTACCATATCGGGCTCGGTACTAATCAGCTCGGACGCATCGTCCCAACACAACGGCGATCTGCACCTCCTCCCATACAATGCCTCAAATGGTGCCATTTTGATCGAGGCGTGCCAACTATTGTTGTACGTGAACTCGATCAACGACAAGTGCGACTCCCAATCATCCTTCCAATCTAAGGCACAGGCTCTCAACATATCCTCCAGTGTCTGGATCGTCCGCTCTGACTGCCTGTCAGTCCGAGGGTGGTAAGATGTACTGAGTCTCAACTCAGTCCACAAAGCTCGATGAACAGCCTGCCAAAAATGTGATACAAACCGGCCATCTCGATCCGAAACAATACTCCTAGGAGTCCCATGCAATCTCACGATCTCTGCAATAAACACTCGTGCCAGCCTCTCCGGCCCTCAAGTGTCCTTAATACCCAAGAAATGAGCTAATTTGGTTAGTCGATCGACAATAACCCAAATCATGTTCATTCCAGTCCGAGTCCTAGGCATCCCGGTAATGAAATCCATAGAGATTTCTTCCCACTTCCATTCCGGAATGGGAAGTGGTCGTACCAACCCCGCGGGCTGCCGATGCTCAATCTTAACCTGCTGACAGGTAAAACACTTCGCCACAAACTCGCTAACGTCCATCTTAAAATTGCTCCACCAGTAGTTACTCCTCACATCCTTGAACATTTTGCTCGTACCAGGATGTATGGAGTAAGGAGTGGTATGAGCCTCGCTCAAAATCTTCTGCCTCAACTCAATGTCATTGGGTACACATAATCTGTCGCGAAATCTCAAAACTCCGTCATCCTGAATCACAAACCCAGGGGCTTTCCCCTTTCTCACATCCTCCCTCAACTGGACCAAAAATGGATCATCATACTGTTTCGCCTTGATATCATCAGTCAAGGACGAAGTGATCTCCAACGCACATAACTGGCCCTGAACTCTCTGAACCCAAACCTCGATATTCTGACAAATCAAATCCCGCTGGATCCTGCTCTTTGGTGTAAGTACCTCTAACATCTGTAACGTCATCGGTTTTTGGCTCAACGCATCAGCCACTACGTTAGCCTTACCCAGATGATAAAGTATCTCGATGTCGTAATCTTTAATTACCTCCAACCACCTACGCTGCCTCATATTCAAATCTTTCTGACTGAAGATATACTTCAAACTCTTGTGATCCGTAAAAATCTTACACGACGAACCATAAAGATAATGCCTCCAGATCTTTAAGGCGAAAACGACCGCAGCTAACTCCAAATCGTGCGTGGGATAATTTACCTCATAACGTTTCAACTGGCGGGACGCATAAGTAATCACCCTATCTCTCTGCATCAAAACACATCCGAGCCCGAGGCCCGAAGCATCACTATATACCACGAAATCCTCGTTCCCCTGAGGCAATGCTAAAATGGGTGTGGTAGTCTATCGTCTCTTCAACTCATCAAAACTATCCTGTCTGTCTGCGGTCCACTCGAACTTCTGAGTTTTCTAGAGTAACTAAGTGAGCGGTCTAGCGATCTTAGAAAATCCCTCAATGAATCTATGACAATAGCCTGCAAGTCCCAGAAAACTCCTCACTTCCTTCACATTCTTGGGCGGTTCCCATGCCATCACCGCCTCTGTCTTCTGTGGATCTACCCGAACTCCCTCCGCTGAAATCACATGCCCGAGGAACATTACTTCCTTGAGCCAAAACTCACACTTAGAGAACTTCGCATATAACTGCTCAGTTCTCAAGGTGTCCAACACAATCCAGATATGTAAGGCATGCTCCTCTTGGCTCCGGGAATAGATAAGAATGTCGTCGATAAAGACGACTACGAACTTGTCCAGTTACTCGATAAAAACTTTGTTCATTAACTGCATGAACACTGCTGGGGAATTGGTTAGCCCGAAAGTGATAACCAGAAACTCATAATGGCCATATCTTGTCCGAAAGGCAGCTTTCGGTATATCGCTGTCCCGAATCCTCAAATGGTAATATCCCGATCATAAATTAATCTCCGAAAAGACTGTCGCTCCCTGAAGCTGATCAAACATGTCGTCGATCCTGGGCAAAGGGTACTTGTTTTTAATGGTCAACTTGTTTAATTCTCGGTAATCGATGCATAAACGAAGCGATCCATCCTTCTTCTTAACAAAAAGTACGGGCGCACCCCAAGGAGATGCGCTCGGTCGAATATTCCCTTTATCTAACAATTCCCCCAACTATTTCTTCAATTCTAACATCTACGACGGTGCCATACGGCATGGCGCTGAGAAACGGGAGCCGCATTTGGCTCAAGATCAATAGGAAACTCAACCTCTCGCTGTGGTGGTAATCCCGGCAAGTCATCTGGAAATACATCGGGGTACTCGCTGATAACTGGAATCGATGACATGTCGACTCCGCCATCCTCCGCCTGTAGAGCGTAACAATAATAACCCGCACAACCCTGGTTCAAAAGTTTCATCGCCTTCAAGGTGCTAATCACACTTCCCAATCTACCTGGTTTACAACTGACGAGAGTATGCTTGGTGCCGTCCTCAGCCACTATCGAGATGGTGTGAGTCCTATAATTCATTATAGCATAGTGACGATCCAACCAATCGTCCCCGAGGATCAAATCCTCACCCTTAAGATCTATAACAATAAGGTTCGAGGGCCAATCTCGGCTCCCGATCCTCACTCGGCAATCCCTAACTTCCCGGTCCCCAAGGCGTACCCACTACGAACGATTCACACTCATACAAACAATCAATACCAATACGACACACATAATCCGAAGCAATAAAAGAATGAGTAGCACCCGAATCGAAAAGCACCGAAACGGGATGAGAAAGGATCTGAGTGGTACCTGACGCCACTCGAATGTCTGCCTCCTCTGTGCACCTCATCTGATATAACCGAGGGTGGACTGAGCCCGAACTAGATGCAGCTCGGTGGTCCGGCTGACCCCGGCCCCTACCACGGCCCGAACTCTGAGGAACATGAGCAACTGGAGTCTTCTGATCAATATTGTGCTCTCTCTGAACGACGGTGGTAGTCGGAGCTCTAGCAGCCCTGGTGGCTCTCTCACAATGTGCTGCTCGGTGCCCCGTCTGCCCGCAAGTAAAGCAAGTATCTGGAGGAGAAGGGCAATCCTTCATCAAATGCTCATATTGGTTGCAGTTAAAACAAACCCTGCCACCAGAAGCAACGGATTGGACTGAACGATTACCCTGAGATCCCCCAGCCTGATGAAACGGCCTCTTCCCAGGTGTAGGGGCAGATTGTGCTCTCGAAACTCGGCCACTCTTCCTGGCTGAAAAACTGCCAGCCATTTTCTGTTTTTTGGCCTCGGTACCGAACTCTGATTCCAGTGCGGCCATCTCGATCGCTAGAGTGCAATCCTGATACTCCTTCAAAGTGACACACATGAGCGGTGGCATACTCTGCCTGATATGCGGTTTCATGCGCATATTGAAATAACGGATCTTGTCGGCCTCGGTCCTCACCTGATCTTTCACGAATCCTAATTGCTGATTATAAGTGATGATGGCCTGAGAAATAGGCACATCCTGAGGTGTAGCGGTGAAGAACTCCACAATTCTGCGCTCCTTGACTGGCGGTGGATAATATTCTGCTTCCATAGCATCCTTAAATTCCTCCCACGTGGCCTGGCGGTCTCTGGGCATCACAGCCTCCCACCATTCCGCAGCTTCCTTATCCAGGAGGTACTGAGTGATATCTACCCTCCTGTCATCGGGAAAAGCTACGGCATCAAAAGTCCTGCCCAACTGAAAGAGCCAATTCTCCCAACCGAGGGAGTCAGAAGAATCAGTGAAACGAGGGGGGTGCATCTTAGTTACTATCTAAAGCCATTTACTAGCTTCGTCCTCTAGAGTCGGGGGCTAGTTTTGGCGTCCATCCTGAGCTATCTGAGTGAGTTGGGCTACCAACTGCTGAAGTACGGTAGTAGCCCCGGCATCGGCGTTATTACCCGACGGCACTGAATGAGAAGCCGAATCCACAAAGGACTGAGAAAGTGAGCCTTCCTCATTATTAGCACCACGACCACGGCCTCGGACGCGTCCCCAAGCTGGTCTACCGCGACCTCTCAACATACTGAAGAAAATAATTGAAAAGAATAAGATCAGAAAAATTCACAATTTACAAGGTTGGTATGACAATTCACAATTTCCAAACAGAACAAGGTATAAATTACAGGAATATATGAGTTCGAGGAGACTTACAGCCACGGGTCGCACAAAAAGACGATAGCATGATGATATTAGGCTCAACGACTGACTCAAACAACTTAACTGACAGACCCAAAATTAACCGACAGCCTAGGCATTCAAAACCTAGGCTCTGATACCATAAATGAAACACCCCCAATTCGCAAATGGGACATTACACGCCATAGAACCCTCGTGATGTCTACCAGGCTAACTCATGACACACATTCCGTACATGAAATATCCCAAAGACACAATCATCAATGTAAAAATGGGGCCGTGGCCTCGGCCAAAACGTTTTAATAGACATACGTGAAAATATAAGTCGATATCAAGCTATTGCCCAGGCAGGGGACTTTAACCGAATACAATAAAACCAGTCAAATTTCGATACTCAAACAATATAAATGACCCAACATAAATAAAAACTCGAGCCTCATAATCATGCCAACCCTCCTTTGCGTGCATATCCCGTGCCTACTCTTCAGCTCTTCCGGTACCTGAAATGCATAAGACGTATTTCCCCCATTTAAGGGATTAGCATTCGAATAGCTAGTGCAAGTACACAATTACACAACATTATATACAAATACGATTTTTAGACAGTCATCTCAATCAGAAATCATTTGCCATAGATATTCCGGAATACTAAATTGGCAATCAAATCAGTTATCAATTCATCACGGTATCACAAAATCACAACTGGTGTCCTGTGGTCGGACCCCTTAGTATCGACCCCCAGACATCCCGTCGAACGCTCTAGGTGGGACACCACTTCCGCGGCCGTACCCCTTAGTATCGACCCCCAGACATCCCGTCGAACGCTCCGGGTGGAAGTTCAACCACACACGCACCCAAGTCCACTTCCGCGGCCGTACCCCTTAGTATCGACCCCCAGACATCCCGTCGAATGCTCCGGGTGGAAGGAACACAACTCACGCACCCGAAAACCAAAATTTATCATTCATTTTGAAAACGTAACATACATAACGGAATGTAATACATGTACTTGCCTTGGTTAACACGACGTGAAGGATAATGGTGAACGAAAAGGTTTTGGCCCGAATAATCTTCACAAATCCGATCCTAACACAATAATGATAAACAACCAATCTCAAAACTACGAAAACACATGAATACGTCCTAGTTATACCCATTGGAACAATTCGTCGAACATTACTAGGGTATCATCGAGTATAAGTGTCGAACAATGGAAAAATCGGAGTTTAAAACCACAAATCCTCAAGAAAACGAATGATTACAAGTATACGATTGAAATCTAGCAATAATCCATGATAATTCGGATTAAAAGAGTCAAATCACAAGAAATCCCAAAAATTTCCCCAAAATCTCAAAACAAGGGTTCTAGGGATTCTTACCTTGATTCGGATGGCGGAAAATGTTAAGAACTTGAAGAATTCACGCAAGGAATGCAAGGATGTTAGTGGATGATGATATTTGATCGGAATCGGACGTAACCCCCGTCTGGAATCGCTCAAAGCCGAAGAGAAGGAGTAAGGATGAAAAATGACGAAGTTGGGTTGTTGCTATCCTATTTATATCAGACAGGCTTAGCGCACGCTACGCACAAGCATTAGCGTGCGCTAACGGGGTGCGTAATGCAGTCAGAGACTTCTGTCCTCCCGTTAGCGTACGCAGGATAACAAGATTAGCGTGCGCTAATGTTAAAAATTAGCGTGCGTTAACACTCAATTAGCGTACGCTATCTGGTCTAGTACCGAAATACTGAACCTTCTGCCCAGTCCGCTAAAATTGTTAGCGCACGCTACACACTCCAAGTTAGCGTACGCTAACCACACAACGATAGCGCATGCAAGGAATCAAGGAGTAGCGTGCGCTACTCAGCAAAGATCGATCGCTCAGATCGAGACAACTGCCGCAGACAAGATTTAAAATCGAAATGCAAAGCAATGCCAGAATCCAGAAACATAAAAACGTAATATTCAAGACGACGGAGCTAAATGTTGAAAGAGAATACAACTCTGATCACCGGAGAGTCAGTAATGCGACAAAGAAAGTGAAATTCCCTAACTTATAGGAGATTACAAAAATGGTCCAAGTGCCCGAAAATCACGATACGACGTCGGATTAACAAACCGAAAGTCTCAACACGACTAACTCACCAATACGAACTTATGCAAACCAAGAAACAACGAAAACGAACGAGTTTTACGAGAATCGAATGCACATGCGACAAGATATTATTCAAGATAAAATTACGTAAAAACATCCTCGAAACTCGTCCAAACGGAAAAATTCCAAGAACTAAATAGATTCAGAACTTCGAAACAGTAACAAGTGATTCGTCCGAAACAAACATACACCAAAAATAGAAATTGCCAAAAATAAAAAGTACGGATATTACAGCGCTAAGACTAACAGCTTAGCGTGCGCTGATATTGTGACCTTTGCGTGCGCTATCCATCAGTTGACTTCACTAGGCTGCAGATAACTTGCCTGACTGCAGGTGATTTGAACCCTCGATAGCGTGCGCTACCTTTGAAACTGTAGCGTACGCTATGAACATAATTTTCCTTCAATGTAGCATCTCGATGAGATACATTTTGTTAAATGTTTTGAAAACGATCATCATCAAAATACTTTGAGTCAACACGGGTGTCTTATGTCCGTAATTGGCCAGGCCTTACGGCCGTAACTCGACCTAGCAGCCTTCCGACTGCCCTGCTAGAGACTCTACGACGTATCGATCACGCAAACACACCGACTATGATCTAAAAAAATAACGAACAGGCTACGAAACTCAATGTACCACAGTGCAAGCACATGATTCCAAGGACACGGACGACAATAGTCCGTTCGACCGAAGAAAAATTCGACAAAAACGGAACGGAGATCTCGGGTATTACAATAATCTTGATTAGCAAGTTCTTATAACCTTGTTCTAGCCGTATCCTTGGAGGATAACGAGGTTTAGTAGTTCCGGTCGTTTCTCCGGCGCGTGGAAAGTAGAGTCGCGATTCTTTTGGCGTTGGATTATCCAAGAGCTTGGAGCGGATTGGAATCGTAGGGAGATCGCCTAAAGCTTGAGGAAACGTTTTCTCGGATATCTCTAATCCTCCTTTGTTTCATTTTAATATTCATATATACGTAGCTCAATCAATCCTCGTAGAGATTCGGATCGAATTAATTTTCGTTTTACCGCTTCCGCTGGGCCTTCGATTTAGGCACCGAATCCCAACAGTGGTATCGAAGCACAGGTCTTGCGATCGTATATATGATATTTAGCATTTGGAATGCTTGATTGGATGGTGTATGATTTGGAATCATAATCATATTAATCGTTGATTTTTTTATTATTCATCTAAAAATTATTTTTTCATGATTTTATGTTACAATATAAATCTATATTTCTTTTGAGAAACTGATTTAAATGTGTAATATAAAGATTATAAAAATATTAGTTTTGGAATCGGGGCGGAAATACGAGCCGAAATCGTAAATGGACCCGGAAGCTTGGAGCTGTCCGGGCACTGCCACGCGGTCTGGCCCTGTGCCGGCCATGCTCGGCAGCCTCTGCCAGCCATGCTCGGCATCCTACCGGCCGCTGCCTCTCAGTGGTCTCGGTCCCGGCCGGCCCTGATCGGCAACTTGCTGGGCAGCTTGCTGAGCAGTGCTCCGGGCTTGGTCCGGCCGTGTTTTTCGACTCCGTTTTTTATATTTCGTTCGATAATTAATTTCACACAAATTATATTGGATTTAATTTGACTACGATTTAATTATGGTAATTTTATTCTTAGGGGATTTAATTTAATGAAATATTTTATCGTCCGGAACAAGTTAAAATTAACAGTTGTATGAATTAATTGGATTAATTCGTTTTGGATGGATTAATTTATATTGATTGGATCAATATTTAGATTAATTATGAATGCCATTTATTTAATGTGTTTGATGCATTATTTTTGAATGGTGATGTGGTTCATGGACCTAGTTTTGAATCGTTCGGTTTTATTCGATTTGGTTGTAAAGGCTGTTTTGAGCCTATTTATTTTACTAGAAATATTTGTATCTAGGATGCAATTTTCAATGTAAAATTTATATGTAATGATGAAGACCGGAGGAAGATCCATTCGAGAAAATGAAGATTCAAGACCGAAGACTTGTAATTAGATTACGGAGTTTTTGATTCTAGGAACAGTCCATGAACTACATGTTGGTAGCAACTAGGCTGTGAATGTTTATTCATATTGTATGAATGCACAAACACGCTTAAATGAATTAATGTGCAAAGTGTAACATTAATCGCGAAAATTCTCCCACGACAAATTATTAAGTTTAAAAGGTTTCAAGGTTTTCCTTCCCTCCATCGATTTTTCGGAAAATTGAAATCCAAACCGTGTGTGCTATGCTTATGAGTTATCGGAGTAGTCGTTCGGGGAGGATGGATAAATGACCGGAAGCGCATTGGATGCCTTCGGTTGGAGCAAATTTTATCCCTAGAAACCTGTTCAGTTGCCGGATAAGATTCAATTGTGAAATTGATTTGCGTCGATGGTATAAACTTAACTTGTTTATGAACCATAGAAACCGTATACGTTAAGGGGAGTTAACAAGTGATAAAAGAAGATCGAATCATCCATTAGATGGTGTTGTTACCCAAAATATTATTCAGAAGGATTTGCTGGATTTGGCTATGGGTGAGTAACAAACAAAATGCAAGAGCATGGGCGATGGAATGAAAATAACACAAGATTTGCCAGGGTTGTTAATCCCGGGATTGAATGGTCTCGCGAGATATTATTAATAATAATAATACTTTGGAGTACAACTATTAATGTAAGAGTGCGATTACAATGAGTGTAATGACCCTTGTTGTCTAGCTATTGAGTGCTGATGATTGCCGGAAGAACCAGAGTTAATGCTCTATGAGTTCTTGTTACAAAGATTAAATATAGTGAGTGTTCATTTCTGCCGAACGTCTTTCTTATCTCTGGGATTTCTCTTTAGGGTAATTCCACTCTGCTTTCCCAAATGCTGGAAGTCTCCTATTTATAGAAGAGGAGGTAGTTGGGATGTCTTAATCCCAAATGGGCGATCGCCTTTCCTGTATTAAATGCTCATTAAACGGGTGATCGTCTCAGCACCTGGGTCGGTTTCCTTAAAGTCCGCGGCTGCTATAGGCAGCCAGACATGCGAACCAATGGGAAAACAACACGTGCCCTGTGACTCAGTCTTGGGAGGTCCCACCTAGGGCGCTTTTTGCGGGTCTGTCGGTAGGTGATACGCCATGGCATGTGTTCACGGTGTGGTGTATATGTATTTTGCTCACCTCGGGAGAGTCCGCCGAGGCCTCGAGGGAATCCAATGGTATAGCCCTGGATTCACGAGTTGGTGTGTATATGATTTGTGAATGTAAATTGCTCACCTCGGGAGGGTCCAACGAGGCCTCGAGGGAATCCAATGGTATAGCCCTGGATTCACGAGTTGGTGTTGTATTTGTGTGAACAAGATTTGCATATCTTGGGTGATTATGTTGTGTTGATTTTATCTCCATCGAGGACACGTGACATCGGTTTTAACCCCGTGAATTGTTGTTGGTTTTATTTGTGAAAACAAAACATTTGGGCTATGACCCCTGTTGATTTTGGAAAGAGAAGGATTTGATAATCCTAAATTTTTTTCTATTAAAACTCCCGATGGCTTATTAAACCATTTTGTAAATTGTTTCTCTTGAATTGTATTCGGTTTTGGAATGTTTTACCCAAACTCTTGCTTCGGGAAGTATTCTTCGTTGTGTTGAAATCTTTGAGGATTCCTGATTGTTATTATTCTTGGTACTTGAATTGTATGATTCATATTTTGCACTTTGTACTTGTAGTAGCAAAATAGTGGAATTTCGCTAACCCCCTAGTGATCGGGGGGTGGATGTTTGTATTGCATTCAGCTTTTTGGGAACATAGCACAGGGTCGACATGAAGGGTGATGAAAGATGATTGATACTAATCACATGAGGACCCATCTATTGCTGTATTGGTCCAGTTGTACGTTATTTCTGCTGTAATATTTTCCCCGTTGTACGGGAGTATTTTGTATTTGACCCCTGCGTGGGCATGTATTGAGATTGAGTTGCATGTATTTCTTGAAAGACCAAATCAGTCTGCAGAGTCATTTTAGCCTTAAAGGCATTGTTGAGATATTCGATGTTGTTACCAGCCTCGTATATCCTTGAGGAAAGGTTCTACGGCGTGTAATATCCCTGAGCGGATTTGGGGTGTTACACATACTAGGTATGGTTATGTATACTTAATGAAACATAAATCTGAGGCCTTTGAGAAATTACTGGAATTTAAGGCTCTAGTCGAGAAACAAACTGGAAATCATATCAAAGCACTTCGATCGGACCGAGGTGGCAAGTATATGAGTACGGAGTTTGACGAGTTCTTTAAGGAACATGGAATAGTATCACAACTAACACCTCGAGGTACTCCTCAGTTATATGGTGTGTCAGAAAGAAGGAACCGGACCTTGTTGAACATGGTCCGTTCCATGCTAGGCTATAGTGACTTACCGATTGTTGTTGCCCGAAATATTTATCCGAAGATTAAATACTGCTGGAATGGACGGACAACAAACAAGGTTGCGGGAGCACTTCCGAGAGGGTGTAAATAACACAAGATTTGCCGGGTTTCTTAGGCCCGGGCTTGAATGCTCTCGCGAGATGTTATTAATACAAATATTCGTGGATACAAGTATTAATGTGAGAATCTAAGTACAATGTGTAAAAAGATCCAATTAATCCAGCTCTTGAGCGAAGCCTTAGTGTTCTTGCTCTCGACCGATCATCTTCTGTATGAGCGAGGCTGAGAGAGAAGAAGGAACCGAAAGATAGCTGTTGCCAAGAGTAGGAGAAAGCCAAGTTGTGAGTATTGCTTGGAGAGATGAACTTCAGAGAATCAAAAGTTCGGTCCTTTGGACAAGTGCAGGCTGCCCTCTATTTATAGGGGCTGAGGAGCCTTGTTTCCTAGCGGGCGATCGCTTTTCGGCCAATATAATAATGGGGTGATCGTCTTTAAGTCACATGGGCAGTCTGTCTAAAGTCCAAGGCAGCTGCTAGCAGCCAGCTGTGCGGTCCAATGAGAAGTCAGCACGCGTCCGGAGTCACTGTCACATGCGGTCCTACTGACGCCTTTCGGCGGGCCTATCGGCTGGTGGGAAGATGCTGACAGGCTGTGGTCAACGATCCGTGATATGCGGATCTTGTCTTGGCACTGCACGTGGGTTCTGTCCTGAGGTTCGGCCTTTGCCGACAGAATGACCATCGGCTTTGAGCGGCATGAGGCGGTCATCAAAGGTCAGTCGCCAGGGATCGGCATCGGTCGGTCACAAAGGGTCGGTCGGCGAGTGCCGAGAGATGATCGTTTGCTAGTCAGTCGCCAGGAGTCGATCGCCAAGTACCGATAGACGATCGTCTTAGATGTCGATCGCTCGGCACCAGGACTTGTCCTGGGACCTTCGGTCGCCAGTTCTGCCTTGACTGCGGGGCTAAGACTAGGTCGCCCGATCTCTGGTCGGCAGTTCTGCCTCGGCTGCTCGGCAATGGCTAGGTCGCCCGATCTCCGAGGCAATCGCCGGTCGGAGAGTATAATTCTCAACACAACACCGATTTATCTGTGGGGGTATGTGTAATACCACCGGTATTTCATACTTAATTACCTTGTATTGTGTGAATTCTTATAATGTGATGTTGTTTTTTTATTATTTATTTAATTAAGTGCTATACAATTGTGCAATGTGGATGAAACTGAGGTGACACGCCTTGACACCGTTGGACAATCGTCGGTGCAAATATGATGGTGGCCAACGTCTTGTTCCCCGATAATTGTTGACGAGTGGGAAGGATGGTCACCTCGAGATGGTTAAAATGTGATATGTGGCTAAGGGATTGAATGTCTAATGCATGTTACAGTATATGCATAACGTACGCTAAATCTGAAGTATTACGTACGTTAACGTAACTCGGTTACGTACATAACGGTTGAGTTGGTCTCCTGACCAGAATCTTCCTTTTGACGCGGATTGAGCTACTTTTGGTGGGATAGAAGACAAACGAGTCAACCCCTTATAACGTACGCTATTCGCAAAGCTTAGCATACGCTACGGTTAGGTGCATTAAGTACGTTATAACAACTTACGTAGGTAACATATGGGTGCAATTCATTCAGTGGCCTATGGACGGCCTTTTCGTACATTAACCATCTCACATAGCATACGTAATACGCTTTACGTACGTAAATCCTGGAACGTTAACGTACGTTAACGAGATCGGGTGTTATAAAACAACACTCCCACCTTCATTTCTCCCAACCCAAAACCTTAAGTGAAGCACTCTTGAAGCTTTTCCACATCCTTATACACTAGAATTAACATAGAGGAGGTGATTTCGTAAGCTCCGGTGAAGATTATCCAAGTCATTCGATCCATTCCTCGTTTCTGCTCGTGGCCCTTGTTGATTTGTCATCTCTCCTCAATGTTTTTCATCTATTAAGGTAAGCCTATCAATCCTAGGAGTAATATCTTCAATGTTGTTGATTATTACTTGTTAGATTATGGGTACTTGGGTAGATTTTGCTAAACGTCGTAGACAATCTAAACGGACGAACCTGTAGTAGTCGGGATTTTCATTGTTCGTATATTTCGTTTTCATACTACTTGTTGTAACAATCACATGCGAGAACTTCCATCTCAATTTACATTGGGATTTTATAAACTCGACGAATCAATTGCAAGAGAATTTCGTAGGAATCCATCACCGTTTGATAAACTAGTCGTAACCCACTCTTGCCATATGATTATCAACGTTAAATTAACTAGTGGAATTAATTCGATAGTATTAATGTCATTGAGAATCAAACTCCGAAATCATTATGTAAAATGGTAATCCACCGATTGAAGTACTCGGAATAGAGAATTGAATTAGAAGTTATGGGATTCGATTATGCTATATTCTTTTGTTGCTAACTCAATGATGATTGGGATAATCTTGTTGAACAAATTGATATAGCTAACGTTAACCGTAGAATTGAACGACATAGTGGTACGTATTGCTTGTGAACTTAGAAGTACGATACTTGTGTTGGCAATTAAAACTACGTTAGGAACCTAGTTTGGGAAGGGAATGGGTACTAGTTCTATTCATCATGATCTGTACGAGGTGTTAATCGATATTATGTGACTAGGTTAAGCTCGATCGGGCGTGGAGATCCCAGTTATCATAAGGCACCTACCGTCGGATCAAAGCCAAGTGAAATCTTGCATGAGAAATGCTAATATTATTGAAATGTTCGTATTCATGAATGTGCCATTGTTGATAAATACCGACGGTTGTCTTTCTCTAAAAATGTGTTATAAATGGGCCGATATGTTGGGGATAAAACCTATATGGTACCTGCATGGAAATGTGTTAGGGGATAAGACCCAAATTGGGCACCTACGTTCCGGGGTATTCCCGTGTGGATACTTTCGTGACCTTTGGTTGCGACCTTGGGGTTTATGTGATAAAAAGAGAAAGACAACGTCGGTCGTGTGGTGAAATATTTTCTGTTGGTTATGTGGCACTATGTTTGGTAAAATTGTGTATATCGATGCTAATAATTGTTATTGGTATGCATTCTGACCCTGGTTACCTGGCATGAATTGTCGTCCCAGGTAAATTTGTTGATCATGTGCAGGACATTCCTGAGGGGTCCGGTCAGACTTGAACCGTGTTGGAATAAACTCTTGACGCTGCATAAATTAAATTTGATCTTTAAAACCTCCGTTATGTAATAATCAAACTTTGAATTATGTTTCTTCTTAAAACTTTACGGATCATGATATGTAACCGTGGACTTATCGTTTTATTGCAATTACATTAAAATGTCTATTTCCTAAAATAGCCTTGTGGGTCCCACATGGGATTCACGGCACTGTATTACCTCGAGAGATTTTGGGGGTGTTACAGAAAATGGTATCAAAGCGATGACTCCTGGTTTAAATAAAATTTCTCCTAATTTTCAAAGTTATTCCAGTCCAACACCCCAAGCGACCATAACTCCTCGTGGGAATGCAAAGTAAGTGATATGTGTGATTTCTATCTGGATACTACATTTACTTGTAAACTATGTGTGGAACTGTCTTTAGATAAATACCGTCAGTAATGGCATGCCGAGGAGCTAGGAGGGTGGTGAATGATGCTCAGGGTTCCGCCGCAAACCACGATGGGGACAGGAACACTGTAGAGACCCATCCTGCAGGGGACCAGCCGCCACCAATTAATCAAAATGATTAGGAGGCGGAACGCCAGAATAACAACCCGGGAGGCATGGACCCAGCTTTCGTTTAGGCGCTTTCCCAAGCTATTGCCATGGGAATTGCTCAGGTCAACCAGGTAGAACGGCTATCGGTCATCAATGTGGAGGAAAACGCAGGAAGAGACCGATGGTTGGGAGAGATGTTGAAGGCTATGTAACACCCCCAGAATCTGACCGGAAATATTACACGCCACAGACCCTCTCCGTGAGGATCCACCAGGCTAGACATCGAAACAACACATTACTTTACATACCGACGTAACAACATAACGAACCAATTGACCGATTTGGTCTTTTGTCACTAACATACAAATCAAAGTATACATTTCTATCTCGACTTATACCCATGCAAGGGTAAAATACACTCACAAGCAAAAGTACGACAGCGGAAAAGACCATACAACGAACTCTGACCGACTATATCCAAAACTGGACTTCATGTGATTAGTATCATTCGTCTTTCATCATCCTTCGCACCGATCCTGTGTTTTGCTCCCAAAACCTGCATGTACCTGGACACAGAACAGACATCCACCCTCCGAATACTCGGGGGTTAGCAAAACTCCACTGTTTTGCTAGTACAAATATAAAATGCAAATACGAGCCATACACAACACATTCTGAGAATACAACGAAAGACTTCCCGAGATAAATTATTTAGTTAAAATAGTTCAAGTCTTGAAAGTAGAAACGAAACAAGTAAGCACTTTGAAAACATTTCCAAATCTCGGAAGTTTTGAAAACATTTGAAATTGAAAAGTTCTTAATTCCTCGAAAGCCACTCAGGGTCAGAGTCCCAAAGTTCATTTTCCAAGATGCAAATCCGTTAACAAAACATGGGGTCCACGACCCAACCATTCCGGTCACAAAACACAGGATCCACGACCCGATCATCCACTTCAATTCACTTACAAGTGCACATTACACATAATACATTATTTATGCCATTCTAAACAAGCACCAAGACTCGATATACAATGACTCTCGACCTCGAGCACAAAGCATTATGATACTCCAGACAATATCACCATTAACGAAAACATCAATATCACGGAAACCACACTTGGTAACCCACGGCCGTGCCCCTTAGCATCGGCCCCCAGACGCCCCGTCGAACGCTCCGGGTGGGAAACCACTTCCGCGGCCGTACCCTTAGTATCGACCCCCAGATGCCCTGTCGAACGCTCCGGGTGGAAGTTCAACCACACACGCACCCAAGTCCACTTCCTCGGCCTTACCCCTTAGTATCGACCCCCAGACGCCCCGTCGAATGCTCCGGGTGGAAGTTCGACCACACATGCACCCGAGTCCACTTCCTCGGCCGCACCCCTTAGTATCGACCTCCAGACGTCCCGTCGAACGCTCCGGGTGGAAGGAACACATCTCACGCACCAGAAAGATCATAATTCAGTTGTAAACCACAAGCCTCGGAAATCAATCATGGTATATATAGTCGAGGTACCTTACTAGAATGGCCAGTTCATCCAACACATGCTCACGACCCAGAACTAATAGTATCAACAAGGAAGCACACTATTGCAACAGCACCGAACGGCACAACCAATATCACATAAATTCACATATTAATCGATAACCACATGTCTCCACGTACAGCTTAAACAAAGGATTAAACTTCAAAACTTACCGACGACGTAATCACACATAATGGCATCACACAAAAGTAATGCGATCTTATACTCAACATTAATACACATATTCAATTAAGCCTATTAATTCTCGGAACACACGAGTCATCTTTAAGAAAACCATGATGGTAAATATACCGATTCATTTGGAAAAATAATTATAAATATTTATTTAGCAAATATCGACGATTAGCAACCATTATATCCACAAAACACGTAATGTATGGGCAAGATACTTGCCTCGAATTCAGTTTGTGAATACTCCAACGAACGCGACTCGGCCGAAACAACCCCGAAACAGCCCCGAAAACCGACCACCTTCGCGAGAAATCAATAACAACACCATCACTATGAGAATAACACCGTTATGAATCAACAATACTAAACGAAATCCCAATCGACACTAAGAAACAACAAGGGTTCAAGGGTTTCCAAAGGAAATCAAAATCATGATCCGGGTGGAATGAAATCAATAAACGAGTGCTTCCACCGGCTTTAATGGTGTAGCCACTTCTAGGTTCATCCTTGAGAAGAAGGCGACCTTGAGAGAGAGGATCAAGGATGGTCAGGGTCAAGACGATTTCTTGACCAAAATGAAGGAGTGTGTTATAGCTGGAGAGGATAAAGGATTTAGTATATCAGAAGATGGTACGATATACTACAAGGAAAGGATTTGTGTGTCCGACAATACGGATTTGAAGAAGGCGATTTTTGAAGAAGCACACGACACACGCTAAGGTATGTGTAGTGTGTGCTATCGTCTGCAAAATGCAGTCCAGAACCCTCTACCAAACTTCGTTAGCGCACGCTAATAAATGTGTTTAGCCTGCGCTAATTATAGACTGTGTAGTCTTTGCTATTTCGGCCATAACTCCTTCGTCTGGACTCCGATTAACTCGCTGTTTGAACCATTGGAAAGCTAATTTGCTGATCTATCACATTGTAAAGTTTAAGAATTTTTAGACTTAATAAGTGCTGGTGGTGATCTTTCAAAGTCGACCAAATGCACAACAACGATACTCCTCGACAAAACAATGATTATTCAACATGCAACGAAACACTAACGAACAACACCAATGATCAAAATCGAAAAAAAACAAATAACAAAGCACGACATAATATTAGCTCGACTTATGCAATGATAAGTCGAACCCGACAAACACTACAACACGGTACATCGGCCATACCCAACATAGGGGAAAATCTCAAGAAATTGCCAACTTAACAAAATGACCGGCGCAACCGACAAAGATTCAAAACAAACCAGAACCGAGAATCTCGGGTATTACATTCTACACTACTAAAAATAAGTTTCGTCCCGAAACTTAAAATAAGAGCAAGGCAATTCTAGATAATACATGTTATCTGATATTTACAGCGCACAAGAGCTTCATGCAGTACAGAGCTACTGAGGTCCGATTCAATACGCAAGAATGTTTACGAAAAGCAACGAACATGAACCACTGCGGTTGATAAATCCGAGCAGTACAACAACTAAAACACAAGTCCAACATTGAACAAGAATGTAATTCCAATAACCTCAGATATTTGGAAGATTAAATACGAAGACAATTTCCCAACACTTATGGAAATTTCGAAGTGGCCCAGATGTTCATTAAGCACGATTTCGAGATCAAACAATAATAATTGGACAACGATGAGCGAATAGCAATGATCGAACAACAATGATCAACTCTGAAGTTCACATCTCAAATCAAGACATCAATAAACTTGTAGGAACCACGAGGTGTTAATTTCGTACACGGTTCACTGGAAATCGATCCGAACTTGGAAAGATCATAACGATATATAGATCAATTTGGGACAATATCAGAACTCGCTCGAATGACAAAGGTGAGAAACAACACAAGGTCAGAAGCATCAACTAACACAATCGAGTTGATATGGTCGAACGAAATGGAAGCGAAAAAAAATATGGGTATTACATCATATCACCTTTAAAAAAGGTTTCGTCCCCTAAACCTAAACAACGAGAACGAAGTGCTGGAATAGCAACCTTCCCGGCCATATCCTCTTGGTCTCGCATCTGATCTCCGTGACCAACTGTACCACAGTCACGACCGCGTCCTCTGTCCCTCGGCATACAAAGCAGATTCTCACTCGATACGATGGCACAACTTCGCAAAAATAAATGCTAAAGTACTACGTCAACACGACATATCACATAAGGTAACTAATAACAACTTGATAAGAAAATCCACGAGGTACACCTTTTAAATGATATCATTTGAAAATTCTTGGATTTGTATGCTATTCAAAGTAAAACTTTAAAAGTATTTTTGGTACCTCAGGTTGTTTGCATCCAAACTTGTAAATGACAAACTTTAAACGTCTCACTTTGGAATCATTTGCAAAACAATATTTTCTGTGCAACCGGCATTGTCAAAGCCACCACGCCACTACACACCAGCATCACCGTTAATAACCAACAAGGCAACCACGCAAGGTCGTCAAACCATTCGTACATACTTTAATCAATATAGAAAACCTTCCCAAATCTGAGTTTGAAGTTTACATTGAGCGAGATTTTTCATCTTTCACTATATATTTTTGAAAATATAATTTTACAAAATGTCCAAAGATACTTTAAAACAACTCTTACCGTCGAAGTTTTATTTCAGAATTCTAGGCAGACTCGCACATTCCAAACGATTTCCAAAGTTAATACGAAGTCGCCGATTAATAGCACCGTCAAAGTAGTTTCAAAAATTGGTTTTTACACAACTTGCACAAACTTATGAAAGTTTTAGAAAAGCGTGTTCGAACACACGCGCAACAGACATAATTTATCAATTTTCCGAACCCAATCAATTATCACTTAGTGTAACGAAAAGTCATAACACACATTCATACAAAATAGTTGTCATTACTTGACAACACACATAGAATACAGTCCCGGGTGATTGACTGTAAAGGTTAGGCCTAACGGCTAAAAGAAATGCGGTTCTCTAGCCTCTGTCCAGACTGACTAACGCGCGCTACAACAAATATTTAGCGTGCGCTACCAATGCTGCATTAGCGCGCGCTAGCCTCACACTTAGCGTGCGATAACGGTTCTATTTCAGCAACATGATTGCGAACATATATACGACATTACTAGAATCGAAGGTCACAAATAAACAACAACAATATTTGAATCTCAAAGCCATCGATTCACATAATTACAACACCTCATGAGCAACCATCAAAAGGCAATTGTCATTCAAAACCGAAAAGTTAAAAACAAGAGTCACGTCTTGAGTATATTTTGTAGAACTCATTTGAGTTCAAAACTCGTGTTTTGAAAACTTATAGTACACAATGGAAAAGAATTATCAATAATTCGAGTTTTCAGAACTCTCAGCCTTGAGCTCAACATACGAAAATCAACTTTTTCGCCCTTGGAGGACATTTTAAAAATTTTACGTGACTCCCTGAAAGGATTCGAAAAATTAAAATTCCCAAGGTTGATACTCTTGCAAGAAAAATAGTTTATACGAAGATACATTCAGCAATATCATTCTACATTCTAGCACAAGACGGAAATCAACAAATATATGCCACGAAATCGTAAATCACATTTAAACTGTACCCCAAAATACTTAATCACACAATTAGCTCGTGCAGCTCGAGGCATAACATGAAGTGGGGAGAGTTACATCCACAGATCGCACGAAGATGATGGTTGCACCATGATACTAATCACGACCGACATTCCAGACGATGCGTCGCGACACGACTCAGTCAGACAAAACCTGACAAGACATGACAAGACAAGACCCGATGACACAAAACTCAACCCGATAGCCTAGGTTTACGCAACCTAAGCTCTGATACCATAAATGTAACACCCCCAGAATCTGACCGGGAATATTACACGCCGCAGACCCTCTCCGTGAGGATCCACCAGGCTAGACATCGAAACAACACATTACTTTACATACCGACATAACAACATAACGAACCAATAGACCGACTGGTCTTTTGTCACTAACATACAAATCAAAGTATACATTTCTATCTCGACTTATACCTATTCAAGGGTAAAATACACTCACAAACAAAAGTACGACAGCGAAAAGACCATACAACAAAATCTGACCGACTGTATCCAAAACTGGACTACATGTGAATAGTATCATTCATCTTCCATCATCCTTCACACCGATCCTGTGTTTTGCTCCCAAAACCTGCATGTACCTGGACGCAGAACAGACATCCACCCCCCGAATACTCGGGGGTTAACAAAACTCCACTGTTTTGCTAGTACAAGTATAAAATGCAAATACGAGCCATGTTAGGAATACTTGTTAGATTTTGATGATGTCATTAATATAAAATCAAATGTTTATTACTTGGCAAAAATGTAAGGAAGAACCAAATGAGTATCTTCCATAGGCCAAATATGTTAAGTATAAAACTTGGCAAAATGTAAAGAAGAACCAAATGAGTATCTTCTGTAGGCCAAAAATTAGTTAGGTTGAAAATCGGTTAAGTACCAAGAACAGCTAAGTCTATCAGAGAGGATCAGCCGAGTCCAGTCAGAGTAGCTCTGGTCAACAAAATTTATCATAGAAGTTTGACCAGACTGCAGCCAAGGTACCTCAGGGAAGTCACCTGATCAGATAAGTCACAAACAGTGAACAGCAGAGAGGTCCAGACTGCAGAGATGTTAGCTGCTCATCAGCCTAGTCGAAGTCAGCCTAGTACTCCAAGTCCACGTCAGCATGCGTTGAAAAGTCAAGTATTACGGAAAGTCACATGCAACGTGAATAGACAAATTGGAGTGATTCCCGCAAGAGATATGATTTAAATAAATCATCCAGATCCACCTTGAAGACCTTAATAGTTTTATATTCAAAAGATTCGGCGCCTCACATGCAGAGTCTTCACAACGGTCGGAAGATAGAATAAAATAATAGGAATCCAGCCTTGCAACGTTCAGAAAGAAAACAATGAAGTCTCTCTCTCCAATGGACGGATTTGTTCAAAAGATTTGCAACGGCTACAAGGGAAAAGCTCAGAGATCGTGACCTATATATATCCGAAGATTTGAAGCTAAGAAACAACCGGTGCGAACATACTTTCAAGCGATCAAAGCAATCAAGCAATCTAAAACAATCAATAGCATCGTGAAAAGAGCGGTTCTAAGAGTTCATACTTAAAGAAGCTCTTAGTTGGAGAAGACAAAAACTCTTGTCTATAATCCCGAGTACGGGGTACTTCACTGGTTGAAGTAAGAGACTGTAAAGGCATCCAAGGATCGAGGATCAAGAGGTGCAAGGCAGTCAAGTGTGTACAACGGCACGGATTTTCACTGGTTGGAAGCTGTTGTAGTGTGGTTTGAATCACTGTAATATTTATCACTGGTTGAGAATTATAGTGAATTCATCTCCAACTGGTTTGGAGAAAAGTGGATTAGTAGAGGATTACCCCACCTCTGATACCACTATAATCGCTTGCGTTCTTTACTGTTTTATTGCATCATACTTTTAACTGCTGCATTCATTGTTAAGTGTTTCATTAGTTGCTTTCTATTCGTCATCAGCTGACTTCCGCATATATTAAAGAACAAACGACTCCAAGGCATTTGTTTACCTTTCAGCTGAAGAAACTCACTCTTCGTGAAAAAGAGTTTAAGAGTTTCTACAAGTCTATTCACCCCCCCCCCCTCTAGACTTGTACCTGGACGACTTGCGACCTACAAGTGGTATCAGAGAGGTTGGTTCATTTATTTCACGAACCAAATCTATATCAGATATATATATCTTTACTCTCACTTTATAATGGAACACATGCATTCTAGACTCCCTGTGTTTTCAGTTGACGAGTATGATCTGTGGAAGATAAGGATGCAGGCACACTTATCTTCGATTCATGACGACATGTGGTGCATCATCGAGGATGGTCCATTCATCTTTGAGAAGGACAACACAACAGAGGAGATCGCAGCAGGGAAGCCAGAGAAGATTCCTAAGAAGAGGACAGAGCTGACTCCCGAAGAAAGAAAGCTGGCCAATCTTGATAACCGGGCCAGAGATGTGTTATATCAAACTCTTGACAAATCCACCATGGTCAAGATCAAGAACTGTAAGAATGCCAAAGAAATATGGGACACATTAGCCCTAATGTGTGAAGGAACAGAGTTGATCAAGGAAAACAAGCTGTCAATTGCTATCCAAAAATTTGACAACTTTAAAATGAAAAATGGTGAATCCATAGATCAAGTGGACACAAGGTTCTCTGAGATTATTAATGAGATCAACTCCCTCGGCAAAACCTATGGCAACAGAGAAATGGCACTAAAGGTTCTCAGATCTCTCAACCCCGAATGGAGCATGAAGGCCGTGGCCATGAGAGAGTCCAAGGACCTGAATAAGATAAAGATCCAGGAGCTATTCTCTGATCTGAAGGCTTATGAGTTCGAGCTTCCAAGTTCATCCTCAACTGAGCCTGCAGAGAAGGGAATCGCATTTGCAGCCGAGTCCCCTGCCAAGAGCCTTTCTGATGTAAAACCTCCAAATCCATTAGATTTTGAGGAAGAAATGGTGTTTATAATGCAAAGGTTCAGCAACTTTAGAAAGAACTACTCCAAATATAAGAAAAATTATAAGGAGAATCCAAGAAGGAACCAGAAGGCTGGAAGCTGGAAAGTAGAATGCTACAATTGTCACAAGACAGGACACATCCAAATAGACTGTCCTGATCTCAAGAAGGACGAAACCAAGAAGGAGGTGGGCAGAAAAGAAGATAGAAGAAAGGCCCTCATCGGAGAAGACCAGGAGCATGTCGACTCAAGCAGCGGATTCTTTTCTGATGAAGATGAGGAGTATGACTGCCTGATGGCAAACCTAGCTGATGAAGAGGTAACTTCTAAACCCACCGGTTCAAATAATAGCTCAGCCATGTCACAAGATATGGATCTGCACGAATCGGTAAATCAGTTATTTAAAGATTTTGAAACACTAAAATCTGCACACCAAATTGTATCAGCAGAGAAGACTCAGCTGCAAGATGAGAATAGGCAGCTGAAAAATGATTTCGAAAAACTCAGCCTAGATATGAATAAGGTTGAGATAACTGCAGCTGACTTTAAAAACCAGGCTGACGTTAATACAGCCGAGATAAACAGACTAACCATTTTACTTAAAGAAAAATCAGCTGCACTTACTCATGCCAAAAATGAGTTTACTAAGCTGACACAGGTGAATAAGACTCAGGCGCAGGAAATAACCTCCCTGAAGGCGTCTTCAACCCTGGAAGAATTATGTATTAATAAAAGGCCACTATATTCCAAATCAGGCCTTGGATATGATCCTCACACTCCCTCTAGTTCTAAAAGAAAATTTATCAAGGGAGAAACAATTGTCTCGACTGTTGAGCCTACGTATAAACTAATATTCAAAAACAGGCAACACCCAAGTCAAATGTCTAGGCTGCAGTCAGGTTACACCAGGCAGCCACCTAGATAGGCGACTAGGCAGTGGCCCAGGCAAAAGCAGCAGCCCAGACAACATGCCCACTATTACCAACAACTCCCTAAAAACAGATTTCATAATGGCAGGGGCAGATGGAAACCTCAAGGTTATCCTAATTACCAAAATGAACAAGTGTGGAGACCACAAAGATCTAATAAATGGTCTCAGCCTAGATTTAGAAATGGCCCACACTATCAACATTTTGAGGAATATCCGGTATACAATCCCAACAGGAGATTTAGACCTCGAATTTACACACCTTATGAGGGTTATAATAATAATAATAACAATTTCTATAATCCAAGGAGAAATCAATTCTCTAGGAAACCAGCTAACCCCAAAGGACCCACACAGATTTGGGTACCTAAATCTCTGCTTGTCTGATTGCAGAAAAGGTGGAAGGACTACAACCACATCTCCACAAGCTCAAATTTTGGAGGTGAAGAATGGTTTGTAGATTCTGGATGCTCGAGGCATATGACCGGGAACAAGAAGATGCTGTCCAAATACACCAAAGAAAGAGGTCCCGATGTAACCTTTGGAGATAGCTCTAGAGGACAGACAAAAGGCTTTGGAGAGCTGCACCGAGGAAATATTATGATATCCAAAGTTCATTATGTCAAAGGGCTCAAGTACAACCTCCTGAGCATAAGCCAGTTCTGTGACGAGAAGAACCTAGTAGTCTTCACCATCTGGAAATGTATGGTGATAGACATCTTATCTGGAGAAATAAAGCTACAAGGTTTCAGAAGGAGAGATGTCTACATGATTGACTGGAACACATGAACACCTAACTCCTGCTTTCTATCCAAGACAGTAGCTGAAAATGGATGGCTGTGGCATAAAAGACTATGTCACCTGAATTTCAAAGCCATCAACAAGATTAGTTCTCAGAAGCTGGTCAGAGGACTTCCAAATGAAGCATTCAAGAAGGAAGCACTTTGTGATGCATGTCAGAAAGGAAAGCAGACCAGGGCATCGTTCAAGCCAGTTCAGCCTACAACGCTCACAACAAGGATCTTAGATCTACTCCATATGGATCTATTTGGTCCTATCAAGCCTAGGACACTGAGCGGCCGAAAGCATGCACTTGTAATAGTAGATGATTATTCAAGGTACACTTGGATTATCTTCCTATATAAGAAAAGTGAAACCTTGACCAAGTTACCTGAGCTGCTGAGAAGGATCCAGAATGAGAAATCCCTATCCATAATCAAGATCAGATCAGATAGAGGAGGAGAGTTTCTCAACAAGGTGATAACTGATTACAGCGATCAGAATGGGATCCAGCATGAGCTCTGCGGCAGTGACGCCCCGTGAGAATGGTGTTCTTTGAAAGAAGGAACAGAACCCTAAAGGAAGCAGCAAGGTCCATGATTGCAGAAGCGGACCTGCCCAAAAGGTTCTGGGCTGAAGCTGTCAACACAGCCTGTCACACCCAGAATAGGAGTATGGTAGTAGGGAGACATGGCAAAACTCCCTATGAGGTTTGGAACAATAGAACTCCTACTGTTGCTTACTTTCATGGTTTTGGTTGTAAGTGTTTCATCCACAACAATGGTAAAACACAACTAAATGCCTTTGATGCTAAAACTGATGACGGTCTCTTTATGGGATATTCTCAAAGAAGCAAGGCATATAGTGTTTTTAATAAAAGAACCTTAGTTGTGGAGGAAACACCCCATGTTGTTTTTGATGAATCTACCGTTGAGTACAGGAAACAAGTTGAGCTAATTGAGAACAAGCTCAAGTCAGCAACCCTTGAAGAAGTCATTGTTCATGACACTGGAATGGTGGACTCACCTGAAGACCAGCCTGAAGACTCAACTGCAGCTGCTGAAGACCCAACTACAGATCAGACAGGATCACCAAACCTATCTGATCCGGTTGCCGCTGATGAAGACCGAGTCGTAGCTGATCCAGTTGCAGACCAGAACCCAGCTGATGCAGAAATCCACCAAGGCAATCCAACAGGGGGAACAAACCCAGAAGAGGACGATATCCCCAAATGGCTCAAGGATCACCCAATCCAGCAAATTATCGGAAAGTTGACTGATGGAGTTAAGACGAGACAGTCAACCCTACCAGCAGGAATGGCGATGTTCTCATGTATTATGTCGCAAATTGAACCTAAAACTACAGAACAAGCCTTGGAAGATTATTCATGGATCAATGCCATGCAAGAGGAATTGGAGCAGATGGAAAGAAACAAAGTTTGGGAACTAACAGACAGACCTGATCACAAGAAAGTTATTGGCACCAAATGGGTGTACAAAAATAAGAGTGATGAAGATGGAGCTGTTGTTAGGAATAAGGCTAGACTTGTAGCGAAAGGTTATGCACAGTGTGAAGGAATAGATTTTGATGAAACCTATGCACCCGTTGCAAGATTAGAGGCCATCAGACTATTCCTCGCATATGCTGCATTCAAGGATTTTGAAGTCTATCAGATGGATGTAAAGAGTGCTTTTCTAAATGGAATCCTAGAAGAAGAAGTCTATGTAGAGCAACCCCCAGGTTTTGTCAAATGAGACAAAGTCTATAAGCTGTTGAAGGCTCTGTATGGACTTAAGCAAGCACCAAGAGCGTGGTATGAAACATTGTCTGTGTTTCTTGAGAAAAATGGATTTTGCAAAGGAAAGGTGGACAAGACCCTATTCAGAGTAGAGCACGAAGGCCACATATTAATAGTCCAGATATATGTGGATGACATCATATTCGGATCAACCAATCCAGAGCTATGCGAGAAATTCTCCAACCTCATGCAAGGAGAATTTGAGATGAGTATGATGGGAAAGCTTAACTTCTTTCTCGGACTACAAGTTAGCGAGATGGAAAAAGGAATTTTCATCAACCAAGCAAAGTATACCAGAGACCTTATCAAGAGATATGGAATGGAATCAGCCAAGCCGGCAAGAATTCCTATGAGCACAAGTACTTACGGATGCGAGGCAGGCGGGCATATCGGTGGACTCAACCCACTACGAGAGGACTCATTGGATCTCTTACGTACCTCACTGCAAGCAGGCCGGACATATCTATCTTTGTTGGAGTTTGTGCACGATTCCAGTCCAAGCCGAAGCAATCACACCTAGATGCAGCCAAGAGGATAATAAAATACCTTAAGTCTACAATCAATGTTGGACTCTGGTATCCCAAGGATGATAATTTCGAGCTGTCAGGATACTCAGATGCGGATTTCGCAGGATGCAAAATCAACACGAAAAGCACTAGTGGAACGTGTCAATTCCTAGGAACGGTGATATCTGGTTTAGCAAGAAGCGAGTTTCTAACTCTATCTCCACCACGCAGTCGAATACCTAGCTGCAGTAGTTCTTGTGCAGATTCTATGGATCAGACAACAGTTAAGGGATTATAATATCATTGCCAACGAAGTTCCAATCTGGTGTGACAACAATAGTGCTATTGCAATAACCAACAATCCGGTTTTGCACTCAAGGACGAAGCACATTGATGTTAAGCACCACTTCATCAGAGACCATGTGCTTAACAAAAGGGTTAGAGTTGAAAGAGTCGGCACAGACTACCAGATAGCTGACATCTTTACCAAACCCTTGCCAGAAGAAAGATTTTTGGAGCTGAGCAGAGATCTTGGATTACTAGATTGGGAATCTAGTACTGAAGCAAGTTGAAGCATTTCAGAGGAAGGACGGACCCAGCTGAAGAATCAGATACTAGCTGATGCAGGCAAGAAGACGAGGGACGGACAAAGCAACCTAGCTGATCAAAATACCAGGCGAGAAGTCAACTCACCTGATACAGAGCGGTCAACAGTCAACAAATCAGACCAGCTAAGTTTTCTAAACTGACCTCTAAATATTTAATTATTATCTACCATAGTTATAATATTATTATATTAATTTTGGTTAACAAATGGCATTTAAATATACATTTTTCTAAGCCAAGTGGCAATTTTAATACACGCGTCAATCGCTTATTAAATCGACCTCCACGGTGGCCAATCAAAATCAACCGTCAAATTTTAAAATGGGCCACCGATTCAAATTTGAAATTCAAAACAATATCAAAAGGTGTACCACAGTTTCAAATATATAATAAATTAATACATACGTCTTTTCATCCTCTTTATAAGGAAAGAAGACCTTTCACTTTACCCTTTACGCTTTCAAACCCTTGATTTTTCAGAGCAAAAAATTTCTTGAACACCGAAATACACTAAAGTCTTTTGATTACAGAAATGGCAACCTACTTCGAAGGCGTAAACCTGAAGGTGGTCAAGGACCAGATCATTTTCTCTCTGGTCGTCGATTTTGAAGGTTTTTTAGAAGCTAATCTGGAGGATTATGATGTGTACAACCTAATCCGCGCGATGAAGCTCAATGGGATCTACCCATTCCTTGATGTCAACCCGCAACATCTGTTCAAGGAGGATGTCATCGCGTTCTATCGCGAAGCTTGTTTGATTCAAGACGGAATTCGGAGCACAATCAGAGGAATTCAGGTCGACATAACGCGAGAGTCGATTCGCAGAGTTTTTGGTATGAAGGACCGCAGCATAGCCGTCGAAGCGCTCAAACAGTCTTCTGCCGAAATCTGGAAGATGATTAAGGACAAGAATGTGCCCGAAAAGCTGAAATTAACTGCCAAGAGGAATGAGCTTAAAAAGGTTTATCGTTTTGCGTTGGACATATCCAACAAAATAATCATGGGGATGGCCGACAGTTATGATCAACTGTCGTCGGCAAAATTTATGGTGCTAGGAGCACTAATTCAGGAAGAAGAAATCGACTGGGCTGATTACATCTTCAGGCAACTCGTTCGAGAGGTCAACAAAGTCGAGTGGCTTGACGATGAGAAGAGTTTTGGAACGGAGCTAAGTTGGTTTTTGGAAAAGACTGGTGTGGCAAAGGGAAGCACTGACCCCTTCCACCCCAACAAAAGACTTGGTCATATGGACCACGAGAAGCTGAGGAAATTCGGAGGCGCAAAGAGGGCAGCTCAGATGCTGAAGGACCTACCTGGCACGAGGCCATATCCGAGATATTATTCGTTAGGAGAGTAGGACAGACCTGCAGCCGATATCGCAACTGCAGTCGAGTCAGACACCGAGTCCGACGACACTCCCATAGCAGTCAGATTTAAGAGAAGGGGACCAGCCCCTGAAGGACCCTCTATCTTGCAGTCATCACCAGAACCCTCTCCCAAGAGGCCAAGGAAACTGCAATTTAGTGAGGAAGAGCAGTCTGAACATCTTGCCAGCCCCTCAGCCAGATCACCAACTCATCTGGAAGACCTGCCTGCCCCAAGCACCCTCGAGACTCGGATTGTAGCTGTACTCACCCCCCCAGCCTACATCTCCGAGGAAGAAGAAGCAGGTCTAATAATCTCTATCCCTGAAGCTAATTATACCTTTAACCTGCTAGAAAACAATACTTTCAACCTATCAATTGAGCAACTACAGCTTGTTAAGCCACAAGCATTAAAACACTCTTTTGTCAATATTTTTTAAGAGTGGAAGTTTTTCAAAACTCTGACATTTACAAACCTTCAAACTTACATTGGAACTAGTGGTTGGGAATATCCCCAAGCCACAGAGGAGGTACTGATTCACTTTTGCAAAGAATCAGACTTAGTATTAATCCTCCAGGATAATTGGTTCATGTCCCATTTTAAAACAAACATAGACCAATTCATCCATTCCATAATCCTTAGCATTTTTATGGTTCTTTTGGAGAAGAGGAGGAGGAGGAAGTTGAAAATGAAATTAGAATTGAGGAAGTAGATGGAGAAGAAAATAAAGAAGTTATTGATTTGGATGATGAAAAAGAAGAAGAAGAGCAGGAAGAGAGAAGAACAAAAGAAAACACTCTAGTTGAAAAACAGTCAGAAGATATTGAGAAAACAGAAGAGTTGGCTGATGAAGGAGAAGAAGAAGAAGAAGGAGAAGAGGTAGAACAAGAAAAAGATGAAGGAGAAAATGAGGATGATGATGAAAAGGATGATGATGATGAAGGAGAAAAAGAGGAGAAGGATGATGACAACAATGATGATGATAATGATGATGATGGAGGAGATGAAGGAGCCGAAAAAGAAAATGAAAAAGAAAAGGATAAGGAGGAAGAAAAGGAAAATATTGAAGAAAAGGCAGAAGAAGAGAAGGAGGAGGATCAGGAGAAAGAGGAAGAGAAAGAAGAAGAAAAGGAGCCGAGCCGGGCAGGCAGTCAAGAAGGCTGCAGATAGATTGTGGTACACGCCGTACCAGCCTAGACGCAGAGTTAGCTGAAGACTCCAGGTCAGGGACCCCATAGAAGACTCCCTCTGGACTACCAGCTGCAGACAGAAGCTTGCAGTCCAATGGTTCGATTGCAGAAGGCTCAGGAGAGCACTCTCCATCAGTTCAGATATCACCTGCCGTGACTGAGCTGATTAGGCAGATAGACGAAGATACAATTGGAGAGCTGCTGGCGTCTCAGGTCACTCCTGACCTTCAATCAATCAATGCAAAGATCGACACTCTGCTGCAGAGAGAGATTCCTCAGCCCCCTCCCCCTACCAACAACAGAATGCCATTTGGCATGTCTGATTGGATTAGCAGAATGGAGCAGCAATTAACTACCCTTGTTGATGTTGGCAAAAAGGGGGAAGAGAGAGTTCAGAGGGAAGGAAGTAATCAAGGAGAGATAATGGCAGAGATAAGAACAAAGAAGAAGCAAGATATCCTTCAAATTGAAGGACCTTCAAGTCTGAAGAGGAAAGGAGGTGCAGATCCAGATGAACAGGCTGACCAGCCTGAAGGCAAGAAAAGGAGGACTAGAGGAGGTTTTGGGCCTACTCTAGAATGGGAAGGAAAGGAGCTGTGGTATGTTGAGGATTTTATACCATATGAAGCCCTGCCCATGTGGGGATCTGCAAAGAAGAAATTCATCAGAGATTACTACATCTGGGAAATACTCCAGGATGATAATCTCTCCCCACAGCAGATCTTCATCAATTTCATGGAAGCAGCTCACCCAAAACTCTGGGCTATTCTGAAGAAGCATGCTAAGGATCAAAATGCTTATCCTATGATTCCCTCATTCAGAGCAGAGGAAGCGCCGACCCGTCTGGACAATGAGCTAAATGAGCTAGAGCTTCAAAGAGAAATCAAGCAGTTATGTCTTGAGAATAGATTTTCATCCCAACAAGAACAAGACTTTTCATCTCTTGTTGTGAAGAGGAAATATGGTCTTGCTCCAGTCAAGATAAGACCAATTGGAGCTAAACCATTCAGGCCCGCCAAACAGCCTATTCGCAGAGGCAGAGGAAGAGGCAGATGACTTCATTTCTTTATACTTGTAATTTTTTCTGTACCTGTAAAAACTTTCTTGTAAATTTCAATCATAATCAAGTCAGAAAAGTTTTATAACAGTCTGTTGAATGACAATTTCCAGTTGTCTCAATATTAGACTGATTTTAGTTTGTGTCTTGCACTCAACTGCAGACTTGGTCATTTGATTACTTGCTTAAAGTTTTGCCATCATCAAAATAGGGGGAATTTGTTAGGAATATACTTGTTAGATTTTGATGATATCATTAATATAAAATCAAATGTTTATTACTTGGCAAAAATGTAAGGAAGAACCAAATGAGTATCTTCCATAGGCCAAATATGTTAAGTATAAAACTTGGCAAAATGTAAAGAAGAACCAAATGAGTATCTTTTGTAGGCCAAAAATTAGTTACGCTGAAAATCAGTTAAGTACCAAGAACAGCTAAGTCTATCAGAGAGGATCAGCCGAGTCTAGTCAGAGTAGCTCTGGTCAACAAAATTTATCAGAGAAGTTTGACCAGACTGCAGCCAAGGTACCTCAGGGAAGTCACCTGATCAGATAAGTCACAAACAGTGAGCAATGAGAGGTCAGTGCGCAGAGATGTTAGCTGCTCATCAGCCTAGTCGAAGTCAGCCTAGTACTCCAAGTCCACGTCAGCATGCGTTGAAAAGTCAAGTATTACGGAAAGTCACATGCAACGTGAAGAGACAAATTGGAGTGATTCCCGCAAGAGATATGATTTAAATAAATCATACAGACCCACCTTGAAGACCTTAATAGTTTTATATTCAAAAGATTCGGCGCCTCACATGCAGAGTCTTCACAACGGTCGAAAGATAGAATAAAATAATAGGAATCCAGCCTTGCAACGTTCAGAAAGAAAACAATGAAGTCTCCCTCTCCAACGGACGGATTTGTTCAAAAGATTTGCAACGGCTACAAGGGAAAAGCTCATAGATCGTGACCTATATATATCCGAAGATTTGAAGCTGAGCAACAACCGGTGCGAACATACTTTCAAGCGATCAAAGCAATCAAGTAATCAATAGCATCGTGAAAAGAGCGGTTCTAAGAGTTCATACTTAAAGAAGCTCTTAGTTGGAGAAGACAAAAACTCTTGTCTATAATCCTGAGTACGGGGTACTTCACTGGTTGAAGTAAGAGACTGTAAAGGCATCCAAGGATCGAGGATCAAGAGGTACAAGGCAGTCAAGTGTGTACAACGGCACGGATTTTCACTGGTTGGAAGCTGTTGTAGTGTGGTTTGAATCACTGTAATATTTATCACTGGTTGAGAATTATAGTGAATTCATCTCCAACTGGTTTGGAGAAATGTGGATTAGTAGATGATTACCCCACCTTTGATACCACTATAATCGCCTGCGTTCTTTACTGTTTTATTGCATCATACTTTTAACTGCTGCATTCATTGTTAAGTGTTTCATTAGTTGCTTTCTATTCGTCATCAGCTGACTTCCGCATATATTAAAGAACAAACGACTCCAAGTCATTTGTTTACCTTTCAGCTGAAGAAACTCACTCTTCGTGAAAAAGAGTTTAAGAGTTTCTACAAGTCTATTCACCCCCCTCCCCTCTAGACTTGTACCTGGACGACTTGTGACCTACAAGCCATACACAACACATTCCGAGAATACAATGAGAGACTTCCCGAGATATATTATTTAGTTAAAATAGTTCAAGTCTTGAAAGTAGAAACGAAACAAGTAAGCACTTTGAAAACATTTCCAAATCTCGGAAGTTTTGAAGACATTTGAAATTGAAAAGTTCTTAATTCCTCGAAAGCCACTCAGGGTCACAGTCCCAAAGTTCATTTTCCAAAATGCAAATCCGTTAACAAAACACGGGTTCCACGACCCAACCATTCCGGTCACAAAACACAGGGTCCACGACCCGATCATCCACTTCAATTCACTTACAAGTGCATATTACACATAATACATTATTTATGCCATTCTAGCCAAGCACCAAGACTCTATATACAATGACTATCGACCTCGAGCACAAAGAATTGTGATACTCCAGACAATATCACCATTAATGAAAACATTAATATCACGGAAACCAAACTTGGTAACCCACGGCCGTGCCCCTTAGCATCGGCCCCCAGACGCCCCGTCGAACGCTCCGGGTAGGAAACCACTTCCACGGCCATACCCCTTAGTATCGACCCCCAGACGCCCTGTCGAACGCTCGGGTGGAAGTTCAACCACACATGCACCCAAGTCCACTTCCTCGGCCGTACCCCTTAGTATCGACCCCCAGACGCCCCGTCGAATGCTCCGGGTGGAAGTTCGACCACACACGCACCCGAGTCCACTTCCTCGGCCATACCCCTTAGTATCGACCCCTAGACGTCCTGTCGAACGCTCCGGGTGGAAGGAACACAACTCACGCACCCGAAAGATCACAATTCAGTTGTAGACCACAAGCCTCGAAAATCAATCATGGTATATATAGTCGAGGTACCTTACTAGAATGGGCAGTTCATCCAACACATGCTCACGACCCAGAACTAATACTATCAACAAGGAAGCACACTATTGCAACAGCACCGAACGGCACAACCAATATCACATAAATTCACATATTCATCGATAACCACATGTCTCCACGTACAGCTTAAACAAAGGATTAAACTTCAAAACTTACCGACGACGTAATCACACATAATGGCATCACACAAAAGTACTGCGATCTTATACTCAACATTAATATACATATTCAATTAAGCATATTAATTCTCGAAACACACGAGTCGTCTTTAAGAAAACCATGATGGTAAATATACCGATTCTTTTGAAAAAATAGTTATAAATATTTATTTAGCACCTATCGACGATTAACAACCATTATATCCACAAAACACGTAATGTATGGGCAAGATACTTGCCTCAAATTCAATTTGTGAATACTCCGACGAACGCGACTCGGTCGAAACAGCCCCGAAAACTGACCACCTTCGTGAGAAATCAATAACAACACCAGCACTACGAGAATAACACCGTTACGAATCAACAATATTAAACGAAATCCCAATCGACACTATGAAACAAAAAGGGTTCAAGGGTTTCCCAAGGAAATCAAAATCATGATCCGGGTGGAATGATATCAATAAACGAGTTTCTAATCCGTAGGGTACAACCAAAACAACAAGAACTACACAATCAATTTATCATTTCTGGATGAACTCAAGAGATCAACGAAAAACTCACAAAATTCCCAAAACCAAGGTTCTAAGGGATTTTACCTCGAATCCGATGGTGGAAGATGAAAGAAGGTTGATAAATCCATGTTAGGAGCTGAAAGGAGTTGATATCTAATGATATCTGTCCGAGATCTCCACCTTCTCACGCTTGGAATCGCCTGGGTCGCCGGAGGGAAAGAAGTGAAATAAAAAATAACGAAAGTTGACCTCTACAGTCCTATTTATACTGTCAACAATTAGCGCACGCTATAGGCTGCAAAATGAAGTCCAGAATCCTCTGCCAGACTTTGTTAGCGCGCGCTAATAAACGTGTTTAGCGTGCGCTATTATAGACTGTGTAGTCTTTGCTATTTCGGCCATAACTCCTTCGTCCGGACTCCGATTAACTAGTTGTTTGAACCATTGGAAAGATAATTTGATGATCTATCACATTGTAAAGTTTAAGAATTTTTAGACTTAATAAGTGCCGGTGGTGATCTTTCAAAGTCGACCAAATGCACAACAACGATACTCCTCGACAAAACAATGATTATTCAACATGCAACGAAACACTAACGGACAACACCAATGATCCAAATCGAAAACAAACAAATAACAAAGCACGACATAATATTAGCTCGACTTACGCAATGATAAGTCGAACCCGACGAACACTACAACACGGTACATCGGCCATACCCAACATAGGGGAAAATCTCAAGAAATTGCCAACTTAACAAAATGACCGGCGCAACCGACAAAAATTCAAAACTAACCAGAACCGAGAATCTCGGGTATTACATTCTACACTACTAAAAATAAGTTTCGTCCCGAAACTTAAAATAAGAGCAAGGCAATTCTAGATAATACATGTTATCTGATATTTACAGCGCACAAGAGCTTCATGCAGTACAGAGCTACTGAGGTCCGATTCAATACACAAGAATGTTTACGAAAAGCAACGAACATGAACCACTACGGTTGATAAATCCGAGCAGTACAACAACTAAAACACAAGTCCAACATTGAACAAGAATGTAATTCCAATAACCTCAGATATTTGGAAGATCAAATACGAAGACATTTTCCCAACACTTATGGAAATTTCGAAGTGGCCCAGATGGTCATTAAGCACGATTTCGAGATCAAACAATAATGATTGGACAACGATGAGTGAATAGCAATGATCGAACAACAATGATCAACTCTGAAGTTCACATCTCAAATCAAGACATCAATAAACTTGTAGGAACCACGAGGTGTTAATTTCGCACACGGTTCGCTGGAAATCGATCCGAACTTGGAAAGATCATAACGATATACAGATCAATTTGGGACAATATCAGAACTCGCTCGAATGACAAAGGTGAGAAACAACACAAGGTCAGAAGCATCAACTAACACAATCGAGTTGATATGGTCGAACGAAATGGAAGCGAAAAAAAAAAATATGGGTATTACATCATATCACCTTTAAAAAAGGTTTTGTCCCCTAAACCTAAACAACGAGAACGAAGTGCTGGAATAGCAACCTTCCCGGCCATATCCTCTTGATCCCGCATCTGATCTCCGTGACCAACTGTACCGCGGTCACGACCGCGTCCTCTGTCCCTCGGCATACAAAGCGGATTCTCACTCGATACGATGGCACAACTTCGAAAAAATAAATGCTAAAGTACTACCTCAACACGACATATCACATAAGGTAACTAATAACAACTTGATAAGAAAATCCACGAGGTACACCTTTTAAATGATATCATTTGAAAATTCTTGGATTTGTATGCTATTCAAAGTAAAACTTTAAATGTATTTTTGGTACCTCAGGTTGTTTGCATCCAAACTTGTAAATGACAAACTTTAAACGTCTCACTTTGGAATCATTTGCAAAACAATATTTTCTGTGCAACCGGCATTGTCAAAGCCACCACGCCACTACACACCAGCATCACCGTTAATAACCAACAAGGCAACCACGCAAGGTCGTCAAACCATTCGTACATACTTTAATCAATATAGAAAACCTTCCCAAATCTGAGTTTGAAGTTTACATTGAGCGAGATTTTTCATCTTTCACTATATATTTTTGAAAATAAAAATCGTATTGGTTTTTGAAATAAAATATTTCTATGGCGTGAAAGATTTTGAAAATCATGTACTCGAATTATTTAAAAATACAAAAATACGTTAAAATCATTTTCGAAAGTACTCCTAACACTACAAAAAATTCAACGACGGTATAATTTTACAAAATGTCCAAAGATACTTTAAAACAATTCTTACCGTCGAGGTTTTATTTGAGAATTCTAGGCAGACTCGCACATTCCGAACGATTTCCAAAGTTAATACGAAGTCGCCGATTAATCGCACCGTCAAAGTAGTTTCAAAAATTGGTTTTTCCACAACTTGCACAAACTTATGAAAGTTTTAGAAAAGCGTGTTCGAACACACGTGCAACAGACATAATTTATCAATTTTCCAAACCCAATCCATTATCACTTAGTGCAACGAAAAGTCATAACACACATTCATACAAAATAGTTGTCATTACTTGACAACACACATAGAATACAGTCCCGGGTGATTGACTGTAAAGGTTAGGCCTAAAGGCTAAAAGAAATGCGGTTCTCTAGCCTCTGTCCAGACTGACTAACGCGCGCTACAACAAATATTTAGCGTGCGCTACCAATGCTGCATTAGCGCGCGCTAGCCTCACACTTAGCGTGCGCTAACGGTTCTATTTCAGCAACATGATTGCGAACATATATACGACATTACTAGAATCGAAGGTCACAAATAAACAACAACAATATTCGAATCTCAAAGCCATCGATTCACATAATTACAACACCTCATGAGCAACCATCAAAAGGCAATTGTCATTCAAAACCGAAAAGTTAAAAACAAGAGTCACGTCTTGAGTATATTTTGTAGAACTCATTTGAGTTCAAAACTCGTGTTTTGGTATAGCTGGAGAGGATAAAGGATTTAGTATATCAGAAGATGGTACGATATACTACAAGGAAAGGATTTGTGTGTCCGACAATACGGATTTGAAGAAGGCGATTTTTGAAGAAGCACACAACACACGCTAAGGTATGTGTAGCGTGCGCTATCGTCTGCAAAATGCAGTCCAGAACCCTCTACCAAACTTCGTTAGCGCGCGCTAATAAATGTGTTTAGCCTGCGCTAATTATAGACTGTGTAGTCTTTGCTATTTCGGCCATAACTCCTTCGTCTGGACTCCGATTAACTCGCTGTTTGAACCATTGGAAAGCTAATTTGATGCTCTATCACATTGTAGAGTTTAAGAATTTTTAGACTTAATAAGTGCCGGTGGTGATCTTTCAAAGTCTACCAAATGCACAACAACGATAGTCCTCGACAAAACAATGATTATTCAACATGCAACGAAACACTAACGGACAACACCAATGATCCAAATCGAAGACAAACAAATAACAAAGCACGACATAATATTAGCTCGACTTACGCAATGATAAGTCGAACCCAACAAACACTACAACACGGTACATCGGCCATACCCAACATAGGGGAAAATCTCAAGAAATTGCCAACTTAACAAAATGACCGGCGCAACCGACAAAAATTCAAAACTAACCAGAACCGAGAATCTCGGGTATTACATTCTACCCTACTAAAAATAAGTTTCGTCCTGAAACTAAAATTAAGAGCAAGGCGATTCTAGATAATACATTTTATCTGATATTTACAGCGCACAAGAGCTTCATGCAGTACAGAGCTACTGAGGTCCGATTCAATACGCAAGATTGTTTACGAAAAGCAACGAACATGAACCACTATGGTTGATAAATCCGAGCAGTACAAAAACCAAAACACAAGTCTAACATTGAACAAGAATGTAATTCCAATAACCTCAGATGTTTGGAAGATCAAATACGAAGACAATTTCCCAACACTTATGGAAATTTCGAAGTGGCCCAGATGTTCATTAAGCACGATTTCGAGATCAAACAATAATGATTGGACAACGACGAGAGAATAGCAATGATCGAACAACAATGATCAACTCTGAAGTTCACATCTCAAATCAAGACATCAATAAACTTGTAGGAACCACGAGGTGTTAACACACGGTTCACAGGAAATCGATCCGAACTTGGAAAGATCATAACGATATACAGATCAATTTGGGACAATATCTGAACTCGTTCGAATGATAAAGGTGAGAAAAAACACAAGGTCAGAAGCATCAACTAACACAATCGAGTTGATATGGTCGAACGAAATGGAAGCGAAAAAAATATGGGTATTACAGGTTAGAACTACATTGTGGAGCGAGTACTGTCCCAGATCAGCCCAAACCGCTCGTGCGCGAGACTTTTTCAGTGCCGGACCACAGAATTTGCCAGTACCAGAAATCATTCGGGCCTACCGAACCGAGCTAAGTTACATCTCGCAGATGGTTCCATCAGAAGATCAACGAATATGCCACCTTGCACAGAGGTTGCCGGAAGATGTACAACACTATGCCACCGGATTCCACTGCACGACTCTGAGGGCATACGAAGACGTGGTCAGAGCATATGCCGATACTATTGTTAATACCGACACCGGACATAACTCGAAGAAGAAAAAGACATAGTCTCAGTCAGGGAGCAGCAACAAAATGAATTTGGGACCCGCATCTTCTTTTAAGTCAGCAGTTTCGTACCAACAGAAGGGTGCACCTAATCGGCCTTACCGTAGGGACTGCTTCAATTGTGGCATGTCCGGACATACTAAGGATCGGTGCCAGAAGTCGGCTACCAAATGTTTCACTTGCGGAAAGAGTGGACACATGTCTCGTTACTGCTGGCGGGCCAATCCCACTCAGAATTCATCTTCCCAACCAAGTCAACAAGGCTCTGTGCAATCCTTCAGGACGCCTGCCGTTTCTAACTACCGAGCTCCATCCCATCAGACCCAACCACCACCACACGGTGCCGGACGAGGCCGTGGGCGCGGCGGTGGTACTTCATCCTTTTTGGAGTCAGTGTCGTCCTGTGTATTAGAGCAGAGGGCTATGGATGGTCAGTCTGCGCCAGCTATCAGGTACTCTTCTTGTTAACTCTCAGCCAGTACATGTACTATTTAATACCGGAGCCACACATTCGTTTATATCTGTGGAATGTGTTGAACGTTTAAATCTTGCTTCTGTGTCTTATGAATCCTTTACTATTAAGCTACCTGAGGGTAGTAGAATAGGCGGCGATCTAAAGGTTCGAGACTATCAGATCTGCATCAATGATCATAGTTGGACCGCTATTCGTATGGTCTTCCCGCTTCATAATGAAGATATCATATTAGGTATGGACTGGATTCCATTGCACAGGACGATCTTGGATACCTACCACTTGACTATTTCTATCACGGCTCATGACGGTACCACACATGTTATGAGAGGACAAGAACACTTCAGTACGAAAGGGTCTCTCAGCCTTCTTGCATCAGAAGTCTCCTGCAACTCTCGAAAGAAGTACTATTGGTGTTATGTTTTTCAGGAGGATACTTCACAACTTATGATTGCAAACATTCCGGTGGTGAATGAATTTTCAGACGTCTTTCCCGATGAACTACCAGGGCTGACTGCAGTGAGAAGTTGACCTCTCCATTGAACTCGACCCGAGGACGAGACCTATTTCCAAAGCTCCTTATATGATGGCACCGGCCGAGATGAAATAATTAAAGATACAAATCGAAGATCTACTGGATAAAGGATTGATCCGCCCGAGCACCTCGCCGTGGGACGCGCCGGTACTTTTTGTTAAGAATAAAGACAACCCTCTACGCTTGTGCATTGACTATAGGGAACTAAATAAGGTTACTATCAAGAATCGTTATCCACTTCCAAGAATATATGACTCTTAGATCAATTACAAGGGGCGGTTGTGTTTTCAAAGATCGATCTACGGTCCGGATATCACCAATTGAGGATTTGGGAGGAAGATATACCCAAGACTAAATTTCGATCGAGGTATGGACATTACGAGTATATCGTGGTATCATTCGGGTTGACTAATGCCCCAGCCGTTTTCATGGAACTGATGAACAGAGTTTTGATTGATTTCCTTGATAAGTGCGTGGTCGTTTTTATTGATGACATCCTAATCTATTCTTGAAGCCGACAGGAACACGAGGAACATTTGAGGCAAGTGCTGAGCGTGTTGAGCCAACACCAACTCTATGCGAAACTTTCCAAGTGTAAATTCTAGATGCCGGAGGTAATTCTTCTAGGACATGTTGTCTCGGCAGAAGGCGTCAAGGTCGATCCACAAAAGATCGAGACAATAATGAGTTGGGAACCACCGAAGAATGTCAAGGAGGTAAGGAGTTTCCTAGGATTGGCGTGTTACTATCGAAGATTCGTCGAGGCTTTTTCCTGTATCGCTCGACCATTAACGAACCTACTGAGAAAGAGCACCAAATTTGTATGGACTACAGACTGTCAGAAGATCTTTTATGAGCTCGAGAGTAGGCTGACTACTGCTCCAGTGCTAGTGCTACCGCAGGGAACGGAAGTATTCATTATATACACGGATGCATCTAAGCATGGGCTACGGTGTGTCTTCATGCAGAATGACAGAGTCATTGCGTACGCATCCCGAAAACTGAGGCTGTACGAAGTGAATTACCCGACACACGACTTGGAGCTAGCCGAAGTGGTGTATACCCTCAAGATTTGGAGGCACTATCTTTACGGAGTTACTTGCAAGATTTTCATGGATCATAAGAGTTTGAAGTATATCTTCACTCAGAGAGAAATAAACATGAGACAGAGGCGCTGGTTGGAGCTAATCAAGGACTACGATGTGGAAATCTCTTATCACCCCGTGAAAGCCAATGTGGTAGTTGATGCTCCTAGTCGAAAAACTACACAAGAAGTGATGGTATCCAGCATAACAGTTCAGCCCGAACTACAGCAAGACATCAGGAGAAGCAGTACCGAAGTATGGATATAACGTAGGCAAGGACAATTGTGCTCAATCAATATACATTCATCCTTACTGGACGAGATACGTCTAGCACAGATAGAGGATCCCAAATTAAGTGTAATTGGTGCAAGAATCGAGGGGGGAGATGTTTCCGAATATAAGATTCAGGGTGACTTGGTGAGGTTCAAAAATAGGATCTGTATTCCACCGAATGACGGGCTGAAGCAAACTATACTGAGGGAGGCACACTCCACTACCTATTCTATTCACCCAAGAGCGAGTAAAATGTACAAAGATCTACGATAAAGTTTTTGGTGGAAAAATATGAAATGGGAAGTTTATAGGTTCATCGCCTGATGTATGATGTGACACCAAGTGAAGATTGAACACCGCAGACCAGCCGAAATCATGCAATCCCTACCCATCCCGGAATGGAAATGGGAGAGCATATCGTTGGATTTTGTCACTAAGCTACCAATGGCAGCGGGAGGAAAGGATACAATTTGGGTCATTGTTGATCGATTAACGAAATCAGCACATTTCATTCCTATTGAAGAAACAATCGGGACAGAGCAATTGGCTGCTGTTTTCATCAGGGAGATCGTGAGGCTGCACGGCGTTCCCTCATCCATCATTTCGGATAGGGACACCAGATACGTGTCTCATTTTTGGAAAGTCGTCCATAAAGCTATGGGGACCCAAATACATTTTAGCATAGATTATCACCCTTAGACGGATGGACAGGCCGAACATACGATTCAAACCTTGGAAGATATGTTGAGGGCATGTGTGCTCGATTGGGGTAAGGATTGGGCTAGGCATCTAGGATTGGTGGAGTTTTCGTACAACAAGAGCTGGCATGCAATCATAGGCATGGCACCGTTTGAGGCCCTGTATGGGCGGATATGCAAGTCGCTGTTATGCTGGGATGATGCTTCTGACACCGCGGTTACTGAGTAAGATATGATCCAGGAATCCATTAAGAAGATCTCTATCGTTCGAAAGCACATGCTAGCCGCACAGAGAAGACAGAATCTTATGCCGAAAACCGACAGTGACCGTTAGAATTTGCAGTCGTGGATCATGTTTGGGTCAGAGTATCACCTATGCGGGGTATCCGGGGTTTCGGCCAAAAGGGCAAGTTAAGCCCGAGGTTTAGAGGCCCGTTTGAGATATTGGACCGAGTAGGGAAGCTTGCGTATCGATTAGCTCTGCCACCGCATCTGGATGGAGTGCATAACGTCTTTCACGTCTCCTAATTAAGGAAGTATGTCTATGATCTGAGTCACAAACTCAATTTCTAAGAAGTGGAAATTTCCGACGACGCTACCTTTAGAGAGATACTGATCGCCATCTTGGATCGGTGTATGAAGATATTGCGAAATAAAGCCATACCCCTGGTGAAGGTTCAGTGGTCGCACCACGACATGGAAGAAGCGACTTGGGAGACCGAGTCAAGCATGAAGGAGAATCATCCCGAGTTATTTTCTTAGTTTCGGGACGAAACTATCTTTAAGGGGAGTGATATGTAATACCACTGGTATTTCATGCTTAATTACCTTGTACTGTGTGAATTCTTATAATGTGATGTTGTTTTTTTTAATTATTTATTTCATTAAGTGCTATACAATTGTGCGATGTGGATGAAACGGAGGTGACACCCCTTGACGCCGTTGGACAATCGTTGGTGCGAATATGATGGTGGCTAACATCTTGTTCCTCGATAGTTGTTGACGAGTGGGAAGGATGGTCACTTCGAGATGGTTAAAATGTGATATGTGGCTAAGAGATTGAATGTCTAACGCACGTTATAGTATATGCGTAACGTACGCTGAATTTGAAGTATTACGTACATTAACGTAACTCGGTTACGTACGTAACGGTTGAGTTGTTATCCCGACCAGAATCTTCCTTTTGATGCAGATTGAGCTACTTTCGGCGGGCTACAAGATAAATGAGTGAACCCCTTATAATGTACGCCATTCTCCAAGCTTAGCGTACGCTACGGTTAGGTGCATTACGTACGTTATAACAACTTACGTACGCAACATATGGGTGCAATTCAGTAAGTGGCCTCTGGAAGGCCTTTAAGTACGTTAACCATCACACATAGCATCCGTAATACGCTTTACGTACGTAAATCTTGGAACATTAACGTACGTTAACGAGATCGAGTGTTATAAAACAACACTCCCACCTTCATTTCTCCCGACCCAAAACCTGAAGTGAAGCACTCTTGAAGCTTTTCCACAACCTTATACTCGATTCATGGCCTCTTATACAATTGAATTAACATAGAGGAGGTGATTTCATAAGCTCCGGTGAAGATTATCCAAGTCATTCGATCCATTCCTCATTTATCCTCGTGGCCCTTGTTGATTTGTCATCTCTCCTCAATGTTCTTCATCTATTAAGGTAAGCCTATCAATCCTAGGAGTAATCTTTTCAATGTTGTTGATTATTACTTGTTAGATTAGGGGTACTTGGGTAGATTTTTCTAAAACTCGTAGACAATCTAAACGGACGAACTTGTAGTAGTCGGGGTTATCATTGTTCGTATATTTCGTTTTCATACTACTCGTTGTAACAATCATATGCGAGAACTTCCATCTCAATTTACATTGGGGTTTTATAAACTCGATGAATCAATTGCAAGAGAATTTCGTAGGAATCCATCACCATTTGATAAACTAGTCGTAACCCACTCTTGCCATATGATTATCAACGTTAAATTAACTAGGGGAATTAATTCGATAGTATTAATGTCATTGAGAATCAAACACCGAAATCATTGTGTAAAATGGTAATCCACTGATTGAAGTACTCGGAATAGAAAATTGAATTAGAAGTTATGGGATTCGATTATGCTATAGTCGTTTGTTGCTAACCGAATGATGATTGGGATAATCTTGTTGAACATATCGATATAGCTAATGTTAACCGTAAAATTGAACGACATAGTGGTACATATTGTGTGTGAACTTAGAAGTACGATACTAGTGTTGGCAATTAAGACTACGTTCGGAACCCAATTAGGGAAGGGAGACTAGTTCTATTCATCATGATCCGTACGAGGTGTTAATCGGATATTACGTGACTAGGTTAAGCTCGATCGGGCGTGGAGATCCCAGTTATCATAAGGCACCTACCGTCGGATCAAAGGCAAGTGAAATCTTGCTAGAGAAATGCTAATATTATTGAAATGTTCGTATTCATGAATCTGCCATTGTTGATGAATGCCAATGGTTGTCTTTCTCTAAAAATGTGTTATAAATAGGCCGATGTGTTGAGGATAAAAACTGTATGGTACCCGTATGGAAATGTGTTAGGGGATAAGACACAAATTGGGCACCTACGTTCCGGGGTACTCCCGTGTAGATACTTTCGTGACCCTTGGTTGCGACCTTGGGGTTTATGTGATAAAAAGAGAAAGACAACATCGGTCGTGTGGTGAAATATTTTTTGTTGGTTATGTGGCACTGTGTTTGGTAAAATTGTGTATATCGTTGCTAATAATTGTTATTGGTATGCAATCTCTGACTCTGGTTACCTGGCATGAATTGTCATGCCATGTAAATTTGTTATCATGTGCAGGACATTCTTGAGGGGTCCGGTCAGACTTGAACGGTGTTGGAATAAACTCTTGCCGCTGCATAAATTAAATTTGATCTTTAAAACCTCCGTTATGTAATAATCGAACTATGAATTATGTTTCTTCTTAAAACTTTACGGCTCATGATATGTAACCATGGACTTATCGTTTTATTGCAATTACTTTAAAATGTCTATTTCCCAAACTACCCTTGTGGGTCCCACATGGGATTCACGGCACTGTAATACCTCGGGAGATTTTGGGGGTGTTACAGTATGCACCCCTGACTGCCGCTTATATCTTTAACAGATATCCTTCCAAATCCATTCCTAAAACTCCACATGAGATGTGGGGGGGCAGGAAACCAAGTCTTAATCACATTAGGATTTGGGGATGTCCCGCCTATGTCAAGAAGACTAAGGTGGAAAAGTTGGAAGCGAGGTCCACGAAGGGACGTTTCATTAGATTCTCGTCTAGGACGATGGGTTATCTATTATACATGCCCGAAGATCGAAAGATCATTGTTGCTTTGGAAGCACACTTCCTGGGAGATGAGTTCATTCGGGAAGGCAGAGCAGGTAGAAGAATTTCTTTGGAAAAATACAATGAAACTCCTCAGGAGACACATCTGCAAGAAATTAGAACCGAACCTTTTGAAACACAAGTACAACCACCTCATAGGTCTAGTAGGATGTCCCATTTGCTTAAGTGGTATGGCCTTGTGCACTTGGAGGAGTTGGGTCTCCATGAGGTTCCAAGTGATAGCCAAGAGACCTTCCCAACGACCTATGACCAAGCGATGGTGGATGTAGACTCCGCGAAATGGCGTGAAGCTATGTAAGCTGAGATAGACTCGATGCATGTCAATCAGGTCTGGACTCTAGTAGATCGCCCCGAAGGCATAGTGCCTATTGGGAACAAGTGGATCTACAAGAGGAAGACTGATGGGGATGGCAAGGTTTACGCCTATAAGGCCAAGCTTGTGGCAAAGGGTTATACCCAAAAGGAAGGGATCGATTACCACGATACCTTCTCGCCCGTAGCTATGATCAAGTCTATTCGCATGATGCTTGCTATTCCTGCCTACCACGATTATGAGATATGGAAAATGGATGTAAAGACGGCTTTCCTTACTGGATTACTCGAGGAGGAAGTCTATATAATACCCGGTTGTGAATTCATTGATTATCATTCAGTAATTGTCACTCAGAAATTTTTCACCAAGTAATAATCATTCATCATTCATATTCATTCATTTCGTGTTCATCGTTCGGCGTATCTTGGAGTCGTGTATCAGTTGTTATTCGTCATTCATCACTATTTAGGATCGAGACGAGAATATTTTCATCATCATCGTTATTGGTAGCCGTGTGTTGGGAGTATCATTATTGTGCATGATTGGACTTAATTATATTCATATAATATGGTATGTCGGATCATTCAGCGATTTATGCCGAGTAGACGGAGTTGTCGTTTTGTTGACGTCCAATAGCGAGTTACGGCCGTAACATGCTTGCATTACGGCCGTAACATACGTTCATTGTTTTTAGATCATGTCGGACGAAGAGGACTTAAGGCCGTAAGGGTTGCGGCATACGGACGTAAGTTGAGGCAGGTACGGTCATAAGGCTTGTCCGGTTACGGCTGTACGATCGAGCAGTGTGTCCGGTCAGTTTCTATGTAGGCTTCATACGCCCGTAAGAATTTGCCGAGTATGGCCGTATGAGTCGAGTTACGCCCGTAAGGCAGGTGCGGTTACGGCCGTATGTCTGTCGGCAGACTTTCAACGAAATCAGGTTACGCCCGTACAATATGGCTGGTCACGACCGTAAGGCCATTGACTTGGAGGGTTACGGCCGTATGTAGGCCGATTTACAGCCGTAACATTCGGCGGTATTTAAGTACCTGGTCGGGTTTTTGTGCTCATTTTATCATTCCTTCACTTGAGTTCCGAGAGAGAAGTTCTTGGGAGAGATTTTCTTCATCACATCACTTGTGTAGTAGTGTTCTAAGCATACATCTTGACTTGGGAAGCTTGGATAGTCGTTTAAACACGAATTCACCGGATCGAAGTGTTTGGATCTTCAAAGGTAAATTCTTAAACATCTTGGATTTTGATTTTGAGTTGGGATATGATGTTTTGGATGTTATAATCATGATGTATGAAGTGATATAATTGTGATTTTGAATTGTTATGGATTATCATCAGAATAATTGGGATTATTCAAGAACATTTCGAATGTTCACTTTGGAATTTGGGGGTTTCGGTTTGATGTTGTCGTAATATCAAATTATGTATTCCTATGGGTTTATCGATTGTATTGAAGATCTTTTGTTGGATCGAATCATTCATTGGAAGTTTGGAATCGATAATTGAGATTGAGTTGTAAACAATTGAAGATTGTTTACAACGTGTTTGTTAAATTGCCCCAATGAGTTTTGGGTAGTGTTGTATCGACTTTTGAGTTGGTTGTGATCATGCTTGATTCGTATATTAAGCGAATCATTGGTATTTGTGTTATTCAAGGTTGTTCTAGTGGCCGACGATTCCATTAAGGATGTTGATCGTGGAAGGACTTTCTCGCCTTCAGTTTGAGGCAAGTTTTATACTTGTACTAGTCAATGAGATTAATGTCATCATATATGTGTATGAATGTGTTATATCATTCCGAGACTTATTCTCTTCATGAATTCATTGATATTCGGGGATGGTTCGATACGATACTCTTCGACAATTATGCCAAATGTTATTATTGTTCATTAGTGGACCGTTCAAGGCATTGGGATACTTGTTGTTAATGTCATTTTCGATAGCCGGTTCGCGGTATCGATGTATCGATTGTTGTTGTTAATATTGATGTCGATCTATGACATTGTTGTAATCATTGTTATTAATGTTGGTGTCTTATCATTCATATTATATCGGCCGATGGAAGGCATTGGCGTATTCGTTCTCATCTTCGTCGTCGGTAACCGATTAAAGGTGCTGAGGCATTCATTGTATCATTGATATCGATTGGCCGCTCTAAGACAAACGAAGTGTTCAATCATTCATGGGATCATTGTTATAGATTGGCCATTCTAAGGCAATCGAGGTATTGAATCATTCGCTGCCTCATTGTTATCTGTTGGCCATTCTAAGGCAATTGAGGTATTGAATTGGGGCTGTCGAGGATAGTTCCCATCCATTATGTCGTTGTTATCGATTGACCATTCTATGGTAATCGAGGTATTGAATTGGGACCGCCGAGGACGGTGCCCATCCGTGAGTCATTGTTGTCGTGTTGGCCGACTCAAGGCAGCACACTATTATTTTCGTGAATTCGGTAATCTTGGGGATTATTGCCACTTGTGATTAATTGTGTTTTGGAGGCTAGTCTCGGCTAGTGCTCGATGGGTAAGTTTGGGGATTTTGAAACCTTCACGGTTAGCTTCCCAACATCTACAGTTCAATAGGTCAACAGTTACTGGGTGATTTCATTATGGGTAAGTTTAGGGAGTTTGAAACCTTTGCGGTTGGCTTCCCAACACCTACAGCTCAGTAGGTCAACGGCTATTGGATGGTTTCATTGTGATACGGCTTCATGCCGTGGCTTCAGCCCTTATTGTGATACGGCTTCATGTCGTGGTTTCGGCCCTTATTGATACAGCTTCAGGCTATTTTGGCTTCAAGTGATTGTGTTGATTGATAGATTCGGATGAGTGGCTTTCAGGCCTTTGTAATGCCTTGGTAATTTCACTGGAGCCTACGGGCATTGTGATTTATAATTAATTCAGTTCTGGTTTGGTTCATGTCGTGTAATTCATTGTGGTGCTCTGTGACTATGATTCGCCGTTGGGCACTTATGTTCTAACCTGTTGAACATGTATTAATAGTATGCCGTGGGCATAGTGTTTCATGAATGCTCGGTTCTTACCTTGGTTTGTGAGCATCTCGTATTATTATTATCATTGTACCGCTTCATTCTGCCTTTGGATGCATATCATGTTATACATGTATTTGATGTTCATTATCTGGATGACTGACCCCGTGGGGGCGGAACATGTTTTCATGTTTTAGGTGCTTGCGAGGAGAGAGTTGAGGCACAGGGGCATGACGATGGCGACGGGGCATTCGAGCGATACTAGTCCGAGTTGTTCATGTTGGTCAGTCAGTTGGAGTATTCTCCAGTTTGTCAGTCATTGTCATTATGTATTACCCGAGCACATGTTCGTGGATGTTGTTGTATTTTTATTTTGGCCATGTAGGCCCATCGTTGTCGTTGAAATTCCTTATCGGAATATTGTGTCGGATATCATGGTAGGGAGTGTGATCTCCCTTGTAGGTTAATTTGATGTAATTTAGTCATGTTCGCCCGGTGGTTCTCCTGGTGTGGGGTCCACGGCACTGTAATAACCCAATAGGATTTGGGGCTGTTACATAAGATGGTATCCGAGAGTTGGGTTGTGAGATACCCTGATATGTGAGTTATGTGGCTCTACCGACGCGGTAGTAGTGGGACTGTCAGGTTATGACAATCTAGACAGGCAGGTTTTGTGAGTCATAATATTAGTACGACTTCACGAGTCATTCATTCATTGAGTCGTGACCTCGAAGCTTCGTATGACCTGTGTAAGGACTCGATTCTCTTTATTTTCATACATTCATCATGTCATTAATTATACATGCTTTGTTGAAACCTATATGTGACATTAGTGTTGGAGCACGTGTGACCTGTGTAAGTGCTAAGGATCAACTCATTCATCAGTCAACAATCCTCGATCATCATTTTGATCTTGTCGATCATGTCAATCCATTAATCACTCAGTCAATCTCATTGCTCAGTTGTTGATCTTGTGGATCGAATTATCAATCCTGTTAACCTATTCAAGATAATCATTTCAACAATTTCATCAGATAATCATGTCACCTCACTTGATCTTTCATGCAATCTTATCATATTCTGGCATCATGTTGACGATCATATTATTTCATTATTAATGCATTCATTGTGTTAGAGCGTGTATGCTCATTTTTATCATTCCGTAACATAATTGTAATGCGATATTCATGCGGGACCTATAATCATCATGTGACCTTCCTGCTTCAGTATGGATAGAGCTGTCAGAGCACGCAAGGGAAGAGGCCGCGGTGCGGGCCAAAACCCGGGATCTCGTGTGCATGCCTGCACGGATGCGAGGGATAACATGTGTTCATCAGATAGCTGCTACTCATTCACTGTCAGATAATCATTCACTATCATGGAGTCATACCCGAGAAGCAACTCAACCGGAAGGTGTTCGTGTGGACCCATTCATATGCATACAGGGCATGATGGCCCAAATGACCCAGATGACGAGTCTGTTGGAGACCATGCAGACCTCGATGGTTCGTGGTCCACCACAGCATGGATTCCAGGTGCCGTTTCATGGACAGACTAGAGGAGTGAATCAGATTGTTGGCCATATCTCTCGTCAGAGGCCGCCTACCTCTGTTGGTTCGTCGGAACCAACTGATATTGTTCATTGGCTTGAACATTTTGATAAACTCTTCGACACGGTTCATTGTCCGGAAGAGAGTAAGGTTTCAGTAGTGGCTTACTACTTGAGTAAGGGTGCTTATTCTTGGTGGCTTTCTGTGAAGCCCACCGATCGTGATTGTGTTTGGAGTGAGTTCAAGACTCTCATGTTAGAAAGGTATTATCCGGATCCACTTCGTGAAGCCAAGTTATCAGAGGTTTTGAACCACGAACCCGTCGAGTACGAGGGTGTTATTGTCATTGCTCAGAAGTTTTAGGGACTACTTCAGTTTGCTTCGTCTGTTATCCGTACTGAAGCGGATAAGATCAAATATTTTAGCAAGAGGCTAAATCCGCAATTGAGGATGCAATTGTTCAGTCACAATTGTAATTTACTTAGTGATTTCATCGAGAATGCTCTTGGAGTAGAGCTTTTGATCAAGGAGCATACTCGGAAACATCCTTTAGCTTCTTCTGGTGGGAGGACTGGGATGTCAGTTCGTTCAGAGGGACAACGGGCTCCGGCGCCCAAGAGGTAGTTTTCTAGCCATCTTCATGTTGAGAAAGCATTTTCATTTCAGACGACGAGTTCGACTAATGTTTGCTTTAATTGTGATATAATAGGACATCACAGTACCCGGTGCTCGATGCAGGCTGTTGTTTGTTTTCTGTGTGGGAGGCAGGGACATCTATGGAGATAATGTTAGGAGTATGCCCTCGAATGCCACTCAGAGGATGTTGAGTGAGGGCACTGTACTTGTTATTATGTAAATCATCAATATATAAGGCAATAGATGTTTTCTTTATTTTTTGGTAGTTACTGGCATTCCTAACTCGTAAATATACATATAGAAACTAGTTCGTGTATTTGAGAGCAAAACGTTCCACTCCTTATTGGGTAAGGGGGTCGGCACTGGAAAGGTTTATAGCTCAAATACTTAATCGTTCGCAAGTCGATGAAACTAGCGTCAAGTACAGATGGGGTTTGACTGACCGTGACCCTATAACTTGATCGGGACATTTGAAAGAAGGGTTTATACGTTTACTGCTATTCACGACAGAATGGTTCTTGAATGATCCCAATCATTCATTCTCAGTTGGGGTACAGTGTAGGCCACCAGGCTGGCTAGGTGGTGCTACTACTCTTTAGTTCCTCCCATTGCTGACTGAGACGGACCTACCGAGTCGCGCATTATGATTGACGACGAAATGAATCGATCATATTCTCTCATTATGAATATTAGATATTAGATATCTAATTTGGGACATTGGATGTCTAAATCGATTTATTGGATAAATTTATTTACGGCCTAATGGATTAAATAAATTACTGGGTGATTAATTTAATTCGTGAATATAATTATTTCTTGGAGAAATTAATCATGTTATCATGTATTTGATATGATTAATTGATTGGATTAATTAATCGATATAAATACATCGGAACGGAATCGGAGTTTATCTGTTTGGACTCTCGGGAGTCCAAAACGAACTGAACTCGTCCGCTTTCTTCTAGAGGCCGGCCCCCACCTTGATTTCCTACCTTGATCATAGTCTTGTTTTCTTGTTGGAAGACTTTTGACATATGAGATTTCATATCTCTTATAATAAGGGAAAAGGAGATTTTGTGGGAGACATTATCTTGTGAATGATTATTGAAGACCAAAATAAAAACCTCTCTTTCTCTCCTCCTTGTTGAGTCTCACGGCATTTTCATTTCAAGAGAGAGGGAAGAGAAAACTTTGTTTTGTGTTCATTCACATTTTCTTAGAGAAAAATTATTGAGAGATATATTATACACTTAGAGTGTAATAATAAAAAGCTTCATCGCTTGATTCTAGCCGTAACCTTAGAGGTTAATCAAGTGTTGTTGTTCCGATCGTTTTTCCGGCACGTGGCAAGTACAGATGCGGTGCTTTCGGTGTTGGATCGTTCAAGAGCTTGGAGCGCATTGGATTCGTAGAGATCAAGCAAAGCTTGGGGAATAGCTCAAGAAAAGGTTACCATTTAATCAACGGACTTCGAGGGTTAGTTTCTTACGACTCTTTCTATTCGTTTTTGATATTCGTATATACGTAGCTCGATCGATCCTCGTAAGGATTCGGATCGAATTAATTTTCGTTTCACCGCTTCCGCTGGGCCTTCGTTTTAGGCACCGAATCCCAACAGATACTGCAGGGGTTCTAGTGCCGGTAGATCTCGACAGGTCTCACAAGCCTCGAGAGACTTTGTTACTCTAGCCCATGCATCATCCAAGGGGTCCTATCAGGCTTCGAGAGCCAGAGGTAAGGACCTTCATCACCGGTTTTGAACAAGTTAATTCTTGCTTGGTAATATGATGATCATTCATTTCATTGTCGTTCATTCATTCATATAATTCATTCATCATATATCAATCATGTTGAGACTTATAATTATCAAACTACTCATCCACTTCTCGGGGAACACTGGTTCCAATCATTTCATCTAAGATATCACTCATTGGGTTATTATTTCACTATTAGGATAACAATCCCTTTATCGAAAAATCTTGACAGAATGTTTTGACAATGTGCCAATCCAGCATAAAGCAAACAACTGTATCGAAAAGCTGATCAAAGGTGTCAAACTGTATCGAAGACTTCTCGTAGTCCCAGCATATAGTGAATCAATCATACAGCAAAGGAGTCTCATAAGACTAAGTATGGAATTTTGTCTCGAATCAACAATACAGCTATCATACCATACATTATCCACACAGGACAAGAAGGAATCTTTGTTATTCGCTAAAGTCAAAGTCCCGCTTAAGAATATATATTTAAATACTAAAGGATAAAGTATTTAAATATTAAGCCGTCAGAGATCTTCAATCAAGCACAAAATCCAGATCGTGTTTTATTCAAACACATCATCCTGTTGGAACAGACTTTTGCTCAAAGGATCTATCTCAATGGATATATTCAAGAAGGCTATATATATATATATATATATATATCCCCAGACTTTGAAGATCAAGACACCAAATCAACAACAACGAAATTATCATCATATACATCTGAGCAAACATATCTCCCAAAGCATACTACTTTTCTAAAAGAAGAGATATACAAGTGCTCAAACCGTGAACAACACTCATCAGCTAAAAGCTCAGAAAGTCAAAGTTGTTGTTCAAACATTGATCTATCCTTGAACAAAACCCATCAGCCATGTGTGGACTGCGAAACCTTGCTATTCCTGAACTGTGTGTGAGGGACTTGCATTGAAGATACGAAGCTTTGGAACTGTGTGTGAAGAAGCCAGTCAAGTGAAAGCTTAAACCAATCTGTGTGAACGGTTGAAGGCTAAGATCATTGTATCAATCTTTGTGAACGATATATTAATTAGGTTTGATTATAAATACTTAGTTGTGAACGTAGTATTTATAATAAATATTTTCACTCCTGTGTGGAGGACCATTGGACGTAGAGGGGTTTACCTCGAACCACTTTAATTACTGTGTGATTTACCTTCTGCATTTACTGTTTTAATATCTGTGATTAATTTTAAGTATACACTTCATTTCTAGTTGTTGTATTTACAGCAACTTACTTTAAACAAGACTTCCGCTACGCACTCAGATTCGAAAACCGTACAGCTTGTTGTTTAAAATACTTTACAAGTTGTATCCTGTATACATAGTGACCAACAACTGGTATCGGAGCGGTTGAATCTAAAAAGAATCAGTCGTATTTTTGATTGAATTAGATCCTTAAATCACTTATTTTTGAAAAACAGTCTTTTTCTTCCTTATTCTCATAAGGATACATCAATGATCAATAAAGTTCCTATGTTTTCTATTAACGAATTTGATGATTGGAGAATTAGGATGGAGGCTCATCTTGCAGCAATGCATGGAGAGATGATTTTTGTCATATAGGATGGCCCCAAAAAGATCATGAAGGTAAATCATGCCCCAAGAATTGAAGTCCAGGCTCATGCAGAGATGCTCGAGAAAGAGCGCGAACAATGGACTTCTGACGAAAAAAAAGCACCAGCGTCGACAATGTCGCGAAGAATGCGCTATTTGTCACTCTTGACAAGGGCACGTTCTCTAAGGTAAAGAGTTGCAAATCAGCCAAGGATATCTGGGATAAACTCAAGTGAATTTGTGAGGGAACTGATCTCTCAAAAGAAAACAAGATTTCAAAATTAAATCAGCAATTTGAATCTTTTGAAATGAAACCAACTGAAACACTTGAGGAACTTGACCTCAGATTCAGTGGCATTGTTGGTGAACTTGAAGCATTAGGCAAGATTTATACCCAAAGGGAAAAAAAACCTAAAAAGTTTTAGATCACTCCCTGCCCGATGGGACATTAAGACCACAACTACGCGTGTGTCGTGCAATCTTAGTGAAATATCTACTTTTGATCTCTTTTCTGACCTCAAAGCATTTGAGTACGATATAGATAGGAGAGAGAAAGCTGAAGAATCTCCCGCCAGGACTACAGCCTTAGCAGTTGTATCCAACCGAAGACACAGCATGCCGAGTTCATCAAAGCCCATTCATAAGAATGCTCACAGTGACGACGACATCCTATCGCAAGACGAAATGGCGCTCCTCATGCATAAGTTCAATAAGTTTATCAAGCAGTCGGGCAAGACCCCATACAGGCCCAATCCTATTCACAAGGTAAGTACCGAAACTTCCTCTGGTGATGTTAACCTGTGTTATAATTGCAGGAAACCAGGACAATACGCAAATAAATATCCTCATCCTAAAGTTCAAAGGTTGCCATAAGCTGAGCAACAAGAAAAGGATGAAAGGAGACGTGCTTGGAAAAACAAGCTCAAGGCCTTGATAGGTGAATCAGAAGCCTCCCCCGAACCATGTAAATCCGAAGAATGTCTTTGGGTAGTCACTGACAGTGATTCATATGATGATGATTTCGAAGATAAAGCCTATATGTGCTTTATGGCCAAGGACATTCCGGAAGATGAAGATAGCGATGATGACGTAAGCTCAACCTCAGTTATTCCTACCAATGCATCTCATACTTTTGCAAACATGATGAATGAGTTTAAGAACATTCAAATGGCCCATGAGATATTGAAAAATGAAAATATACAGCTCCAACTTTCAAACTTAGAGCTGAAAGAAGAAAACGACTTGCTGAAAGTAAATTACCAAAATATATCTGTTGATTGTGAAAACAGCAAAGTCGAGTATGAAAAACTCTCTGTGAACTAAGTGAGACTAAATCTCATAGTGAAAGCAATACAAATGATTTTGTTCTGCTTCAATCCAAAGTAAAAACTCTCGAAAAATGAGAAGGAGAACTTGAGACCATTCTGAAATCTTTCGAGAAATCATCTAAAAGAATGGAAGAAATTCTAAGCACTGGGCAACATGCCCATGATAAAAGTGGCTTAAGATACAGCTCATTTACCAATAAACGGAAAACTAGTACTGTGTTCGTCGGGGGTGTGGAACCCATTCCTATATCGGAAGAAGTTCCGAGTCATGTGAAGGAACCCGTTGCACCGCGAACAGCAAAAGCTGCCATTCCATCACCATAGTCATATTCCAGACAGTGGAATCACCAGCCATTCAGACCTGTAAGGTGTACCCAACAGCGTGCTCCATGAGCATATCAACAGCGCCAATAGTCGTTCAGAAAGAAGGCTGAATCCAAATATCAAAGGCCCGCACCGCAGTACTTTCAGTACAACATGGCAGATATTGGATACAGGAGCCGCGGTATCCCTCGCGAAAGCAAGTATCCTCAAAGTATCAACAACAGCTTTGGGAATCCAACTGGAGACCCAGAAGTCAAGCTGTAAGGCCAAAGAAAATGGCTCCACCTCCAAGACGGCATTTGCACTGGACTAATAATAACCCTGAATTTTACATGCATAATAACTATCATGGTTGTAGCAACTACGTACATTCCCACATAGAAATCGCAATTACGGACCTAAACCATCCTATAGTAAACCTATTGATGTCAGGAAAATCTGGGTACCTAAAGGCACTAACATCCATGGACCCAACAATCAAAAGGGACCTAAATCTACCTAATTTGTCTGCATACAGGACATTTTGGAGAAGGACATCTGGTACTTCGATAACGGATGTTCCCGGCACATGACAGGAGACAAAAGCAAGCTGTCAGATTACGTGGAGGGTCGCGGTCCAAAAGTGCACTTCGGTGATAAATCTAAAGGAAGAACAAAAGGGAAGGGAACCCTACTTATCGGAAAATTCAAAGTCACCGATGTAGCTTATGTTGAAGGCTTACAGTACAATCTACGTAGTATTAGCTAGTTCTGTGACAAACAGTTCTCGGTGAAGTTCTATATAGATCAATGTAGAGTCAAGAACATTCTGACCAAAGAAGTTGTGCTCACAGGAAGCAGATCAGGTAATATGTATATTGCTGACTAGATGCCTACGAGCTCCACAATTTCTTGTTTTGTTATCAAAGGCACTGTAGATCTAAGCTGGCTATGGCACAAGAGGATGTCACACGTCAAATTCAAGACTATCAACAAACTCTCCAGACAGGGAATGGTTAGAGTATTGCCAAATGTTTCATTCCAAAAAGACTGCGTATGTGGACCCTGTCAGAAAGGCAAGCAAATCAAGACCACCCTAAAAAGCAAATCCTACCTTTCCACCCACAGAGTTTTGGAAATGCTACATATGGATCTCTATGGTCCTGTAGACCCGGTAAGTTTGGGAGGTAAGAAATACTGTCTCGTTATTATTGATGACTATTCCAGGTATGATAGGACAATTTCCCTAAGCAAGAAGAAGGAAACAACATCAAAACTACCCGAGCACCTGAGAAAGCTTCAAAATGAAAAAGGGTCGAGTATCGTGTCCATTCGTTCCGACAGAGGTACGGAATTCACTAACCACTTTATTGAGCAATACTGTTCGGAAAATGGGATACAACACGAATACTCAGCTGCCCGAACACCTCAACAAAATGGTGTTGCCGAGCAAAAGAACAGGACGCTGAAGGAAGCAACATGGACAATGATTGCCGCAAGCAAGTTGCCACAGCGTTTTTGGGGCGAAGCCACCAATACAGCGTGCTATACAAAAAAATGTGTATTATCAACAAGCATCACAACAAAACAGCATACGAGGTATGGAACAACAAAACTCCGTTAGTTTCGTACTTTCACATATTTGGATGCAGGTGTTACGCTTTGAACAACGGTAAGGATCAACTTAGAACATTCGATGAGAAATCGGATGAAGGGATATTTGTTGGATATTTCACTGTTAGCAAAGCTTATACGATCTTCAATAAAAGGAAGCTAACAATTGAGGAATCAGTTCATTTAGTGTTCGATGAACCTCACCACGATCCTATAGGAGTAGAAGACATTTCTCAGAACATCCAACAACTGTCCATCATAGATCCACCAACTCCATTAGAACCAGTTGTTGACCTAGAAATCAACCGCGCAGCTGTAAGAACTGATGTAGATGAAGCTGATGCTATACAAGCTGAAGACGAAACTATAGCAACTCAAGATACAGTACGGGACCCCGAATTAGAACCCGACAAAAGATGGTTGAGAGATCACCCACAAGAGTTGATCATAGGAAACATTGATGCTGGTGTTTCTACATGTACGAGAATACAGAGTACACAAGGAAATATACTATGTGCGCACGAAGACCCCGAGACAGAGATATCTCCATTTCCTGAATGGAAATCTCAATCCGAACTTGGAAGACTTAATATGTGCACTATTACTGTATTATTAACCCAATCCGAACCTGTTTCTACCAAATAAGCTCTCAACAATTCTCATTGGATCACATCTATGGAAGAAGAGCTTAACGGTTTCGAAAGAAACAATGTATGGTGTCTTGTACCCATACCTACAGATCAATCAGTAATTGGAACTAAATGGGTATTTAGGAACAAGAATGATAGAAATGGACTCATTATCAGGAATAAATCTCGACTAGTTGCCCAAGGCTACAGATAGGAAGAAGGCATAGACTACGATGAGACATTTGCTCCTGTAGCCAGACTAGAAGCCATTAGGATATTTTTGGCCTTTCCCGCCCATAAGAGCTTCATTTTATACCAAATGGACGTCAAAAGTGCATTCCTAAATGGAGACCTTGCTGAAGAAGTATATGTTGAACAACCACCAGGGTTTGTCAATCCAGAAGGCGAAGACCATGTATAAGGCTAAGGAAAGCGCTGTATGGACTTAAGCAAGCCCCTAGAGCATGGTATGAGACTTTGTACCAGTATCTAACCGATAATGGATTCGAGAAAGGTGTTGTGGACAAGACCTTATTCAAAATATAGGAAGGTGATGACCTTCTAATGGTTCAAATATATGTAGACGATATAATATTTGGTTCAACTAACCTTGCTTTGTGTCAAAGGTTCTCTCATCTCATGCAAAGTAAATTTGAAATGAGTATGATGGGAGAACTTAGTTATTTCCTAGGATTGCATGTAAAGCAGTTGCCCACAGGGATTTTCATCAACCAAGAAAAATACAGCAAGGAGCTTCTCAACAAGTTTGGAATGAATACTTCCAAATCATCATCAACCCCCATGAGCACTTCTGTGCAAATTAGTGCTGATGAAGCTGGAAAGCCGGTTGATCAATCACTCTACAGGAAGCTTATTGGCTCACTCCTGTACCTAACAGCTAGCAGGCCCGATATCCAGTTTGCTATAGTAGTGTGTGCGCGATATCAAGTAGCACCTAAAGAATCACACTTCGCAACAGCCAAACGACTCCTGAAATACATCAAAGGAACAGTCGATGTAGGACTGTGGCATCCTAAAGCAGGCAGATTCGATTTAGTTGGCTACAGCGACTCGGATCTCGGAGGTTGCAATCTATATAGTAAGAGTACAAGTGGAACTTGTTACTTTCTTGGACCTAAACTTGTGTCTTGGTTTAGCAAGAAACAATTGGCAAACTCGCTTTGAACAGCTGAATCAGAATACTATGTTGCTGGTAGTTGCTGTATGCAGATCCTTTGGATGCAACAACAGCTGTCAGACTATGGAATTGAAGCCAAAGAAACGCCAATTATGTGAGATAGCACGAGTGCAATTGCTATCACGCCCAACCCTGTATTGCACTCGCGCACCAAGCATATTCACATGAAGCATCACTTCATTCGAAATCATGTTGAGAACAAGGATGTTCGGCTGGAAAAAGTTCATACAAATATCCAGTTAGCCGACATCTTTACCAAACCTCTCGACACAGCAAGATTCTGCATGCTTCGACATGAATTGGGATTGCTACAGCCTAACTCCATGTAAGTTTTTAATGCTTTTACTCAGTAAATTGAGGGAAAATGTTGTAAGACCCAAGAATACAGTATCCACCGTCAGTTATCTATACACTCAGTCTATCAAAATAGCACTGTAGGAACAAAGAGACATGAATTATCCGACAGCTGACGTGTGCAATAATTAAGGAGGAATACAGTACGACCCAAGAATACAGCATTAATCCGAAAGTTGTTGTATGGAATTGAAACCTGTATGTACCTTTTAAGGGGGAACGCTGTATTTTCGCGGATACAGCACATACTATGGGAAATCAATTATCATGTTATTTATTTTTTTTTAAATGATCTTTGTGTCCACATGCCCTATTATAATCATAAAGTCTTTTGCATTAAATGCTTTACACGACATTTGTACTTTGGTATCTTCAAATACGTGATGTTTCATATTATTTTATTAATTTTACACCACTATTTCGGGCAATAAGGGAAATTTGATAAGTCGGAAGTGGGACCCGCTCTTATTTCAAAATTAGATGGATAAGTTATACCGGTTACACTCAATCCATCGTGGTCGTCCATTTTAAAACAACGGTTCCCATCCCTTAAATCTGACCGTCCATTATCTGTAAACCCTTCTTTGCCGCCCACTATAAAAAGACTGTAAATACAATTTGAGTCTCTTTACGCTTTTTGCATATTGAACGAGTCCTTGAGCATACAGCCTACAACTCTATTTGATTTTACTGCATTTCTCTTTGAATCCCCTTTCTTTTCTTCGAGAATCATCAATGGCATCTTTTCATACCTCTTCCATCTCTCTCAATAAGTCCTCCAACATCATCGATGGACGGATCTTTTCTAGATCTGTTGTGCTTGAACATGTTCGTTCCGAAGGTGATGACATCGAATCAATGGAGTTCGTCATTACGAGGATATGTCAGCAAGGCCTTTATCGCCTTGGAAGTCACACCGCTGAACGCTTTGATGTTCACCTGGTTGAGGAATTCTACCTTAATGCTGCTATCCGTTTCTTCTCGCTTGCTCAGGGAGGAAATGTTACTGACATCACTGTTGTCATTCGCGGAGTCGAGATCCGTGTTGACCAAGAGCTACTTCAGAATCTCTACAAGCTTCCTGCTGATGGCCTGACAATGGAAGATCTTTAGACCTTTGGGTCCCAAGAACTCTTGACCGAATACTATGGGTTGTTCACTGGTTCAGCATCGGTCGAAACAGTTCACACCTGTTACCATAATAAACTCTTTTGTTTACGTTTTGTCTAATTACACGATTTCTGTTGCCGTGTTATTGAGAATAGAACAGGTGCGTTCGAGATGTGCACCAATCTAAGGTTCAGAATAATGGTTGCAATCATGACCTGTGAAAAGGTCAACTGGTGTCAAATAATCCTCAAACGGTTGCATAAAGAAGTTTCTAAGCCTGCCACGCAGAAGAAATCTTTTGGTTTTCTTCTGAATTACATTCTGACGAAATGCGGTGTTCCGTAAGCTGAAAAAGCAAAGAAGATCACTTCTCGTATATATATATGGGAAGCGTCAGACACTCCGTTTTCAACAAAGGACCTCTAATTGCAAACGACCTTTCGTCCAAAAATTGCCCCTTTCTGCCGATCCAAGGGATGTGTCTTCGAAGTCCCAGAGCGTGGAAACGTCAAGGAAGAGAAAGAGATCTCACAGCAAAACTCCCGTTGCTGTTGAGAAGCCGAAAAGGAAGCAAATGAGATTCTCAAAAGTTAAATCTACAGAAATCTCTGAGGATGCTCCTTCAACAACCCAACCCACTGAACCAATCCCCCAGGGCCCAACCCCTGTGGAAGATAAGCCTACTACTGTCGATACAGTAGATCCTGAGCCTTTGGCAGCTATGACAGATGCTCAGACATCTGCCAACTTTCAAGACTCTCGCGAGTCGGCTGCCCCTATGGAGCCTAAAGCTACTTCTCCTGTACGGGATTCCACACCTGTTAAGGATCCATCTCCCATCAGGGTACCAACCCCTGTTCAGGATGCAACTCCGACACAGGAACCCATACCTGTCGAGGAATCCATGCATACAGCGGACCCAAGCGATGTACGCAGCCCATCCTCGGACACCATTATCAATAAGACTTTGCTCTCTGTGCAGATAGAGCAAGCTTATGATCGCTTCATACAATGGAAAGCCTATAGGCTCGCTTGATACAACACACTGTATAACTGGAGCGACTGGTGCGGAAAAGAACGATTTGTGTTGGAAGTGACGGACTCACCAGATGTTGAAGTCCTGATCCAATGGGACAACCTAATCTACAAAGAGTTGATTACGAGCCACCTGATGGACAAAGCAGATGCCCGTCAGAAAGGAAAAGCTAAATCCGGCAATCAAGCTCCCGAAAGTCCAAAATCAGATCATGACTCGGACGATGATGACGACGCCCTTCAGGCTGGTCTAAGAATGAGTCGCGAGGAATCTCAATCTCAGATGGGTGAAGGAACTTCTAGTCAACACCAAACTCCTCCCCATCAACAAGACTATGTTCCCAACAGAGAGGATTCAGTCTCTCCTATAGTAGAGGAACAACCGGCTACCCAACAGGCCCCCGAGCCTGTTGCTGCCCAAGCCAAAGAAGAACCCAACGCCATCCTGCACGAGGAATCAGTCCCTCTGCCGGATCAGGCGGAAGCTGAGTGACAGCAGGAGGAATCAGTCCCTCCTACACCTTTGTCTTCAGAACCCACTGCCGAACAAGAGAAAACAGCAACCCCTGTCGCCGAGCCAGCCTCTGATGCTCCCGAAACCTCAACTGTTTTGGAATCCGATGACGGTATAATACCTGAGGATGTCCAACTCAATTTACGTCCCAATGTGAACTTGAGATGGTTGAATGGAGTTGAAGATTTCGCCCAGCCAGATTCTCCAAGGGCGGCTGCAAAGAAAGAGCGATTACATGCTTTTGGCCTTCAAATAGTTTTCATCCAGGATGCCGTCAATGCCCTATATTCTGTCGAAAAAGCTCTTGATTGGATGCACTAATCAGCCGTTGAAGAGATGACATGTCTAAGGCACGAAGTTTCCCGAGTGGAAGAAGCCTTCAGAATCTTGCCATCAGTCTTCAAGCAGGCCCTAAGCCAATTGCAAGAACGACAGGAGTAGATCCTGAAAGAAGAACAATCCAAGCTACGCATGTCTGAGGCCTAGACCGCATCACCTATGATTGAATCCAGTTCCCAGCTTTGAGCCGACGACAAGAAAATTCAAGATATGTCGCAAGTGCTCACCTCCCTAGTTGAGAAAATGACAAGTTTTGAGACGAAACAGGATGCTGCTATGCAAATCCTAGAATGCCTTGATGCGAAGGTTTCATACCTTGATGACGCCAAAAAGGGGGAAGAAGCGATGGAAGCTGCAAGGAGAACATGGCTTGAGCAAGAGAAGGAAATGCTAGCTGCTTTTGAAGACAGCATCACTGCTGATATTGCCCGTCTTTTATCTCCAAATGTTAGAATACAAGGAGATCGCCCAGAATTCCATGACACTAAGTTTCCTTGGAAGAACCTCATTTGAAAACCGCAAGCTATGAACCTCCCGGCCAACCGACAGCCTACTGCAGAAGAAATCGAAAATGGAGGAAGAATGAACTGCTAAGATACTTTGTAGTTCTTGTCAGGGAATCTTCAATATTCAACAGATGCAGGACGGTACAGGAAGCGGTTGAGGAATATAAGAAAATTTTGGAAGAAGGAACGTTCCCGCTCCAGCAGCAGATGAAGTCTAAGCATAGATAAGGTGACTTTGTTACCCATCCAGAAGATTGGATCCTAGTCTTCGATAAGTCGTATGAAGGATGAGCCTTATATCTGAATCGAGACAGGGACGCTCATCAGAATTGGTGGAAAAATACCAAGAATGACCCCAAAAGGCCGTGGAGACACTCAGATTACAGGAGTTGAATTCCTTGTTGTATTATTTTTTTTTGTAATTTTATTTTCAAATAGCAAAATATTGTACTCTTTATTTCAATATCAATAATATATTTGCCTGTCTTGAAAGATTACAACTCGTCATCTACTGTGTTCTTGTATGTTTACAAACACTTAACTTATTCTCGCTGTATACAAGTATGAAACTTGTTTTAATACATAAGTTGTAAGAACTTGTCTGCGAACAATTCATAGTTTAAGTTGTATGTATCTAGAGTATAATGTAAGATTGTGCCTGCGCGCCAATCATAAGTTTAACGATGTAATACTCTTTTGATAAAAGCTGAACTCGCCTGCGAGCAGTCCCTAGTATTAGGCTAATTGCTAAATGCCAGAACATTCGAACAGAAGACCAAGAAGTCTGCCCTCCTTCAAGATGCTAAGTGTCAAAGTTTTGGCATCATCAAGGATGTTTGGATAACATCAAAAGGTTTTTAAGGAAGACTTGGCAAATTATCAAAAAGGGGGAAATTGTTGGGATAACAATCTCTGTATCGAAAAATCTTGACAGAATGTTTTGACAATGTGCCAATCCAGCATAAAGCAAACAGCTGTATAGAAAAGCTGATCAAAGGTGTCAACCTGTATCGAAGATTTCTCGTAGTCCCAGCATATAGTGAATCAATCATACAGCAAAGGAGTCTCATAAGACTAAGTATGGAAGCTGTCTCGAATCGACAATACAGCTATCATTCCATACAGTATCCAAACATGACAAGAAGGAATCTTTGTTATTCGCTAAAGTCAAAGTCCCGTTTAAGAATATATATTTAAATACTAAAGGATAAAGTATTTAAATATTAAGCCATCAGAGATCTTCAATCAAGCGCAAATTCCGGATCGTGCTTTATTCAAAGACATCATCCCGTTGGAATGGACTTTTGCTCAACGGATCTATCTCAACGGATATATTCAAGAAGGCTATATATATATCCCCAGACTTTGAAGATCAAGACACCAAATCAACAACAACGAAGTTATCATCATATACATTTGAGCAAACATATCTCCCAAAGCATAATTCTTTTCTGAAAGAAGAGATATACAAGTGCTCAAACCGTGAACAACACTCATCAGCTAAAGCTCAGAAAGTCAAAGCTGTTGTTCAAACATTGTTCTATCCTTGAACAAAACCCATCAGCCCTGTGTGGACTGAGAAACCTTGCTATTCCTGAACGGTGTGTGACTGACTTGCATTGAAAAGACGAAGCTTCGGAACTGTGTGTGAAGAAGCCAGTCAAGTGAAAGCTTAAACCAATCTGTGTGAACGGTTGAAGGCTAAGATCATTGTATCAATCTGTGTGAACGATATATTGATTAGGTTTGATTATAAATATGTAGTTGTGTATGTAGTATTTATAATAAACATTTTCACTCCTGTGTGGAGGACCAGTGGACGTAGAGGGGTTTACCTCGAACCACTTCAATTACTGTGTGATTTACCTTCTGCATTTACTGTTTTAATATTTGTGATTAATTTTAAGTATAAACTTCATTTCTAGTTATTGTATTTAGAGCAACTTACTTTGAACAAGACTTCCGCTACGCACTCAGATTTGAAAACCGTACAGCTTGTTGTTTAAAACACTTTCCAAGTTGTATCCTGTATACTTAGTGGCCAACATTCATCTCGGTGAGTCATTCTTGATCCTTGTTGGATTTCGATTCATTAGTATCCATTGCGATCATTCCTGTTCTTATGACCTTACGGGATCATGTTAAGCGGTGAGTTCAGAATTGGGTCTTCCTTAAATTGTTGAGATCGGGGGGATCGATGATCTGAAAGATATCGATGTTGGGTACATTTGAGATGTAGCCTTGTGTTCCGGATTACTGTTTAACTTATTCTGCATCGTAATATTATGGTTGTGAACCATCTGTTGTCGATTTATCTTGTAACTATGGTAATTGAGAATCTTGAGATTTGGGTCATTGGTTAGGATTTCTTCCCTTTGGGTGTTGTACTCGAGATTTTGTGATGATCTGGGTAATTATTCATTGTGATGCGAGACGTCAAGTCATGAGAACTTTGGCGTATGATTGATATGGTTCCGAGGACTATATGTGCGTTGTTGCTTTTCTTTTGAGGCGCGAGTCAGTGCTTGCATGGGCGTCTGACGCTGATGAGGATGGGAAGTGTACATCGATGGATTGTAGACATGTACAATGATCGGCTCCCTCGGGATGTGTACACCGGTGTTTTGAATCATGCAGTTGGTACGACTTTCCGGCTGGTCTCCAGCGGAGTGTTTCGCGTGGAGAAGTATTCCTGGAGATGTTGTTTTCAGATCATGATGGATAGATAGTTCATATCCCAAGTTGTTTACCCTTAGTTTCGGGGACGAACCTCTTTTTTAAGGGGGGGAGTATGTAATACCCGATTGTGAATTCATTGATTATAATTCAGTAATTGTCACTCAGAAATTTTTCACCCAGTAACAATCATTCATCATTCATATTCATTGATTTCGTGTTCATCGTTTGGCGTATCTTGGAGTCGTGTATCAGTTGTTATTCATCATTCATCACTGTTTGGGATCGAGACGAGAATATTTTCATCATCATCATCATCGTAATTGGTAGCATTGTGTTGGGAGTATCATTATTGCCCATGATTAGACTTAATTATATTCATATAAGTATGGTATGTTGGATCATTCAGTAATTTGGGTCGAGTAGACGGAGTTGTCGTTTTGTTGACGTCCAATAGCGAGTTACGGGCGTAACATGTTTGAATTACGGCCGTAACATACTTTTGTTGTTTTCAAATCATGTCGGACGAAGAGGACTTAAGGCCGTAAGGGTTGCGGCATACGGACGTAAGTTGAGGCAGGTACAGCCGTAAGGCTTGGCCGGTTCAAGCCGTACGATTGAGCAGTGTGTCAGGTCAGTTTCGATGTAGGCTTCATACGCCCGTAAGAATTTGCCGAGTACGGCCGTATGAGTCGAGTTACGCCCATAAGGCAGGTGCGGTTACGGCCGTATGTCTGTCGGCAGACTTTTGACGAAATTGGCTTACGCCCATATGATATGGCTGGTCACGGCCGTAAGGCCATTGACTTGGAGGGTTACAGCCGTATGTAGGCCGAGTTACGGCCGTAACATTCGGCGGTACTTAAGTACCTAGTCGGGTTTTGTGCTCATTTTCTCATTCCTTCACTTGAGTTCCGAGAGAGAAGTTCTTGGGAGAGATTTTCTTCATCACATCACTTGTGTAGTAGTGTTCTAAGCATACATCTTGGATTGGGAAGCTTGGATAGTCGTTTAAACACGAATTCACCAGATCGAAGTGATTGGATCTTTAAAGGTAAATTCTTCAACATCTTGTATTTCGATTTTTAGTTGGGATATGATGTTTGGATGTTATAATCATGATATATGAAGTGATATAATTGTGATTTTGAATTATTATGGATTATCATCGGATTAATTGGGATTATTCAAGAACATTTTGAATATTGACTTTGGAATTGGGGGTTTTGATTTGATTTTGTCGCAATCTCGAATTGTGTATTCCTATGGATTTATCGATTGTATTGAAGATGTTTTGTTGGATCAAATCATTAATTGGAAGTTTGGAATCGATAATTGAGATATAGTTGTAAACAATTGAAGATTGTTTACAACGTGTTTGTTAAATTGCCCCAATGAGTTTTGGGTAGTGTTGTATCGACTTTTGAGTTGGTTGTGATCATGCTTGATTCGTATATTAAGCGAATCATTGGTATTTGTGTTATTCAAGGTTGTTCGAGCGGCCGATAATTCCATTAAGGACGTTGATCGTGGAAGGACTTTCTCGCCTTCGGTTTGAGGCGAGTTTTATACTTGTACTAGTCAATGAGATTAATGTTATCATATGTGTATGAATGTGTTGTATCACTATGAGACTTAGTCTATTCATGAATTCATGATATTAGGGGATCGTTCGATACGATACTCTTCGACAATTATGCCAAATATTATTATTGTTCATTAATGGACGGTTCAAGGCATTGGGATAATCATTGTTAACGTCATTGTCGATAGCCAGTTCGCGGTATCGATGTATCGATTGTTGTTGTTAATATTGATGTCAATCTAAGACATTGTTGTAATCATTGTTATTAATGTTGGCGTCTTGTCATTCATATTATATCGGCCGATTGAAGGCATTGGCGTATTCGTTCTCATCTTCGTCGTCGGTAAGCGATTAAAGGTGCCGAGGCATTCATTGTATCATTGTTATCGATTGGCCGCTCTAAGGCAATCGAAGTGTTCAACCATTCATGGGATCATTGTTATCGGTTGGCCATTCTAAGGCAATCGAGGTATTGAATCATACGCTGTATCATTGTTATCGGTTCGCCATTCTAAGGCAATCGAGGTATTGAATTGGAGCTGTTGAGGATAGTTCCCATCCGTTATGTCGTTGTTACCGATTGACCATTCTAAGGTAATAGAGGTATTGAATTGGGACCGCCGAGGACGGGGCCCATCCATGAGTCATTGTTGTCGTGTTAGCCGACTCAAGGCAACACACTATCATTTTCGTGAATTCGGTAATCTTGGGGATCGTTGCCGTTGGTGATTAATTGTGTTTTGGAGGCTAGTCTCGGCTAGTGCTCGATGGGTAAGTTTGGGGACTTTGAAACCTTCGCGGTTGGCTCCCCAACACCTACAGTTCAGTAGGTCAACTGTCATTGGGTGATTTCATTATGGGTAAGTTTGGGGAGTTTGAAACCTTCGCGGTTGGCTTCCTAACACCTACAGTTTAGTAGGTCAACGGTCACTGGGTGATTTCATTATGGGTAAGTTTAGGGAGTTTGAAACCTTCGCGGTTGGCTTCCCAACACCTACAGCTCAGTAGGTCAACAGCCATTGGATGGTTTCATTGTGATACGGCTTTGTGCCTTGGCTTCGGCCCTTATTGTGATACGGCTTCGTGCCGCGGCTTCGGCCCTTATTGATTCAGCTTCGGGCTGTTTTGGCTTCAGGTGATTGTGTTGATTGACAGCTTCGACTGAGTAGCTTTCAGGCCTTTGTAATGCCTTGGTAATTTCATTGGAGCCTTCGGGCATTGTGATTTATAATTAATTCAGTTCTGGTTTGGTTCATGTCATGTAATTCATTGCGGTGCTGTGTAATTATGATTCACCGTTGGGCACTTATATCCTAACCTGTTGACCAAGTATTAATAGTATGTCGTGTGCATAGTGTTTCACGAATGCTCGGTTCATACCTTGGTTTGTGAGCATCTCGTATTATTATTATCATTGTACCGCTTCACTCTGCCTTTGGATGCATATCATGTTATACATGTATTTGATGTTCATTATCTGGATGACTGACCCCGTGGGGACAGAACATGTTTTCATGTTTTATGTGCTTGCGAGGAGAGAGTTGAGGCACAGTGGCATGACGATGGTGATGGGGCAACAAGCGATACTAGTCCGAGTTGTTCATGTTGGTCATTCAGTTGGAGTGTTCTCTAGTTTGTCAGTCATTTTCATTATGTATTACCCGAGCAGATGTTCGTGGAGGTTTTTGAATTTTATTTTGGCCATGTAGGCCCATCGTTGTCGTTGAAATTCCTTATCAGAATATTGTGTCGGATATCATGGTAGGGACTGTGCTCTCCCTTGTTGGTTAATTTGATGTATTTTAGTCCTGGTCGCCTGGTGGATCTCCTGGCATGGGGTCCACGACACTGTAATAACCCAATAGGATTTGGGGGTATTACAGTCTATATAGAGCAACCTAAAGTCTTTGTGGCCGAGGTCGATATTCAGAAAGTGTGCAAGCTTCAGCATTCCATTTATTGACTGAAGCAAGCGTCGCGTAGTTGGAACCTTCATTTTGACGAGGCGGTCAAAGAGTTTGACTTCGTGCAAAATAAAGAGGAACCTTGTGTATACAAGAAGGTTAGTGCGAGCAATATCGCATTCTTAGTACTATATGTAGATGACATTATACTAATAAATAATGATGTGGGAATGCTCAGTTCTGTGCAAGCTTGGCTTTCGAGTAATTTCTCCATGAAAGACTTGGGAGAAGCGACCTATATTCTTGGTATTCGGCTCTACCGAGATAGAGCGAAGAGAATGATTGGCCTTTCCCAAGTCCTCTATATAGATAAAATCTTAAAGCAATTTAAGATGGATGATTCTAAAAGATGGTTCCTTCCGGTGCGACATGGAATAAAACTCTCCTCGAAAATGTGTCCTCAAAGTGAGGAACAACAAAAGGAAATTTGTGTACGAGACCTGACATTGTGTATGCTGTGAGCATGGTAAGTAGGTTTCAGGCAAACCCAGGTAGGGAACATTGGACTTCCGTAAAGAACGTTCTCAAGTACTTGAGAAGGACTAGATATATGGTTCTGATGTATGGCGGTGGAGAACTGAATGTGGTGGGATTCACTGATTCGTACTTCAATGGATAGAAGGACGATTCAATGTCTACTTTTGGCTACATATTTACTCTTAATGGAGGAGCAGTATCTTGGCGTATCGCCAAGCAAAGCGCGACTGCTGATTCCACCTGTCAGGCTGAGTATCAAGCAGCCTCGGAGGCTTCTAAGGAAGGGTTCTGGATTAAGAAGTTTCTGGGAGAACTTCAAGTGATACCATATCTTGGTATCTGCATTACTGTGCATCTTGCGACAACGATGGAGCTGTAGCGCAGGCCAAGGAGCCGAGGTTTCACAACAGTACCAAACATATTGAGAGAAAGTATCATCTCGTAATAGAGTTTGTTTGCAAGGGATACAATGTGCTGCGCAGAGTAGACTCGGCCGAAAACGTTGCTGATCCACTAACCAAGCCACTTCCTCAGATTAGCTTGGAGCGTCATCTCGAGAACATGGGTATTAGATACCATAGTATGTGGCATTGAGTGCAAGTGGGAGATTGTTAGGAGTATGCCCTCGAATGCCACTCAGGGGATGTATGAGTGAGGGCATTGTACTAGTTATTATGAAATTCATTATCAAAACTAGTTCGTGTATTTAAGAGCAAAACATTCCACTCCTTATTGGATAAGAGGGTCGGCACTGGAAAGGTTTATAGCTCAAATACTTAATCGTTCGCAAGTCGATGAAACTTGACTGGTCGTTAAGTTTATGTGAAGACTTGTATGACATGTTCTTTGACATTGAGAGTTACTGTCGAACACTAATGGTTAGAGGGAGCACACGTTATAGGTATGCTAATTGGATTAGTATACTCGAACTGACTCACCCTCAATTCGTCACATGGATTTCACTTCGGGACAGTCAATGATTGAATTGAAAGGTTGTGATAGGAATTCGTGAACCTTCGACTTGAGGATTTAGTAGAGATGTGCTTGTGACGTCAAGATTTTCATTCGAGTAGTTCGACGTATGTCTTGACGGGCAAGTAGCAGGTCCTACTAAATACCAAGATAGAATTCTTTCTCCTGTTAGTGAACGGGTTACATGTCCTATGTGGTTATTGGCAGATGAGATCATAAGTCTTTGGCCAAAGCATTAGAGCTAGTTATATTAAATACACGAGAGCTCGATGATCTCGATTTGCATTAACTCATGCATATCATCAAGTACATATAGGGTTTGACTGAACGTGACCCTATAACTTGATCGAGCCAATTGAAATAAGGGTTTATACATATACTGGTATTCATGACAGAATGCTTGAATGATCCCAATCATACGTTCTCAGTTGGGGTACAATGTAGGCCACCAGGCTGGCTAGATAATGCTACTACTCTTTGGTTCCTCCCATTGCTAATTAAGATGGACCAACCGAATCGCGTAATAGGATTGACGATAGAATAAATCGAGCTTATTCACTCATTATGAATATTAGATATTGGATATCTAATTTATTGGGACATTGGATGTCTAAATTGATTTATTGGATAAATTAATTTACGGCCTGATGAATTAAATAAATTACTAGGTGATTAATTTAATTCATTAATATAATTATTTCTTGGAGAAATTAATTATGTTATTATATATTTGATATGATTAATTAATTGGATTAATTAATTAACATAATACATTGGAATGAAATTGGAGTTTATCTGTTTGGACTCATTGGAGTCCGAAACGAACCGAACTCGTCTGATTTCTTCATCTTGATCTTTTTTTTCCATTTTTAAATGGAATACAATGACTTTGTAGGGACCTCTCATGTGAGATGAGTTGTATTTGGTGGTTGAATGTGTATAAAGAAAAGAAGACTTGATCACCCTCTTACACACACCTTGTGCATTTATATGGCTCATTGATAGGCAAGAGAGAGAGGGAGAAAAACATTTTTCTCAAAGTCTTCTTCTTCTTCTTCTTTATTTCTTCTTGTTTTTCTTGGAGAAAATTCAAGAGATAAATTGAGAGATATAGATTGAACACTTAGAGTGTTATAATCTTGATTAGCAAGTTTCTAAAATCTTGTTCTAGCCGTATCCTTGAAGGATAATGAGGTTTAATCGTTCCGGACATTTCTCCGGCGCGTGGCAAGTAGAGACGCAGTTCTTTCAGCGTTGGATCATCCAAGAGCTTGGAGCGGATTGGAATCGTAGGGAGATCGCATAAAGCTTGAGGAAACATTTTCTCGGATATCAACATTTAATCAACGGACTAAGAGGGTATGATTTCTAATCCTCCTTTGTTTCATTTTAATATTCGTATATACGTAGCTCGATCATCCTCGTAGGGATTCGAATCGAATTAATTTTTGTTTTACAGCTTTCGCTGGGCCTTAGATTTAGGCACTGAATCCCAACAGCTATTCCCCACATTGGTTCAGCTTTAATGGGTAAGAATTCCTCCACAAAGTATAATTCTTTCCGTTCGCACTGAAGTGCTTAAGAAAAATCATGCCTGATTCTTCTCTTCTTAGCTGTTGGACCTTCTCCTTGTGATGCAGCTGTAGATTTTCTTTTTCTGAGAAGTTGACGTTCCAGCCTATGGGAAATGGATGATTTGAGGTGGTTCACTTCTAGGAACTAGGGTTAGTGCCTCATGCTTCCTTTTGGTCCTCAACTCTAACCCCTTTTTGCCAGCATCAATAATCTGTGTCAACTGCTCCTCCACCTTATGCATGAAGTCTGTCATGCCAAGAGGCTGTAGGTCACAAGTCATACAGGAATAAGTCTAGAGGGGGGTGAATAGACTTATTGAAACTCTTTTCCCACTAAGGATGAGTTTCTCAGCTGATGGTACAGATGACTTAGAGTCTTCTGTAGTCAATGTAAGTGAAGAAGTCAGATGATGACGAACACAGAAATAATCAATAGAATAGTTAAGTATCTTTGCAGCAGGTAAGCATACAAAAAACAACTTTTCCATATTTAAAAAGGAAATTGAAGCGACGTTTGGATTATTTTAATTTTGAGTCGGTTCAATTTTGAAATCGTGAACGTGGGATTGCCACGTGTAACTAAATAATAATAAAATATTTAGTAGTCAGTCAAAATTAGAAAACTTAGCTGGTTGACCGTTGACTATTTGACTACTCTGCATCAGGTGACTCTCCTTGTCTGCTTCAGCTAGGTTCTGATGCTTGTGGTCAGCTTAGTCCGTCCAACGTCTTTTCATCTGGTCTGATCAGGTAACTTCCTTTGCTCATCTGATATGGTCTTCAGGTAGCTTTCCTGTGTGTACTAGATTCCCAATCTAGTAATCTAAGTTCCCTCCTCAGCTCCAAGAACCTTTCTTCTGGTAAAGGTTTGGGAAATGGATGATTTGAGGTGGTTCACTTTTAGGAACTAGGGTTAGTGCCTCATGCTTCCTTTTGGTCCTCAACTCTTCCTCCTTTTTTCCAGCATCAACAATCTGTGTCAGCTGCTCCTCCACCATATGCATGAAGTTTGTCATGCCAAGAGGCTGTAGGTCACAAGTCGTCCAGGAATAAGTCTAGAGGGGGGTGAATAGACTTATTGAAACTCTTTTCCCACTAAGGATGAGTTTCTCAGCTGATGGTGCAGATGACTTAGAGTCATCTGTAGTCAATGTAAGTGCGGAAGTCAGCTGATGACGAACACAGAAATAATCAATGGAACAGTTAAGTATGTATGCAGCAGGTAAGCATACAAAAAACGACTTTTCCGTATTTAAAAAGGAAATTGAAGCGACGTTTGGATTATTTTAATTTTGAGTCGGTTCAAATTTTGAATTAGTGGGGTCATGTGAACGTGTAAGCGTGCTAGCTTGTCATCATGTAATTGTGAACATGGGATTGCCATGTGTAACTAAATAATAATAAAATATTCAGTAGTCGGTCAAAATTAGAAAACTTAGCTGGTTGACCGTTGATTATTTGACTCCTCTGCATCAGGTGACTCTCCTTGACAGCTTCAGGGAGCTTCTGATGCCTGTGGTGAGCTTAGTCCGTCCATCGTCTTTTTGTCTGGTCTGATAAGGTAACTTCCTTTGCTCATTTGATCTGGTCTTCCGGTAGCTTTCTCGTCTGTACTAGATTCCTAATCTAGTAATCCAAGTTCCCTACTCAGCTCTAAGAACCTTTCTTCTGGTAAAGGTTTGGTGAAAATGTCAGCAATTAGGTATTCTGTGCTGACTCTTTCAACTCTGACTCTCTTATTAAGCATGTGGTCTCTGATGAAATGATGCTTAACATCAATGTGCTTCGTCCTTGAGTGCAATACCGGGTTGTTGGTGATTGCAATTGCACTATTGTTGTCGCACCATGTTGGAACTTCATTTGCAATTATGTTGTAATCCCTTAGCTTTTGTCTGATCCACAAGATTTGGGCACAACAGCTACCTGTAGCTAGATACTCTGACTCTGTTGTTCGGATAGAGTTAGATATCTGCTTCTTATTAAACCAGGATATCAGTCTGGTTCCTAGGAATTGGCATGGTCCACTAGTGCTTTTCCTATTAATCTTACATCCTGCGAAATCTGCATCTGAATATCCTGACAGCTCAAAGTTGTCATCTTTAGGATACCATAAACCGACATTAATGGTAGACTTGAGATATTTGATGATCCTCTTAGCTGCTTCCAGGTGTGACTGCTTGGGTTTAGACTGGAATCGTGCACATACTCCTACAGCATATGAAATGTCCGGCCTACTTGCAGACAGATAAAGAAGTGATCCAATGAGTCCTCTATAGTGGGTTAAGTCCACTGATATGCCTTCTTCATCTGCTTCTAGATGTGTGCTTGTGCTCATAGGAATTTTTGCTAATTTGGCTGATTCCATTCCAAATCTCTTGATTAAATCTCTGGTGTATTTGGCCTGGTTGATGAAAATTCCATTTTCCATCCGCTTAACTTGCAGTCCTAGAAAGAAATTAAGCTTGCCCATCATACTCATTTCGAATTCTCCTTGCATGAGATTTGAGAACTTCTCACATAGCTCTGGATTGGTTGAGCCAAATATGATGTCATCCACATATATTTGAACTAACAATATGTGGTCTTCATGCTCCACTCTGAATAGGGTCTTGTCCACCTTGCCGTTGCTGAATCTATTCTTCTCAAGAAACACGAATAATGTTTCATACCATGCTCTTGGTGCCTGCTTGAGTACATACAGAGCTTTCAAAATCTTGTAGACTTTGTCTCCTTTGACAAAAGCAGGGGTTGCTCCACATAGACTTCTTCTTCTAGAATTCCATTGAGAAAGGCACTCTTTACATCCATATGGTAGACTATGAAATCATTGAATGCTGCATATGCAAGGAATAGTCTGATGGCTTCTAATCGTGCAACAGGTGCATAAGTTTCATCAAAATATATCCCTTCGCATTGTGCATAGCCTTTAGCAACAAGTCTGGCTTTATTCCTAACAGAGGCATCTTTGAATATGAAGGTGGTGAAGATGGTTCTTTTTTGTTTAAGATGGCGTCCATCTTGGTGCTTAAGGATGGCAGGTGAGGTTCTACATTTGTTGCCAGAAGATTGGCAACTGTTTCCTCAACAATGGCTCTGACCATCTCAGTGAAGTTAGGAGGCAGCTGATATGCAGACACCTCTGCCTGACGCGTGTTTTCAGCCAAGCTCTCCTATGCAGCTGACTTTTGAGTGATTAGAGTCTTTAACAAAAGAATATTAGTTGTGGAAGAAACACCTCATGTTGTCTTTGGTGAATCTACTATTGAATATAGAAAACAGGTGGAACAAATTCAGAAAAAGCTCAAAGCCACCTCCCTAGAAGAAGTCATCATCAATGACACAAGAATGATGGACACAGCTGATGAAGACTGAACTGCAGGTCATCCAGGATCTCCAACCATAACTGATCCGATCATAGCTGATCCAACCACAGCTGATCCGCCAACAACTGATGTTGACCCAATCACAGCTGAACTAGATGCAGCTGCAGAGTGTCAAAACCAAGCTAATTCCGAGACAGACGCAGTCCCTCAAAACAACTTAACATGGGGAATGAACACCGAAGACCTTCAATTAATAATAGAAAATGAAGATGATACCCCCAAATGGCTGAAAGATTACCCCATTCAACAAATCATTGGGAACCTAACTGATGGAGTTAAAACCAGGAACTCAAGAGAACCAACAGGAATGGCAATGTTCTCTTGCTTCATGTCCCAAATGGAGCCTAAAACAACAGATCAAGCCCTGGATAACTACACATGGGTGATTGTAATGCAAGAAGAACTAAACCAGATGGAGAGGAACAATGTCTGGGAACTAACAGCAGACCAGATCACAAGAAAGTCATTGGCACCAAATGGGTATACAAAAGCAACTATGGTGAATATGGAGTGGTTATTAGGAATAAGGCCATATTTTTTGCAAAAGGATGCTCAATGTGAACGATTAGATTTTGATGAAACATATGCACCAGTAGGAAGGCTAGAAGCAATCGGGCTATTTCTTGCATATGCAGCCTCCGAAGATTTTGAAGTTTACCAAATGGACGTGAAAAGTTCATTTCTCAATGAGTACTAGAAGAAGACTATGTTGAGCAACCCCCTGGATTTGTCAGAGGAGACAAGGTATACAAGTTATTAAAATCTCTCTATGGACTCAAACAGGCACCAAGAGCCTATTATGAAACTCTATCCGTATTTCTTGAGAAGAATGTATTTTGCGAAGGAAATGTGGACAAAACCCTATTCAGGATTGAACATGAAGACCACATACTACGAGTTCAAGTATATGTGGATGATATTATATTTGGCTCAACCAACCTTGGGCTATGTGAAAAATTCTCAACTCTTATGCAAGGAGAATTCGAAATGAGTATGATGGGCAAACTGAATTTTTTTCTTGGTTTGCAAGTAGAAGAAGTTGACACTGGAATATTCATCAACCAAGCAAAGTACACAAGGGAGCTGATCTAGAGATTTGGCATCGAGTTAGCCAAACCCCTGAGAGTACCAATGAGTACATATTTACACATTGATGCTGATGATGGAGGAGTTCCAGTGGATCCAACACACTACAGAGGACTAATTGGATCATTATTATATCTCGCTGTAAGCAGACCTGACATTTCATGTGCAGTAGGAGTATGTGCAAGATTTCAGTCCAAGCCAAAACGGTCACATCAGGAAGTAGCTAAAAGGATAATCAGATACCTAAAATCTACAATCAATGTTGGATTGTGGTATCCCAAAGATGACAACTTTGAACTATAAGGATATTCTGATGCTGACTTTACAAGATGAAAAATCAATTGGAAAAGCACCAGTGGAACATGACAATTCCTTGGAACCAAACTAATATCTTGGTTCAGTAAGAAGCAAGTGTCCAACTTAATATCCACAACTGAGTCAGAATACCTAGCTGCAGGTGCTTGTTGTGCTCAAATTCTATGGATCAGACAACGGCTAAGGGACTACAACATCATTGCCAATGAAGTCCTTTTTGGTGTGACAATAATAGCGCAGTTGCTATAACAAACAACGCAGTCTTGCATTCAAGGACGAAGCACATAGATGTCAAGCATCATTTCATCAAAGACCATGTGCTCGACAGAAGAGTAAGGGTGGAAAGAGTCAGCACAGAGTATCAGATTGCTGATATATTTACAAAACCTTTACTAGAAGAAAGGTTTCTCGAGCTAAGCAGGGATCTTGGACTTCTAGACTCGGAATCTAGTGACTAGGTGAAAATATAAAGATGGAGAAAGTCACCTAATATGAAGCAGTCAAGAAAAGTCCTCTGATATGAAGCTGTCAAGAAAAGTCACCTGATCTGAAGCTGTCAAGAAAAGTCAACTGATCAGAACCAGATGAGAAAAGTCACCTGATAAGATCCAGATATGAAAAGTCCCCTGATCAAAATAAAATGAGGAAATCTACCTGATCAGAACCACAGACGAGGGAAGTCATTTGATTAGAAGCACAGACGAGGAAAGCTAGCTGATCAAGACCACAGCTAATCAGAAGTAAAAAAGTCAACCAGCTAAGTTTTCAAATTTCTTTAAATACTCATTTTATAACATGTGGACTAGAACGCACGATCCCACTAACTCAACGTCTACATCATGCCATCCTATCAGTCATACGAATCTCCACTCTTTAATTAATATTTTTTAAAAAACCTGTATTGCTATTTAAGATGGTTGAAATCATTTCACTAAAACCTTATCGTCTTCAACCTTCAAACGAAGAACCATAAGCTTTCTCAGATAAGAAAAAACCCTAGAATATTCACTACACTAAAATCCGAAAAATTTGCAGATATGGACGCCAACACCAATTTCAAAAACACCAATATGAGAATGGTGAGAGAGCAGATAATTTCTAGTATTTTCGTAGACTTTGTAGGTCTACTGGAGGCCAACAACACTGCAGTGATGGCGCAACTGATTTGTAAGATGAAGAAGAATGGGATTTGCCACTTTCTAGACATTAACCCGATTCAGCTGTTCAAGGAGGCTGTCGTCTGCTTTTACAAGGAGGCCCAAGTTACTGGAAGGGGCATTGAAAGCTCGATCTTTGAGATAATTAATTAATTAATTAATTAATTAATTGAAAAATCGCGGTGTTTGAGATAATACAGTCCACATGTCATGTTAAGCATTAAACGCAAAGACGTTGGAATTTTGAAAAGGGCATGTGGACTAAAACTATTTTAAAAAGAATAGAATATTAATATAATATTAATTGATATACCATAGTATGTAATGTATCTGCAAAAATACAGTGTTCCCCCTTAAAAGGTACATACGGGATTCAATTCTTACAGCAATATTTGGATTTATACTGTATTCATGGGTCATACTGTATTCCCCATTAATTAAATCACACGTCAGCTGTAGGAAGATTTCATGTCTTCTTAGTCCTATAGTATTGTATGACTGTCTGAGTGTATAATTAATTAACGGTGTATACTGTATTCTTGGGTCTTACAACATTCCCCCTCAATTGATGAGTAAAAGCGTAAAAACTTACAGGGAGTCAGGCTGTAGCATTCCCAATTCTTGTCGAAGCATATAGAATCTGGATGTGCTGAGAGGCTTGGTAAAGATGTCGGCTAACTGAATATATGTATGAATTTTCTCGAGCCGTACATCCTTGTTCTCCACATGATTCCAAATAAAGTGATGCTTCATATGAATATGCTTAGTACGCGAGTGCTATACAGGATTGTACGTTATTGCAATTGCCTCATGCTATTGCACATAATTGGTGTTTCCTTATAAATGATTCCATAGTCTGACAGCTATTGTTGGATCCAAAGGATCTGCATATAACAACTACCAGCAGCATAGTATTCCGATTCAGCTGTGGAAAGCGAGTTCTCTAATTGTTTCTTACTGAACCAAGACACAATTCTAGGTCCAAGAAAGTCACAAGTATCGCTCTCTTCCTATCTAGCTTGCAGCCTCCTAGATCCGGGTCGCTGTAGAATCCGCCTTCTTTCGGATACCATAGTCCTGTATCGACTATTCTTTTGACGTACTTAGGGATTCGTTTAGATGTTGTGAAGTGTGATTCTTTAGGTGCTACTTGATACGGAGCACACACTCCTACAGCAAACTGAATATCGGGTCTGCTAGATGTTAGGTACAGGAGTGAGCATATTGCTTCCTATAGAGTGATTGATCAATCGGCTTTCCAGCTTCGTCAACACTAATTTTCACGGAATTGCTCATGAGGGTTGACGAGGATTTGGAGTTATTCATTCCAAACTTTTTGAGTAGCTCCTTCCTGTACTTCTCCTGGTTGATAAATATTCATGTAGGCAACTGCTTTACCTGCAATCTTAGGAAATAACTAAGTTCCCCCATCATACTCATTTCAAATTTACTTTGCATGAGATGAGAGAACCTTTGACACAAAGAAAGGTTAGTGGAACCAAATATAATATCATCTACGTATATTTTAACCATCGGGAGATCATCACCTTCCTGTATCTTAAATAGAGTCTTGTCCACAGCACCTTTCTCAAATCCATTATTAGTAAGGTACACGGACAGGGTTTCATACCACGCTCTAGGTGCTTGCTTGATTCCGGCTCGTGCTACTCAGTCTAGAGCATATTGTTGGCTTCATGATGTCACCATGATGCATCCTTCTTAGTTTTTGGGGCTTAAGACCTGATTGGTTGGGAGGGGTGGATCAAAGAGATGTCTAAGATCTTTGTTGCCACTAACTGTCCTGAGGATCGCAAGGTCCCTATCGCCCGGTATTTTCTCACTGGGGATGTTGCTGATTGGTGGGAGGCTATATAGCCTCAGGATCATGATGCTTCGTGGGCCGAGTTCAAAGACCTTATGGAAGCTAAATACTGTCTGTGGACATTTTGTCAGGCGCGGGTCCATGCTTTTTATGATGCTTAGCCTAGAGATATTTTGGTTTCTGAGGCCATTGTAGATTTCAACTGGGAATTGGGCTTCGTGAAGGCTCAGGTTAAGGAGGAGAGTGACAAGATTTACCACTTTTCCAAGCGGATGAAACCGAGGATTCGTGATTACATGTCTGGACTTGCCTGCACCACCCACAAGGACTATCAGAGTAGAGCTCTTGCTTATGATATGTCCTTGACGGCCAGTGAGGTAGCTCGAGAAAGTAAGAAACAGAAATCCGTCGGTAACTTTTCGGTTCATAAGGTCGGAGTTTAGCAGAAGTCTTAGTCTGCTAACATTCCTGCGGGCGGTTCGGCTCGTTTTACTGGGGGCTTCTGAGGTGCTACTAGTGCCACCACTCGTGGGTTCAGATGTTTAAATTGTGGCCAACCGGGCCATAGGAACCGGGAGTGTCCCCATCTGCCATTACTTGCCATACTTGTGGCCAGGTAGCCCACAAGGCTTCCTTATGTGATCGTTTAGAGCAGACTCTTGGTGCACAGGGGTCGTTTTCTCCGCAATCTCAGCATAGTGTCGCCCGAGGGAGAGGTCGGGGTTATCCCACTAGAGGAGGAGCTTCCAGTGTCGGCTTCGCTCATCCACGTGTATATGAGATGAGGAGGGCCGATGATCTAGTAGCTATCGTGGCTACAGGTACCGTTGTTATTCATTCTCATCCTGTCAGTGTGCTTTTTGATTCTTGATCTACGCACTCGTTCATCTCTCTGGAGTGTGTGCATCATTTGATTCTTGACTATTTGTCGTCTTGTGAACCTTTCATCATTAAACTTCCTAACGGTGATAGGATCATTGGTGATCAGGAGATCCGAGATTGTTCTGTGGTTATTTGTGAGAGGGCATGGCTCTCTAATCTTATTATTGTAGGTATTGAGGGTGAGGATTTGATTCTTGGGGATGATTGGCTCGAGTGGCATGGTGCGATTATAAACTACCGCACGAGGATCATCACCATGTTAGTCGAGGACGGCACCGAGCACTCTTTCGCGAGGCGAAAGAGGGGAAACCATAAGTTCGTAATTAACGACTTGAAGGCGATATGACTCTTAAGGAAGAGGTATACTGGTTATTGGTGTTACGCCTTGAAGGCGGAGGATGGTGGAGTCGAGTTTTCATCGATCCCAATCGTTAGTGAGTTTCCAGATGCCTTTCCTGACGAGTTGCCGGGGTAACCACTGGACCATGAGGTTGAGTTCACTATCAAGCTAGAACAGGGTGCGGCTCCGATTTTGAAGGTGCCGTATCGCATGGCACCTTCCGAGATGGCTGAGTTCAAGAAGCAGTTGAGTGAGCTTGTTGGTTCGGGGTATATTCAACCGTGTGTTTCGCCTTGGGGTGCACCGGTCCTGTTTGTGCGGAAGAAGGATGGTTCACTGCGTTTATGTATCGACTATCGCGAGCTAAACAATGTGACCATCAAGAACAAGTATCCCATGCGGAGGATTGATGACTAGTTTGATCAGTTGCAGCGAGTTGCGGTATTCTCGAAGATCGACTTGAGATCAGGATACTATCACCTTTGGGTGAAGGAGTCTGATGTCCCGAAGACAGACTTTTGGACGAGATACGAACATTATGAGTTTGTGGTTATGCCCTTCGGGCTAACTAACACGCCGGCAGTGTTCATGCAGTTAATGAACAAGGTTTTCATTGAGTATTTGGATAAGTATGTCGTTGTCTTCATTGACGACATCCTTATCTATTCGAAGAATGAAGAGGAGCATGTGCATCATCTGCGCATGGTGTTGAACATTTTGAGGACCGAGCGACTCTATGCGAAATTCTCAAAATGTGAGTTCTGGCTGAAGGAAGTGATGTTTCTAGGTCACGTGATTTCAGCCGAGGGAGTCCGTGTGGATGCACAGAAGATTGAGGCAGTGCTGGATTGGAAACCGCCTAAAAATGTGAAAGAAGTCCGTAGTTTCTTAAGTTTGGCTGGCTACTATCGTAGGTTCATCCCGGAGTTCTCGAAACTGGCTCGACCACTTACACAGTTGCTTCATAATTCGGAGAAGTTTGTCTAGAATGACGAAAGACAATCGAGTTTTGAGGAGCTGAAAAGGCGTTTGACTTCAGCCCCGATTCTAGCGTTGCTGTGTGGCAATGATAGTTTTGTTATTTATAGCGATGCTTCGGGTCAGGGTCTTGGGTGCGTGTTGATGCAGTACGACAAGACTATTGCATATGCGTCGAGGCAGTTGAGGCCGTATGAGCTCAACTACCCTACTGACGACTTGGAGTTAGCGGAAGTTGTTTTTGAGCTCAAGATTTGGCGTCATTATCTCTTTGGCCCTACATGTCCGATTTTTACCAATCATAAAAGTCTGAAGTAAATATTCACTCCGCGGGAGTTGAATATGAGGCAGAGGAGGTGGTTGGAATTGATTAAGGATTATGACCTCGAAATCCTTTATCATCCAAGCAAGGCGAACGTCGTGGCAGACACCTTGAGTCGAAAACTAGTTACGTTACGGACGCTTGAGATACTTACGTCTCGATCTGAGCTTCAGCGTGATTTGATTGAGTGGGGTGTTGAGATTTTGTTTCCAGGAGTTGTCGGGCAACTTTGTGCTTTAGAAATATCATTGTTACTAATCGATGAAATTAAACTGAAGTAGTTGGAGGATCCGATGATTACCCAAATCCGAGAGAATGTTCTTAAAAGAAAGTCTCCTAGGTTTGTGATTCACGAGGATGGTGTGTTGAGATCCCAGAGTCGGCTTTTTGTATCGAACAACTTGGAATTGAGGCCGCGTATTTTGCGTGAGGCCCATGCTATGCCTTACTCGGTTCATCCCGGTTCGAATAAGATGTTCAAGGAAATAAGGAGGAACTTTTGGTGGAATGATATGAAGGAGGAGGTCGCACAATTTGTAGCGAGATGTTTGACCTGTGAGCAGGTCAAAATCGAGCATCAACGACCAGCCGGGTTGTTGCAGTCGCTTCCTGTTCCAGAATGGAAATGGGAAGATATTTTGATGGACTTCGTCACGAGCTTGCCGATATCGAAGTCTGGTATGAATATGGTTTCGGTGATTGTGAATCGTCTGAGCAATTCGGCACAATTTCTGGGCATCAAGGATTCTTGGGGTCTGGAAAAACTGGCTCGTATATTTATTGCGTAGATTGTGAGGCTTCACGGTACTCCGAAGTCTATTGTTTCGGATCGTGATGGTCGTTTTGTATCACATTTTTGGCAGGCGGTACATAGGGCCTTGGGTACTTGTTTGCGTCTGAGTACTTCTTTTCATCCTCTGGGCAGTCAGAGCGCACTATCTAGACATTTGAGGATATGTTGCGCGCTTGTGCTCTCGATTAGAGCAGTGATTGGGAGGAGCATTTGCCATTGATTGAGTTCACGTACAACAATAGTTGGCATGCATCGATTAAGATGGCACCGTATGAGGCACTTTATGGGCGGCGATGTCGATCGCCGATTTGTTGGAACGAAACGTCCGATTTAGTTGGGACCGAGTCGAATATCGCTTTCGAGATAAGGAGGATATCGCCGATTCTGGAGAGGATGTTGACAGCTCAGAGTCGACAGAAATTCTATGCTGATGTTCGTCGTCGATCTTTGGAATTCGAAGTGGGAGATCACATTTCGCTAAAGGTGTCTCCGACGAGGTGAGTTTTCCGCTTCGGAAGATGGAAAAGTTAAGTCCGGGATTTATTGGGCCCTTTGAGATTCTCGAGACAGTCGGAGAGTTGGTATATCGCATGGCATTGCCTCCGGCTTTGAGTCATGTCCACAACATTTTCCATGTTTCCTAGTTGAGAAATAATGTTCCGGATCCTAGTCATGTCATCGACTATGGTGAGATTGATATCGCTGAGGATATTACCATAGAGGAGCGTCCCTTGAATATCTTGGAGCACCGTGAGAAGAGACTGAGACATAAACAATTCCATTGGTCAAGGTGCATTGGTCGAGACATGGTGTCACTACTACAAAATTGGCCTTTAACAACGCCATTTTAACAGCGGTTGTTCGGAAACCGCTGTTAAAATGATGCGGTGGCATACCTGTAAATTTTGTGTAATATATTAACAGCGGTTTTCTTTAAAACCGCTGTTAAAAAAAGAACGTATAAGTTTAACAGCGGTTGTTTTAAACAACCGCTGTTAATGTAATATAAAAAAAACGTTTAACATCGGTTGTTTAAAACAACCGCTGTTAAAAAAATGTTTAACATCGGTTGTTTAAAACAACCACTGTTAAAAAAAACGTTTAACTTCGGTTGTTTAAAACAACCGCTGTAAAAAAAACGTTTAACATCCGTTGTTTAAAACAACCGCTGTTAAAAAAAAAAAAAAAAAAACTTTAACATCTGTTGTTTAAAACAACCGTTGTTAAAAAAAAAACTTTAACATCGGTTGTTTAAAACAACTGCTGTTAATTGCATAAGTTTAACATCGGTTGTTTAAAACAACCGCTGTTAATGTAACATGTAATATATAATTTTAAATATTGATTTATAATAATATATATTCGTAATAAATATATATTATAAATTTTAATGTACATTATGAAATTTAAATTTTCAGCATGGTTATATACAATATACATTATAAATATATAATATAATTTTTATTACATTATATTATTATTCTATAATAATATAATATCTTAATTAATAATATAAATCATAAAAATTTAATAATCAGTTTCATTAAATTTTTATATAATATACATTATAACTTTTATATATATAATATAATTCTGAAAATATTAATAAATATATATATATATACATATATATGATTAATTGTACACTTATATAAAATAAAGCAACAAAAGTATAAGAATTGACTTGGCTCGTTGGTTTGATACCACCTCCACAAAAGTGGAGGTCAGAGGTTCGAATCTCATGTGCAGCGAAAATGCAAATTTATATGCATAAATGTGCGGGTCGCGAGCGGGCTGGCGGGCGAGGCAAGCAGAGATGTGCGGGCCGGGCGGCGGGGATCTGGGCAGGGGCAGTTTAATTAATTTTTTTATTTCAACAATTTTAACAGCGGTTGTAAAAGAATCGCTGTTAAAAAAATAATTTCTAAAAAAAATATTTTGAAAAAAAAAATATTTAACAGCGGTTTTTACTAGCTGTTAAATTTAACATCGGTTATTAGTAAAAACCGCTGTTAAATTTAACATCGGCACCTTTAACAGCGGTTCCAGAACCGCTGTTAATATGGCTCCAGAACCGCTGTTAAAGCCCTGTTTTTGTAGTAGTGTGTCGAGGAGGCAACTTAGAAAACCGAGGATAGCATGCGTGCTAGGCACCCCGAGTTGTTTGTTTCTTAAGTTTTGGGACGAAACTTGTTTTTAGAGGGGAAGAATGTAATATCCGCATTTTTTATTTTTCCCGTATTTTTTATTTTGGTGTATTTTTTGTTTTTAGTGACTCGCTTGTAATCGTATGGATATTTCGAGAATATTTGATATTGGACTTCTGTCATCCGAGCTTGTTTCGGACTTGTTTTAGCCAATTCCGCGTTTATTGTCATTTTCGTCGCTATTTGGTTCGATTCTCATAATCGTTGTTCGGAATTGCCGTTTCGGGGTTGCCGTAAATCCGTCTTATGTTATTATGCATGTTGTGAGCTTTTGTTTGGTGTTTCGATCGTGTATTGTGTATTTCAGTTATTTTGGGCCGTTTTGAAATTTTCCAAAGTTATGGGGGAATTACTGTCGTTGTCGTTTTCCGAACCTTTAAGTAGTCGGAATCATGATGTCTTTTAGTGCTTTAGTTCTGACTCAAACTCGTCGTGCGTCTGTCTTCTCCAGTCTAATGTTTTAGTGTCGGGCGCGCGTTGTTTTCATTTGGGAAGAATTCACCTTTTTTATCTTTGAGTGATGTATGTACTACTGTCTGCACTCGTTAGCACACGCTAATTTCGTTGTGTAGCACACGCTAATTTCGTTGAGTAGCGCGTGCTAACTTCGCCATTAGCGCGCGCTAATGATTCGAGTACAGCAGTGGCAATATTTTGTTTCTGCTCTCTGGATGAAGAGTTTAGCGCACGCTATGTCTCTAGATTAGGGCACGCTAGGGTTGAGACTTAGTGCATGCTAGGTGTGGGGCAGCACGCGCTAATTCGGTGTTCCAGTTAAGGCAGAATGTTTCTGGACTCTGGATGATGAGTAGGTAGCGCATGTTATAGGTCAATAGCGCGTGCTAACGGGGGGCTTATAGCGCATGCTAACAGGTCAGAACTAAAGGTTCTGGACTAGGATTGGCTGGTTAGCGCATGCTAACCATAAGCCGTTAGTGCACGCTAAACCGTCTGGTTATATATACCTGATGTAATATCCGTGTTTTCTATTTTCGGTAATTTCTATTTTTGGTGTATGTTCGTTTCGGACAACTCGCTTAGCACTGTTTTGGAATTCCGAATCTATTTTATTCTTGGAGTTTTTCCATCTGGTCGAGTTTCGAGGATGTTTTTGCATAATTTCATCTTGAATTATATCTTGCCGCATGTGCATTCGATTCTCGTAAAACTTGTTCGTTTTCGTTGTTTCTTGATTTGTATAAGTATGTATGGTTAAGTTGGTCGTGTTGAAACTTTCGGTTTGTTAATCCGACGATGTACCGCGATTTTTCGGGCACTTGGGCCGTTTTTGTAATTTTCATAAGTTTGGGGAATTTCGCTTTATTTGCTTCATTTCAGACTCTCTAGTGATTGGGATTATATTCTCTTTCAACGCTCAGCTTTGTCATCTTGATTATTACGTGTTTATGTTTCCGGATTCTCGTCTTGCTTCGCATTTCGACACTTTCGTCTTTGTTAGCGTGATGTCTTGATAATCATTGCTGCGAGTAGTGCACGCTACTCCGTACTTACTTGCGTGCGCTATCACTGTGTGGTTAGCGTACGCTGACCTTGGGTCCGTAGCGTGCGCTAACGTTTTCAGCGGTCTGGACAGTAGGTTCAGTGTTTCTGTACTGGACCAGGTAGCGCACGCTAATTCAGCGTTAACGCACGCTAATTCCTAATATTAGCGCACGTTAACCATGTCAGCTTGCGCACGCTAACTGGAGGACAGTAGGCAGACTATTCTTCCACGCCCCGTTAGCGCACGCTAATGCCTGTGCGTAGCGTGCGCTAAGACTGTTTAATATAAATAGGACAGCAGTAGTCAACTTCGTCATTTTTCCATCATTTCTTATCCTTCTCGGGTTTGAGCGATTCCAGACGAGGGTTAGGGCCGATTCCGACTGAAGTTCATCATTCACTACCACCGGGCACTCCTTGCATGAATTCTTCAAGTTCCTAATCACTTTCCACCATCCTAATCAAGGTAAAAATTCCCAAAACCCTTGTTTTGAGATTTTGGGGGAATTTTGGGGATTTCTTGGGATTTGACTCTTTTAGTCCGAATTATCACTGGATTATTGCTAGACTTCGATCATGTACTTGTAATCCTTCGTTTTGTTGATGATTTGTGATTTTAAACTCCAAGTTCTCCATTGTTCGTCACTTATAGTCGACGATACCCAAGTTATGTTCGACTAATGGTTGCAGCGGGTAGAACTAGGATGTATTCCAACATTTTCGTAGTTATAAGATTAGTTGTTCATCGTTATTGTGTTAGGATCGGACTTGTGAAGGTTATTCGGGCCAAAACCTTTCCGTTCACCGTTTTCCTTCACGTCGTATTAATCAGGCAAGTACATGTATTATATTTCATTATGTGTGTACGGATTTGATGCGAATGATGTAAACTGTATTATTAAATGAATGTGATGGTTACTCTTCCACCTGGGGATGGCATGTGGCCTCTGGGGGCCGATACTAATGGGTACGGCCACGGAAGTGGACTTGGGTGCGTGTGTTGATGTTCTTCCACCTGGGAACGGTTCGACGGGACCTCTGGGGGCCGATACTAATGGGTACGGCCGCGGAAGTGGTTTCTCACCTGGGGACGGTCCGACGGGATCTCTGGGGACCGATACTAATGGGTACGGTCGTGAGTTACCAAGCGTGGATAATTGTGATGTGGAAAACTTGTTGGTATACTGTTTTGGTGTTAATATGATATTCCGGAATACTGATTTTCGAAATGATTTTCCCTAACGATTTGTTTGCGTTGAATCGTGTATGTATGTAATGCTGTGTAATTGTGTACTTGCACTAGCTATTCGAATGCTAACCCCTTAAATGGGGGAAATGCGTCTTATGCATTTCAGGTACTGGTCGAGCTGAGGAGCTGGCACGGGATGCGCATACAAAGGATGGGTTGGCATGATGATGTGGCTCGAGTCTGTATTTTTATGTTTTGTCATTGCATTTGTCAGCACGGAGTTAGACTGTTTACTTTGAAACTTGGTTTAAGTCCCCTGCGTGGGCAATGAATTGGATTTATCTTATGTTCATGTACTCCGTTAAAATGTTTTGGCCGAGGCCACGGCCTTACTTACTTTTTGAGTGCATCATTTGGGATTATATTGTGGTTTATGTGTCATGTGTTAGCCTCGTAGACGTCACGAGGGTTCTACGGCGTGTAATGTCCCATTTGTGAATTGGGGTGTTACATTTATGGTATCAGAGCCTAGGTTTTGAATGCCTAGGCTGTCGGTTAATTTTGGGTCTGTCAGTTGTGTCGTTAGAATCAGTCGTTGAGCCTAATATCATCGTGCTACCGTCTTTTCATGCGACCCGTGGCTGTAAGTCTCCTCGAACTCATATATTTCTGTATTCGTTTTCTTGCGTTGTTCGGAATTGAGAATTATGATACCAACCTTGTAGATTGTGAATCTTTCTGATCTTGTTCCTTTCGTATTTCTTCAGTATGTTGAGAGGTCGTGGTAGACCAGCTAGGGGACGCGGCCGAGGCCGTGGTCGGGGTGCTGATAATGAAGAGGGCTCACTTTCTCAGTCCTCTGCAGACTCAGCCTCTCACTCAGTGCCGTCGGGTAATAATGCTGACGCCGGGGCTACTATTGTACTTCAGCAGTTAGTAGCCCAGCTTGCTCAGATAGCTCAGGGTGGACGCCAGGATCCGCCCCCGACACCTGAAGAGGATGCTAGTAAGTGGCTTCAGACGGTGACTAAGATGCACCCTCCTCGTTTCTCTGGATCTTTTAACTCCCTCGGTTTGGAGAATTGGCTCTTTCAGTTGTCCAGGACCTTCGATACCATAGCTTGCCCTGAAGACAGGAGGGTACATATTGCCCAGTACCTCCTGGATAAGGAAGCTGCGGAATGGTGGGAGGCCGTGGCGCCCAGAGACCGTCGGGCCACTTGGGATGAGTTCAGGGCTGCTATGGAAGCACAATATTGTCCGCTGCCAGTCAAAGAACGCATAATTATGGAGTTCTTCACTGCCACACCCCAGGATGTGCCGATTTCCCAGGCCATTATCTCTTACAATCAGCAGTTGGGTTTCGTGAAAGATCAGGTGAGGACGGAGGCTGATAAAATCCGTTACTTCAATATGCGCATGAAGCTGCATATTAGACAGAGTATGGCACCACTCATGTGTTCCACTTTGAAGGAATACCAGGATCGCGCTCTGGCGATCGAGATGGCTGTCCCGGAATCAGAGTCGGTTTCGGAAGCTAAGAAGCAGAAGACTATTGGTGGGTTCTCGGCCGGAAAAGGTGGTCAGTTTTCGAGGTCTCGTTCTGCTCCTACACCTGGGAAGAGGCCGTTTCATCACGCCGGTGGATCACAGGGTAACCGTTCAGTCCAGTCTGTTGCACCTGGCGGGAGAGTTTGTTTTAATTTGAGTCAGCCCGAGCACGTTGTGAAGGATTGCCCATTTCCGTTAGTTGCTTGCTTTACTTGCGGACAGATCGGGCATCGGGCAGCCCATTGTGAGAGGGCCACCAGGGCCGCTAGAGTTCCGACTACCACTGCCGATCAGAGGGATCACAGCTCTCCAGCTACTCATGTTCCGCAGGGTTCGAGTCGTGGTAGAGGTCGGAGTCAGCCGGATCGCCGCGCAGCGTCGAGTTTGGGCTCAGTCCATTCCCGATTGTATCAGATGAAGCGCACAGAGGAGGCAGACGTTCCGGTGGCGTCAGGTACCACTCAGATCCTTTCTCATCCAGTTTCAGTGCTTTTTGATTCGGGTGCGACCCATTCCTTTATAGCTTCGGATTGTGTGAGTCGTATTGGCTTTGACTGCTTTTTTGAGTGTGATCCGTTTGTAGTGGGTACGCCCAGCGGGGATCGTATGGTTGGGGACCGGGAAGTTAGGGATTGCCCAGTGAGAATCGGGAGCCAGGATTGGCCCTCGAATATCATTGTTATAGACCTTAAGGGTGAGGATTTGATCCTCGGGGACGATTGGTTGGATCGTCATGGTGCTATCATGAACGATCGGACTCGTACCATCTCGATAGTTGCCGAGGACGGCACCGAGCATACTCTCGTCGGCTGTAAGCCGGGTAGATCGGGGAGTGTGATTAGCGCCTTGAAGGCAATGAAACTTCTGAACCAGGGTTGTGTCGGCTACTGGTGTTTCGCTCTGCAGGAAGAAGATGGTGGGGTTGACATATCGTCGATTCCAATTGTTAGCGAGTATCCCGATGTATTTCCGGATGACTTGCCGGGATTACCACCACATCGAGAGGTGGAGTTTCCTATTGATCTTGAGCCGAATGCGGCCCCTATTTCTCGAGCACCGTACCGTATGGCACCGTCGGAGATGCTAGAGTTGAAGAATCAGTTGGGAGAGTTGTTAGATAAAGGGTATATTCGACCGAGCACATCGCCTTGGGGTGCGCCTGTACGTTTTGTTAAGAAAAAGGATGGATCGCTTCGTTTATGCATCGATTATCGAGAATTAAACAAGTTGACCATCAAAAATAAATACCCTTTGCCCTGGATTGACAACTTGTTTGATCAGCTTCAAGGGGCGACAGTCTTTTCGAAGATTGACTTGCGATCGGGTTACTACCAGTTGAGGATTCGGGACAGCGATATACCGAAAGCTGCCTTTCGGACGAGATATGGCCATTACGAGTTTGTGGTTATGCCTTTCAGGGTAACCAATGCCCCAGCAGTGTTCATGCAGTTGATGAACAAAGTTTTTATTGAGTATCTGGGCAAATTCGTAGTCGTCTTTATCGATGACATTCTGATCTACTCACGGAGTCGGGAGGAGCACGCCTTACATCTCCGGATTGTATTAGACATTTTGAGAGCTGAGCAGTTGTATGTGAAGTTCTCTAAGTGTGAGTTTTGGCTCGAGGAAGTGATGTTCCTCGGGCATGTGATTTCAGCAGAGGGAGTTCGGGTAGATCCGCAGAAGATAGAGGCGGTGATGGCTTGGGAGCCGCCTAAGAACGTGAAGGAAGTGAGGAGTTTTCTGGGTCTCGCCGGCTATTACCATAGATTTGTTGAGGGGTTTTCTAAGATCTCTAGACCACTCACTCAGTTGCTCCAGAAAACCCATATATTCGAGTGGACTGCAGACCGACAGGATAGTTTTGACGAGTTAAAGAGACGTTTGACTACCGCACCCGTTTTAGCATTGCCTCAGGGAAACGAGGATTTCGTAGTGTATAGTGATGCTTCGGGCCTTGGGCTCGGATGTGTTTTGATGCAGAGAGATAGGGTTATCAATTATGCGTCCCGCCAGTTGAAACCGTATGAGGCGAATTACCCCACGCACGATTTGGAATTAGCTGCGGTCGTTTTCGCCTTGAAGATCTGGAGGCATTATCTCTATGGTCCGTCGTGTAATATTTTTACGGATCACAAGAGCTTGAAGTATATCTTCAGTCAGAAAGAGTTGAATATGAGACAGTGTAGGTGGTTGGAGGTAATTAAAGATTACGACCTCGAGATACTTTACCATCCGGGTAAGGCTAACGTAGTGGCTGATGCGTTGAGCCGGAAGCCGATGGCGTTATAGATGTTAGAGGTACTTACACCACAGAGTAGGATCCAGCGAGATCTTATTTGTCAGAATATCGAGGTTTGGGTTCAGAGGGTTCAGGGTCAGTTATGTGCGTTAGAGATCACTTCGTCCTTGACTGATGATATCAAGGCGAAGCAGTATGACGATCCGTTTTTGGCCCAGTTGAGGGAGGATGTGAGGAAGGGGAAAGCCCCTGGATTTGTGGTTCACGATGATGGAGTTTTGAGATTTCGTGGCAGACTATGTGTACCGAGTGTTTTTGAGCTGAGACAGAAGATCTTGAACGAAGCTCATACCACGCCTCACTCCATACAACCTGGTACGAGTAAAATGTACAAGGATGTGAGGAGTAACTACTGGTGGAGTAATTTAAAGACAGACGTTAGCGAGTTTGTGTCGAGATGTTTGACCTGTCAGCAGGTTAAGATCGAGCATCAGCGACCCGCGGGGTTTTTCCGACCACTTCCTATCCCGGAGTGGAAGTGGGAGGATATTTCTATGGATTTCATTACCAGTATGCCTAGGACTCGGACTGGAATGAACATGATTTGGGTTATTGTCGATCGCCTGACCAAATCAGCTCATATCCTGGGTATTAAGGACACTTGGGGCCCAGAGAGGCTGGCACGAGTGTTTATTGCAGAGATCGTGAGATTGCATGGGACTCCTAAGAGTATTATTTCGGATCGTGATGGTCGGTTTGTGTCACATTTTTGGCAGGCTGTTCATCGAGCTTTGGGGACTGAGTTGAGACTCAGTACGTCTCACCACCCTCAGACTGACGGGCAGTCAGAGCGGACGATCCAGACGTTGGAAGATATGTTGAGAGCTTGTGCCCTAGATTGGAAGGATGATTGGGAGTCGCACTTGCCGTTGATCGAGTTCACGTACAACAATAGTTGGCACGCCTCGATCAAAATGGCACCATTTGAGGCATTGTATGGGAGGAGGTGCAGATCGCCGTTGTGTTGGGACGATGCATCCGAGCTGATTGGTACCGAGCCCGATATGGTAGTTGAGACGAGAGAGAAGATTACTCTGATTCGTGATAGATTGTTGACGGCCCAGAGTCGGCAGAAGTCTTATGCTGACACGCGTCGCCGGCCGTTGGAGTTTGAGGTGGGAGATCATGTTTTGCTTAAGGTGTCGCCGACACGGGGAGTTTACCGCTTCGGCCGGAAGGGTAAACTTACTACGAGATATATTGGGCCGTTTGAGATTTTAGAGACAGTGGGAGAGCTTGCCTATCGGTTAGGCTTACCGCCGTCTTTGAGTCACGTTCATAACGTATTTCATGTTTCCCAGCTTAGGAAGTACGTATCGGACCCTACCCATATTATTGATTTTGGAGAGATCGAGTTGGGACCCGACATTACCATCGAGGAGAGGCCGATTCAGATTTTAGAGCGTCGGGTGAAGCAACTTCGTCATAAAACCATTCCTCTGGTTAAAGTTCAATGGTCGAGACATGGATCCGAGGAAGCCACATGGGAGACAGAAGAGAGTATGCAGTCGAGATACCCCGAGTTGTTCGCGTTGTAAGTTTCGGGATGAAACTTATTTTTAGGGGGAGATAATGTAATATCCGTGTTTTCTATTTTCGGTAATTTCTATTTTTGGTGTATGTTCGTTTCGAACAACTCGCTTAGCACTGTTTTGGAATTCTGAATCTATTTTATTCTTGGAGTTTTTCCGTCTGGTCGAGTTTCGAGGATGTTTTTGCATAATTTCATCTTGAATTATATCTTGCCGCATGTGCATTCGATTCTCGTAAAACTTGTTCGTTTTCGTTGTTTCTTGATTTGTATAAGTTTGTATGGTTGAGTTGGTCGTGTTGAAACTTTCGGTTTGTTAATCCGACGTTGTACCGTGATTTTTCGGGCACTTGGGCCGTTTTTGTAATTTTCATAAGTTTGGGGAATTTCGCTTTATTTGCTTCATTTTAGACTCTCTAGTGATCGGGATTATATTATCTTTCAACGCTCAGCTTTGTCATCTTGATTATTACGTGTTTATATTTCCGGATTCTGGTCTTGCTTTGCATTTCGACACTTTCGTCTTTGTTGGCGTGATTATGCGTGCAAGATCTTGGCCGCTTTGCTGAGTAGCGCACGCTACTCCGGACTTACTTGCGTGCGCTATCACTGTGTGGTTAGCGTACGCTGACCTTGGGTCCGTAGCGTGCGCTAACGATTTCAGCGGTCTGGACAGTAGGTTCAGTGTTTCTGTACTGGACCAGGTAGCGCACGCTAATTCAGCGTTAACGCACGCTAATTCCTAATATTAGCGCACGCTAACCATGTCAGCTTGCGCACGCTAACTGGAGGACAGTAGGCAAATTGTTCTTCCACGCCCCGTTAGCACACGCTAATGCTTGTGCGTAGCATGTGCTAAGACTGTTTAATATAAATAGGACAGCAGTAGTCAACTTCGTCATTTTTCCATCATTTCTTATCCTTCTCGGCTTTGAGCGATTCCAGACGAGGGTTAGGGCCGATTCCAACTGAAGTTCATCATTCACTACCACCGGTCACTCCTTGCGTGAATTCTTCAAGTTCCTAATCACTTTCCACCATCCGAATCAAGGTAAAAATTCCCAAAACCATTGTTTTGAGATTTTGGGGGAATTTTGGGGATTTCTTGGGATTTGACTCTTTTAGTCCAAATTATCACTGGATTATTGCTAGACTTCGATCATGTACTTGTAATCCTTCGTTTTGTTGATGATTTGTGATTTTAAACTCCAAGTTCTCCATTGTTCGTCACTTATAGTCGACGATACCCAAGTTATGTTCGACTAATGGTTGCAGCGGGTAGAACTAGGATGTATTCCAACATTTTAGTAGTTTTAAGATTAGTTGTTCATCGTTATTGTGGTAGGATCGGACTTGTGAAGGTTATTCGGGCCAAAACCTTTCCGTTCACCATTTTCCTTCACGTCGTATTAATCAGGCAAGTACATGTATTATATTTCATTATGTGTGTACGGATTTGATGCGAATGATGTAAACTGTATTATTGAATGAATGTGATGGTTACTCTTCCACCTGGGGATGGCATGTGGCCTCTGGGGGCCGATACTAATGGGTACGGCCACGGAAGTGGACTTGGGTGCGTGTGTTGATGTTCTTCCACCTGGGGACGGTTCGACGGGACGTATGGGGGCCGATACTAATGGGTACGGCCGCGGAAGTGGTTTCTCACCTGGGGACGGTCCGACGGGACCTCTGGGGACCGATACTAATGGGTACGGTCGCGAGTTACCAAGCGTGGATAATTGTGATGTGGAAAACTTGTTGGTATACTGTTTTGGTGTTAATATGATATTCCGGAATACTGAATTTCAAAATGATTTTCCCTAACGATTTGTTTGCGTTGAATCGTGTATGTATGTAATGCTGTGTAATTGTATACTTGCACTAGGTATTCGAATGCTAACCCCTTAAATGAGGGAAATGCGTCTTATGCATTTCAGGTACTGGTCGAGCTGAGGAGCTGGCACGGGATGCGCATACAAAGGATGGGTTGGCATGATGATGTGGCTCGAGTCTGTATTTTTATGTTTTGTCATTGCATTTGTCGAGTACCGGAGTTAGACTGTTTACTTTGAAACTTGGTTTAAGTCCCCTGCGTGGGCAATGAATTGGATTTATCTTATGTTCATGTACTCCGTTAAAATGTTTTGGCCGAGGCCACGGCCTTACTTACTTTTTGAGTGCATCATTTGGGATTATATTGTGGTTTATGTGTCATGTGTTAGCCTGGTAGACCTCACGAGGGTTCTATGGCGTGTAATGTCCCATTTGTGAATTGGGGTGTTACACCTGAGAGTTGACCTCATATTGTAATATTTCTCATTTCATCTCCTTCCCCGCAACTTGTACAAACCAGAGGCAATCTGAGGCGATTTCTTATCCCAATCATCTCAACTATCATCTTTCTTGAGTTCTTGGTGTATATTAAGAACGCCAACACGTGTTCTTCGTCTCCGATCCGAGGTAATCTCTTAGAAACCTATTTTTGGGAAATTGGGGATTTTTCGATTTTATGTCAGATTCATTCCGTATAAATGATTAATCCATGATGTATGTGATTAATCTTTGTGGTATTCATGTTTACCCTACGAGTTCATGGTAAATTTCTTGGTACTTGTGAAATCGAGAGAGTTCAGGTGCGACCCGTCCTCATTGCTGTTTTTGTACGAATTTCGGGTGTATTCCATTTTCGTGCTTGTATAGAATTGGTTGTGATTGTATTCTTCGAATCGTTAGGTTCGGGGTCGTCCGTTCCTGGCAAGCGTAATTGATTTTCCCATTCATTTCGTTGTCAACTTCTCAAGGCAAGTATTCTTGTGAAACCCTTATGCTTAATATGGAATGGTAATGTATATGTGTGTGATTTGCTCACTCCGGGAGGGTTCGACGGGGCCTCAGAGGAATCTGTTATTTCGCTACTGATTCACGAGCTTGTTTGGACAGCCAGTCCGGGAGGGTCCATAGAGGCCTCGGATGGGACCAGTGGTTTAGCCCCGGTCCTAGGCGAGTCATGGGCGTGATTTTTAACTATGGCCAGTCCGGGAGGGTCCGTAGAGGCCTCGGATGGGACCAGTGGTTTAACCCCGGTCCTAGGCGGTTTTGAACAGTGATTATAGACTGTTTGTTTTCCGAAAAAGACATGTCTTGATTTTGATTTTGAAACGATTTGATGCATGTACTATGAGATGTGTAAGCGAATGGTTTGCCTTGATTACTTGTACTAGCGTAATTTCTAACCCCTTTCGGGAAATTCGTGTTATGAATTTTAGGTTGCGGTCACCCGGTCGAACGGGCACTGGAGTAGTACGAGGATGCTGGCCAGGGTTGTTGACGTGTGCAAATCAGTCCCTTTATTTCAGTTTTCCATTTTAAAACGTTTGTTTTTCAAACTTGTAAACTGATAGATAGTACTCGCGAGTACATAGGCATTTTAAATTTGGAAGATGGATTGCATACTAAATTTTATGTGCGATTTTGATGATGTTTGGTTTACCGGTTGTACCGGGCATTTTATTTAATTTGGGTCTTGGTGATGTGTGTTTTTCTCGCTAACCGAGATGGTTAGACGAGCGGCATATATTATTTAGCCTGGTGGATCCCACTTAGGGGTCCACGGCGCTGTAATATACCTTGAATATCTTGGGGGTGTTACAGTTAGTGGGAGCAAGATCGGATTCCCTCGGAGTATCTTACGGTAGAGGCTGCCAGAGTGTTCGAACTGAGAGGCAGGCATGCAGCAGATGTTGCCACTTGGACGGAACTGATATGCTGGCGCACTGGAGGTTTTCAGGTGCTGGAGGGCTATGTGATCAAATATACTATGCTAGAACAGAGATACTAGCGCAGGAGAAGTGAACGGAGCTGGAACAGAGGCTGATGTCTGTTAGAGGACTGTGTGAATGAATTCAGTTGCTAGAAGGTTGTGTGATCAAATCTAGTTCGCAAAGGTTATCAAGGGTGAGATGCTAGCAAGTACTAGGAGGGTTATTGTTAGCATTTGGTCCAGCATCCTACCTGCATGGGCTTAAAAATATTCGAGGCATGGCTTGCGATTCGACCTGTGATATCTGCACTAGAAAGTGGTTAAATGAATTGATTTGGACTACTCATACCAACAAGATGCGTCTTTTTTTCTGGAAGCCATCCAAAAGAAACTCCAAAGTTAAGGGTACTTGGCCTGGAGTAGTTATGGGATCGGTGACCCCCTGAGAAGTTTCTCAGGGCGTGCGTGACAGAGGAGAAAGCATGCTAAAAAAACTCGTATTGGTACAGTGACGATAGTTTTTATCATTCTGGGGACCAACAATTGTATAAACCACCGAACTTTAATTCAAACCCAGGCCCATACACGGATATAACAAATATGCAACAACAGCCCAGACTCGCAAGAACATAAAACAGACCAAGGCTAAAAGGATAAAAAGAAACCCTATGTGACTACTCGGGGCAATCATTGTTGCTCATCGTCCTCATCCTTCTCGGCGCCTGCTCATTGTATGATCATGTACATGAATACACAAATAATGTATCCACCCCTGAAAGGGTAAACCGACAGCCAATGCAAGTATATTAAAAACATGAATATGTATAACGTGCAGAAACATAAAACATTACAGTAGTCCATCTTTAGCAAGTCATTATTCTGGAACAATGCATATATCATCAATCAATAAAAACCATATCGCTATACCTGTACGCATTACTACAGCATGTTGTACCCCAGAGTCATCGTCAGGACGTCCCTGGTTAGATATATACTCATGACTACAACATAATGAACACCAGAGCCCTTGTCAGGGCAGTACCTGGTTTTAACTCGGCCAGCACAGTCCGGACGGCCATGTTTATTTTATAAAAGCATCACTTTTTAAAAAAAATCGAATCATTGTCTTCACTTATCGAAAACATCGCTATAGAACAGTAATTTCAAGAAAATACTTAAAGCACGATCAAGGTACTTGCTTGGTATTCCAACAAATAAAAATTTGATTAATAAGAAAACAGAGTCAGTGATTCACCAGTCCTCTGACCCAGAATAGATAACATTATACAGTTATTATGAGAATTATGGCTACAAGTCAAATAAATATACCTCGCACATTATATGTTGGGTTCTACGTGTATCTAATAGATGGGATTTGAGCAAAAATGCAGCGGAATAATTATTAAAAAAACAGATGAGGGTCTCCATGCAGAAATTTAATTAATATAATAAAAAGTTCTTCGAATTACCTTAATCCAAAGAAAAGATTAAAATCCGGACCAGAATCTGATGTCACCTAAGTCATTCGGTGATAAACACACGAACAATTTGCACAACTCGAATTACTGGATCCTTACGAATATTGTTGATAAGCATTACAATAGACAATTTCTTGCTAGAAGGATTGTACTATTGATCAAGATCAACTAAGGGATGAAGGCGGGATGGCCGTACCCGGACTTCTTAGACAGAAAATTGCGGCCGAATTGGTGAGGGGAGGGGCTGATTTTTTTTCTTACACAATTAGGATCGTGTAATCTTAATCTTATGACAACTCCTTGTCCAACACCCTTTATTTAGAGTAAGTTAATCCAAGAGTTAAGACTCTAGTATTTGCTTAGTTACCCTCAACTTATTAAATAATACAAAATGTATATAATATCTTATATTATATATTACTTAATATTTAATCCCCTAATAAATATAATATACAATATTATATTTACCATTCTCAGTTGATATAATTTAATAATATAATATATAATATCCTATATTATATATTACGCATTATTCAGCTTCTTAATAAATATAATATCCAATGTTATATCTATTAGTTATTCTTGCTTGTCTTTACTTCTCGTGTGTGTGACCTAAAATACTTATATTATGTTGGCAATTATTTAATACCTTATTAAATGATAAATCATAAGTGGTCTTTAGCAAGACATTACGACTACCCAAATAATATAAGTTTATAGTCTATTAAACCATTTAATGTGTCAAATTCCTTTGTCTCCTGATGTCATATTTGAACTAAGTCATAGACACTGTCATACTTATTATGTTCAAATGCTTTCCCGGTCTTAAGTGAACTGATTGAATCACATGATTATTCATTTGAGCATGGACATGCATTTTCTTCAGTCCTACTTATCGAGGGGCCCAGCAGGTAACTATCTCCCTTAAGAGAGGGATATAAATCCCTATCTTGATTATTAGTTGCCCTCTACATGACTCCCACTAATCCCTATCGCTAACCTTATGATCATCATGTTTCAGATGACGTTGAATTACGTCAAGATATAGCAGTTTCTATGTTGGACTCTATGATAATCTCAGGTTCAAGAATTTATTGACATACTGTTATATTGAGATTCACTTATGACATTTCCATGCAGTTATCTCAATGCGGGTCTGTCCAGTATTGCGTTCTCCGACCAATACCTATAAGTTTGGTCTGTACCATGCACGTAATATGAGACCCCATTCTTTTGTAAGTAGATTAGATTATTAATTCTCAATAAATAAAATAAAGTTTTATATTATTTATTGTCGAATAAATTTAGTTCTTACTTTGTGTGTAGTCTCTTTGGCTAAATAAATCCTACAAGTTTTAACAACCTAATTATTTTTATTATTATTTCGATTAAATGAATATAAGAATGAATATATAATCTAAATAGGCCATCTGATATAACTTAATTAATAGGCCTATAGTTTGAATTTTGGACTTGAAGTCATTATAAACTTAAGGCCAATTAGTTGGTAGACCATATATCACTTAAAACACTACACCAAACCCAAAAACACAACAAACTCAATCCATTATCAAATACCTCTTCCATCTATTAAATGAAAGGGGATATTACATCCAACTACCTTATTAGAGGGCTAAACAAGCGCTATTTAAGGAGCTTTTGTCAGTTAGTGCTGGGGAGGAAAGAATCTTGAAGATTGTAGCGTACAAGGTGGCGAAAAGAGAGGCTGAGAAGGCAGTGGATAAGGCTAAAGGTGAGGCATATGAGGAGATTTACAAGCGCCTAGACACCAAAGAAGGTGCGAATGCTATTTTTAAACTAGCGAAAGCTAAAGAAAGAGGGCGGCGAGACTTGGGTCCTGTTGAGTATATTAAGGATGATTTAGGCCAAGTTTTAGTGAAAGATGTGGCTATTAAAGAGAGGTGGAATAAGTATTTTTTTGAAATTTTCAATGAGGCTAGAGGAAGCGACTCAGTGGTGCACGGAGTTAGTCTATCTTCTGCTCGTTCGTTTAGTTCCTGTGAGAGCATTAGCAAGGAGAAAGTAAAGGGTGCCCAAATGAAGATGGGTAGAGCTAAGCTTGTAGGCCCAGATCAGATCCCTATTGAGGTGTAGATTTGTTTGGGGAAATTGGAGTTCAGTGGCTAGCAGAGCTGTTCAACATCCTCCTCAGAGGTTCTAACATGCCGACGCAGTGGAGGCGTAGTATTGTCATGCTGTTTTTCAAGAACAAAGGCGATGCTCAGAGTTGTAGTAACTATAGGGAGATTAAACACCTCAGTCCTACTATGAAACTTTGGGAAAGAGTGGTGGAATGCAGGGTTAGAAGAGAAGTTGAGATCTCATAGAACCAATTTGGATTCATGACGGGGAGGTCCTCGATGGAGGCCATTCATCTCGTCAGACGCCTTATGGAGAAGTTTAGAGAGCAGCGTAAGGACCTCCATATGGTGTTCATTCATCTAGAGAAGGCTTATGATAGCATTCTGCGCGAAGTTATTTGGAGGAGCCTAGAAGAGAGGAGGGTGTCATTGCCGTTCGTTAGGGCAATCCAAGACATGTACTCCCAAGCTAGGACTTATGTTAGGACCCCAGTTGGTGACACCCAGTATTTCCCAGTTGAGATAGGGCTACACCAGGGGTCGGCACTATGCCCTCTTCTCTTCGCTCTAATCCCTGACAGGTAAAACTTTCATGCAATTTCTGAATTTCAATCCTTAAATCATGACGGCCTTTTCGCAACAAATTATATAATTTTTGGACATATGAATACTCCGTACCGAACTATCAAGTTTATGAATTTATCATAAAAATATATTAAAATTTTCATAATGGCCATTTGATCACCAACCAGTAGAACTAATTCTCAAAATTATCCAAGTCCAGTTATTATCAAATAAATATATTGACATCTTATAATATTCATGATCGTCATTAATCACGACATTAACTGTTATTCAATGGAAATCTGGAGTAAGTACTGTGCGAAGCTAAGTGCTACTACCTTCGCGCGGGAGCCACCGCTAGAGTCCGTACGAGTGCCTCTTGAGTCCATTTTTCTATCTATATGCATTCAGGGGCAATTAGTCTAAGTCATGAATCGAGCAGCGTGGTTGCGGTTCTAGGCCAAGCTACCTGTAATATCCGCGATTTCAATTTCCGGTAATTTTCTTTTTTTCGCGGGAGTCCATTTTGACGACTCTATTCTGACCGTTTCGTCATTCTGAGAATGTTTAATTCTGCACGTTTCGACGTCCGAGTTCGTTTCGATATCATTTTGTTGAGTTCCGTGCATCTAGCGACTTTTTAGCAGTTGAGTTCGATTCTTGCGAATCTCGCCCGAAACTGTTGCTTCGAGTTTTCCGTATGGTCATTTAATGTTATTATTCATGTTGCGAGCTTTGGTTTGGTGTTTCGATCGTGTATCGTGTATTTCGGACGTTTTGGGCCATTTTTGTAATTTCCAAAAGTTTGGGGTAATTTTTTCCGTTGTCGAATTTCGAGCCTTCGGGTGGTCGGAATAGTGTGTTCTCTTAGTGATCGGATTCGCCTTTGCGAGTACTTCTTAACCGTATCTTCGATTCATATTCAGGTTCGGGTTTCGGGGTCGTCTGGGTCGTCGGAGTTGGCCACACCTGGCCGAGTTACGTACATAAGTGTCCGGCAGTTACGGCCGTAAGGCCTGTTACGTACGTAAGGCCTGGCCGGTAACGTACGTAACACTGCCGGCAGAATTGGACAGTGAGTTCGGCCATGGCCGGTTACGTACGTAAGCCATGGCCGATTACGTACATAAGCGTCCGGCAGGTCTCGGCCTATTTAAGGCCTGGGCACGGGGATTTTTTATCAGCATCTAATCCGTGTTCTTCGTCCGAATCAAGGTATTTTGGCTTGAACCTTTGTTTTTGAAGATTTTGGGGATTTTCCTTTTGATTTCGAATTCAATCCGTTTTTGATCAATTAATTGTTGTATAAACGTTGTTTTGAACTTGTTCTACGGATTGGATACTCGTATCTTTGGTTCGTTCGACCCGAGGGGTGATTTCTTTGTTCTTGAATGGTCTTGAACATTTAATGTTCGATTAAATGTTCGAATGAGTTCCCTTTGATAGTTTGTCGGGATTTCCATTTTTTTCGGCCTTGATTCTCGTCGTAATCATGTTTTAATGTTACTTACGGAGGATTATAGGTGCTCGATGATTCCGATGTTGAATTTCGTTGGTGATTGATGATTCCTGTGGTGTTTTCCCGTAGTAATTTCGGTGCTATCGCGTTCTTGATAGTTTTCGGTAGTTCGGGGCTGTTCGACCGCATTCCATCCGTCGTCTTGTTACGATCGTGGTCTCTAGGCAAGTACCTTGTCCATACAATTCTTGTTTTGTGGATATGATAATTAGTGATCGTCTCTCTGTGTTTGTTTGATCATTTGATTTTGAACTTTCAAAAGATTCGGTTTAGCCTCGTTAAGGGCTAACTTTCAAAACGCGTGTGTTTTGGTGAATATTGTGCTCCGTGAATGGTTAAGTGAACCCTATGAATTCGCTTGTGGTTTTTATTATGCTTTGATAATATATTTACATATATTATCTCTTTTCGATGCTTTGTGATTTGACAATTTTGTCGTGCTTGCGTTTGATGCCTCTAGGTGAATTATTTGGATATCCTTGGTGTGCTATGTTATTTGTGCATGATTGTTTCGCTAGCCAACTCGGTAGGGTCCTTAGAAGCCTCGGGTGGGATTTGTGGCTTCGTCCCGGTCCTAGGCGATGCCTGTGCTTGATTGTTTCGCTAGCGAGCTCGGGAGGGTGGGTGGGATTTGTGGTGGCGTTCCGGTCCTAGGCGATTCCTGTGCGTGTATGTTTTGTGAATGTGTTTGCTCACCTCGGGAGGGTTCGATGGGGCCACGAAGGGAGTCCAATGGTATAGCCCTGGATTCACGAGTGAAACTTCACGAGTGCGTGTGTATGTTTTGCGAATGTGTTTGCTCACCTCGGGAGGGTTCGACGGGGCCATGGAGGGAGTCCAATGGTATAGCCCTGGATTCACGAGTGAAACTTCACGAGTGCGGGTGTATGTTTTGTGAATGTGTTTGCTCACCTCGGGAGGGTTCGACAGGGCCACGGAGGGAGTCCAATGGTATAGCCCTGGATTCACGAGTGAAACTTCACGAGTGCGTGTGTATGTTTTGTGAATGTGTTTGCTCACTTCGGGAGGGTTCGACGGGGCCACGGAGGGAGTCCAATGGTTTTGCCCTGGATTCACGAGTGAAACTTCACGGGTGCGTGTGTATTTTTTGTCCGTCGAGGATGCGTGACGTGGGTTTTAACCTTGTGTATTGTTATTGGTTTCATTTGTGAAAACAAAACCTTTGGGCCGTGACCCCTATTGATTTTGGAAAGATAAGGATTTGGTAATCCTAAATTGTTTTCTATTAAAACTCTCGATGGCATTTTAAACCGTTTTATAAATTGTTTCCCTTGATTTGTTATCTTTCAGTTTTGGAATGTTTTTCCCAAACTCTTACCTCGGGAAGTACTTTTCGTTACGTTTGGATCTTTGAGGATTCCTGGTTATTGTTATTCGTGGAATGTGAATTGTATGACTCATATTTTGCACTTTGTTCTTGCACTAGCAAAACAGTGGAGTTTTGCTAAGCCCTAAGTAATCGGGGGGTGGAAGTCTGTATTGCATTCAGGTTTCAGGGAGCATGGCACAGGGTCAGCATGAAGGATGATGAAAGATGATCGATACTAATCACATGTGGAACCATGTGTTCTGTATTGGTTCAGTTGTACTTTATTTCCGCTGCAGTATTTTTCCCCGTTGTACGGGAGTTTTGTTGTATTTGGACCCCTGCGTGGGCATATATTGAAATTGAGTTGTATGTTTTTATTGAATGACCAAATCGGTCTACTAAGTCATTTTTAGCCTTAAAGGCATTGTTGAGTTGTTCGACGTTGTTTACTAGCCTGGTAGATCCTTAAGGAAAGGGTCTACGGCGTGTAATATCCCTGAGTGGATTGGGGGTGTTACATAAATGGTATCGGAGCTTAGGTTGTGGAAACCTAGGCTGTCGAGTTTAGTGATGTCGGTCGAGTTTTATCTCGTCGGATTTTGTCTAATTGAGTCGTGTCGCGACGCGTCGTTTGAGTCTGTTGGTCGTGATTAGTATCGTGGAGCGATCATCATCTTCGTGTGACCTGTGGATGTAAGTCTCCCTTCTTTGTGTTGTGCCTCGTGTGACATGAGCTGCTTGTATGATTATATCGTTGATTGATTGAATCCTTCTGTGGATTTTGATTTCATGATATGTGGGTATTCGACTCTAATATTTTATTTATATGAGGAGCGGTGTCTCTGCTAATGTATTATCGAACTGTATCTTATCCGCTGCGTGAGTCCTTTCAAAATGACTTTCAATATGTTGCAAACTGAGTTCTAATTCGTAAAACCGATTCCCTAAATCGAGTTTTGGCACTATGGCCTTGAATGTTTTATGACGGTTTGATAAAGGATTTTGTGAGTTTTGGGCATTCTGGCCTATTGAATTTTTGAAAACCTTGAGTATCTTAGAAAATTAAATTTCGAGACGTACTTTTAAAACGATTTATTTTCTTGCGGTGTTTTCAAGGTGCTTTCTAGTGCCGCAATATATTTTAAAAGTTCTCCAGTTGAGGACCAAAAGTATTTTGAGATATTTTAAATTATTTAGAAATGCTTTGCTTAGACCCGAGGGTCGAATATTTCTGAAAGTCTTTCTCCAAAAGGGAAGTGTCCTCGTTTTATCAAGCGTGAGATGGTTTTCAAAGTCTCGATAATGGTGTCGGTGCTATTTTTTGAAGGGTGATACTCAAGCTCAACTAGTGTTTCCAAATTTTTTTTTTCAAAGGTGGTTTTCATTTTCAAAACCTATCGTTCCTATTTGCGGTCCGGTAATATTTGTATGATGTTTTGTGATTATGTGCTGGTTATCGATCGGGCCGTTGAGCTCGCCAAACGATGCCGTCGTTGTTATGATTCTGTGTATGCGGGCTACCTTATGTTGATATGTTGTGTGAAATTGGCATCTCTGGTTTGTTGCTTTGTGATGTTATGTTCCATTGTATCGAGCATTTGTATATTCGGTATGCCGAGCTGAGGTGTTTCAACAGTGGTGTGCCGGGAGCATGCACGTACCAATTGCCCTTCTTGCCAGTAACGCATTTCAAGTGTGGACCCGAGAGACACAGGATCCAGTTTTGCGAGTTGGGTTCCGAGTCTTTCGGGGCACGAACTTCAGTATAGATATCAGGATCGGCTCTAAGAGGCGCAAGGGTAATGTTTCCGTCAGCTACTTTTGTGTTGTTGCCTTGTTTCCGTTATTGTGAGTTGCGGGGATCACTTTCTTTTATAAGAGGTCGAATGTAATACCCGTATTGTTTTTGGACTTCTGCATTTCCTCTTTCTCAAGTCTATCGACTCGCTCGTGTTCGTTGATACTTTATGAACTTGTTCTATATTTCGGTTTCATTGTTCGAACAAGCCATGATCTTGTTTTGGGTCGATCTGATTATCGCTGTGACTTTTCCGAGTTCGGTTCGATTCTTGTGAACCTTGTTCGGAAGTAACATCTTTTGGTTCTACTAGTTCTTTTGATGTCTTGAGTTGAAGTGTGAACTTCGGAGTCATTGTTCGACCGTTGTCATTCGATCATTGTTGGTCGATCGTTGTTGTTTGATCCTTGTTACCCGATCATTGCTTTTCGATCGTTGTTGTTCCCTCATTGTTATTTGATCGATGTTGTCTGATCATTGTTATTTGATCGTTGTTATTCGATCATCGTTGTCCGATCATTGTTATTTGATCGTTGTTGTTCAGTCGTTGTTGTTCGATTGTTGTTGTTCGATCGGGGTTGTCTGACTGTTGTTCCCTGATCTCGTACCGCGAGGAATTGTCGTTCACTGTTAGTCAGCTGTTTCGAGTGTGGCCAGGTGGGTCACAAAGCCGTGCATTGCAAGACGGTAGCTGAGAGATTTGGGGATCGAGGCTGCCTCTCTGCTCCGAAAGGGCATAGAGATGCCCAGTATCCTTTTTGAGGATTTCGGTGTAGTCCGAATTGTTTGTGATTGTCCTTGTGGATCATTTTGTGTTTATTTTCTGTTTTCTCGACTGTGCGTATTCCTTGTAACAGGTGCTTTGTGTTTTGTGATAATTCGGATAATCGACTTGATTGTATTATTTGTTTGATGACGCTTGTCACTTGTTGGTTTTATTATGTCTCTATCGGTGGCGTTGTGTTGGTGGTCGTGGAGCGTGTTTTCACGGCGTTTGTTCCTTTGTGTTGCTTGTAACGTTTCGCCGTCGGGCGTAAGTTACGCGTTTCTTATGTATCTCGTTGAGTGTTTCCTGGCAGGATATTGCTTCTCCCTACTTGTTTTAAGTTTCAGGACGAAACTTCTTTTAAGGAGGGTAGTATGTAATATCCGCGATTTCGAATTCCGGTAATTTTCTTTTTTTTCGCGGGAGTCCGTTTTGACGACTCGCTTATGACCGTTTCGTCATTCTGAGAATGTTTAATTCTGCACTTTTCGACGTCCGAGTTCGTTTCGGTATCGTTTTGTTGAGTTTCGTGTATCTAGCGACGCCGCAATTGAATTCGATTCTTGTGAATCTCGCCCGAAACTGTTGCTTCGAGTTTCCCGTATGTTCATTTAATGTTATTATTCATGTTGCGAGCTTTGGTTTGGTGTTTCGATCGTGTATCGTGTATTTCGGACGTTTTGGGCCATTTTTGTAATTTCGCAAAGTTTAAGGTAACTATTTCCGTTGTCGAATTTCGAGCCTTCGAGTGGTCGGAATCGTGTGTTCTCTTAGTTCTCGGATTCGTCTTTGCGATTACTTCGTAACCGTATCTTCGATTCATATTCAGGTTCGGGTTTCGGGGTCGTCCGGGTCGTCGGAGTTGGCCACGGCCGAGTCATGGCCGGGCATCTTGGGGCCAGGCCACACCTGGCTGAGTTATGTATGTAAGGCCTGTTACATATGTAAGGCCTGGACGGTAATGTACGTAACACTGCCGGCAGAATTGGACAGTGAGTTCGGCCATGGCCGGTTACGTACGTAAGCCATGGCCGATTACATACGTAAGCGTCCGGCAGATCTCGGCCTATTTAAGGCCTGGGCACGGGTCACTCGGCCATTTCCACTCTTCTTATTCGTTTTTCGCGATCCTTCGATAGAAATCGATGGTTTTGATCGGAGATCAGTAATACATCAGTTGGGAAGCTTGAATCATGATTGTTATCAGCATCTAATCCGTGTTCTTCGTCCGAATCAAGGTATTTTGGCTTGAACCCTTGTTTTTGAAGTTTTTGGGGATTTTCCTTTTGATTTCGATTCCAATCCATTTTTGATCAATTAATTGTTGTATAAACATTGTTTTGAACTTGTTCTACGGATTGGATACTCGTATCTTTGGTTCGTTCGACCCGAGGGGTGATTTCTTTGTTCTTGAAGGGTCTTGAACATTTAATGTTCGATTAAATGTTCGAATGAGTTCCCTTTGATAGTTTGTCGGGATTTCCATTGTTTTCGGCCTTGATTCTCGTCGTAATCATGTTTTAATGTTCTTTACGGAGGATTATAGGTGCTCGATGATTCCGATGTCTAATTCCGTTGGTGATTGATGATTCGTGTGGTGTTTTCCCGTAGTAATTTCGGTGTTATCGCGTTCTTGATAGTGTTCGGGAGTTCGGGGCGGTTCGCCCGCATTCCATCTGTCGTCTTGTTGCGATCGTGGTCTCTAGGCAAGTACCTTGTCCATACAATTCCTGTTTTGTCGATATGATAATTAGTGATCGTTTCTATGTGTTTGTTTGATCGTTTGATTTTGAACTTTCAAAATATTCGGTTTAGCCTCGTTAAGGGCTAACTTTCAAAACGCGTTTGTTTTGGTGAATATTATGGTCCATGAATGGTTAAGTGAACCCTATGAATTCGCTTGTGGTTGTTATTATGCTTTGATAATATATTTACATATATTATCTCTTTTCGGTGCGTTGTGATTTGACAATTTTGTCGTGATTACGTTTGATGCCTCTGGGTGAATTATTTGGATATCCTTGGTGTGCTATGTTATTTGTGCATGATTGTTACGCTAGCCAGCTCGGGAGGGTCCTTAGAGGCCTCAGGTGGGATTTGTGGCTTCGTCCCGGTCCTAGGCGATGCCTGTGCTTGATTGTTTCGCTAGCCAGCTCGGGAGGGTCCTTCGAGGCCTCGTGTGGGATTTGTGGTGGCGTCCCGGTCCTAGGCGATGCCTGTGCGTGTATGTTTTGTGAATGTGTTTGCTCACCTCGGGAGGGTTCAACGGGGCCACGGAGGGAGTCCAATAGTATAACCCTGGATTCACGAGTGAAACTTCACGAGTGTGTGTGTATGTTTTGTGAATGTGTTTGCTCACCTCGGGAGGGTTTGACGGGGCCACGGAGGAAGTCCAATGGTATAGCCCTGGATTCACGAGTGAAACTGCATGAGTGTGGGTATATGTTTTGTGAATGTGTTTGCTCACCTCGGGAGTGTTCGACGGGGCCATGGAGGGAGTCTAATGGTATTGCCCTGGATTCACGAGTGAAACTTTACGAGTGCGTGTGTATGTTTTGTGAATGTGTTTGCTCACCTCGGGAGGGTTCGACGGGGCCACGGAGGGAGTCCAATGGTTTTGCCCTGGATTCACGAGTGAAACTTCACGGGTGCGTGTGTATTTTATGTCCGTCGAGGACGCGTGACGTGGGTTTTAACCTTGTGTATTGTTGTTGGATTCATTTGTGAAAACATGCCCTGGATTCACGAGTGAAACTTCACGGGTGCGTGTGTATTTTATGTCCGTCGAGGACGCGTGACGTGGGTTTTAACCTTGTGTATTGTTGTTGGATTCATTTGTGAAAACAAAACCTTTGGGCCGTGACCCCTATTGATTTTGGAAAGATAAGGATTCGGTAATCCTAAATTGTTTTCTATTAAAACTCTCGATGGCATTTTAAACCGCTTTATAAATTGTTTCCCTTGATTTGTTATCTTTCGGTTTTGGAATGTTTTTCCCAAACTCTTGCCTCGGGAAGTACTTTTCGTTACGTTTGGATCTTTGAGGATTCCTGGTTATTGTTATTCGTGGAATGTCAATTGTATGACTCGTATTTTGCACTTTGTTCATGCACTATCAAAACAGTGGAGTTTTGCTAACCCCCGAGTAATTGGGGGGTGGATGTCTGTATTGCATTCAGGTTTCAGGGAGCATGGCACAGGGTCAGCACGAAGGATGATGAAAGATGATCGATACTAATCACATCTGGAACCGTGCGTTGTGTATTGGTTCAGTTGTACTTTATTTCCGCTGCATTATTTTTCCCCGTTGTACGGGAGTTTTGTTGTATTTTGACCCCTGCGTGGGCATGTATTGAAATTGAGTTGTATGTTTTTATTGAAAGACCAAATCGGTCTACTGAATCATTTTTAGCCTTAAAGGCATTGTTGAGTTGTTCGACGTTGTTTACCAGCCTGGTAGATCCTTGAGGAAAGGGACTACGGCGTGTAATATCCCTGAATGGATTGGGGGTGTTACATAAACGGTATCGGAGCTTAGATTGTGGAAACCTAGGCTGTTGAGCTTAGTGATGTCGGTTGAGTTTTATCTTGTCGGATTTTGTCTGACTGAGTCGTGTCGCGACGCGTCGTTTGAGTCTGTTGGTCGTGATTAGTATCGTGGAGCGATCATCACCTTCGTGCGACCTGTGATGTAAGTCTCCCTTCCTTGTGTTATGCCTCGTGTGACATGAGATGCTTGTATGATTATATCGTTGATTGATTGAATCCTTCTGTGGATTTTGATTCCGTGATATGTGGGTATTCGACTCTAATATTTTATTTATATGAGGAGCGGTGTCGCTGCTAATGTATTATCGAACTTTATTTTATCCGCTGCGTGAGTCCTTTCAAAATGACTTTCAATATTTTGCAAACTGAGTTCTAATTCGTAAAACTGATTCCCTAAATTGAGTTTTGGCACTTTGGCCTTGAATGTTTTATGACGGTTTGATAAAGGATTTTGTGAGTTTTGGGCATTCTGGCCTATTGAATTTTTGAAAACCTTGAGTATCTTAGAAAATTAAATTTCGAGATGTACTTTCAAAACGAATTATTTTTTTGCGGTGTTTTCAAGGTGCTTTCTAGTGCCGCAATATATTTCAAAAAATTTCCAGTTGAGGACCAAAAATATTTTGAGATATTTTCAATTATTTAGAAATGATTTTCTTAGACCCGAGGGTCGAATATTTCTGAAAGTCTTTCACCAAAAGGGAAGTGTCCTCGTTTTATCAAGCGCGAGATGGTTTTCAAAGTCTCGATAATGGTGTCGGTGCTACTTTTTGAAGGGTGATACTCAAGATCAACTAGTGTTTCCAAATTTTTTTTTCAAAGGTGGTTTTCGTTTTCAAAACCTATCGTTCCTGTTTGCGGTCCGGTAATATTTTTATGATGTTTTGTGATTATGTGCTGGTTATTGTTCGGGCCGTTGAGATCGCCGAACGATGTCATCGTTGCTATGATTCTGTGTATGCGGGCTACCTTACGTTGATATGTTGTGTGGAATTGGCATCTCTGGTTTGTTGCATTGTGATGTTATGTTCCATTGTATCAAGCATTTGTATATTCGGCATGACGAGCCGAGGTGTTTCAACCGTGGTGTGCCGGGAGCATGCACGTACCAATTGTCCTTCTCGCCAGTAACGCATTTCAAGTGTGGACCCGAGAAACACAGGATCTAGTTTTGCGAGTTGGGTTCCGAGTCTTTCGGGGCACGAACTTCAGTACAGATATCAGGATCGGCTCTAAGAGGCCCATGGGTAATGTTTCCGTCAGCTGTTTTTGTGTTGTTGCCTTGTTTCCGTTATTGTGAGTTGCGGGGACGACTTTCTTTTATAAGAGGTCGAATGTAATACCCGTATTGTTTTTGGACTTCTGCATTTCCTCTTTCTCGAGTCTATCGACTCGCTCGTATTCGTTGATACTTTCTGAACTTGTTTTGTATTTCGGTTTCATTGTTCGAACAAGCCATGATCTTGTTTTGGGTCGATCTGATTATCACTGCGACTTTTCTGAGTTCGGTTCGATTCTTGTGAACCTTGTTCAGAAGTAACATCTTTTGGTTCTACTAGTTCTTTTGATGTCTTGAGTTGAAGTGTGAACTTCGGAGTCATTGTTCGACCGTTGTCATTCGATCATTGTTGGTCGATCGTTGTTGTTTGATCGTTGTTACCCGATCATTGCTTTTCGATCGTTGTTGTTCCATCATTGTTATTTGATCGTTGTTGTCCGATCATTGTTATTTGATCGTTGTTATTCGATCGTTGTTGTCCGATCATTGTTATTTGATCATTTTTATTCGATTGTTGTTGTTCGGTCGTTGTTGTTCGATCGTTGTTGTTCGATCGGGGTTGTCTGGCTGTTGTTACCTGATCTCGTACCGCGAGGAATTGTCGTTCATTGTTAGTCAGCTGTTTCGAGTGTGGCCAAGTGGGTCACTAAGCCGTGCATTGCGAGACGGTAGCTGAGAGATTTGGGGATCGAGGTTGCGTCTCTGCTCCGAAAGGGCACAGAGATGCCTAGTATGCTTTTTGAGGATTTCGGCGTAGTCCGAATTGTTTGTGATTGTCCTTGTGGATCATTTTGTGTTTATTTTCTGTTTTCTCGACTGTGCGTGTTCCTTGTAACATGTACTTTGTGTTTTGTGATAGTTCGGATAATCGACTTGATTGTATTATTTGTTTGATGACGCTTGTCACTTGTTGGTTTTATTATGTCTCTATCGATGGCGTTGTGTTGGTCGTCGTGGAGCGTGTTTTCACGCCGTTTGTTCCTTTGTGTTGCTTGTAACGTTTTGCCGTCGGGCGTAAGTTACGCGTTTCTTGTGTATCTCGTTGAGTGTTTCCTGGAAGGATATTGCTTCTCCCAACTTGTTTTAAGTTTCGGGACGAAACTTTTTTTAAGGAGGGTAGTATGTAATATCCGCGATTTCGATTTCCGGTAATTTTCTTTTTTTTCGCGGGAGTCTGTTTTGAAGACTCGTTTCTGTCCGTTTCGTCAGTTTGAGAATGTTTAATTCTGCACTTTTCGACGTCCGAGTTCGTTTCGGTATCATTTTGTTGAGTTCCGTGCATCTAGCGACTTTTCTGCAATTGAGTTCGATTCTTGCAAATCTCGCCCGAAACTATTGCTTCGAGTTTCCCGTATGTTCATTTAATGTTATTATTCATGTTGCGAGCTCTGGTTTGGTGTTTCGATCGTCTATCGTGTATTTCGGACGTTTTGGGCCATTTTTGTAATTTCCCAAAGTTTGAGGTAATTATTTCCGTTGTCGAATTTCGAGCCTTCGGGTGATCGGAATCGTGTGTTCTCTTAGTGCTCGGATTTGTCTTTGCGAGTACTTAGTAACCGTATCTTCGATTCATATTCAGGTTCGGGTTTCGGGGTCGTTCGGGTCATCGGAGTTGGCCACGGCCGAGTAATGGTCGGGCATCTTGGGGCCAGGCCACACCTGGTCGAGTTACGTACGTAAGTGTCCGGCAGTTACGGCCGTAAGGCCTGTTACGTACGTAAGGCCTGGCCGGTAACGTACGTAACACTGCCGGCAGAATTAGACAGTGAGTTCGGCCATGGCCGGTTACGTACGTAAGCCATGGCCAATTACGTAAGTAAGCGTCCGGCAGGTCTCGGCCTATTTAAGGCCTGGGCACGGGTCACTCGACCATTTCCACTTTTGTTCTTCGTTTTTCGCGATCCTTCGATAGAAATCGATGGTTTTGATCGGAGATCAGTAATACATCAGTTGGGAAGCTTGAATCATGATTATTATCAGCATTTAATCCGTGTTCTTCGTCCGAATCATGGTATTTTGGCTTGAACCCGTGTTTTTGAAGATTTTGGGAATTTTCATTTTGATTTCGATTCCAATCCGTTTTTGATCAATTAATTGTTGTATAAACGTTGTTTTGAACTTGTTCTATGGATTGGATACTCGTATCTTTGGTTCGTTCGACCCGAGGGGTAATTTCTTTGTTCTTGAAGGGTCTTGAACATTTAATGTTCGATTAAATGTTCGAATGAGTTCCCTTTGATAGTTTGTCGGGATTTCCGTTGTTCATGATTCTCTTTAAATCATGTTTCAATGTTCCTTACGGAGGATTATAGGTGCTCGATGATTCCGATGCTGAATTCCATTGGTGATTGATGATTCATGTGGTGTTTCCCCGTAGTAATTTCAGTGCTATCGCGTTCTTGATAGTGTTCGGGAGTTCAGGGCTGTTCGACCACATTCCATCCATCGTCTTATTGCGATCGTGGTCTATAGGCAAGTACCTTGTCCATACAATTCTTGTTTTGTGGATATGATAATTAGTGATCGTCTCTATGTGTTTATTTGATCGTTTGATTTTGAACTTTCAAAATATTCGGTTTAGCCTCGTTAAGGGCTAACTTTCAAAACGCGTATGTTTTGGTGAATATTGTGCTCCCTGAATTGTTAAGTGAACCCTATGAATTCGCATGTGGTTTTTATTATGCTTTGATAATATATTTACACATATTATCTCTTTTCGGTGCGTTGTGATTTGACAATTTTGTCATGCTTGCGTTTGATGCCTCTAGGTGAATTATTTGGATATCCTTGGTGTGCTATGTTATTTTGTATGATTGTTTCGCTAGCCAGCTCGGGAGGGTCCTTAGAGGCCTCGGGTGGGATTTGTGGCTTCGTCCCGGTCCTTGGCGATGCCTGTGCTTGATTGTTTCGCTAGTCAGCTCGGGAGGGTCCCTCGAGGCCTCGGGTGGGATTTGTGGTGGCGTCCCGGTCCTAGGCGATGCCTGTGCGTGTATGTTTTGTGAATGTGTTTGCTCACCTCGGGAGGGTTCGACGGGGCCACGGAGGGAGTCCAATGTTATAGCCCTCGATTCACGAGTGAAACTTCACGAGTGCGTGTGTATGTTTTGTGAATGTGTTTGCTCATCTCGGGAGGGTTCGACGGGGCCACGGAGAGAGTCCAATGGTATAGCCCTGGATTCATGAGTGAAACTTCACGAGTGCGGGTGTATGCTTTGTCAATGTATTTGCTCACATCGGGAGGGTTCGACGGGGCCACGGAGGGAGTCCAATGGTATAGCCCTTGATTCACGAGTGCATGTGTATGTTTTGTGAATGTGTTTGCTCACCTCGGGAGGATTCGACGGGGCCACGGAGGGAGGCCAATGGTTTTGCCCTGGATTCACGAGTGAAACTTCACGTGTGCGTGTGTATTTTATGTCCGTCGAGGACGCGTGACGTGGGTTTTAACCTTGTGTATTTTTGTTGGTTTCATTTGTGAAAATAAAACCTTTGGGCCGTGACCCCTGTTGATTTTGGAAAGATAAGGATTCGGTAATCCTAAATTGTTTTCTGTTAAAACTCTCGATGGCATTTTAAACCGTTTTATAAATTGTTTCCCTTGATTTGTTATCTTTCGGTTTTGGAATGTTTTTCCCAAACTCTTGCCTCGGGAAGTACTTTTCGTTACGTTTGGATCTTTGAGGATTTCTGGTTATTGTTATTCGTGGAATGTGAATTGTATGACTCGTATTTTGCACTTTGTTCTTGCACTAGCAAAACAGTGGAGTTTTGCTAACCCCCGAGTAATCGGGGGTGGATGTCTGTATTGCATTCAGGTTTCAGGGAGCATGGCATAGGGTCAGCACAAAGGATGATGAAAGATGATCGATACTAATCACATGTGGAACCGTGCGTTATGTATTGGTTCAGTTGTACTTTATTTCCGCTGCAGTATTTTTCCCCGTTGTACGGGAGTTTTGTTGTATTTTGACCCTTGCGTGGGCATGTATTGAAATTAAGTTGTATGTTTTTATTGAAAGACCAAATCGGTCTACTGAGTTATTATTAGCCTTAAAGGCATTGTTGAGTTGTTCGACGTTGTTTACCAGCCTGGTAGATCCTTGAGGAAAGGGTCTACGGCGTGTAATATCCCTGAGTGGATTTGGGGTGTTACACTACCGTCGTATCTCATTCCCTTGAAGCTGAAGGACGTAGAGTTCCTAAGGTGACTGGGTCGTAGATTCGGGTATAGTTGTGATTATGATATGATCCGGGCATAGACCCAAGCTAAGGACATATCGAGCCCGGATAAGAGATAAGGCATCACGTCACATGTAATATCCAAAAATTTAAAATTAGAATTTTAACGCTAATATTTTTTTTATTATTTATTTATTTCATTTTTATTTCGATTAGCTAGCTGATTAAATTATCGAACGGAGACATTAATCTAATATATTGGCGAGTTAGTGTTGGTGTTATTTGGCGCATTGTAATAATCGGATAATCGAACCAGGAGACAGAATAACGAATCTCAGATTGATTCGTTTTTACTTGGTTAATTTATAATCGAACCCTGTCGGGTCGGATAAGCCCAATTATCCATTTATATATATATATATATATATATATATATATATATTATATATAGTATATTGTACATATATCTATATGCATGTGATTCTCACGACTTTTCCTCACCCTCTCTCTTCCTTTCACTTCTTTTTTTTCTTTTTCTTTCTTTCTTTTCTCCTTTCCCACCTGCTCCCCCTCTCTCTTTGCTCTCGCATCTCTCTCTCCCTTCCCGGTCCTCCCTTTCTCTCACCAACACCACCCATCTCCTTCTTCTTCATTGGCGATCGGCAGTGGCGAGCTCAGGGTCAGGGTTTTGCAGTTGGGCTGAGATGGGTCGGGGGAACTGGGTTCTAGTGGGGGCGAGTTGTGAAGGTCACCGGTGGCGGGCCGGTGTCTCCGGCAACAACAACTGGAGCTCGGCGACGACGTGGTGACCTGTGACGGGAGAGAATGATCTGGTTTTCAGGCGGATGGAGTGCAGCGTTGGAGCTGTCGGATATGTTTTCCGGCTGCAAGGTGAATTTCCGGGTCTGGGCTCAACTTTTCGACAATCAGGCTTGGTGTATGACGAGGTCCGACGGGTTTGATTGTCGGCGATCCAGATTCCGGTGATGTAGGAAACGACAGCATAGATGGCCTACGGCAACAGATTTTGTTAGTGTTGCGCTAAAAAATATTGTAGTAGCTCAAATATTTTTACCTGTTGCAACATTGCTTTTTTGATGTTGCTGTATATGTTTACAAAGTGTTGCCTTAGCTATAACTTTATATTTTTAATAAAAAATTTAAAATAAATATTTAATTTACTGTAAAATTATTTAAAATTGGAAAAAATATATTATTTAAAATTTCAAAACTGAAAGTTTGTGATTACAGTCAATAATGTCAATTTTGTACAAAATGTAATAAATAAAATTTAAAATTTTTATTTTACACGAAATGAATATTGTTTGAAAAAAATAATTTTCATATTAAAAAATTCAAAAATAATTATTGGCGTGAAGTATAATATTTTTATAAAAATAACATATTTTTTAATAAATTTTAAATTGATGAAATTTGAGAATAAAAAAATTTGTAATGAATTTTTTTTCAGAATATAAATAATAACATATTTTAGGGATAACTACCTTTAATCTTTATTCCTTTAAAAAAATTAAAAATTAAATTACTATAAATTTTTGTCAGAAATTATGAGGGAGGGGGTTGTTCGAAATATTTGGGAAAAAGGAGGTAATTTTTCCGCCTTGAAATTTTTGGGAAAAGGGAGACATTATTGTCCCAAACTCGGGTCAAACACAAAAATACACAAAACCGTTCAATTAGGGCGTTTCTACCGTCAGGTCCGGTAAAACTGAGCTAACGTTAGATCGCGATTTAAATACAATTGATTTACTAATATGTCAAGTTCCAAGTCGTAAGGGAACATTATTCAAATACAGTTCAGGATATAGGAATATAACATTATCGAACTAATTATTAATATTAATTTTAGAGTTAACATTATTAATGTTTGGGTCAAAAATAGGACTGGTTTGAAGATATATAAATCTGTCTGGGTCAATCTGAAGAGATGAGAAGTTGACTGGGGTTAAAAATCATAAATTCTGTAACTTGAGGGATAAATTAAATAAACCTAAAAACTAAAGGGTATAAAAGCCCTATACATCGCGGCCGACCCCCCATTTCTCACTTTCTTCTCATCGGCTCTATACCTCTCTCTCTCTCCCAGAAAATAAAATTGCAGAAAACACACACACACACACAAACACTTGACTACAAGGCGACCGATGGCAGCTCGGAGCGGTGGAAATTGATTATGGGTTTGTTCGTTTTTTCTGAAATTCCAATCTGGGATCGGGTTAGGATTGATTCGAGCATTTTTTGCAGGTTCAGGCCGAAGGTTGGGTTGATGACTTGGGCTTGATTTGGTAGAACCACAGTCAGGTGAGCATATTTTCTTGGTTTGATGCTTTTACGTAAGATTAGAGTTTCTTCATTTGTCTTCTTCTTTCTACTCTTTGTAGAGAAAGTTGGTCTATTGGATGTCAATCAGGAAGATTTAATGATTTTAGTGCCACCACTATTCTCAACAAAGGATCTTCCGGAAAAAGTACTATAAGAGGCTTCCGCTTTGTTAACTTATTGTCACCAAGTGTTTGCATTTTATCATCAGCACTGTGGATGCTTTTAAACAAGAAAAATTTACTAGTCCAACTAATGTTCTCCAAATGAAGAGCTTAAATCAAAATCTCCCTGGCAGACTTTTCATCAAATTCTAGTCGTATATGTTAGCCTATAATTAATGAGTTAGATGGTGTCTTTATGGGAATAATCTCCTACTGATTTTAGATGGTTTTGGTATGCAATTTACTGAATGTTGACGAATTATAGTATTTGAAGAATATCTTGGACCATTCTGGTTAATGATTTTGTTCATCTTTTTTTGTATGATTACTTTGATAAGAAACCAACACTTCACAAAAATATTTTTGCTCCACTCATCTTTACTTGCTAATTGTTATAGAGCGGAATTATCATGTCCTGTCAGTTTATTGTGAAGGTCTTTGGTTTTGTATTAGTAGACTTTAGCAATATGGTTGGTTAATCTTAAGTTAGATATATCGTCAAATGGCATTATGCTTCGTCCCATCATGTTCTATTGTTTTATTGATTGCTTTTCTGTATCCTTTTGTTTTTGGTAATATTGTGTCAATATTGTTATGTTTAGATTTGTGATATGTAGTTGAAGTGTAAAAGGTTGAGATAGTGTTGAAACATAGATTAATCTTGTGGAAAAGAAAATATTAGAAGTGGGAGTTTAGGAACAAGAAAGGGATAAGACTTGGATAAAGTTACCACCACCTTGTGTGATCGAGTGTTGCTGTCCATTTCAGGGAGCCTTCGTTGGTGGTAGTGGTCAAGTGTAGGGTAAAGAAGTCCTCCCTCTATTTTTTCTTTTCTTGGTTCAATTTGCATACATGAATGTTCGTGTGAGGGAGGTTGCCTCCATCATTTTTTCCCTCACCATGAGGTTGCCATTGTCCCACCTTGTGTCACCCCATATTGGTGGCTGGATTGTGCCATAAGTCCAGCCACAAATTGGTCCTTTCAAGTGCTTAATGGTTGCATGCTAGTCTAATTCTAAAAGGGTACAGTTTATTATTTCATGTGAAACCCTGGTGTGAATTTACTCTTCAAGCATTAAGTTGTGATTTTATGTAAAATTTTGTAATCTGCAACTGTTTTGGTAAAATCATATAAATTCGTAGAAAAACCTTTTGGACCTGAAACCAGTGCCCAAACCTCACAATTGGAGTCTATTTCCTTCCCACCAATGTTCAGAACCTGATTCCATGCCGAAGTATAGCAGAATTGGTCATTTCCACTGACTGGTCCGGAATTGACAATTTTGATAGGCTGTTTCTCTAAAATCACCATAATTCATTGGAATAGAGTTTGGATAAGTGGAATACATTTTTGAAATATTAAAAACCTGAAATAGATGCTTGTAAAACAGTTTAGAAAGGTTTGGGGTTTAAGTGGAGCTAATGTGGTCTTGAACAGGCTGCTGTTTTAGGGAAATAATCTGGAATCTAAAACACTAATAAGTAGAGTATATGATGAGATGATAAATCTATAATTAATACTCCGTTATATTATATAGGAGAGTAGGTGTGGTTTGAGCTCTGTGAGATTCCAGGGTTGCTTGTGGAGCTTTACACTACTGGTTGAGGTGAGTTTTCTCACTACGTTACGATGATATGTATATAACAACTTGATGTTGAATTGTATGGTTGTATTTATGTGCGAGTAATTCATGAGAGATGAGTTTTGCCCGGAGCCGATCAAAAATCAGAAGATTAATGAATTCTTTTCGGCGAAACCGCAGGATGTACCGTTGTCTCAAGCTATTATTGATTTTAGCAAACAGCTCGGCTATCTGCAGAATCAAGTAAGGACAGAGGAGGACAAGAATTGTCATTTTAGTAGGCGGATGAAGCCGGAGATTCGTCAGTACATGGCAGGTCTCGCTTGTACTTCCTTGAGAGATTATCAGAATAGGGCGTTGGCCTATGATCTATCCAGATTGCCGACCGAGATTACGTCCGCGTCGAAGAAACAGAAGACCGTTGGGGACATTTCAGGAAATCAGGGGAGTAGGCCACCTGAGTTGGAGACTTCGTTTCGTCCTCCTAAGGTGGTTCCTCGATCGCGTGATCAGGGGAGTAGTACCCCTGCAGTGAGTTATGTGAACAGCTCGAAGATTTGTTATAACTATAGTCGAGCGGGCCATACTGCGAAGAATTGTCGTTCACCGTAAGTCAACTGTTTCGAGTGTGGCCAGGTGGGTCACCGAGCCGTACATTGCGAGACGGTAGCTGAGAGATTCGGGGATCGAGGTTGCGTCTCTGCTCCGAAAGGCACGGAGATGCCTAGTGTGGTTTTGAGGATTTCAGCGTAGTCCGAATTGTTTGTGTTTGTCCTTGTGGATCGTTTGTGTGTTTATTTCTGTTTTCTTGATTGTGCGTAAGTCCTTGTAATAGGTGCTTAGTGTTTTGTGGTTGTTCGGATAATTGACTTGATTGTATTATCTATTTGATGACGTTTGTCACTTGTTGGTTTTATTACGTTTCTACCGGTGGCGGTGTGTTGGTCGTCGTGGAGTGCGTTTTCACGCCGTATATTCCTTTGCGCGCTTGTAACGTTTTGCCGATGGGCGAAAGTTACGTGTTTCTTGTGTATCTCGTTGAGTTTTCCTGGCGGGAGATTGCTCCTCCCTACTTGTTTTAAGTTTCAGGATGAAACTTCTTTTAAGGCGGGTAGTATGTAATATCCGCAAATTTGATTTCCGGTAATTTTCTTTTTTTTTTGGCGAGAGTCCGTTTTGACGACTCGCTTGAGACCGTTTCGTCATTCTGAGAATGATTGATTCTGCACTTTTTGACGTCCGAGTTCGTTTCGTTGTCGTTTTGTTGAGTTTCGTGCTTCTTGGCGACTTTTCCGCACTTGAGTTCGATTCTTATGAATCTCGTCCGAAACTATTGTTTTGAGTTTCCCGTAAGTCCGTTTAACGTGGTTAGACGTGTTTTGAACTTCGGTTTGGTTATTCAATCACGTATCGTGTTTTCGGGTGTTTTGGGCCATTTTGTAATTTCCTAAAGTGGTGGGTATCCGTATATGTGTTTGTTGTCTCGACCCTTTTTATGGTCGCGTGTGAGTTTGATTGTAACTCAAGCTCTTAGTATGATCTTATTCTGGAGCTTTCCGTGCATATCTTGAACTTGGTGTTCCGATCGGAGGAATCCGTTGTTGTAATCGGCTTTGAGAGCATTGTTGCTGTCCTTTTGAGTCGTTAGCGCACGCTACACCTATTAGTTAGCGCGCGCTATGGTGCGGTTGTTAGCGCATGCTACAGGTTTGGTAGCGCACGCTAACGGGTGGTGCAGAAACAGTCCAGAGGCTACTGGACTGGGTTAGAACGTTGGTTAGCGCATGCTATTTGATAACATAACGCGCGCTAGGGTGCATTGGTAGCGCACGCTGGGGGGAGGATAGCGCACGCTACCCGGTAGTTTAGCGCAGTCCAGGAGCTACTGGACTGGGTCTGGGGGCCTCGTTAGCGCCCGCTGATTCTTATAGCTAGGGCGCGCTAACTGTACATTTTGGCAGAACGTTTTGTTCTGATGCTTCGATAGCGCACGCTAATCAGGTAGGATTAGCGCACGCTAAGCCGCCCAAAGATATAAACCGGACAATCCATTAATCTGCATTTTCTTCATTTTCTTCTTCTTCCTCCGCGGGTTTGAGACGTGGCGACTAGGGTTCGCTACCTGGGTTAATTTTCTTCCATTCCAAGGTGTTTTGGAGCATCCTAGGTGATTATAACATCATCTAATCCATTGTTCTTCACCGAATCAAGGTATTTTTCTTGGATTCCTAGAGTTGACTTTTTGGGGGACTTGTTCTTGATTTCATTTTCCTTTCGGTTTTGATAGACCGATTGTTGTTTAATGATGTTGTTAAACATATCCTATGGATTGTCTATCCATATTTCGTTTGGAATTCCATTTTCATGTTTTGGTCGATCGATTCGCGTTCTTGGCCGTTTTGGGGGAAACCCTTGAACTTTCGTCTTTTGTTCTTTGAATTCAGCGGCTTTGGGTCGTGTTATAGAATTCATTTTCATTGTTGTTATTGTTGTTCGTAGTTTATTGTCGCGGGTTAGCGCTCGGTGGAGTCAGCGGGTTCGTAGGCGGTTCGGGCCAACCTATTTCGATCGGTTCTTCGCATTTGGGGTTGTTCGAGGAAAGTACCTTGTCCATACAATTCTTGTTTTATGGATATGATAATTAGTGGTCGTCTCCTTGTGTTTATTTGATCGTTTTAATTTCACTTTCAAAGATTCGGTTAGCCTTGTTAAAGGCCCTCTTTCAAAACGCGCGTGTTTTGTGGACATTGTGTTCGTGGATGGTTACGTGAATTACTATGAATACACTTGGTGTTGTCGTTGTGCTTTGATAATATATATGTTTATATTATCTCATATCGGCGCATTGTGATTCCACCATTGCGTCGTGCATTGTGTTTGTTGCCATTGATGTGAATTACTTGGATATTATTGATGTAATATGTTATTTGTGGGAATGTGTGGATATGGTTGAAGGTCTACGGTGACACATGGCACGTGATCATGTGGTCAGGATGCAACAAGTGATTGATCCAACCATGAGAGCCTAAGATAATCTACGGTGACACATGGCTTGTGATCATGGGGTCAGGATGCAACAAGTGATTGATCCAACCGTGAGATATGGTGTGTGATTTGTTTAGCTAGCCATCTCGGGAGGGTCCTTATAGGCCTCGAGTGGGATTTGTGGCTTCGTCCCGGTCCTAGGCGATGCATGTGCATGATTGTTTTATGATTGTGGATAGCTCGAGAGGGTCCTTAGAGGCCTCGAGTGGGATTTGTGGCTTCGTCCCGGTCCTAAGCGATGCTTGTATGTGATTATGTTGTGTTGATTTTATGTCTGTTGAGGACACTTGATGTGGGCTCTGACCCTGTGAATTGTGGTTGGTTTTATTTGTGAAAACAAAACCTTTGGGTTGTGACTCCTGTTGATTTTGGAAAGAGAATGATTTGATAATCCTAAATTGTTTTCTATTAAAACTCCCGAGGGTATTTTAAACCATTTTGCAAACCGTTCTCGTTAACTGTGATCTTTCGTATTTGGAAATCTTTACCTAAACTCTTGCCTCGGGAAGTATTTTCGTTATGTTTAAATCTTTGAGGATTCCTGATTATTATTGTTCTTGGAACTTGTATTGTATGGCTCGTATTTTTGCACTTGTTCTTGCACTAGCAAAATAGTGGAGTTTTGCTAACCCCCGAGTATTCGGGGGGTGGATGTCTATATTGCTTTCAGGTTTTGGAGCATAGCACAGGGTCGGCATGAAGGATGATGAAAGATGAACGATACTAATCACACGAGGATCCGTATGATGTCATTGGTTTAGTTGTATTTTATTTTCGCTGCAGTATTCTTTCCCGTTGTACGGGAGTGTGTTGTATTCGACCCCTGCGTGGGCATGTAATGTGTTTGAGTTGTATGTATTTATTGAAAGACCAAATCGGTCTACTGAGTCATTTTAGCCTTAAAGGCATTGTTGAGATGTTCGATGTTGTTACCATCCTGGTAGATCTTTGAGGAAAGGTTCTACGGCGTGTAATATCCCTGAGCGGATTGGGGGTGTTGCACAATAGGTCCATCTCAGCTAGCAATGGGAGGAATGACACGTCTTTTGTGTAACTATCGCAAGTGCACGATATCGTATCAAGTAGTAACTGGACTTTTGGAGTCCAGTTTATCGATCCCACGAGGAAGTTAAGTTATATATTTAATTATACACTTTATCTATTTGTTATAGAGATTTAGATGAGCGAAATACACAATTTAAAAGTTTGGTTTGACAATTGCAAGGAAAATGCAATAATAGTTCTAAAATTTAAGGAAATGAAAGATTGCACTAATAATAGATTAATAAAAGGTAAAATGAAATAGTTGGGATTACAAACTTCTGAAGTTAGTTTTTTGATGGTACTAAGTTAGTTATCCTATGGTACTTAAGTTAGATTTTGACTGGTTTATTTATGTCGAATGATGATGATGTCGTGGTTTATTTGGATGGCTTAAAAAGCCTTTCTTATGTAAAACTTTGACAGGTTATTTGACTATGGTTTATTTGAATGGTTTTATTATGGTTTAAACTATTGCCAGAACAAAAAAATGTTCACAAAATAAATGTTACAATAATGGAAAAGATTGTTGCCAAAACAAAAATGTGTTTCAGCAGCTGGTGTTACAGTAGGGATTAGTGGTGTTTCCATTGGTCTACCGTAACACGTTTATGGGTGTTGCTAGAGAGATTGGTGTTGCCATTGGTCTACAGTAACACTTTTATTGGTGTTGCTACAAAGGTAAAAAGTGTAGGCATTGGGGTTTGTAGCAGCACATTTTCCCTGTATTACCATAAAGTTAAAAAGTATTGGCATAGACCACTATGGTAGCGGCTATTTTTGTAACACCACCAAATTTCGAAAAAGTGTTATCGTAGCATATTTTTTTGCTTTCAGCAACACTTTTTACCCCTTTGAGCACACTTTTTTGGGTGTTGCTGAAGGCCATTTATGGCGTAGTGTGAGGTCGAAATTTGACGTGAAAGATATGGGACTCATAGATGTAATCTTAGAGATTAAGATCACACGAACAGCAAAAGGTCTCATGCTGAGTCAAGCCCACTATGTGGATAAAATTCTTGAAGGATTTAACAATGATGACTCTGACACAGCCAAAACTCCGATGGATATAACGTTAAGACTATCCAAGAATAAGGGTGGAGGAATATCTCAACTTGAGTACTCTCGCATAATAGGAAGTCTGATGTACTTTATGAGTTGTACAAGATCAGATATAGCCTACTCAGTTAGTAGACTAAGTATATATACGAGCAACTTCGGAAAAGATCACTGGAAGGCGATCACAAGGGCACTAATATATTTAAGGGGTACTCATGAGTATGTGCTGCATTATACCAAATATCCACTAGTACTTGAAGGATATAGTGATGCAAATTGGATATCTGATATAAAAACTCCAAGTTTGTAACACCCCCAAGATATTCAGGGTATATTACAGTGTCGTTGACCCCTACGTGGGATCCACCAGGCTAAATAAACAATACTGCCCGTCTAACCATCTCGATTAGCAAGGAACACACAACACCGCAACAGTAATTAAATGAAATCACCCAGTACAACTGGTAAACAGGACATCACTAAAATTCACAAATACGATTTAACATACAAAATATATGCTAATTCAAAAGTGCCTAAGTACTCGCGAGTACTATCGCACACGGAAACATCCCTGGCCAGCATCCTCGTACTGCTCCAGTGCCTGCTCGACCGGCTGAACACCCCTTGAAATTCATAACAAGAATTTCCCCAAAAAGAATCCCCAAATGGGTTAGAAATTACGCTAGTATAAGTAATCAAGGCAAACCATTCGCTTACACATTTCAAAGTACATGCATCAAGTCATTTCAAAATCCAAAACCAGACATGTCTTTTCCGAAAAACAAACAGTCAATAATCAATTTGCCTAGGACTGGGGCAAAACCCCTGGTCCCATTCGAATCCTCTAAGAACCCTCCCGAACTAGCCATAATCATAAAACAAATCACGCACAGGCATCGCCTATGACCAGGGCGAAACCACTGACCCATTCGAGGCCTCTAAGGATCCTTCCGAACTGGCTAGCAAACAAAGCTCGTGAATCCGAAGTGAAGTCACGGATACCCCCCGAGGCCCCGTCGGACCTCCCAGAGTGAGCAAAGCACAGACATAATATACATCACCATTTCATGTTAAGTATAAAGGTTTCCAAGAATACTTGCCTTGAGTAATTAACGACGAAACAGACGGAACGGAGAAACAACCACGATCGCTAGGAACCGACAAACCCGAACCTAACGATTCGAAGAATACAATCACAACCATTTTTAAACGATTACGGAAATGGTATACTCCCGGAAACCCACCTACGATTCATGTAAATTTGTACATAATCAACATCGAGGGCGGACCGCAACTGAACCCTCTCGATTTCACAAATACCACGAAACTTTCCATGAACTCGTAGGAAATACCACCAAGATTAATCATATGCATCATGGATTAATCATCTATACGGGACGAATCTGACAAAAACTCGAAAACACCCAAATTTCCCAAAAATAGGGTTGTAGGAGATTACCTTGGATTAAAGACGAAGAACACGAGTAGATGTTGCTACACCAAGAACTCAAGAAAGATGATGGCTTAGAGTTACAAGACTTCGAATCGCCCGAAAATCGCCCAAGAATCGCTCAAACACGGAGGAGGAAAAGAAAAGGGAAAAAATGAGCTCTGGCCCTTATATACTGGATCTAATTAGCGCACGCTACTCTCATAGTTAGCGCGTGCTAACGGGATAGTCCAGTAGTCCAGTAGCTCCCGTCCTAAGGTGTTAGCGCGCGCTACTACAGAATTAGCATGCGCTACATCCAGCATTAGCGTGCAATGAAGATAGTATCGGCGTGCATTACCTATACAGTCCTGTCCGGAGTCCAGAACCTCAAAAACCTACTGCCCTTACTGGAGTACTGGATTAGCGCGCGCTGCCAACCAATCTAGCGTGCGCTAAGTCCCACCATTACGCGCACTAAGAACGGTCTTAGCATACGCTATCGGGCTACAATAGACAACTGGAGGGTCTCTGGAATGTCCCGTTAGCATGCGTTAAGGGAATCCTTAGCGTGTGTTAACGAGTGCAGACAGCAGAACAGACAGCCCTCAAAGTTGGAAAACGACGAATTCTCCCCCAGATGAAAACAACGTGTACTCGGCACCAAATAACGGACTGAAGAAGACACACTCACGACGAGTTCGATTCCGAACTAAAGTACTACAAGAAAACATGATTCCGACTACCCAAGGGTTCGGAAAACGACAACGATAGTAACTACTCCGTAATTTTAGAAAATTACAAAACAGCCCAAAACATCCGAAATACATGATACACGATCGAAACACCAACGAAAGCTCACAACATGCATAATAACATAATACGGATTTGCGGCAACCCCAAAACAGCGGTTCCGAACAACGATTACAAGAATCGAACCAAATAGCGACGGAAATGACCTTAGACACAGAATTGAGCAGAACAAGTCCGAAACAAGCTCGGATGGCAAAAAGTCCAGTATTAAATATTCTTAAAATATCAATATAGTTACAAGCGATTCACTAAGAACGAAAAGTACACCAAAATGAAAAATACCATAAAAAGGAAAAAAATGCGGATATTACATTGTCCCCCTCTAAAAACAAGTTTCGCCCCGAAACTTAAGAAACAAACAACTCAGGGTACCTAGCATGCATGCTATCCTCGGTTTCCCAAGTTGCCTCATCGACACCATGCCTCGACCACTGCACCTTGACCAAAGGAATGGTCTTATGCCTCAGTGGCTTCTCACGGTGCTCCAAAATCTTCAAGGGACGCTCCTCGAAGGTTATATTCTCAGCGATTATATCGAGCTCACCATAGTAGATGACATGACTAGGATCCGGAACATATTTATTTAGTTGGGAAACATGGAAAATGCTATGTACATGACTCAAAGCTGGAGGCAACGCCAATCGATACGCCAACTCGCCGACCCTTTCAAGAATCTCAAAGGGCCCAATAAACCTCGGACTCAACTTTCCCTTCTTCCCGAAGTGGAAAACTCCCCTAGTTGGTGACACCTTTAGTAAAATGTGGTCTCCCACCTCGAATTCCAAAGGTCGACGAGAACGTCAGCATAGGATTTCTGTTTACAACGAATCTTAGAACATCGGGTTAAGATCATTGGTTAAAAATTTTATCCAATCGTTATTTAGCTTCCGCTATTTATTGCCATACTTTTATTTCAATAATCTGATTGATCGACCGGTGTGTCGCGCCCTCATCTTTCATAACTTTACAGACTCAAAATTTTTCAATATAGCATTTTTAGCCCCTTAGACCTCGGAAACGAGTTCCGATTCTCGTAGAATTTTACGGGAGCTATCTAGGCACTTAACTAAGATTAATTTTGGGTTCTGAAAGATAATTTAAGGTCCAATCCTGAAACTTTTATAAAATTATGATTTGACCCTAAAATTGTATGGATTTTACATCTCTGACCCCTGGGCTTATAAAATGATACCCGAGATTTCTAATATGTTAGGAGAAGGGTACTCACATACTAGTAAATATTATTTCAATACATCCTCATTTTTTGTCGGTAGAAGTTAGTTCTAGGTCTTGTTGGTTGAAGAAAGATTCCTCCTCCTCTTCCTCTACACTTAGACCGAAGAATCATCACCATAAGGATGACCATTTTGGTTGTATGTTAAGTTTTAAGTTAGAGTGAGAAGAAGAAAGGAAATATAAACTAAAGTCTGAATTGTGTTCTTACATTTCCCTTTCTTTCTTGTTCTTCCTCCTCTCCTTCTTCTTTCATCTTCCCACTTCGACGCTCTCTCTCACTTATGTGCATATTTTTTTGTTTGAAGTGTAAAGGGGTGGGGTTAGGTTGTAGTATGTATTCATAAGGTGTTTTTAGGGGTTATAAAGGGGTGTATGATGCATGGGATGGGGATAAGTATAGGTGCATGTTGATTGTGTAAGGCTCTACAAGACACCTAAGTGTTGACCATGATCCCAGACCTTGTCTTGGCCGCCCCTCTCTTTATTCATGCATTATTTTTTTCTTTTTTTTGTTAATTTATCTAAGTAGTAGGTCTAAATTAATTAATTGGGTTGGGAATTTGGTTGGGCTTTAAATTTGAAAGTTAATTGAGTGTTAAATGGGTCCAAGACTTAGAAGTTTTAATAAGTTTGATTGGGTTTTAGCCCATTAGGTGTTTTAGCACCATAAATTAAGGAACTAAGTGTACTTAATATTTATTATATATATATAATTTTGAAATTATGGAATTAATAATTAAATAGTTGGAATATTCAAAAAAATTAAAGCACTCGTATCGATGTTTTATTCATAACAAAAAATATTATTTACAACTATGATTGCTAAGTCTAACGTTTGTATGATTATTGCAGGGTTTTACAGTGCAAGCTACTGTGAAGATCCTAATGTCCTATAGCTCTATTTGTATGACCGCGCTTACAGATGGCCATTGGGCCAGGCGACCCAGTCCAGCCCGAATTTCTAGGCCCACGGGCTGACCGGGATAGCCCGGCCTGGGATGGAGCCCAGCCCCCCTGGACACTCGGGCGGTCCCGGTCCCGAACTCTCCAGCCTAGGCCCAGTCCAGCCCGGCCCACCTTCGAGCTCATACCGTCCCAGCCCCCAGCCCACCCGCAGTCTGGCCCACCCCAAGCCCAACCAAAGCCCACACAAGCTCACCCTAAACCCACCCCAAGCCCACCACTCAAATTTGAATGGGTTGGCCGGGACCCATGCCATGTGGCACCAACTGATTGGTTGGTGCACTATCCATTGCCAATGGCCAGATCATGGGCCGGGCCGGGCCTAACAGCTAGAATTTCAATTTTTTTTAAACCAACTTATAAATACCCACCTACTCTTAACTATTTTCCCACACCATCAACTCTATTCTCTCTTCTTCTTAATTCTTAAGTTTTCACAACTCTCAAATTTCAAATTCTCAAATTTTCACAACTAGTATTATTATTAATTTTTGTTAAGTAACTTTATATAATTATATTAATCTAAATCAATCTTATTAAATAAGTGATTGATCCAACCGTGAGATCCTGAGATAATCTACGGTGACACATGGCTTGTGATCATGGTGTCAGGATGCAACAAATGATTGATCCAACTGTGAGATATGGTGTGTGATTTGTTTAGCTATCCAGCTCGGGAGGGTCCTTAGAGGCCTCGAGTGGGATTTGTGGCTTCGTCCCGGTCCTAGGCGATGCATGTGTGTGGTTGTTTTATGATTGTGGCCAGCTCGGGAGGGCCCTTAGAGGCCTCGAGTGGGATTTGTGGCTTCGTCCCGGTCCTAGGCGATGCTTGTATGTGATTATGTTGTGTTGATTTTATGTACGTTGAGGACACTTGATGTGGGCTCTGACCCTGTGAATTGTGGTTGGTTTTATTTGTGAAAACAAAACCTTTGGGTTGTGACTCCTGTTGATTTTGGAAATAGAATGATTTGATAATCCTAAATTATTTTCTATTAAAACTCCCGAGGGTATTTTAAACCATTTTGCAAACCGTTCTCGTTAATTGTGATCTTTCGTATTTGGAAAGCTTTACCTAAACTCTTGCCCCGGGAAGTATTTTCGTTATGTTTAAATCTTTGAGGATTCCTGATTATAATTATTCTTGGAACTTGTATTGTATGGCTCGTATTTTTGCACTTGTTCTTGCACTAGCAAAACAGTGGAGTTTTGCTAACCCCCGAGTATTCGGGGGGTGGATGTCTGTATTGCATTCAGGTTTTGGAGCATAGCACAGGGTCAGAATGAAGGATGATGAAAGATGAACGATACTAATCACACGAGGATCCGTATGATGTCATTGGTTTAGTTGTATTTTATTTCTACTGCAGTATTCTTTCCCGTTGTACGGGAGTGTGTTGTATTCGACCCCTGCATGGGCATGTAATGTGTTTGAGTTGTATGTATTTATTGAAAGACCAAATTGGTCTACTGAGTCATTTTAACCTTAAAGGCATTGTTGAGATGTTCGATGTTGTTACCAGTCTGGTAGATCCTTGAGGAAAGGTTCTACGGCGTGTAATATCCCTGAGTGGATGGGGTGTTACATAAATGGTATCGGAGCAAAGGTTGTGGAAACCTAGGCTGTCGGGTTTAGTGGTGTCTGTTGAGTTTTTGTCTCGTCAGATTTTGTCTGACCGAGTCGTGTCGCGATGCGTCGTCTGAGTTGGTTTGTCGTGATTAGTATCGTGGGGCGATCATCATCTTCGTGCGACCTGTGGATGTAAGTCTCACTTCTTTGTGTTTGTGCCTCGTCTGATTCGAGTTACTGGTATGATTATGTGTTAAGTGACGGAATCTTTATGCAGATTTTGTCTTATGATTGCGTTTATGTGACTCATATTTCGTCTATATGAGGAGCGGTGTCGCTGCTAACGTATTTTCGAATTGTATTTTATCCGCTGCGTGAGTTATTTCAAAATGACTTTCAGTATTTTGCAAACTGATTTTTACTTCGTAAAACCGACTCCCTAAATCAAGTTTTGGCATTTTGGTCTTGAATGTTTTATGACGGTTTGATAAATGATCATGTGAGTTTTTAGGCATTCTAGCCTAATAGATTTTCGAAAACCTTGAGTATCTTAGAAAATAAATTTCGAGACGTATTTTTAAAATGAATTGTTTTCTCGTGGTACTTCCAAGGTGCCACAATATTTTTCAAAATTCTTCTACCTCGAGGACCAAAATATTTTGATATATTTTCAATGATTTAGAAACGCTTTTGCTTAGGCCCGAGGGTCGAATATTTCCGAAATTTTTTCACGAAAAGAAAGTGTCCTCATTTTTATCAAATGCGAAATGGTTTTCCAAAGTCTCGATAACGATGTTTCACGTTGGTACTTTTGAAAGGTGATACTCAAGATCAATCGGTGTTTCCAAAATTATTTTCAAAAGGTTGTTTTCATTTTTTTTAAAACCTATCAATTTCCGTTTGCAGTCTGGGGATGTATGTATGATGTTCGCATTGTCGTTATGATGTTAGCTCCCGAGTATGATCGAATTGGTGGCATGAACGTTGAGGCGTTGCCAGGCAATTGTTATACTAGTCCTCTGTGAGAGGTGTGAACTGATATTTACTGTTTGTCGCCTCATGGTGATTTACGTGTTGTCGCACGAGTATGAGCTGTTGAAGCTTGGGTTGGTACGTTCGTGTATATGTGTGATTGTTTCCATGATGTTTTGTGATTATGTGTTGGTTATCATTCGGGCCGTTGAGATCGCTGAACGATACCGTCGTTGCTATGATTTTAGTATGCGTGTTGCTTTACGATGGAAATCGTTATATGAGGTATGTGTTATGATTTTTCTGTTGTGCTGAGTGATTACTTATTCAGTATGCCGAGAGGCCGAGGTTGTGGTCGTGGCAATCAGACGCGTGGTCGAGATCATGCTGCCGGTGATGATGCCGGTATCGGTGTAGCTACTATTTTACAGCAGGTAGCCACACAGATGACTCGGTTGACTCAGGTAGTTCAGCGTGTTACAGATGTGACCCAGAACACTGGTGCAAATCAGTGGCTTCGAGAAGTGGTTCGTATGAATCTCCTTCGTTTCGCTGGTGCTGCAGATGCATTAGGCTGGGATGATTGGCTTTTCCAGTTGGAAAAGATATTCGAGGTAGTTGATTGTCCAGAAGAACGTAAGGTCCCGGTAGCTCAATATCTTTTCGACAAGGATGCCGCTAACTGGTGGGAGGCTGTTAAGCCTTAGGATCGTGTTGTCACATCGGCAGAGTTCCAGATAATAAAAATTATACTTAAACATTTTTAATAAATCGAACAATGCTTCTTAAATCACAAAATTTTGCAGATTTCAACTTCAATATCAAGTCAAACTCTCATAAAATTTAATCTCCAAAACCATTTTATAACATATAGAATTGAAACAAACTCAAGGAGAAGCACTAAAATTTCAGTTTCGCAAACCTTCACTAAAACGGTCATAAGTTTTGACTAGTTTGCTATTTTGATGCCAGGTTTTTGCGTAGACAAACTAGAAACCAAATTCTACAACTTATCTCACGGAATCATAGTCAAAACAAGGGACTAACAACCTCGAAATACTGCTGCAACAACAGTACTGCTCGTCGACTTCTAACATCAATATGTAATAATATAAATTATACTTAAGCATTTTTAATAAATCGAACAATGATTCTTAAATCACACAATTTGGAAGATTTCAACTTCAATATCAAGTCAATCTCTCATAAAAATTTAATCTCCAAAACCATTTTATAACATATAAAACGAATTGAAACAAACTCAAGCAAAAGCACTGAAATTTTACTTTCGCAAACCTTCACTAAAACGGTCATAACTTTTGACTCGTTTGCTATTTTGATGCACGGTTTTCACGTAAACAAACTAGAAACAAAATTCTACAACTTATCTCACGAAATCATAGTCAAAATAAGGGACTAACAGCCTCGAAACACTGCTGCAATAACAGTACTGCTCATCGACTTCTAACATCAATATGTAATAATATAAATTATACTTAAACATTTTTAATAAATCGAACAATGCTTCTTAAATCACAAAATTTGGTAGATTTCAACTTCAATATCAAGTAAATCTCTCTTAAAAATTTAATCTCCAAAACCATTTTATAACATATAAAACAAATTAAAACAAACTCAAGCAAAAGCACTGAAATTTCAGTTTCGCAAACCTTCACTAAAACGGTCATAACTTTTGACTCGTTTGCTATTTTGACGCAAGGTTTTCACGTAGACAAACTAGAAACCAAAACCTTTCCATTTTTAGCAATTCTCATTTTTGATGCATGTCTATTTTTATCAACACACTTGTAATATTTTCGATGTTTTGAATCTGTTTTGTTCTTGGTGTTTTTCCATTGGACGAGTTTCGGAGATGTTTTTACGTAATTTCGCTTTATGTTATGTTTGTCGCATGTATGTTCGATTCTCGTAAAACTCATTCGACCTCATTTTTTCTTTGTTTCTATGAGTCCGTATGGTTGAGTTATTCACGTTGTGAGTTTCGGGTTGATAATCCGACGTTGTATCGTGATTTTCGGACGTTGGGCCGTTTTGTAATTTCCTATAAGTTTAGGGAATTTTATCTCCTTTGTCGTATTTCGAATCCCCCGGTAGTCGGAATCGTATTTTCTTTCAGTATTGAGCTTCGTCATCGCGAATATTTCGTATTTACATTTTGGGGTTCTGTCCTTGTATTGCGTCTCGACTTCGTACCTTCCTGTGCAGCGAACTGCATTCAGCAGTGCTGAACTGCTACATGAATAACGTACGTTTTTCATGCTTTCTTGCGTGCGCTATCGATACCTGCATAACGTACGTTATATCTTAGTGTTAACGTACGTTATGTTCCTCAACGTTTTGGACAGTGGGTTCTGCCTAAACTGCTCATCGACTTCTAACATCAATATGTAATAATGTAAATTATACTTAAACATTTTTAATAAATCGAACACTGCTTCTTAAATCACATTCAACTTCAATATCAAGTTAATCTCTCATAAAAATTTAATCTCCCAAACTATTTTATAACATATAGAATTGAAACAAACTCAAGCAGAAGCACTGAAATTTCAGTTTCGCAAACCTTTACTAAAACGGTCATAACTTTTGACTCGTTTGCTATTTTGACGCAAGGTTTTTGCGTAAAAAAACTAGAAACCAAATTCTACAACTTATCTCACAGAATCATAGTCAAAACAAGGGACTAACAGCCTCGAAATACTGCTGCAACAATAGTACTGCTCATCGACTTCTAACATCAATATGTAATAATATAAATTATACTTAAGCATTTTTAATAAATCGAACAATGATTCTTAAATCACAAAATTTTGCAGATTCAGTTGTACTTTATTTTCCGCTGCAGTAATTTTTCCCCATTGTACGGGAGTTGTTGTATTTTGACCCCTGTGTGGGCATGAATTGTAATTGAGTTGTATGTTTTTATTGAAAGACCAAGTCGGTCTACTGAGTTATTGTAGCCTTAAAGGCATCGTCGAGTTGTTCGTTTGTTGTTACCAGCCTGGTAGATCCTTGAGAAAAGGTTCTACGGCGTGTAATATCCCTGAGCGGATTGGGGGTGTTACATAAATGGTATGAGAGCTTAGGTTGTGGAAACCTAGGCTGTCGGGTCAAGTCGTGTTGTTTGAGTCTTGTTTCGTCGGATTTTATCTGACTGAGTCGTGTCGTGACGCGTCGTCTGAGTCTGTTGATCGTGATTAGTATCATGGAGCGATCATCATCTTCGTGCGACCTGTGGATGTAAGTCTCCCTTCTTTGTGTTGTGCCTCGTGTGACATAAGCTGCTTGTATGATTATATCGTTGATTGACGGAATCTTCTTATGGATTGTGCTGCTGGATTGAAACAATATCAAGCACTTGTTGTGACGGAATCTTCTTATGGATTGTGCTGCAGATTGACTGAATCTGCCAAATTTTATGATTTAAGAAGCATTGTTCGATTTATTAAAAATGTTTAAGTATAATTTACATTATTACATATTGATGTTAGAAGTCGATGAGCAGTACTGTTGTTGCAGCAGTGTTTCGGGGCTGTTATTCCCTTGTTCTGACTATTATTCTGTGAGATAAGTTGTAGAATTTGGTTTCTAGTTTGTCTACGCGAAAACCTTGCGTCAAAATAGCAAACGAGTCAAAAGTTATGACCGTTTTAGTGAAGGTTTGCGAAACTGAAATTTCAGTGCTTTTGCTTGAGTTTGTTTCAATTCGTTTTATATGTTATAAAATGGTTTTGGAGATTAAATTTTTATGAGAGATTAACTTGATATTGAAGTTGAAATCTGCCAAATTTTGTGATTTAAGAATCATTGTTCGATTTATTAAAAATGCATAAATATAATTTATATTATTACATATTGATGTTAGAAGTCGATGAGCAGTACTGTTGTTGAAGCAGTATTTCGAGGTTGTTAGTCCCTTGTTTTGACTATGATTCCGTGAGATAAGTTGTAGAATTTGGTTTCTAGTTTGTTTACGCAAAAACCTTGCGTCAAAATAGCAAACGAGTCAAAAGTAATGACCGTTTACTGAAGGTTTGCGAAACTGAAATTTCAGTGTTTCTGCTTGAGTCTGTTTCAATTCGTTTTATATGTTATAAAATGGTTTTGGAAATTAAATTTTTATGAGAGATTGACTTGATATTGAAGTTGAAATCTGCCAAATTTTATGATTTAAGAAGCATTGTTCGATTTATTAAAAATGTTTAAGTATAATTTACATTATTACATATTGATGTTAGAAGTCGATGAGCAGTACTGTTGTTGCAGCGGTATTTCGAGGCTGTTAATCTCTTGTTTTGACTATTATTCCGGGAGATAAGTTGTAGAATTTGGTTTCTAGTTTGTCTACGCAAAAACCTTGCGTCAAAATAGCAAACGAGTCAAAAGTAATGACCGTTTTAGTGAAGGTTTGCGAAAGTAAAATTTCAGTGCTTTTGCTTGAGTTTGTTTCAATTCGTTTTATATGTTATAAAATGGTTTTGGAGATTAAATTTTTATGAGAGATTGACTTGATATTGAAGTTGAAATCTTCCAAATTTTGTGATTTAAGAATCATTGTTCGATTTATTAAAAATGCTTAAGTATAATTTACATTATTACATATTGATGTTAGAAGTCGACGAGCAGTACTGTTGTTGCAGCAGTATTTCGAGGTTGTTAGTCCCTTGTTTTGACTATGATTCCGTGAGATAAGTTGTAGAATTTGGTTTCTAGTTTGTCTACGCAAAAACCTTGCATGAAAATAGCAAACGAGTCAAAAATTTATGACCGTTTTAGTGAAGGTTTGCGAAACTGAAATTTCAGTTCTTCTGCTTGAGTCTGTTTCAATTCGTTTTATATGTTATAAAATGGTTTTGGAATTTTATGAGAGATTGACTTGATATTGAAGTTGAAATCTGCCAAATTTTATGATTTAAGAAGCATTGTTCGATTTATTAAAAATGTTTAAGTGTAATTTACATTATTACATATTGATGTTAGAAGTCGATGAGCGGTACTGTTGTTGCAGCAGTATTTCGAGGTTGTTAGTCCCTTGTTTTGACTATGATTCCGTGAGATAAGTTGTAGAATTTAGTTTCTAGTTTCTTTACGCAAAAACCTTGCATCAAAATAGCAAAGGAGTCAAAAGTTATGACCGTTTTAGTGAAGGTTTGCGAAATAGAAATTTCAGTGCTTCTGCTTGAGTTTGTTTCAATTCGTTTTTTATGTTATAAAATGGTTTTGGAGATTAAATTTTTATGAGAGATTGACTTGATATTGAAGTTGAAATCTGCCAAATTTTGTGATTTAAGAATCATTTTTCGATTTATTAAAAATGCTCAAGTATAATTTATATTATTACATATTGATGTTAGAAGTCGATGAGCAGGACTGTTGTTGCAGCAGTATTTCGAGGTTGTTAGTCCCTTGTTTTGACTATGATTCCGTGAGATAAGTTGTAGAATTTGGTTTCTAGTTTCTTTACGCAAAAACCTTGCGTCAAAATAGCAAACGAGTCAAAAGTTATGACCGTTTTAGTGAAGGTTTGCGAAACTGAAATTTCAGTGCTTTTGCATGAGTTTGTTTCAATTCGTTTTATATGTTATAAAATGGTTTTGGAGATTAAATTTTTATGAGAGATTGACTTGATATTGAAGTTGAAATCTGCCAAATTTTGTGATTTAAGAATCATTGTTAGATTTATTAAAAATGCTTAAGTATAATTTATATTATTACATATTGATGTTAGAAATCGATGAGCAGTACTGTTGTTGCAGCAGTATTTCGAGGTTGTTAATCCCTTGTTTTGACTATGATTCCGTGACATAAGTTGTATAATTTGGTTTCTAGTTTGCTTACCCAAAAACCTTGCGTCAAAATAGCAAACGAGTCAAAAGTTATGACCGTTTTAGTGAAGGTTTGCGAAACTGAAATTTCAGTGCTTTTGCTTGAGTTTGTTTCACTTCGTTTTATATGTTATAAAATGGTTTTGGAGATTAAATTTTTATGAGAGATTAACTTGATATTGAAGTTGAAATCTGCCAAATTTTGTGATTTAAGAATCATTGTTCGATTTATTAAAAATGCATAAATATAATTTATATTATTACATATTGATGTTAGAAGTCGATGAGCAGTACTGTTGTTGAAGCAGTATTTCGAGGTTGTTAGTCCCTTGTTTTGACTATGATTCCATGAGATAAGTTGTAGAATTTGGTTTCTAGTTTGTTTCCGCAAAAACCTTGCGTCAAAATAGCAAACGAGTCAAAAGTTATGACCGTTTACTGAAGGTTTGCGAAACTGAAATTTCAGTGCTTCTGCTTGAGTTTGTTTCAATTCGTTTTATATGTTATAAAATGCTTTTGGAAATTAAATTTTTATGAGAGATTGACTTGATATTGAAGTTAAAATCTGCCAAATTTTATGATTTAAGAAGCATTGTTCGATTTATTAAAAATGTTTAAGTATAATTTACATTATTACATATTGATGTTAGAAGTCGATGAGCAGTACTGTTGTTGCAGCGGTATTTCGAGGCTGTTAATCTCATGTTTTGACTATTATTCCGGGAGATAAGTTGTAGAATTTGGTTTCTAGTTTGTCTACGCAAAAACCTTGCGTCAAAATAGCAAACGAGTCAAAAGTAATGACCATTTTAGTGAAGGTTTGCGAAAGTAAAAGTTCAGTGCTTTTGCTTGAGTTTGTTTCAATTCGTTTTATATGTTATAAAATGGTTTTGGAGATTAAATTTTTATGAGAGATTGACTTGATATTGAAGTTGAAATCTTCCAAATTTTGTGATTTAAGAATCATTGTTCGATTTATTAAAAATGCTTAAGTATAATTTACATTATTACATATTGATGTTAGAAGTCGACGAGCAGTACTGTTGTTGCAGCAGTATTTCGAGGTTGTTAGTCCCTTGTTTTGACTATGATTCCGTGAGATAAGTTGTAGAATTTGGTTTCTAGTTTGTCTACGCAAAAACCTTGCATGAAAATAGCAAACGAGTCAAAAGTTATGACCGTTTTAGTGAAGGTTTGCGGCCCGAAATTTGATCTTCTGCTTGAGTTTGTTTCAGTTCGTTTTATATGTTATAAAATGGTTTTGGAATTTTATGAGAGATTGACTTGATATTGAAGTTGAAATCTGCCAAATTTTATGATTTAAGAAGCATTGTTCGATTTATTAAAAATGTTTAAGTGTAATTTACATTATTACATATTGATGTTAGAAGTCGATGAGCGGTACTGTTGTTGCAGCAGTATTTCGAGGTTGTTAGTCCCTTGTTTTGACTATGATTCCGTGAGATAAGTTGTAGAATTTGGTTTCTAGTTTCTTTACGCAAAAACCTTGCGTCAAAATAGCAAACGAGTCAAAAGCTATGACCGTTTTAGTGAAGGTTTGCAAAACTGAAATTTCAGTGCTTCTGCTTGAGTTTGTTTCAATTCGTTTTATATGTTATAAAATGGTTTTGGAGATTAAATTTTTATGAGAGATTGACTTGATATTGAAGTTGAAATCTGCCAAATTTTGTGATTTAAGAATCATTGTTCGATTTATTAAAAATGCTTAAGTATAATTTATATTATTACATATTGATGTTAGAAGTCGATGAGCAGGACTGTTGTTGCAGCAGTATTTCGAGGTTGTTAGTCCCTTGTTTTGACTATGATTCCGTGAGATAAGTTGTAGAATTTGGTTTCTAGTTTCTTTACGCAAAAACCTTGCGTCAAAATAGCAAACGAGTCAAAAGTTATGACCGTTTACTGAAGGTTTGCGAAACTGAAATTTCAGTGCTTCTGCTTGAGTCTGTTTCAATTCGTTTTATATGTTATAAAATGGTTTTGGAAATTAAATTTTTATGAGAGATTGACTTGATATTGAATTTGAAATCTGCCAAATTTTATGATTTAAGAAGCATTGTTCGATTTATTAAAAATGTTTAAGTATAATTTACATTATTACATATTGATGTTAGAAGTCGATGAGCAGTACTGTTGTTGCAGCGGTATTTCGAGGCTGTTAATCTCTTGTTTTGACTATTATTCCGGGAGATAAGTTGTAGAATTTGGTTTCTAGTTTGTCTACGCAAAAACCTTGCGTCAAAATAGCAAACGAGTCAAAAGTAATGACCGTTTTAGTGAAGGTTTGCGAAAGTAAAATTTCAGTGCTTTTGCTTGAGTTTGTTTCAATTCGTTTTATATGTTATAAAATGGTTTTGGAGATTAAATTTTTATGAGAGATTGACTTGACATTGAAGTTGAAATCTTCCAAATTTTGTGATTTAAGAATCATTGTTCGATTTATTAAAAATGCTTAAGTATAATTTACATTATTACATATTGATGTTAGAAGTCGACGAGCAGTACTGTTGTTGCAGCAGTATTTCGAGGTTGTTAGTCCCTTGTTTTTGTAACACCCCCAGATTTAACCGGAAATATTACAGCGCCGAGGGCCCCGAGATGGAACCCACAAGGCTAAAAGAAATTTTCGCAAACATATACAAATGCCCAAGAGGCCAACGACGGTACTAATTTTAAAAATTCACAAAGACTTATAAAATTCATTTATCAACAACCGTCATAAAACTCATTTAAAATCGCAAAGCCAAACAGCCGATACTCAAAAGTTTAGAAAACAATTTCCAAAGTAACCTCAGTTACCAGATACCAAAAGTGCGTCTTAAAATACTCACGCAGCGGAAAAAGACCAACCAAAACGATACTCTAGCAGCGGAAAACAAGAACCAAACAAGAAACTCAATGTACAGAACATGTCCTAGCCAGTATCCTGCGGGAAGCTCATCTCTTCACGACCGCTACAAGCTCGATACTCCAAAGACCTAAAAAGAAATCCCACAACGGGGTCAGCCATAATATCCAACAATGATAACCGTCACATCACAATAATAATAACATACCAATGAGAATACAACATAAGAATACGACCAACGTAATCTTTACTTACTCAAGAAATTCTCATCAGAATAACCATTATCACATTTCACATCCTGTACTCGATAATCCAATAAACTCGAGCATAATATCTGTATTGTACTTCAAACAATACTCAAGATCCTCAAACTATCATAACCAACTCACGATACGGAAATCTACCATTTCTGACCAATACGATCCATCGAATGATATCATCAAATCCCAAGACGATAACCGATTGTCCACCAAAGACAAGACCAAAGAAAATATGGAACATACCTCGAGATATGAAGTGCCACGACAATCATATCAGTCTAATCCGAGATAAGAACAATGCAATACGGACAAGGTCCTAACACAAGACCTACAAATGCATACTCATATGACAACGTCAATATGCTCAAAAACAATAACAACTATGTATACTCAATGGAAATCCCATGATCCAGCGCCCTCAGCATAGATCCCAAGATGATCCTACAAGATCAACACGAGGTGGATAACCAACAATATACATATGCACAACAATAACACAATACTGGGTAATCCAACGATCCAGCGCCCTCAGCATAGATCCCAAGATGATCCCGTCGGACCAACACGAGGTGGAAACACCCGTCCAATGATCCAGCGCCCTCAGCATAGATCCCAAGATGATCCCGTCGGACCAACACGAGGTGGACATCCGATCCAGCGCCCTCAGCATAGATCGCGCGATCCCATCGGATCAAAACAACATAAACAACACAATATGCATACACATATGCAAAACAATATGTTCATCATCATGAACAACGCAACATGAACGACAATATGACAAATCAATTAAGACGACCTCATGTTCGACAACATGAATGATAATACGCATGATCAAATCACTAACTCTAATTGAATCGATATAAGATACTTGCGCGTGTCCTTCGGGAGAAATCTCGATGTCCAATCATCACCGACGATTTTCCTCAATGCTCGGCGATCCATTCGAACAATGAACTATAGATACTCATATCCTCGTCTTTACCATAATGTAACCTTGATACTCGTACTTACCAATAATCGAGATAAGCATATACATTATGATTTATCTCCCGTAATCGAAAGAACGATATGCGATCCGAATACCCAGAGTTCACAATAATAATCATCGCTATATGCATTATAAGCGAAATGAAATCAAAACCATTCATTAAATATTATAACCGAGCAAGTAATAACTTGCCTCGATCTGGTACCACGAAGCCGCTATCAACACATTGCCTTTGTCTACGAGCTCCTCGGCCCGATCAAAAGCAATACAATGGACATACTCGAACGCGACCGCAATATCCGGTTATAATCACCGATCAACAATCTCAACCTATCAAAGAAATCAAATAACACATATCCGATAACAATCAACAACCGACAAACTAACTAATCGAACTCAACGGTTCAACACAACCTCGAATAAACACGGTCGGAACCAACCAAGTCAAACCATCACGAATTCCTAATCAAAACACAAAAATGCATCTTGCTGCCTAATTAGCGCACGTTAACGCATAACGTGGCGTGCGCTAAGTTTCTCCCGTTAGCGCGCGCTAGGCGATGGCGTAGCGTGCGCTAATCTTTGTGCGATGGCATGCATTTCAAGCATCGTCTAACACTTCCATCATGACAATGATCAACTCATCTCGAGATTAAGGATTTCATAACAATCATGACATATAATTTAATAGCTCTTCAAGAACACGAATTATCCAAATTCACGTTCATGATCCATAAAATGATAAAATCCGATGTGTTCTAACATCTAAAAATCCTTATTCATCATGTTCTTCGACATACAATTCATATAACTTCAAGAATCACAGTAGCATCACCATAATCGTTACCATACGAAGTAACCAACGACAAAACATCAAAAATCCGAATTGAAGAAGGGAATTCCATCAACATATATCTTGAATTCCATCCAAAACCATACGAAACATATCAATACTCATATATTGATAACAACACTAACTTAGTACGGTAATCCAACTCGTTGTCATGCTCATCAACTTGTTTATATGATAATCATCAACTCAAGAACATCATATACAATCCAAAACGAAATCTCAAAGTGAAGAGTAATTACCTTTTTTGAAGGATAGGATTGATTTCAAGAATCACCAATGATTTCAAGAACAAAGCTTTACTCCATGATTTCCATCTTTAATCTTGTTAAAGAGGATCATCCTCAGTGTTTAGGAACTCCAAATGTTCTCCCAAGGTTGTCTCTTTCGGGTGAAAGGAAAGGAATGGACGAAATGCTTCATGACACTCGTTTGTCCCTTTTATATAGAATACATTACTAGCGTGCGCTAAACCCTTATGTTTAGCGTGCGCTAGCCTTAGCGTGCGCTAATCGACTTTGTTAGCGTGCGCTATCGCGATCGAGGCTCTTGTCTTGCCGTAAACTACCTTACGTACGTAATGCCCATGCATTAACGTACGTAAATCATCATGTCTAGCGTCGCAAATCCTTACTCTTAGCGTGCGCTATCCGAAGTTGACTTACTACGGTGTTCACCTACCACTCGCCCCCACATTCGACAAAGATCCGGCAAGGATAAGATTCCTTGTTGACTGATACATAGTTAGCGTGCGCTAAGCCTAATATTTTAGCGTGCGCTAATACTTCAGGACAACAACCGTTGACTTACCAGAACGTGCGCCGAAAGCAGCCGGGTCCACACGCAGATTCCTTCCGACCATCCGCACTAGCGTACGCTAACCTATAAACGTAGCGTGCGCTAATCATGCACGATAGCGTGCGTTATGCATGAATATCAGCGTGCGCTAATAAGGCTATACTTAGCCATTTTCCGCAGTTCTTGTCCAACGTCTCGACATACCAAAAGCGAACATAAGACACACTGAACACAAACACTGAATCCAATAATATCATCATACGATATACCCAATATCAACAGTACGACAACCTGATACACAATATCCTCAAATGTAATTGTCGACCAAATACGACAATTATACCGATACTGATATCTCAGTCATTATTTATTTTATCTCTACTGTACAAATTCCACGCTGTACAATATAATTCGGATAAAATAATATTAAACAACAGTAGTAGAAATTTCGGATATTACATTCTACACCCCTTAAAATAAGTTTCGTCCTCGAAACTTGCAATCCATCATAAAACGAACAAACATACCGTTCAACTCAAAATATCCCAAAACCATCACGACAACGATTAATCATCATCATTACCGAATATCCAAAAGAGCATACTTCCAAATACGCAGGTCGACGATCTCCGGAGATACTAGCCAGCATTCTCACGGTACAGTCTCAATACGCTTACGATCACAATTCCCTGATTCTCAACAAAATATATCATCTTCGGATCAAACAATCTGCCCGAATCAAATCCTGTCTGCCTGATTACATAATCAAGTCTCAATTCTGATAAAACGAATAATATCCGATGTATCTGTGAAACAACTGCTCAATACAATGGCAACGAATCCCGAAACATCGATAGACAATCTGAACACTCAGATGATCACCAACAATGATCAACAATCAACCGAATTTATCATCGACATGATAAATTCCAATCTGACCAACCAGAGGTCAAAACACAATCGAGAATATCATCAACGTGATAAACTCCAACACGACCAACGAACGATCAACGGAAATCGAGAATACCTTCACACGGTAAACTCCAACACTATCAACACAGAACCACAGAAACAGATATACGAAAAAGCAAAATTCTCAAAACGACACACCGACCACATACAGTGGATCTCAATAAACATATCCGACTGGCGAACATACCCCTCGGCATATGAAAAACCAATCACAAACTGACGAACATACCCAATTCATACAAGGAGTGGGAACGACCACTCAATATCCAAAACAACCAGCATGGGGTCATCATCCCCAAATTTGCACTTACAAGGAAATCATTCCAGAATCACTGTGGTAAAATCGCGCTACTACCGTACCAATGGAATCACATAGCACATATGTCCCGGTTTCACAAAATCCCCAGTTTCCAAAATAATATTATGTGCATGAATCTACAACACGCAACATATTTCTCTTATCCGATAAATCAACCGATCATCCGTGGATAACCAAACTACCATACTAATGTTCGAATCTCTTTCATCGTACCATACTGATGTACCATCCAGTTCATGAGTCTCATTCAGAACTTCACCACGATATGCATTATGCACTAAATGCGTATGGACCTCGATCACATTTTCAAAACCAGTTTGAAATCATATATTCTTGTCACGAAGACAATTTTCGAAAGTTCTTCCAAAAATTTCAAAACTAAAAACATAAATTTTGGTAAGACCACAAAATCAATTTTCGAAAAATTAAATCGGCTCGCTGGTGCCAAGTATTCGATAATAGTTTTCCTTCGAATCCCCACGATTTCGAAGTTTTAAAATGAAAACTATGCAAATGATTGACCACATACGTACTCCTGTATACCAATTCGGTTCGTCACCAATATCTACTGATATTCCATCGGAAAACCACACGATTGAGTTCCAAAATCTCAGTACATAAATTCCGATCAAAAACTCCTATTCCACATATGACTCGCAACGTCGACCATTTTCCATCCTGGATCACATTAATTATGCTATGACAATGCATTGAAAGGGATCAACACAGCGAAAGACTTCCCGAGAGGTTTCATTTGAACAAGTAAACTAAAACCGCGAAAGGCAGAAACGAAATAGATAAAGATTGATAAAGTGTTTTACAATTCTCGGGAGTTTTAGAAAACAGAAAAGCCGTTAGAAACATTAGGGTCTCAGTCCGTATCTCGTTCCGCATTACAAAAAGTTTAAAAAGTAGAAAACCCCTTTTCGGACTTCAAGTCCTGAGTCACAAAACCATTTCGAAATCGATTTGGGTCTCGGCCCAAAATCATTTTTCGTAAAATATCTGTGAAACATTCATTTTGAAAAGTGTCATTTTCAAATGCTCAAAAACAGTTCATGTATCTCAAAATGTACTAACATGACTACATGTTCTTCTCAACAATCCCCGACATTCTCTCAAATGCACAATTCCGTTCCAAAACTTAATCGACATATCGATTTCCAAAATCATAACTTCTCAAGATCATCAATCATGTCCCAACTCTGTCATCTTATACTGTAACGCATAATATCTACTGAATCTCAAAGCATATCCACTTAGAACGGCAATAAATCCCAATACGATTCAAAAATCCAAATACTTACAGATCGTGAAGCCGATGATTCCCCGTGATACTGGCACATGTCTCGACTCAAGGAAGTACTTGACACAAATATTTTCAAAACATACGTTTGCAAACTCAGTTCGACTCAAGAACACAATACATCTCATTCCAGAGAATCTCGTTAACACCATTTGGAAAAGTTATAACAAGCCCAGTACGATACTGGCAAATCCGATAACGCAAAAGCCTGAGTGAACAACAAAGACTCACGGCTCTAGTATTTCTCAATCGACAACTCGAATGACGCAACAAAAACACGACCCAACTCCACCCAAATGCCTAGGTTTTCTCAACCTAAGCTCCGATACCATATTCTGTAACACCCCCAGATTTAACCGGAAATATTACAGCGCCGAGGGCCCCGAGATGGAACCCACAAGGCTAAAAGAAATTTTCGCAAACATATACAAATGCCCAAGAGGCCAACGACGGTACTAATTTTAAAAATTCACAAAGACTTATAAAATTCATTTATCAACAACCGTCATAAAACTCATTTAAAATCGCAAAGCCAAACAGCCGATACTCAAAAGTTTAGAAAACAATTTCCAAAGTAACCTCAGTTACCAGATACCAAAAGTGCGTCTTAAAATACTCACGCAGCGGAAAAAGACCAACCAAAACGATACTCTAGCAGCGGAAAACAAGAACCAAACAAGAAACTCAATGTACAGAACATGTCCTAGCCAGTATCCTGCGGGAAGCTCATCTCTTCACGACCGCTACAAGCTCGATACTCCAAAGACCTAAAAAGAAATCCCACAACGGGGTCAGCCATAATATCCAACAATGATAACCGTCACATCACAATAATAATAACATACCAATGAGAATACAACATAAGAATACGACCAACGTAATCTTTACTTACTCAAGAAATTCTCATCAGAATAACCATTATCACATTTCACATCCTGTACTCGATAATCCAATAAACTCGAGCATAATATCTGTATTGTACTTCAAACAATACTCAAGATCCTCAAACTATCATAACCAACTCACGATACGGAAATCTACCATTTCTGACCAATACGATCCATCGAATGATATCATCAAATCCCAAGACGATAACCGATTGTCCACCAAAGACAAGACCAAAGAAAATATGGAACATACCTCGAGATATGAAGTGCCACGACAATCATATCAGTCTAATCCGAGATAAGAACAATGCAATACGGACAAGGTCCTAACACAAGACCTACAAATGCATACTCATATGACAACGTCAATATGCTCAAAAACAATAACAACTATGTATACTCAATGGAAATCCCATGATCCAGCGCCCTCAGCATAGATCCCAAGATGATCCTACAAGATCAACACGAGGTGGATAACCAACAATATACATATGCACAACAATAACACAATACTGGGTAATCCAACGATCCAGCGCCCTCAGCATAGATCCCAAGATGATCCCGTCGGACCAACACGAGGTGGAAACACCCGTCCAATGATCCAGCGCCCTCAGCATAGATCCCAAGATGATCCCGTCGGACCAACACGAGGTGGACATCCGATCCAGCGCCCTCAGCATAGATCGCGCGATCCCATCGGATCAACACAACATAAACAACACAATATGCATACACATATGCAAAACAATATGTTCATCATCATGAACAACGCAACATGAACGACAATATGACAAATCAATTAAGACGACCTCATGTTCGACAACATGAATGATAATACGCATGATCAAATCACTAACTCTAATTGAATCGATATAAGATACTTGCCCCGAGTCCTTCGGGAGAAATCTCGATGTCCAATCATCACCGACGATTATCCTCAATGCTCGGCGATCCATACGAACAATGAACTATAGATACTCATATCCTCGTCTTTACCATAATGTAACCTTGATACTCGAACATACCAATAATCGAGATAAGCATATACATTATGATTTATCTCCCGAATCGAAAGAACGATATGCGATCCGAATACCTGAGTTCACAATAATAATCATCGCTATATGCATTATAAACGAAATGAAATCAAACCATTCATTAAATATTATAACCGAGCAAGTAATAACTTGCCTCGATCTCGGTACCACGAAGCGCTATCGAACACATTGCCTTTGTCTACGAGCTCCTCGGCCGATCAAAAGCAATACAATGGACATACTCGACGCGACCGCAATATCCGGTTATAATCACCGATCAACAATCTCAACCTATCAAAGAAATCAAATAACACATATCCGATAACAATCAACAACCGACAAACTAACCAATCGAACTCAACGGTTCAACACAACCTCGAATAAACACGGTAGAACCAACCAAGTCAAACCATCACGAATTCCTAATCAAAACACAAAAATATCTGTCGCGCCTAATTAGCGCACGTTAAACGCATAACGTAGCGTGCGCTAAGTTTCTCCCGTTAGCGCGCGCTAGGCGATGGCGTAGCGTGCGCTAATCCGTGCGGTGGTATGCATTTCAAGCATCGTCTAACACTTCCATCATGACAATGATCAACTCATCTCGAGATTAAGGATTTCATAACAATCATGACATATAATTTAATAGCTCTTCAAGAACACGAATTATCCAAATTCACGTTCATGATCCATAAAATGATAAAATCCGATGTGTTCTAACATCTAAAAATCCTTATTCATCATGTTCTTCGACATACAATTCATATAACTTCAAGAATCACAGTAGCATCACCATAATCGTTACCATACGAAGTAACCAACGACAAAACATCAAAAATCCGAATTGAAGAAGGGAATTCCATCAACATATATCTTGAATTCCATCCAAAACCATACGAAACATATCAATACTCATATATTGATAACAACACTAACTTAGTACGGTAATCCAACTCGTTGTCATGCTCATCAACTTGTTTATATGATAATCATCAACTCAAGAACATCATATACAATCCAAAACGAAATCTCAAAGTGAAGAGTAATTACCTTTTTGAAGGATAGGATTGATTTCCAAGAATCACCAATGATTTCAAGAACAAAGCTTTACTCCATGATTTCCATCTTTAATCTTGTTAAAGAGGATCATCCCTCAGTGTTTAGGAACTCCAAATGTTCTCCCAAGGTTGTCTCTTTCGGGTGAAAGGAAAGGAATGGACGAAATGCTTCATGACACTCGTTTGTCCCTTTTATATAGAATACATTACTAGCGTGCGCTAAACCCTTATGTTTAGCGTGCGCTAGCCTTAGCGTGCGCTAATCGACTTTGTTAGCGTGCGCTATCGCATCGCAGGCTACCGTCTTGCTTCGTAAACTACCTTACGACGTAATGCCCATGCATTAACGCACGTAAATCATCATGTCTAGCGTACGCAAATCCTTACTCTTAGCGTGCGCTATCCGAAGTTGACTTACTACGGTGTTCACCTACCACTCGCCCCCACATTCCGACAAAGATCCGGCAAGGATAAGATTCCTTGTTGATCGATACATAGTTAGCGTGCGCTAAGCCTAATATTTTAGCGTGCGCTAATACTTCAGGACAACAACCGTTGACTTACGTAACGTGCGCGAAAGCGGCCGGTCCACACGCAGATTCCTTCCGACATGCGCACTAGCGACGCTAACCTATAAACGTAGCGTGCGCTAATCATGCACGATAGCGTGCGTTATGCATGAATATCAGCGTGCGCTAATAAGGCTATACTTAGCCATTTTCCGCAGTTCTTGTCCAACGTCTCGACATACCAAAAGCGAACATAAGACACACTGAACACAAACACTGAATCCAATAATATCATCATACGATATACCCAATATCAACAGTACGACAACCTGATACACAATATCCTCAAATGTAATTGTCGACCAAATACGACAATTATACCGATACTGATATCTCAGTCATTATTTATTTTATCTCTACTGTACAAATTCCACGCTGTACAATATAATTCGGATAAAATAATATTAAACAACAGTAGTAGAAATTTCGGATATTACAGTTTTGACTATGATTCCATGAGATAAGTTGTAGAATTTGGTTTCTAGTTTGTCTACGCAAAAACCTTGCATGAAAATAGCAAACGAGTCAAAAGTTATGACCGTTTTAGTGAAGGTTTGCGAAACTGAAATTTCAGTGCTTCTGCTTGAGTTTGTTTCAATTCGTTTTATATGTTATAAAATGGTTTTGGAATTTTATGAGAGATTGACTTGATATTGAAGTTGAAATCTGCCAAATTTTATGATTTAAGAAGCATTGTTCGATTTATTAAAAATGTTTAAGTGTAATTTACATTATTACATATTGATGTTAGAAGTCGATGAGCGGTACTGTTGTTGCAGCAGTATTTCGAGGTTGTTAGTCCCTTGTTTTGACTATGATTCCGTGAGATAAGTTGTAGAATTTGGTTTCTAGTTTCTTTACGCAAAAACCTTGCGTCAAAATAGCAAACGAGTCAAAAGTTATGACCGTTTTAGTGAAGGTTTGCAAAACTGAAATTTGAGCTTACGCTTGAGTTTGTTTCAATTCGTTTTATATGTTATAAAATGGTTTTGGAGATTAAATTTTTATGAGAGATTGACTTGATATTGAAGTTGAAATCTGCCAAATTTTGTGATTTAAGAATCATTGTTCGATTTATTAAAAATGCTTAAGTATAATTTATATTATTAAATATTGATGTTAGAAGTCGATGAGCAGGACTGTTGTTGCAGCAGTATTTCGAGGTTGTTAGTCCCTTGTTTTGACTATAATTCCGTGAGATAAGTTGTAGAATTTGGTTTCTAGTTTCTTTACGCAAAAACCTTGCGTCAAAATAGCAAACGAGTCAAAAGTTATGACCGTTTACTAAAGGTTTGCGAAACTGAAATTTCAGTGCTTCTGCTTGAGTCTGTTTCAATTCGTTTTATATGTTATAAAATGGTTTTGGAAATTAAATTTTTATGAGAGATTGACTTGATATTGAATTTGAAATCTGCCAAATTTTATGATTTAAGAAGCATTGTTCGATTTATTAAAAATGTTTAAGTATAATTTACATTATTACATATTGATGTTAGAAGTCGATGAGCAGTACTGTTGTTGCAGCGGTATTTCGAGGCTGTTAATCTCTTGTTTTGACTATTATTCCGGGAGATAAGTTGTAGAATTTGGTTTCTAGTTTGTCTACGCAAAAACCTTGCGTCAAAATAGCAAACGAGTCAAAAGTAATGACCGTTTTAGTGAAGGTTTGCGAAAGTAAAATTTGGTGCTTTTGCTTGAGTTTGTTTCAATTCGTTTTATATGTTATAAAATGGTTTTGGAGATTAAATTTTTATGAGAGATTGACTTGATATTGAAGTTGAAATCTTCCAAATTTTGTGATTTAAGAATCATTGTTCGATTTATTAAAAATGCTTAAGTATAATTTACATTATTACATATTGATGTTAGAAGTCGACGAGCAGTACTGTTGTTGCAGCAGTATTTCGAGGTTGTTAGTCCCTTGTTTTGACTATGATTCCGTGAGATAAGTTGTAGAATTTGGTTTCTAGTTTGTCTACGCAAAAACCTTGCATGAAAATAGCAAACGAGTCAAAAATTTATGATCGTTTTAGTGAAGGTTTGCGAAACTGAAATTTCAGTTCTTCTGCTTGAGTCTGTTTCAATTCGTTTTATATGTTATAAAATGGTTTTGGAATTTTATGAGAGATTGACTTGATATTGAAGTTGAAATCTGCCAAATTTTATGATTTAAGAAGCATTGTTCGATTTATTAAAAATGTTTAAGTGTAATTTACATTATTACATATTGATGTTAGAAGTCGATGAGCGGTACTGTTGTTGCAGCAGTATTTCGAGGTTGTTAGTCCCTTGTTTTGACTATGATTCCTTGAGATAAGTTGTAGAATTTGGTTTCTAGTTTCTTTACGCAAAAACCTTGCGTCAAAATAGCAAACGAGTCAAAAGTTATGACCGTTTTAGTGAAGGTTTACGAAACTGAAATTTCAGTGCTTCTGCTTGAGTTTGTTTCAATTCGTTTTTTATGTTATAAAATGGTTTTGGAGATTAAATTTTTATGAGAGATTTACTTGATATTGAAGTTGAAATCTGCCAAATTTTGTGATTTAAGAATCATTGTTCGATTTATTAAAAATGCTTAAGTATAATTTATATTATTACATATTGATGTTAGAAATCGATGAGCAGTACTGTTGTTGCAGCAGTATTTCGAGGTTGTTAATCCCTTGTTTTGACTATGATTCCGTGACATAAGTTGTATAATTTGGTTTCTAGTTTGTTTACCCAAAAACCTTGCGTCAAAATAGCAAACGAGTCAAAAGTTATGACCGTTTTAGTGAAGGTTTGTGAAACTGAAATTTCAGTGCTTTTGCTTGAGTTTGTTTCAATTCGTTTTATATGTTATAAAATGGTTTTGGAGATTAAATTTTTATGAGAGATTAACTTGATATTGAAGTTGAAATCTGCCAAATTTTGTGATTTAAGAATCATTGTTCGATTTATTAAAAATGCATAAATATAATTTATATTATTACATATTGATGTTAGAAGTCGATGAGCAGTACTGTTGTTGAAGCAGTATTTCGAGGTTGTTAGTCCCTTAGGAATATGCCCTCGAATGCCACTCAGAGGATGAGAGAGTGAGAGCAATTGTATTGTAATTATGAATATTATATTTAATAAGGCAATTATTATTTCTATATTATTGTATATCACTGGCATTGTGATTTGGTATATAGAATAGTAGTCCTTGCATTTGAGAGTGAACATTCTACTCCTTATAGAGATGAGGAGATAAGCACTAGAAGTGTTTAGAGCTCGAATGCTTAACTAGTTCGCAAGTCGATAAAACTTAACAGGACATTAAGTTTTAATAAGACTTGTATAACTGATGCTAGGACGTGTGCACGTCTTGATAGCATAGTTATAAGTATATTGGTGGGACCAGTATACTCGAACACGACTCATTCTCGATTCAGTCACACGGTATTCACTCTCGAAGAGTCGATGACGAATCGAAAGGTTGTGATTGTATACGTGGACCTTTGACTTGAGGGTTCAGTAGAAGATGTGTCTGTGACGTTTAGTTTGTCATTAGAGTAGTTAGACTCATTTGCTTAATTGCTGAGTCGACCTCGAAGTGCGGACTATACGGGCAGTAGCGATCTTTCTTTGTACGCCAAGAAAGGATTCTATCTCTGTTAGTGAGCAGGCGAATGTCCTATACGGTTAATGGCAAATAAGATCATAAGTCTTTGGCCAAAGCATTCTGATATAGTCGTATTAGATACGCTATTAATCAGTCGGTCTTGATTTGCATTAACACATGTATAGAGTTTAGTCAACAGTAGGGTTTGACTTTACCGTGACCCTAAGACTTGACCGGGACATAGATGAAGGGTCTATACGTATATAGTATTCACGACATAATGGTTACGGAATGATTCGTTCATTCGTTCTCGATCGGGGTTTCTGATGCGGCCGCTAAATTTGGCTAAGTGTTGCCCGCACTCATTGGTTCCTCCCAATGCGGTGAGACGAACCTCTGAGTCGCAATAGGATCATTGATGGATAAATGTGAATTAATAATCTCTCTTATAATATTAGATATTAGATATCTAATTTTGATTTATCGGATAAATCAAATAGCGGTCTAATGAATTGTAAGTAGTTACCGGGTGATTACTTTAATTCATAAATTATATTTCTTAGAGAAATATATATTTGTGTTTGATATAATTAATTAATTGGATTAATTAATTAGTCCAAACACATTGGAAATAAAACGGATTCGTTTGACGAACATCCGGTACACGAGGATTCGTTTTGTGAACATCGATACACGAGCCGAGTAAATTCGACCCGTCTTCTTGGAAATTTCCCTTAAGGCCACCCTCCATCTCTTGTCTCTTATATACTTATTTTATGTCACTAGGTGACATATGTGAGGTGTATTTGATACCCTCAATCATGTGTTAAAGGTAGACTTTCATTTTTATAAATAAAAGTCTTTAAAAAGGAGTTATGACTACTTCTTCTTGCTTTAACTCATAATCACGAATTTGAGAGAGAGAGTAAGGTATAAAACTTCATCTTGATCTTAGAGACAAGATATAAGAAGAATACATTGAGAGAAAATTCCTACAAGCTTCCTAGCCGCATTCTTGAAGAAAGGAAGCTTGTCGATTTTTCCATCAAGTTCCGTGTGAAGTAGAGGCATCTTGCTTTAGGTGCTTGGAACGAAGGGCTCTTCATCATCATCATCATCATACGAAGGTTTTCAGAGACATCATAGGTATGGGACTTTGATTCCTTGATCTTCGTATTTTTCTTTCGTATATACGTTACTTGATCGATCCTCTTAGGGATTCCGTTTATTCTTCCGTTGCGTTTATTTTGTGGAATCCCAACGGTGGTATCGGAGCGAGGTCAAATATATCGTATATACGATCATCTTTGCATTTGGAATGTTATTTGATGATGTTTATGATTTAGAATCATAATAGATATAATCGAAGAAATTTAATCGTTCGTAGTAAGTCAAGTTTCGACTATTTTATGTGAATTATAAATCTGAAAAATTTGATTTTTGTTGATTTATAAGTTCTTCATGAAGTTAAGAAACTTTTTCGTTTTGTGCGAGTCGAAAAATGAGAAAAACGGGGTTAAACACGAATACCGCACGCGAAGCAGACGCCCGGCAGGCTTCTTCTTTGCCGGCCGAGAGTGACTCGCTAGCTCAGAGCTCGGCCGCCTGCCGGGCGATGGCGAGAGTGACTCGGTCCGGGCGGTTTGGGTTTTCGGCCCGATTTTGAATCGGGCCGTGGGTCAATCTGAGGATTTTCCGGGACTCCATTTTTGTGTTTATATTTCGTTGTAATAATTTCCAAATTTAAATTGGATTTAAATTAGATTTAATAAAATATTTGGAATATTTTTTTTAAGGGAAATTATTAGACGAGAATATTGTTTTGGCCGGATTACTTTGAACGCATTAAAATGACGATTATAAATATTAATTTGATTAATATTGTAGAAATTAAATAAATTAATTTTTATATTAATTGGATTAATATATTAATTGATTATTTAATTTCATTTACCGTTACATGTTGTATGGAATGCCTTATGTGATGGTGATATAGCTCGTGGACTTAGTTGTTGATTTGTTCGATTCGATATGGTTGTAAAGGCCATTTTGAGCCTATTTATTTTTACTAGAAAATATGTATAAAAGGACGTATTGTTCAATGATGTAATTATTCATATGGCTATGACGAAGACCGAAGACGACCGATTGGAAGACGAAGAATCAATCTTGTATTTTTCTTTTCGTTATTTGGCTTGGCCCAATACTTAGGAAAAGTCCATGAGCTATATGTTGGTAGTAACTAGGTTGCTATTTATTGTTTTTCATTTTGAATGATTGACAAACCACAAACCGCGCTTATAAACGGATTAATGTGCAAAGTGTAACATATAATCGCGTTAATACTCCCACTTACAAACACTAAGTTATAAAGGTTACGAGGTTTCCTACCCTCCGTCAAACTCATGGAAAATTGAAATCTAAACCGAATATTATTCTTCCGAGTATGTCGGGGTAATATTTTTGGGGAAAGTTGATAAATTCCTAGAGTGCATTAGATGCCTTTGGTTGTGACAAATCAAACCCCTATAAACCGTATGGGTTGCCGGGTAAGATTCAATTGTCAGACTAATAGGAGTTGACGGTTTAAACTTAGATAGTTCAGCGAGCCATAGAAACCGAATGGGTTGAGGGCAAGTGAACTAGGGGTAAAAGAAGATCGAATCATCTATTAGATGGGTTGGTATTAGACACCACTTTATAAAGAATAATAGAATATAAACCGTATGGGTTGCCCTCTATTAAACTTTGTAAAGAAATCGATCACCACTATGAAGTCACCCAAGACTTCCAGATTTAACATGGGAGTGTGTAAATGCCGATAAAATAGTGGGAGCCGAGTTATGAATAAAGAAAGTCCTTAAATTCTTTACTCGGATCATAATTAAACAATCACTAACGAATCTCAAATTATTCTCTGCAGTTAACAAAACTCTCAATATGACAATGAACCCACTCGCTATACTACTTGAAAAGAACGTCCCGACTGGTCCGAACTATGTGGACTGGCTTTGGAACTTGAGGATTGTCCTAACTATGGAAATGCTGGGATACGTCTTGGAGGTGGACATCCCAGCGGCTCCTGCAAGAACCCGAGCCAATCAGGAAGATGTCGATGCCCATGAGAAATGGGTAAAAGACGACATAAGAGTGCGAGGGTACATGTTAGGCTCAGCGACCAATGAGCTTCAACGTGCCCATGAAAAGATGACGTCTTCACGAGCCATCTTAGCGCACTCCGTGAGCTCTATGGAGAGCATAGCGACGCTAGATATGAGATATCAAAGCAATTATTCGGCGCCGGGATGAAGGAAGGAGAGAAGGTTGGGGACCATGTCCTCAAGATGATCTCGATGATTGAGAGATTGGAAGCTCTTGATTTTCGGATGCATGCATCTCTCTAAATCGACCTTATCCTGCGGTCACTTCGACTCCTTTTCCCAATTTGTCATGAACTTCAACCGCAATGAGATTGCATGTAACTTAGTGGGCTAATGAACAAGCGACGAATGCCCGGTCTCGGATGAAGACAAAGGGAAAGGAAGTCGCACTTGTGATTTCTTCTAAGACTTGGAAGTCCAAAATAAGAAGAAAAAGAACAAGAAGCGATTAGGTCCGATAGCCAAGATCGACAAGGGAAGGGGCAAGGCCCCAATGGTTCAAAAGAGCAAAGGGGCCAAGAAAACGGATGTATGCCTCAACTGCGGTGAGCTAGGCCACTGGAAGAGGTATTGTCCAAAGCTTGACCGTAATGCGCCTTAGTGCGGAACTATTGGTTTTAGAAACAAATTGTTCTCAGAATCGTATATTCTACTTCTTGGATACTTGATTCCGGTGCGAGTTCTCACATTTGTACAATGAATCGGGATGCAGGCAGTAGGAAGGGATTCGGGGAGGTGATGGTCACCGTCGGAAGTGGGCATAGTGTCGAGGCTTCTGATATCGGATCCCTTATGTTGGATTTAGAATCTGGTTTTATTCTCACTTTAGATGATGTACTTGTTTTGCCCAAGGGGCACAAGAATATTGTATCAATTCCAGTCATGGACCGAAAGGGATTTCACTTCTTGATCTTCGTATTTTTCTTTTCGTATATACGTTACTTGATCGATCCTCTTAGGGATTCCGTTTATTCTTCCGTTGAGTTTATTTTCTGTGGAATCCCAACAGTTTTGACTATGATTCCGTGAGATAAGTTGTAGAATTTGGTTTCTAGTTTGTTTACGCAAAAACCTTGCGTCAAAATAGCAAACGAGTCAAAAGTTATGACCGTTTACTGAAGGTTTGCGAAACTGAAATTTGATTATGCTTGAGTTTGTTTCAATTCGTTTTATATGTTATAAAATGGTTTTGGAAATTAAATTTTTATGAGAGATTGACTTGATATTGAAGTTGAAATCTGCCAAATTTTATGATTTAAGAAGCATTGTTCGATTTATTAAAAATGTTTAAGTATAATTTACATTATTACATATTGATGTTAGAAGTCGATGAGCAGTACTGTTGTTGCAGCGGTATTTCGAGGTTGTTAATCTCTTGTTTTGACTATTATTCCGGGAGATAAGTTGTAGAATTTGGTTTCTAGTTTGTCTACGCAAAAACCTTGCGTCAAAATAGCAAACGAGTCAAAAGTAATGACCGTTTTAGTGAAGGTTTGCGAAAGTAAAATTTCAGTGCTTTTGCTTGAGTTTGTTTCAATTCGTTTTATATGTTATAAAATGGTTTTGGAGATTAAATTTTTATGAGAGATTGACTTGATATTGAAGTTGAAATCTTCCAAATTTTGTGATTTAAGAATCATTGTTCGATTTATTAAAAATGCTTAAGTATAATTTACATTATTACATATTGATGTTAGAAGTCGACGAGCGATCTGTTGTTGCAGCAGTATTTCGAGGTTGTTAGTCCCTTGTTTTGACTATGATTCCGTGAGATAAGTTGTAGAATTTGGTTTCTAGTTTGTCTACGCAAAAACCTTGCATGAAAATAGCAAACGAGTCAAAAGTTATGACCGTTTTAGTGAAGGTTTGCGAAACTGAAATTTCAGTGCTTCTGCTTGAGTTTGTTTCAGTTCGTTTTATATGTTATAAAATGGTTTTGGAATTTTATGAGAGATTGACTTGATATTGAAGTTGAAATCTGCCAAATTTTATGATTTAAGAAGCATTGTTCGATTTATTAAAAATGTTTAAGTGTAATTTACATTATTACATATTGATGTTAGAAGTCGATGAGCGATCTTGTTGTTGCAGTATTTCGAGGTTGTTAGTCCCTTGTTTTGACTATGATTCCGTGAGATAAGTTGTAGAATTTGGTTTCTAGTTTCTTTACGCAAAACCTTGCGTCAAAATAGCAAACGAGTCAAAAGCTATGACCGTTTTAGTGAAGGTTTGCAAAACTGAAATTTCGATTATACGCTTGAGTTTGTTTCAATTCGTTTTATATGTTATAAAATGGTTTTGGAGATTAAATTTTTATGAGAGATTGACTTGATATTGAAGTTGAAATCTGCCAAATTTTGTGATTTAAGAATCATTGTTCGATTTATTAAAAATGCTTAAGTATAATTTATATTATTACATATTGATGTTAGAAGTCGATGAGCAGGACTGTTGTTGCAGCAGTATTTCGAGGTTGTTAGTCCCTTGTTTTGACTATGATTCCGTGAGATAAGTTGTAGAATTTGGTTTCTAGTTTCTTTACGCAAAAACCTTGCGTCAAAATAGCAAACGAGTCAAAAGTTATGACCGTTTTAGTGAAAGTTTGCGAAACTGAAATTTCAGTGCTTTTGCATGAGTTTGTTTCAATTCGTTTTATATGTTATAAAATGGTTTTGGAGATTAAATTTTTATGAGAGATTGACTTGATATTGAAGTTGAATCTGCCAAATTTTGTGATTTAAGAATCATTGTTCGATTTATTAAAAATGCTTAAGTATAATTTATATTATTACATATTGATGTTAGAAATCGATGAGCAATACTATTGTTGCAGCAGTATTTCGAGGCTGTTAATCCCTTGTTTTGACTATGATTCCGTGACATAAGTTATATAATTTGGTTTCTAGTTTGTTTACCCAAAAACCTTGCGTCAAAATAGCAAACGAGTCAAAAGTTATGACCGTTTTAGTGAAGGTTTGCGAAACTGAAATTTCAGTGCTTTTGCTTGAGTTTCTTTCAATTCGTTTTATATGTTATAAAATGGTTTTGGAGATTAAATTTTTATGAGAGATTAACTTGATATTGAAGTTGAAATCTGCCAAATTTTGTGATTTAAGAATCATTGTTCGATTTATTAAAAATGCATAAATATAATTTATATTATTACATATTGATGTTAGAAGTCGATGAGCAGTACTGTTGTTAAAGCAGTATTTCGAGGTTGTTAGTCCCTTGTTTTGACTATGATTCCTTGAGATAAGTTGTAGAATTTGGTTTCTAGTTTGTTTACGCAAAAACCTTGCGTCAAAATAGCAAACGAGTCAAAAGTTATGACCGTTTACTGAAGGTTTGCGAAACTGAAATTTCAGTGCTTCTGCTTGAGTTTGTTTCAATTCGTTTTATATGTTATAAAATGGTTTTGGAAATTAAATTTTTATGAGAGATTGACTTGATATTGAAGTTGAAATCTTCCAAATTTTATGATTTAAGAAGCATTGTTCGATTTATTAAAAATGTTTAAGTATAATTTACATTATTACATATTGATGTTAGAAGTCGATGAGCAGTACTGTTGTTGCAGCGGTATTTCGAGGCTGTTAATCTCTTGTTTTGACTATTATTCCGGGAGATAAGTTGTAGAATTTGGTTTCTAGTTTGTCTACGCAAAAACCTTGCGTCAAAATAGCAAACGAGTCAAAAGTAATGACCGTTTTAGTGAAGGTTTGCGAAACTGAAATTTCAGTGCTTCTGCTTGAGTTTGTTTCAATTCGTTTTATATGTTATAAAATGGTTTTGGAATTTTATGAGAGATTGAATTGATATTGAAGTTGAAATCTGCCAAATTTTATGATTTAAGAAGCATTGTTCGATTTATTAAAAATGTTTAAGTGTAATTTACATTATTACATATTGATGTTAGAAGTCGATGAGCGGTACTGTTGTTGCAGCAGTATTTCGAGGTTGTTAGTCCCTTGTTTTGACTATGATTCCGTGAGATAAGTTGTAGAATTTGGTTTCTAGTTTCTTTACGCAAAAACCTTGCGTCAAAATAGCAAACGAGTCAAAAGTTATGACCGTTTTAGTGAAGGTTTGCGAAACTGAAATTTCAGTGCTTCTGCTTGAGTTTGTTTCAATTCGTTTTATATGTTTTAAAATGGTTTTGGAGATTAAATTTTTATGAGAGATTGACTTGATATTGAAGTTGAAATCTGCCAAATTTTGTGATTTAAGAATCATTGTTCGATTTATTAAAAATGCTTAAGTATAATTTATATTATTACATATTGATGTTAGAAGTCGATGAGCAGGACTGTTGTTGCAGCAGTATTTCGAGGTTGTTAGTCCCTTGTTTTGACTATGATTCCGTGAGATAAGTTGTAGAATTTAGTTTGTAGTTTCTTTACGCAAAAACCTTGCGTCAAAATAGCAAACGAGTCAAAAGTTATGACCGTTTTAGTGAAGGTTTGCGAAACTGAAATTTCAGTGCTTTTGTATGAGTTTGTTTCAATTCGTTTTATATGTTATAAAATGGTTTTGGAGATTAAATTTTTATGAGAGATTGACTTGATATTGAAGTTGAAATCTGCCAAATTTTGTGATTTAAGAATCATTGTTCGATTTATTAAAAATGCTTAAGTATAATTTATATTATTACATATTGATGTTAGAAATTGATGAGCAGTACTGTTGTTGCAGCAGTATTTCGAGGCTGTTAATCCCTTGTTTTGACTATGATTCTGTGACATAAGTTGTATAATTTGGTTTCTAGTTTGTTTACCCAAAAACCTTGCGTCAAAATAGCAAACGAGTCAAAAGTTATGACCGTTTTAGTGAAGGTTTGCGAAACTGAAATTTCAGTGCTTTTGCTTGAGTTTGTTTCAATTCGTTTTATATGTTATAAAATGGTTTTGGAGATTAAATTTTTATGAGAGATTAACTTGATATTGAAGTTGAAATCTGCCAAATTTTGTGATTTAAGAATCATAGTTCGATTTATTAAAAATGCATAAATATAATTTATATTATTACATATTGATGTTAGAAGTCGATGAGCAGTACTGTTGTTGAAGCAGTATTTCGAGGTTGTTAGTCCCTTGTTTTGACTATGATTCCGTGAGATAAGTTGTAGAATTTGGTTTCTAGTTTGTTTACGCAAAAACCTTGCGTCAAAATAGCAAACGAGTCAAAAGTTATGACCGTTTACTGAAGGTTTGCGAAACTGAAATTTCAGTGCTTCTGCTTGAGTTTGTTTCAATTCGTTTTATATGTTATAAAATCGTTTTGGAAATTAAATTTTTATGAGAGATTGACTTGATATTGAAGTTGAAATCTGCCAAATTTTATAATTTAAGAAGCATTGTTCGATTTATTAAAGATGTTTAAGTATAATTTACATTATTACATATTGATGTTAGAAGTCGATGAGCGATCTTGTTGTTGCAAAGTATTACTAGACTTTAAGACTCTTCATTTGACAATAATTCCGTGAGAAAAGTTGTAGAAATAGGATTCTAGTTATTCTACGCGAAAACCTAGCGTCAAAATAGCAAACGAGTCAAAAGTAATGACCGTTTTACTGAAGGTTTGCGAAACTGAAATTTTAGTGCTTTTGCTTGAGTTTGATTCAAATCGTTTTATATGTTATAAAATGGTTTTGGAGATTAAATTTTTATGAGAGATTGACTTGATATTGAAGTTGAAATCTGCCAAATTTTGTGATTTAAGAATCATTGTTCGATTTATTAAAAATGCTTAAGTATAATTTACATTATTACATATTGATGTTAGAAGTCGACGAGCAGTACTGTTGTTGCAGCAGTATTTCGAGGTTGTTAGTCCCTTGTTTTGACTATGATTCCGTGAGATAAGTTGTAGAATTTGGTTTCTAGTTTGTCTACGCAAAAACCTTGCATGAAAATAGCAAACGAGTCAAAAGTTATGACCGTTTTAGTGAAGGTTTGCGAAACCAAATTTGATTTCCGCTTGAGTTTGTTTGATTCGTTTTATATGTTATAAAATGGTTTTGGAATTTTATGAGAGATTGACTTGATATTGAAGTTGAAATCTGCCAAATTTTATGATTTAAGAAGCATTGTTCGATTTATTAAAAATGTTTAAGTGTAATTTACATTATTACATATTGATGTTAGAAGTCGATGAGCGATCTTGTTGTTGCAGCAGTATTTCGAGGTTGTTAGTCCCTTGTTTTGACTATGATTCCGTGAGATAAGTTGTAGAATTTGGTTTCTAGTTTCTTTACGCAAAAACCTTGCGTCAAAATAGCAAACGAGTCAAAAGCTATGACCGTTTTAGTGAAGGTTTGCAAAACTGAAATTTCAAGGCTTCGCTTGAGTTTGTTTCAATTCGTTTTATATGTTATAAAATGGTTTTGGAGATTAAATTTTTATGAGAGATTGACTTGATATTGAAGTTGAAATCTGCCAAATTTTGTGATTTAAGAATCATTGTTCGATTTATTAAAAATGCTTAAGTATAATTTATATTATTACATATTGATGTTAGAAGTCGATGAGCAGGACTGTTGTTGCAGCAGTATTTCGAGGTTGTTAGTCCCTTGTTTTGACTATGATTCCGTGAGATAAGTTGTAGAATTTGGTTTCTAGTTTCTTTACGCAAAAACCTTGCGTCAAAATAGCAAACGAGTCAAAAGTTATGACCGTTTTAGTGAAAGTTTGGCCGAAATTTCAGTGCTTTTGCATGAGTTTGTTTCAATTCGTTTTATATGTTATAAAATGGTTTTGGAGATTAAATTTTTATGAGAGATTGACTTGATATTGAAGTTGAATCTGCCAAATTTTGTGATTTAAGAATCATTGTTCGATTTATTAAAAATGCTTAAGTATAATTTATATTATTACATATTGATGTTAGAAATCGATGAGCAATACTATTGTTGCGTGATATTTCGAGGCTGTTAATCCCTTGTTTTGACTATGATTCCGTGACATAAGTTATATAATTTGGTTTCTAGTTTGTTTACCCAAAAACCTTGCGTCAAAATAGCAAACGAGTCAAAAGTTATGACCGTTTTAGTGAAGGTTTGCGAAACTGAAATTTCAGTGCTTTTGCTTGAGTTTCTTTCAATTCGTTTTATATGTTATAAAATGGTTTTGGAGATTAAATTTTTATGAGAGATTAACTTGATATTGAAGTTGAAATCTGCCAAATTTTGTGATTTAAGAATCATTGTTCGATTTATTAAAAATGCATAAATATAATTTATATTATTACATATTGATGTTAGAAGTCGATGAGCAGTACTGTTGTTAAAGCAGTATTTCGAGGTTGTTAGTCCCTTGTTTTGACTATGATTCCTTGAGATAAGTTGTAGAATTTGGTTTCTAGTTTGTTTACGCAAAAACCTTGCGTCAAAATAGCAAACGAGTCAAAAGTTATGACCGTTTACTGAAGGTTTGCGAAACTGAAATTTCAGTGCTTCTGCTTGAGTTTGTTTCAATTCGTTTTATATGTTATAAAATGGTTTTGGAAATTAAATTTTTATGAGAGATTGACTTGATATTGAAGTTGAAATCTTCCAAATTTTATGATTTAAGAAGCATTGTTCGATTTATTAAAAATGTTTAAGTATAATTTACATTATTACATATTGATGTTAGAAGTCGATGAGCAGTACTGTTGTTGCAGCGGTATTTCGAGGCTGTTAATCTCTTGTTTTGACTATTATTCCGGGAGATAAGTTGTAGAATTTGGTTTCTAGTTTGTCTACGCAAAAACCTTGCGTCAAAATAGCAAACGAGTCAAAAGTAATGACCGTTTTAGTGAAGGTTTGCGGCGAAATTTGATCTTCTGCTTGAGTTTGTTTCAATTCGTTTTATATGTTATAAAATGGTTTTGGAATTTTATGAGAGATTGAATTGATATTGAAGTTGAAATCTGCCAAATTTTATGATTTAAGAAGCATTGTTCGATTTATTAAAAATGTTTAAGTGTAATTTACATTATTACATATTGATGTTAGAAGTCGATGAGCGGTACTGTTGTTGCAGCAGTATTTCGAGGTTGTTAGTCCCTTGTTTTGACTATGATTCCGTGAGATAAGTTGTAGAATTTGGTTTCTAGTTTCTTTACGCAAAAACCTTGCGTCAAAATAGCAAACGAGTCAAAAGTTATGACCGTTTTAGTGAAGGTTTGCGAAACTGAAATTTCAGTGCTTCTGCTTGAGTTTGTTTCAATTCGTTTTATATGTTTTAAAATGGTTTTGGAGATTAAATTTTTATGAGAGATTGACTTGATATTGAAGTTGAAATCTGCCAAATTTTGTGATTTAAGAATCATTGTTCGATTTATTAAAAATGCTTAAGTATAATTTATATTATTACATATTGATGTTAGAAGTCGATGAGCAGGACTGTTGTTGCAGCAGTATTTCGAGGTTGTTAGTCCCTTGTTTTGACTATGATTCCGTGAGATAAGTTGTAGAATTTAGTTTGTAGTTTCTTTACGCAAAAACCTTGCGTCAAAATAGCAAACGAGTCAAAAGTTATGACCGTTTTAGTGAAGGTTTGCGAAACTGAAATTTCAGTGCTTTTGTATGAGTTTGTTTCAATTCGTTTTATATGTTATAAAATGGTTTTGGAGATTAAATTTTTATGAGAGATTGACTTGATATTGAAGTTGAAATCTGCCAAATTTTGTGATTTAAGAATCATTGTTCGATTTATTAAAAATGCTTAAGTATAATTTATATTATTACATATTGATGTTAGAAATTGATGAGCGATCTGTTGTTGCAGCAGTATTTCGAGGCTGTTAATCCCTTGTTTTGACTATGATTCTGTGACATAAGTTGTATAATTTGGTTTCTAGTTTGTTTACCCAAAAACCTTGCGTCAAAATAGCAAACGAGTCAAAAGTTATGACCGTTTTAGTGAAGGTTTGCGGCCCGAAATTTGGTGCTTTTGCTTGAGTTTGTTTCAATTCGTTTTATATGTTATAAAATGGTTTTGGAGATTAAATTTTTATGAGAGATTAACTTGATATTGAAGTTGAAATCTGCCAAATTTTGTGATTTAAGAATCATAGTTCGATTTATTAAAAATGCATAAATATAATTTATATTATTACATATTGATGTTAGAAGTCGATGAGCAGTACTGTTGTTGAAGCAGTATTTCGAGGTTGTTAGTCCCTTGTTTTGACTATGATTCCGTGAGATAAGTTGTAGAATTTGGTTTCTAGTTTGTTTACGCAAAAACCTTGCGTCAAAATAGCAAACGAGTCAAAAGTTATGACCGTTTACTGAAGGTTTGCGAACCGAAATTTGATTCTTACGCTTGAGTTTGTTTCAATTCGTTTTATATGTTATAAAATCGTTTTGGAAATTAAATTTTTATGAGAGATTGACTTGATATTGAAGTTGAAATCTGCCAAATTTTATAATTTAAGAAGCATTGTTCGATTTATTAAAGATGTTTAAGTATAATTTACATTATTACATATTGATGTTAGAAGTCGATGAGCAGTACTGTTGTTGCAGCAGTATTTCTAGACTGTTAGTCTCTTGTTTTGACTATTATTCCGTGAGATAAGTTGTAGAAATTGGTTTCTAGTTTGTCTACGCGAAAACCTTGCGTCAAAATAGCAAACGAGTCAAAAGTAATGACCGTTTTACTGAAGGTTTGCGAAACTGAAATTTTAGTGCTTTTGCTTGAGTTTGATTCAAATCGTTTTATATGTTATAAAATGGTTTTGGAGATTAAATTTTTATGAGAGATTGACTTGATATTGAAGTTGAAATCTGCCAAATTTTGTGATTTAAGAATCATTGTTCGATTTATTAAAAATGCTTAAGTATAATTTACATTATTACATATTGATGTTAGAAGTCGACGAGCAGTACTGTTGTTGCAGCAGTATTTCGAGGTTGTTAGTCCCTTGTTTTGACTATGATTCCGTGAGATAAGTTGTAGAATTTGGTTTCTAGTTTGTCTACGCAAAAACCTTGCATGAAAATAGCAAACGAGTCAAAAGTTATGACCGTTTTAGTGAAGGTTTGCGGCCCGAAATTTCATCTTACGCTTGAGTTTGTTTCAGTTCGTTTTATATGTTATAAAATGGTTTTGGAATTTTATGAGAGATTGACTTGATATTGAAGTTGAAATCTGCCAAATTTTATGATTTAAGAAGCATTGTTCGATTTATTAAAAATGCTCAAGTATAATTTATATTATTACATATTGATGTTAGAAGTCGACGAGCAGTACTGTTGTTGCAGCAGTATTTCGAGGCTGTTAGTCCCTTGTTTTGACTATGATTCTGTGAGATAAGTTGTAGAATTTGGTTTCTAGTTTCTTTACGCAAAAACCTTGCGTCAAAATAGCAAACGAGTCAAAAGTTATGACCGTTTTAGTGAAGGTTTGCGAAATTGAAATTTCAGTGCTTCTGCTTGAGTTTGTTTCAATTCGTTTTATATGTTATAAAATGGTTTTGGAAATTAAATTTTTATGAGAGATTGACTTGATATTGAAGTTGAAATCTGCCAAATTTTATGATTTAAGAATCAGTGTTCGAATTATTAAAAATGTTAAGTATAATTTACATTATTACATATTGATGTTAGAAGTCGATGAGCAGTACTATTGCTGCAGCAGTATTTCGAGACTGTTAATCCTTGTTTTGACTATTATTCCATGAGATAAGTTTTAGAATTTGGTTTCTAGTTTGTCTACGCGAAAACCTTGCATCAAAATAGCAAACGAGTCAAAAGTAATGACCGTTTTAGTGAAGGTTTGCGAAACTGAAATTTCAGTGCTTTTGCTTGAGTTTGTTTCAATTCGTTTTATATGTTATAAAATGGTTTTGGAGATTAAATTTTTATGAGAGATTGACTTGATATTGAAGTTGAAATCTGCCAAATTTTGTGATTTAAGAATCATTGTTCGATTTATTAAAAATGCTTAAGTATAATTTATTTTATTACATATTGATATTAGAAGTCGATGAGCAGTACTGCTGTTGCAGCAGTATTTCGAGGTTGTTAGTCCCTTGTTTTGACTATGATTCCGTGAGATAAGTTGTAGAATTTGGTTTCTAGTTTGTTTACGCAAAAACCTTGCGTCAAAATAGCAAACGAGTCAAAAGTTATGACCGTTTACTGAAGGTTTGCGAAACTGAAATTTCAGTGCTTCTGCTTGAGTTTGTTTCAATTCGTTTTATATGTTATAAAATGGTTTTGGAAATTAAATTTTTATGAGAGATTGACTTGATATTGAAGTTGAAATCTGCCAAATTTTATGATTTAAGAAGCATTGTTCGATTTATTAAAAATGTTTAAGTATAATTTACATTATTACATATTGATGTTAGAAGTCGATGAGCAGTTTAGTTACCTACTGTACTGTTATTGCATGAGTGTTTCGAGACTGTTTATCCCTTGTTTTGACTATGATTTTGCGACATAAGTTGTAGAATTTGGTTTCTAGTTTGTCTACGTGAAAACCTTGCGTCAAAATAGCAAACGAGTCAAAAGTCATGACCGTTTTAGTGAAGGTTTGCGAAACTGAAATTTCAATGCTTTTGCTTGAGTTTGTTTCAATTTGTTTTATATGTTATAAAATGGTTTTGGAGATTAAATTTTTAAGAGAGATTGACTTGATATTGACGTTGAAATCTGCCAAATCTTGTGATTTAAGAAGCATTGTTTGATTTATTAAAAATGTTTAAGTATAATTTATATTATTACATATTGATGTTAGAAGTCGATGAGCAGTACAGTTATTGCTGTATTGTTTCGAGGCTGTTATTCCCTTGTTTTGACTATGATTTCGTGAGATAAGTTGTAGAATTTTGTTTCTAGTTTGTTTACACGAAAACCTTGCATCAAAATAGCAAACGAGTCAAAAGTTATGACTGTTTTAGTGAAGGTTTGCGAAACTGAAATTTTAGTGGTTTTTCTTGAGTTTGATTCAATTCATTTTATATGTTATAAAATGGTTTTGGAGATTAAATTTTTATGAGAGATTTACTTGATACTGAAGTTGAAATCTGCAAATTTTTGTGTTTTAAGAAGCAGTGTTCGATTTATTAAAAATGTTTAAGTATAATTTACATTATTACATATTGATGTTAGAAGTCGATGAGTAGTACTGTTTTTGCAGCAGTGTTTCGAGGCTGTTATTCCCTTGTTTTGACTATAATTCCGTGAGATAAGTTGTAGAATTTGGTTTCTAGTTTGTCTATGCGAAAACCTTGCGTCAAAATAGCAAACGAGTCAAAAGTTATGACCATTTTAGTGAAGGTTTGCGAAACTGAAATTTTAGTGCTTCTCCTTGAGTTTGTTTCAATTCTATATGTTATAAAATGGTTTTGGAGATTAAATTTTATGAGAGTTTGACTTGATATTGAAGTTGAAATCTGCCAAATTTTGTGATTTAAGAAGCATTG